>CM076576.1:302044940-302644940 GCA_034641835.2 Pinus albicaulis | reverse complement strand
CTGCCTTTTAAAAATATACAATAATGCCAGTGTACCCAGTCAAGCAACTGCCTAGATGAATCTTTTCTTCCACTGCTCTTCACCCTATTCAGAGACCAACCTGACAGTGGTGTTTGATAGAAATTCCCAGGCTGATCTTGTTTACATGGATCTTGGTACCTTTGAAAAACAACTGACATGCCAGAAATATGTGCTGGATTTGTAAAGAAAAATTCCTCCATATAGACAACCACTGGATCAAGATATGCTTGATTTATTTCTGGGTATTCTGACTTAGTAAACTCAACTTCATATAATGGTACTGCAGATATGCTCTCCTAATCTTTAATCAACTCGAAACATTTTTGCATGTTGTCTGATGAGTGCTGTGCTACTACTTTTGCTGAATCAGACAATGGGGAAGACTATCTGACCATATCCATATCATAGCAGCTTTTGAGAGCATTAAGAACGTAGGGAGATTGAATTTGAAAGGAGAGACCATCCAACGCATTTGCTATTGGATCATGTGGTGCTTTAGATGGTAGTGTTGGTTCTTCTGGGACTTCATGTTTTCTCTTATAACTATCAGCCAAAATGTGATCCCAACTCCCCTTTATAATCTGAAATGCATTAAAGCACAAGGGTAGAGAGTCAACCTTGATCACTTCATTATCTACTTTAGAATCTGTGACTTCATCTGGTACTTGATATTCAAAAGGATTCAAGGGCTGAACCCCTGGATCTAAACCAAATTTTTTATCATCCCTGATTTCCTCATCTAATTGGTGAGAGAGTTCTCTTATCCTATGATTATCAACTAGGATGTGATCCAGATTCCCTTTTGCAATCTGAAGTGAATTGAAACATAAGGGTAAGGACTCAAGATGTATTGGTTCTTCCTATATTTCAGATTATGTGGTTTCAAGAAGACTCAAGGGGAGAAATTATGGATTTGAAAAAGGTTTTGTATCATCCCTCTCCTTCTTGACCAATTCATTAGAGCATTCCTCCTCCTTCCTATTTGCAACCTGCTTATAATGATCTCTTAAGAGCGAGGTAAAATATAGAGGAAGGCATTTTGTACTTACTTGATAATCTCCTGTGTTGGGGTTGCCGTGTTTTGGCCAGGTTGACAAGACCAAAAGATGAGACAAAATAGAACCACTTTCAGACCTTAGGATCTAGCCCTCCTAGGTCCAGAGAGGGATCTCTCTATGATTGTCAAAGTGTATGTATTTGAAGCTCTAAGTTATGATTTTAGGCTAGTTATAGGCACAAGGTTGTTTGTTTGATTGTTTGTGTTTGGTTGTTGGGAATCAGGAAAGGAAGGTCCAATATAAGACAAGGATGAGCATAGAGGGAATCAGGCTAAGACAGATAACTCAGGGAACATCAAGGCCATTGGGAAATGGAGTCAAGAAAGGATTTACTTGTGTTCAATGTGCAAGCTTTCAGTTGGGCTAGTCATCCAGAGCATTTGGATCTTAAAGATGATATTCAGAATGGGACATTAAGGACTGATAATGAAAGGAGAAGAACCATCCAATTATGTCTATAGATCAGGTCATAGGTCATTTAACTCCAGACCTGCTTGGACAAAATCAGAGGCAAAACCAGAGATCTCCGAAAGGCTTAATTGAGATGGAAAGATCCTAGTGAGGCAGAGACAGGGTCCTAGACCTCCCAGTGTTCTCAACACATCCAACTAGATCCTCACAAGAACATCTAAACATATATTTCATTAATTAATACATCAGAGAGCAGGAAATAACATCCACTACACTGTTTAAATCAATTGAAATCAATATTTAGATACACATACAAGCAGAAAACATAAAGGGCTGGGAGAGCAGCAACATAAGGTACCTATCAAGGGTAAATCTTATGCCAAACTTCTGATGCGAGCCAGTAGAAATGAAATGAAATGGGATTAAACACAAAGATAGGAAAACATCACCAGCTGCTTTAGATCAGGATCCAAAGAAATATGCTTGTCATATTAAAAACAACACCAATCAGGTACATCATTGCCCACAGCTTGAACATTCAGCCTGAATACATCAAATCTCAGCCCATCTTACAATATTACACAGAGAACTTGTCTCTAGAGGAAAATGCTTGCATTTCTCTGATATCTCATCAACAACCATTACAATAATTTCCTTCTGCGTTTTATAGCAGAGGATGAACAGAAGATCGACTGAGGAGGTAGGTGAACACTAAATGTAACATTAAACACAGAAAAGAATAGAGGGCCGAAACCCATCCTGTTTTAAATCTCTGCATTTATCTCTAATATGGCTCAAGTGTTCTGACTGTAGTACTGTGTGTACTATTGGCGAAATAATAAAATAAGAAACAGTGAGGTCTGCCCTACTTGAGTCACCAATGCTTCTAATCGTGTAGGACTACTGTCGGGTAAGAAACTTCAGGGACACGATGTATAATAAAAATTGCATGGGCACTTTGTCCTCCGATGAAGAAAAACATTCTGCTGCTATAGAAAACCTGGTAGTACGATTTCTCATGCATTAAACTTCTGATTGACCCTTGGGGTTTTCAAATTTGTGCTTTGCTTCTTAAATTGCTGCATTATGGATCCAAATCTTCAGTCCTGAGTACTGAAAACTATAATCATAAGCTGGTTTTTCTACTGCTCCATAAATGTTTCGATTCTGCAAGATCTGGGCTTTAATGGCACCAGATAGGGTTACGGATTTTCAAAACCTGTCCTTTGATGAAATTTATACCTCTTCCACCTTTCTTGACATTCCACTGGAGTACCAGCCCCCATATCATCTCTCTGTCTGCACAACATGCCATTGAAGAGGTACATATGCATCATGGCAGTTTTCTGCCTCTGATAACCCTGCAAAAACATGAAACCTGGGAAGAAAATCATGGACGGGGGCAATGGATGCAGTGTGGATGGAGGAAATGGCCGTGCAATCGGTGACATGGCGGAAAAAATGCAGAGGAACAATGGAAATTCGCTCTGGTGGAGGTGGCGGTTTCCGGAGCGGAAAAACGAATGAAAAACACGAAAAAAACACGAAAATGAACCAATTATACGTAATGGAAAGGGGGAATGTACGGAGGGCACACGTGGAGATGACGTGGCGGGACCGGGAGATAGTGGAATAGTTAATAGCGGGCGGACGAATCTGGACCGTTGATCGTGGCGGAGATCATCGGCGAAGGGCGACGGACGGCGGGCCATAACATGGGTTATCGCGCGGGCAACTACATTAAGCACCGTGCATCTTCGACGAGCGATAGCCGTCAGATGGGCCGCTCTAGATCGGATGGTCAACGGCCATTTCGCTGGGCATCCGTGTCCGGGCAATAACGCGCGAAGGATGGAGTTAACGGGCGGGATTGGCGGTTTTGAAATCGTACAGGAGGACAGGTGTCGAGCGCTGAGTGGAATCGCTGGCCGATGGAGAAAAACCGCCCTCCGTCCAAAGGCGGTGTGATGAAAACAACGTGGTTTGTTGAACAGTGACAGCAGGCGGGGACCACCGTGACGGGCGGATTTCGCACCGTCAGATCTATACAGATCAACGGTTGAAAACGCGCCCGATATGGATTAACTGCGGACCGTTGGATCTGGCTTTTAAACAGATGGTGGAGATGCGGCGACGGGCGATGAACGGGGAAAATGACGGAGGCTGTGGGATTAACGAGGACCGTCCGATCTATGAAGATCGACGGTCAGGAACGTCCCCGATATGGATGGACTGTGAACCGTTGATTTCGCGGATTTAAATGGACGGCGGAGATGAGATGCGGGGGACCAAGGTGTACGGACATGAGAATTTTGAAGCGACCCCCCGCAGTGAATAACAACCATTCGATTGAGTCTTCCCACATCCCGAGGGGTCAACTGCGGGGGCACCATGGTTTGACCTGTGGATTGAGGAGTGCCTCCGCAGGGGCAAGCGCCTTTGGGACTAGCGCTTTGGTCACGGCGCGGGGTTATATGGGGGAAAAAGGCGCGGGGCCAGCGGAGAAGGGGCTGAGGCCTATTATAAGGTCCGAAGTGGGTTTTTAACCCATTTTAATGGATTTAAAGGCTAGAAGGGGTAATGATAGAAGGAATAAGGGGGTTTTTGGTGCACCAAGGGTAAGGGTAAGAATTTGAAGGGGATTTTGGAAGGGTTCAGAGGGTTAATAGGGGGGAAAATAGGAGAACAAAGACACTTTGACAGAAGTAGGAAAAGGGGAAAAAGGGGACATTTGCAGGGGTACAAGGGGTAAATGGAGGCTCTTTGGGGCACACATTTGTAACCAGTGAGGCTCTAAGATAGGAAATCAGCAGAGGGGATTTGTATAAGGCAAAGCACAGAGAGACTTCAAGGATGATGTGTCTTCAGGGGAGATGCATTCCTTGAAGGTCTCCAAAATGACATAGCCCCCGGCTTGCTTGTCAAGAATTTCATAGGGGGGGCTAACATCCTGCATTTTCCTCTTTACAAACTTGCTCAGCATGCAGAGTTTGATTGTCATCTTTGCATGGTGGTGACTAGGCCTCTTCTTCCCATGGAGACAATGCTAGTTGCTCTGTACAGTCACCCTCAATCTCAACCTCATAGTCTTCCTCATGATAATCATATTCGAGATGGCTACCTATGTATGCAAGGTCATCTATCATTTACATTGTTTTTGGGGGTTTCCCTACCTCCTTCTGATTTTGGACTTCATCTTTGGCTGTGTTGTGGATAGAGTGCATGAAAGAATCATCGTCTGTTTTAGGGTGTCCAGGATGGGCTGCAAACTTCTTGGGTACATTAATGTCTGTCTTTTCCAGAACTAATGGAAAATGAGGTATCTGAACAAAAATTTCCTCTTTCCTGCTAATCATACGCATCATTTCGTTGATTGTGTTTGTCAACATATCTAATTTTATCCCTGAAGATATTAGTTTCTATTTTTCTATTTTGTCCTTATCCATTGATTTTAACTTTGATTCCCTGTTCAACAGGTTGGCTTCCACATCAATTGCCACATTTTTCATTTCTTCCAAGGTTGTAGGGTCCCTTTCTCTTAACTGGAATGCCATCTTTGGATCAAAGGCATCTGGGTAGTGCAAGAGAGCCCATCCTGGGGGTGGCTTTATCTTAGCAGGTATTGAATGGTATAACTTATTGAACCTGGCCAAAAAATGTTGTACTGTCTCCCCAAGCTGTCTTTTTAAATGGTTGTACTCTTCTATGATGAGAAAAACATTTCACATGACCACCCATCTATCTAGGAAAACTTGAGAGAATTGATGAAAATTGCTAATGCTTGCAGCTGGAAGATCTTTAAACCAACTTTTAACTTCTCCTTGCAATGATAGGGAAAACATTATGATACGCACATCATCTTCTCCCACCTCAAATTGATCAAGGAAATCCTCAATACTTTGAATGTGATTTTCAGCAGTGATCTTTGCATTTTATCCATCAAATCTGGGTAGATTATTGATAAAATTTGCAGGAAGGTCATGTAGGATAGGAGGAGAAACTAGAGGCTTGTATCTTTCTAGGACTTTTACAGGTATAGGCAGTAAAGCAGGAGGCTTATAACCATTTGAATCTTTTTCAAGAGCAAGAGATGAAGTACAAGGCTCATGTGCCACTGGGTTTTCTACAAGTGAATAAGGGATATGCACAGGTGTACAAGTATGTACATGGTCTACAATTTGGGGCTTAGATTTTTGAGGATCATCAATTTAATAATGATCAATGTAAACCTTAGCAGTGTACTCTTGATCAGGCTTAAATTAGGATATAATATAGTTACATATAAAATAAAAACAACAATTTCTTGAATCCGATTTGGGCTTAAATACTTTCTCTTTATAGGTTGACTAGTCATGTTTCAAGTCCTTCCTCCAGTGGAGTCTTTGAATGGAACTGATTTGAATTAGAGTAGCCAGGTGGACGATTTCAACTTTCTTGTGTCTGGATTGTTTTCCACCATAAAAAATGAGATACCAATCTTGGAAAATACTCAAATCATACAATATTTTGACTAGGGTTTCTGAGTTCTGATGAATTATTAAGCTTTTCCAATAACTCAGTTCCCCAGTATGGTCTCCATTATGTTATCACTTCATAATTTGTGAGATTGGCAAGAAAAAATGACAAAGGACAACATCAAACCACTTTGGAGTCCAGGACCTAGCCTTCATAGACTCAGAGAGGGCTCTCTTTGTTCTTATGATTTAACTTGATGATTATAAGTGTTGATATTAGGCTAGTTATAGTGATGGGGGTTGTTTGTTTTATTGATGGTGTGGTTGGACATATAAGGCTGCAGGGACTAATCCATTTGGCTATGGAGTCAAAAGGCTGGAATGACACATCAACATTCAAGAGCATCATAGGGCAAGCTAACAGTGCTAAATGGATCTTAAGATATATATGAATTATGAGGTGAAAGAAAGAGTGAGGTTCAGTAGTGACTAAAGAGTAATTATGAATTATTTAATCAGACTTCAGCAGAAAACATTTAGATTGTAAATGCAGATAGAATTAAGGTGCTCCAACAGCAAATCTTAATCTAAAATTTCTGATTTACAATTAGATGAACAAATGCACAATAGAGAAAACAACGGAAACATTTAAATAGAGAAGTAACACATCACCATTTCGACACAGCTCAAGAATCCTGTAAACAGTCTTTGATTATTGATGTCCAGCTCCAAAATTACAGTGCTCCAATATAAATAGTTCTTACAATGTAGGGGCTAACAATATCCAACCCTTGATAATGAAAATTCTAGTAGTATTTAACTAAAACTAAGTCGGTTTCCCTTCCTTACTCGGAAAACTTTCATTGATTACAATTTAGAATAAAATGGACAAGTGTGGCCATGCAAAGCCTCATCAGACATCTGTAACAATAACACCGCCTTTGGAATTAATTATGGGCAACTCTTCATAGATGTAAATGCTTCTATGGCTCCTCAAAAGATCAAACAGTAAGCTTGGAGGTGGTTGTGATGGTTATGAAGAGGCAACCAATGGAGGCTCTGACATCTGGCTCTGTTTTGCAGAAAATTGGTGTTGGGTAATCAAATATGTGCAGTGCTAGATACTTTTTATTATTTTGCTGATTATGTTGATGTTTTTTGTGTGAACGCCTTTTGCCCGACTCAACCTCCTGTGCTCGTACGCTTTGTTGGGGCTTATTTCCCTTGGAAGTTCTTTGTTTCATTATAACATAACAAATTTCGTAAAACGCCTTGCATGTCTCGACCCTCGGTGTAGTTTTGCTACCTGATCCTTTATGCCGCGTTTAACCTTATTTCTGCATAAAATGAGTTTCAAACCTCGTATGCCTGACTTAACCCTTTCTACACAAAACATCGTAAAAAACCCATTTACCCGGACCTGAAAATGTTTATATTTCAGTTTTGAACCTTATTGCATCCATAAGAAATCGCAAATTGCATGTTTTATAGTTTGAGTTATAAGATATGGAATTGGCGATGCAATGCGAAATGGGAGGTGACGTGGAGGGAAGGTGGGACCAGACTATAGCCCGCAAATAAAAAAACTTAAGGTTTAGCCGTAAGCGGAGGTGGTAAACACTAAAATATGCGAAGTGCGAAGTGCAGGGAGAAGGTAAGTGACGTGGCAGGGGAAAGTGCGACCGACCTCATCGCAAATTGCACTTTTTAAAGTTTAGCTATAAGTGGCAGAGGTAAATTCTAAATCCTACGAAGTGCAAATTTCGGGGAGGGCGGAGTGACATGGCATATCACAAATCTTGAAGTTTAGTTATAAGCACAGGGGTTAAATACTAAAACTTGCAAAGTGAGGGGAGAGGGACCCGCCCACAACAATATCGCAAGTCGGAAAGTTTCTGTGGTAAGTGTATGAGGTTTTATGTTATAAGATATGTATTGCAAGCGACCAGAAATGGGGGGCAGAGCTTCTGTGGTGGGGCCAACCGCATCGCAAGTTAAACCGAATACCTTGCATGCGCTTTAACGGTAAGTTGTAATATTTGCGATGCAAAATGGTGGTTAAATAGGTAAAGTAGGAAAATGAAGCGGAAAGGCATAAATGTAAGGTTTAATGATTTTTAAGGGAAATGAAATGAAAAAGAGATTTGTAATGAGCTGATGTGATTCAATCTCCGTCGTTGATTGAAGCTCAGATCCACGGTCCTTACTCCTCCTTTGCTGTGGTTTGCTGATTTTGTTTCTTTGACCATTCCCGTTAGTTTCTTGGTTTGTTCGTGGAACATTTTGACTTGTTCACTACTTGACCCGCTTTAGCATTCACGACTCGACCCGAAGTGCACGACTTGACCCAATCACGTTCACGACTCTGCCTAGCATGTTCATGACTCTGCCTTTGCTTGTTTTTTCTGCCTTAATTGCTTCTCTACTGCCTTTGTCTTAACTAATGGTATAATCCTACTCGTTGCCTCCCTGCTACCTTTGTTTCCTTTGATTCTTGCTTTGGAAAATATTTTGAATATTGACATCTATGTACAATATGAAAAATTTGCAAAGAAAAGGTACACAATCACCTTGTGATACGGTAAATTACAAGGTTCTAACAGTTGCAATGAATTTTTGACCAGAATCTTCAAAATGCTTAAATTATGGTGTTTCAGCAATATAGGAATTCCCTGACCCCTTTTGAAAATCCTTGTTCATATCAGAATTTTCTATCTCTTGTAAAGCAATTCCAATGTTTTCTTGACAAGCGCTCTTGTCTTCAACAAAAATTGTTCTTTCAACATGACAGGAAAAATTTCTACAAGCCCACACATTATCTTCGATTTCCTGTGCATAAATAATCATCGTCTCTAGAGTGTAAGGCTTTCTCTCCTTGAGATAAAAAGCCAAGACAACAAAAAGAGCCCTCAAATAGTAAACCATAGCTGCAACTTCACGAGGCCGAATCTCTTTTGCCATGTTGAAATCAATTTTTTGAAACCTCCTATTAAACTCAGTGATTGATTCATTGCTCTGCCTCTGGATAGAATATAATTCCAAAAGGTCTTTTTTCATATGACTTACACTCGCCCCAATATCTAAGAAATATATCTTGAAAACCTTTCCATGAACTAATTGATCTTGCTTCCAAACACTGGAACCATTGCTGAGCACACTACTTTAATGAACGACAAAACATCCTTAAAGCAACATATTCATAAATAATTTGAAATTTTTCCAAAAAGTACTCAAATTCCAAGATATGTTGTTCAGCGGAAATATCCTCCTCCTCTCCAGAAAAGACTTGGAAAATATTTCAATCCTTTTGAAGGATATTGATGGAGGACTGTGGGTAGCAACAAGGGTTTGAAAATCACCTTGGTTCCAAGTTGAAAGAAGCGAATTGCTGATGAGGTAGAATATTATCACCCAAATGTGATGAATCCTCACCTTTATGCCCGGACTGTGACATATTATCTTCAGGAATTGTAATGCAACATTCACCTTTCCTCTCATATTTAGGAGATAAATTTGTGTCAAGATCAATAATACAATCGGAAGAAAAATATTCGTTCTTCAATAAATAATGTACATTTTGGGCCTTATAGTATTCTGAGAATATAAAGCAGGAAACAATATTCTTGATATGTAAGGGAAAATAGACCACCAAACTAATAGTGAAAAATAAAATTTCCTTTAAAAGATTCAAATTCTGATATTTGTATTTTCCACGGTGCTTTCTCATTTTCTTGCCCGCAGAATTCCTCATCTAATGAAACCTTCATCAGTGGAGTCACCAGGTGAATAATAAATAACCAAATTTGTATCTAAATCTTGTTCACCATCAAGAAATATATTTCAATACCCATGGAAAAATAACTTTGTGCCTTTGTTCCTGGCAACAATGCCAGGAAATGTTGTATCTTAAGAGACAATCCCTCAGTTGTGAAAGGAATCAGTGCTTAAGAAATTTTAAAAGTGTGTCACAGAAATAATTTTATCACGAGGTCTCAGTTATATCCCACTGGAAACTAGTTTTCTAAAACCCTTAATGATATGGAATAATAAAATATTTCACAATGCCATTAACTGCTGATATCTGAATGGAAAAGAAGAACTGCAGGGGAAACTCAAAGTAATATGTTGTAAACACAGAATCTATTACTTTTAAGTTTCAGAGGAAATTCATGGAGAGAGGGGAAACTCAAAATAACATGTTGTAAACACATAATCTATTACTTTTAAGTTTAAGTGAGAGTTTATGAAGAGAGGGGAAACTCGAAATAATATGTTGTAAACACATAATCTATTACTTTTAAGTTTCAGAGGGAATTTGTGAAGGGAGAAGAGATGGAGTGAAGGAGCGCTTATTAAGGCTATTTAACTCTTACTTACAAACGTAAATCAGAGACCAGCTACTTCTTTCATTCACCCATCAGAAAAATATGTACAAAATGTAGTCCCCAAGAGGTTCAGAACTCAGAACCTTTCCTCTCTCTTTCTCTCTTCCTTAAATACAAACAAAAGCAGTTTGTAACTTCTTGAGCTTCTTGAAACTCCTAGACTGCCGAAAACTGTTAAAATACTATTTACATGGAAATCGAGGACACCATTGTAGCTTCGATCTTAACAAAGAAAACAAAATAAAACTTGGCATATAATCCTTTTGCTGAATCTTGCTAATGTGTCTCCTTCTGTTTCAGCTGTGATGTCCTAACAGTCTCCATAAACGCATCTCCACCCGACTCTGCCCATGCTTTTGCGTTTCGAACACTGTCATCATGTCACCTGGTACCTGACTATGCCTCTTCAGCTTGTGTCTGTTGCGTTCCATCTTCTCTTCTCCTTTGCTTTGCATTGGGTCATATACCCGAGTCTTTCTGCCCGCATTCAAAATTTCTTCCATTATCAAGGCGTAACCGCTTTTAAGACTTCTGCATGTAGTGACGAGTAATTTTCCACCCGATTTTACTCCTATGTTCATCCTTTTATACATAAATCACCTTAAGACTTGGACTTGAAATATATTCTATTCACCTATGAAGAATGCATCGCGTCCGCTTTCTATCGCATTTCAGCGTTTCACCGGTTTCACGTTATAATCCTCCTTTTCCTCCTCTGATGCGATTTAACACAGGAAATACTTTACATCCAGATTTGAAATCCTTTGGAGTTCACCTTTGAAACTACATCACATTTGAGCTCTTTATCGCAACTCGCAAGTTTTAAGAATTTCGCAATATTTGCGATTTCGCAGTTTCGCAAATCGGCCCGAAAACCTTATCGCATGTGATGTGCGATATACTTCGCATCGCATCTCCACCTCCCGTCTTTATCACATCATAGCTGAAATCGCTTATCGTGCAAAGACTTAGCAATAAACACAAAAATCGCCGATGTGCGATATGCGCCAACCGTCTTCTGTGATCTGGTCCGTCCATCGTTCGCTATCATTTCTACGACTTGATCCTCATAGTCCATCTCTGCTTCACTCCGATTTTCCCACTTGACCCGTGCGCTCATGACTTTCTCCATTTTCCGACTTGACCCGTCAAACTGCATGTGCCCTCATGCACTGCTTTGAATGTAAACTAGCCCGACTCTATCTGCGTGTTCATGACTCCTTCACGCCTTTGCTTCTTTGGTTTTGGTTCGAGTGCACATGTAATGATGAATCCTCGTTGAGCTTGCGGTTATCCTTTCGAGCATATAATAGGTCTTCTTGATATTTTTACAATTGTTCCTCAATAACCTTGAATTGTTCAGAAGCTCTCATTACTTTTAGCTTAGTCAAATTGGGATACAATAGAAGGGATATAAAAAGACGCAAAATATATATCCTTATTTTCACTTAAGCATAAACTATATATCATCACCTAGTGTTACAGGAATTTGTTGATGTATTTTTAGAAATACCTTGATTACCTCCAAGGAGATATTTATTTTTCTATTGACCTAGTGCTGGGAGTTGTTCTGGTATCTAAGGCACCATATAATATTAGTACTCCTAGACTTAAAGAATTACAGATGCAGCTAGAATAATTATTGAAGAAGCGATATCTACGCCCTAGTGTATCATCATGGGGTGGTTTATTTCTTTTCATTAAAAATAAAGACAAAACATTGTGGTTATATATTGATTTCTGATAATTAAATAAAATTACTATTAAAAATAAATAACCGTTGTCAAAAATTGATGATTTGTTCGATTAACTTTGTGAAGAAAAAACATTTTCTAAAATTGATTTAAGATCAGGATATCACTAGTTGCAGATAAAAGAAGAAGATATCAATAAAACAACATTTCTACGAGTTCATTGTAGTACCTTTCAGAGTATCTAATGCACTAGGGTTTTTATGTGTTTAATGAATGGAGTCTTTAGGAAATATTTAGATTAATTTGTCATTGTTTTTCTTGATGACATTTTAATATATTCTAAATTTGAAAAGGAGCATCAACAACATTTGAAATTGGTTATGCAGGTACTTAGGGAGCATTAGATGTACGCTAAGTTGAGTAAATGTTCATTTTACTAGAGATAAACTCCATTACTTAGGTCATATTATTTCAGAGGACGAAGTAATTGTGGACCCGAAGAAAATTAAGGCTATCAAAGAATGGCCAACTTCAAAAAGTGTTACAGAAGTTAGGTCTTTTATGGGCACAAAATAGCACATCCAATTACATAATTGCAGAAAAAGGGTGTAAAATTTGATTGGGAACCTGAGTGTGAAGTAGCTTTTCAAGATTTAAAATCTTTATTAATTAGAGCTCCAATATTAAAAATTGTAGATCCAAATGAGAACTTTCTGGTGAGCACAAATGCTTGTAAGGATGGATTGGGTGAAGTGCTCATGAAAAATAGGTACATAATATACTACAAGTCTAGAAAATGAAAAGAGCACGAGAAGAATTATGTTTCCCGTGACTTGGAGCTTGCAGCTATTATTCACACACTTCAAATGTGGAGGAATTATCTCATGAGTCATAGATTTGAATTGCAGACTGATCATTATAGGTTGCAACTTTCATTTGAACAATCAAATTTAAATGCACAACCAATCAGGTGGTTGGAATTGCTAGCAAAATATGACATTCAAAATAATTATATCAAGAGGAAATAAAATCATGTGGTTGTTGCACTCAGCCAGAGAGTGCACATTACACGAGTCACAAAAATCAACAATTACAGGGAAAATTTAATTATTAGAATTTTACAGACTGGAAATTCAAGCCATCAATAGGTGGATATTAAAATTAATTTACAACAATGCATAATACAGTCAAATTACTAGGATTTCGAAATGGTCAGGGGTGAAATTATTTTATATAAAGATTGGGTCTACCTGTCGAATGTACGAGCAATAAAAGAACTAATTTTACAAAAAATGCACAATTTATTGTACGTTGGTCATCCATGGTACCATAAAACTTTGACAACAATTAAAAAGAAATTGTATTGGCAAGGTCTAAAGAACGAAGTGGTTAATTATATAGTCAGATGTTTGTAATGCCAGAGGGTTAAGGCTAAACACAAGCACCCAACAGGTTTACTTCAGCAAATTCCCATCCTTCAGTGGAAGCAGGAGGTGGTCTCGGTTGATTTTATTACAAAGTTTCCCAAAACAATGAGAAGACATGACTCTATAATGGTGGCACTGGAAAAACTTGCCCAGGATGCTCATTCGATTTCGCTAAAATCAGTTCATAAAGAAGCTAATATTGTAGATATTTACATGTGTGAAATTGTCAGGCTTTATGGGGTGCCTAAGGTAATAATTTCAAGCAGAGATCCAAAATTTACATCTAATTTTTGGATGGATTTATTTAAAGTATGGGGTACCAATATAAATTTTAGAACAATGTATTATCCAGAGTCTGATGGAAATGACTTAGAGAGTAAATCAAGCAAACTTTAAAAGCTTCCAAGTATAGGAAAAAAAGATACACAAATAGGAATAGGACAAAAAACGGAATTAATGTCGAGGACCACGTATTTTTGAAAGTGAAAACCAATAAGAGCTCCATAAAATTGGGAAATTGTTCCAAGTTAGAAACTAGATATTGCGGGCCATTTGAGATCCTTGAAAGGATCAACCCAATTGCATATAGGCTTGCATTTCTTGCATCTTTGAATATTCATGATGTCTTTCATGTTTCATTGCTTAATAAATATGTTCCTGGCACTAATTATGTTATTGGTTGAAAATGATTTAGGTGGAACCCAAGGGAGACTTTCAGGTTCAGTTAGTCTGCATTTTGGACGACAAGGTCAAGGTGCTCTGGAATCGAGCCATCGACATGGTAAAGGTGTAGTGGACCATGCTAGGCCCTCAAGATGTGACCCAGGAGTAGGAAGAAGTCATGAGGGAATAATACCCTCGTATTATTGATTGATATGATGTGTATATATGTATATACGATGCAATGAGGACAATGCATAAAATAAAGGGGGGAGGAATGTAATACCCCCCCTATTTTGATAATGTAAATATATGGTTTTTATTATTATTATATTAGGCTAGTGATCTAGATACTTTTATGTGACAGGCATGCCCATGTAGTTATCTAGGTATGTTTTGGGGCCACTCTGCCCAGATATACATATGTAGGCTTTTGGCTAAGATATAAATATTGTAAATTGGTACATATTTGAATATTAATAAAATGAGGTTGGTTGTGATAAGGAAACCGTTGGGTTAATTTTAGTGAAAAGTGCACCCTGGGGTCCATGTGGGCTATAGAGAGTGCCAAATGGCAAGTTAGGGACATGCATATATAAATTGGAAATGTGCTTCCTGAAAGAGGGAATTCAACCAGTTAATTATTCGGTTGGTTACTAATTATCTAGTGAATCCTGGGGTGCACTCTAGAACTGGTTGAGGTGTGTCTATTCAGTTCATCATGTTGAATTTGAAGTATCCTATTTTATGCAAGCCCTGGTGGATCCAAGATATTGGTGACGATGTTTATGGCTTGGTGGCCATGGAGTTCTTTTTGGGGAACTCAGTTCGGAGATAGTCAGAGAGTCTTGGTTAGGCTCTCACACTAGATTTAGGGTTATTTCAACTTTGGTTGTTGGTGGTTAAACACTTGGATAGAAACAAAGCTCCTAAACCTACAAGAAGAAATCGTCCTAGCCTACTCTAAGTCACCTTGGAAGGTACGCATCACTGAGAGACTTGGGTTTCTCCACTTGGGTTTGGTCAAGGGGATGTGATCCTATGGCTAGAGAATGAGGTTTTTGTGGTTAATTCGATGGCAATATTTTGTTATGGTTTGAAAAAAGTTGTCAGGAGTTATTGTCTCATATTGGGGGTGATCGTAGGTTGACCTTATGAACCACGCTGTCTATGGCTAGGAGAAACATGGAGAGCCCATAGATAGTCGAATATTATTTCTCAGATAAGTAACCACGTTCTTATGTACGTTAGTTTATTTATGTCTTGTGTTAAGTTAACATTTTACATTTAAACCCTAGGCTTTGGGTTCAGGCTTATTGTTGTTAATGTGATTTTAATTTTGCTTCATTATTATGTCATTATAATTTTAATTTCCAATCACCAGGTAAACATTATGCCAAATTTGATTCATACCCTTCCACATTTAAATTATCTTAGGGTAAGCAGTGTTTGTTTGAGTGATGCTGCATTGCTAGGAGTCAGGGACATTACACCTCCCAGTCCAAAACTAAAGGGACTAAAAAATTGTTGTGTGAAGTTTGTGGGTACATTTTTAGTGAGGCTGAGTATGCACATGATGATATAAAAAAGTGGAAGTTTGTCTTGCTAGGAGTACAAATAAAACTTGAGGGGAAAGATATGGAACTATAGGTTGGAACACAAGAACCTTCGAAAAATGCCATTATCACACAAAAACTACTATTTTAGGCAAAGCAAACTATGGAGAACCTATAGATTGGTACACAAGAACCTGCCAACGATGTTTCTATCACACAAGAACCAACAGTTGAGTCAGAGCCACTTGTGGAGAATCAATTTTTGGGTACACAAGAACATACCAACAATGCTATTGTCACACAAGAACCAATAGTTGGTGCAATACAACTTGAAAATTAAAAGAAGAAATAGACCCACAAGAATTCACAAAAACTTATTAAGGACACTGTTGTAACACTAGTTGAGACAATATAGCCCAAAATTGAGAAAGTTGATAGTTTTGACACAGATTTTTTATTTCCAGAATTAAGTAAATGGAAACAATTATCACTATAGAAAGTGGTGGTCCCACTAAGTGAACATAAGAAAATCATTCACAATCTTAAGGGGGCTTGGAAAAAATAGCTAATGTTCTAGAGGCTTAGATGGGACAAAGTGCATGAAACCAAGAAGGAATGGAAAGAAGTGCAGGGACATTAAGAAGATGTTTGGGAGATACATAAGGAAAAAGAACAGATGTAGAATCTTGTAGATGAATTATTTAAGTGTATAAATTCTTCCCCTTGCTACTACTTATTTCTTCATGAGAAATTCATTATTTTTTTATTAGTAATGATTAAAGAAAGAAGGTGTTATGAAACTAGCTCCAAAAATAGAAGAAAAGAGAGATCAACGCCTTAGAAATCAACAACTTCAAGGGGGAAACCTCCTTTAAATTAAATAAATGAACAATTCTTGGATGACACAAATGACAAAACCTCCTTTATATATATAGGAGTCCATGGGGTCACAATATAATCCTAGCTGACCTAACAATAATAATGTAAGGGAACAACAATGACAATAGTGGCTTTTATAGGGCACAATAATAACAAAATGGGGGCTAAAATGGTACAACAATAACAATAACGGGGCTACACTAACAACAATAAGGGACTACACTAGTAATATAGGGACCCAACATGCCCCTCTCCTTCAAAAAAGTGTTTTCCTCAACGTTTGAGTAGCTCTGGATGCTTTTGTATAAAATTCTCATCCTCCCATGTGGAATCTTCAGTGGGTATGTTCTTCCCCTTGATGAGATACTCTGAAATTGATTGATTTCGTAGTTGTCGAGTTCTTGTTTCCATGACTGATTAATATGATTTTCCTTCCTCATCAAGTTCTAGAAATATTGTTTGAATTGGAAGTTTTTCACCTATAACCTTTTTTAAGCATGAAACATGGAAAACTGGGTGCACTCGAGAAGAAGCTGGAAGCTCCAATTTGTATGCCATAGTACCAATATTTTTCAACACCTTGTAAGGACCATAGTACTTTGGCGACAATTTATTATCCTTCTTAGCTTGCTTGACGGACATTTGTTTGTATGGTTGTAGTCGTAAAAATACCCAGTCTCCTACATCAAAATTTCTCTCACTGCGATGTTGATTTGCCTGTTGTTTCATTCGATTTTGTGACAAAGTTAAGTTATCCTTTAAGAGTTGGAGAACTGGTTGTTGATGCTCGATGTGATCTTCCACTGCTTGAAACTTAGAATTTTCTCTTAAAGATGATGTGATGGACAGTGGATGATATCCATAAAGTGCCATAAATGGGGCCATTTTTACTACAGTATGGGAGGAAGTGTTATACCACCTTCACCTATCAGGTTTGTTTATTAGATACAAAACAACGAAGATATCCTTCCAAACATTTTTTCACTATATCAATTTTCCCATCGGATTGAGGATGATAAGAGGAGCTATGAGCCAGTTGAGTACCCAAACAAGAAATAATTCCGTCCAAAAATTTCCAGTAAAAATGGGATCTTTGTCACTTACAATAATCTTTGGGTTTCCATGTAGCTTTTGAATTATTTCCATAAATGCAGTAGCAAATGTACTTGCTTTAAATGGATGAAATAATGCACAAAAGTGTGCATACTTGGTAAGTCTATCAACCACCACCATGATGACACCCTTTCCTTCATACTTAGCTAAACCTGTGATAAAATCCATTGAAATCTCTTCCCAATGTTGACTTGGAATGGATAAAGGTTGTAGAAGACCCGAGGTCTTAATTGTCTCAACTTTATTTTATTGGCAAACCAAAAATTCTGCCACAAACTTTTGAATATCATATTTAAGGCCATCCCAAAAAAATTCTTTCTTCACCCTGTGGTAAGTTTTTAAAAATCATGAGTGTCCTCCTAAAGGAGAAGTGTGCAATTCCAAAAGAATCTTTTGTTTTAGTTGGGAATTCTACAAAGATATAAGCAGATTTGTACCATAAGGAATCATTTTTCCAACTAAATGTAAGGAGATGTACTAGGATCTTGTTGCAAATTTTGAATGAGTGTCCACACTTCTTCATCATTCTTTCATTCATACCTTGCTTGGTTATCCAATCTAGTTGGATAATAGAAATGGCACAAAGAAATGCTTCCACCTACTCATACTTTCTTGAGAGTGCATCCGCAACAACATTTAGCTTCCATTTTTTGTAGATGATTTCAAAGTCATAACCCAACATCTTTGTGACCCATTTTTGCTTCTCTTCTGAAGATAGTCTTTGCTCCAAAAATATTTAAGACTATCATGATCAATTTTTACCTTGAAGTGTCTTCCCATTAGCTAAGGTTGCCATTTATTTAGTGCATGTAGTATTTCCAACATTTCCTTCTCATAAATAGATTTATGTAAATACTTTCCTTTGGTTGGATGACTTTCAAAATAAATGGGTCATCCTTCTTGCATTAAAACAACGCCAATTCCATTTCCTGAGGAATCACATTCCACAATAAAGGTTTTTGTGAAGTCTTGCGTAGCTAAGACTAGTGTTAGGCACATTGCCTCTTTAAGATGTTCAAAGGCCTTAGTTGCTCCAGTCCATAAATGCATCTTTCAACAACGTTGTTACAAAAATGTACATTCTCCCCATAATTTTAACAAACTTGCTACAATACCCCGTTAAGTCGAGAAATCCTCACAACCGTTTTATGGTTGTGGGTTTATGGTTGTGGACTTTCCATTCCTTAATGGCTTTAATTTTTGTTAGGGTCTACCTAACACCCTTGTGAGATACAATATGACCCAGATATTCCACCTCTTGTACTCCAAAGAAACATTTGGATGTTTTTGCATATAATTGTTTCTCCTCCAATAGTTTGAGCACCCTGTCAACATGTTGAACATGATCCTTCCAAGACCTGCTGTAGATTAATATATCATCAAAAAATACTAGCACAAATTTTCTAAGGAAGGGTTTGAAATGGAATTCATCAACCCTTGAAATGTAGAAGGTGTAATGGTAAGGCTAAAAGGCATGACAAAAATTGATAATGACCCTCATGAGTTCGAAATGCTATTTTCGGAATATCTTCAATCTTCATTCTAATTTGATGATATCCTGAATGAAGATCCAACTTGTAAAATAATAAATTCTCCATGTAATTCATCCAATAATTCATCAATCACAGGAATGGAAAATTTATTTTAATAGTGAGCTTATTAAGCTCCCCTATAATCCGTACACATATGCCATGATCCATCGTTTCAGGTAACCAATATATCCTACTGTGAGCAGAGAAAGAACTTTGACTAGGTTGAATTATACTAGCCTCTAACATTTTTGCAATCATACATTCAATTTCGCTCTTTTGGACATAAGGATATCTATAAGGCCTGATGTTTGGAGGAACACTTCCTGGAATCAAATGAATAGCATGATCATGATCATGAATAGGTAGGAGTCCTTTGGGAGTTTCAAACACCTTGGAATGATTGTCCAAGACTTTTTGGAGATATGGAGAAATAGATGATTTTTATGTTGGAACTTCTAGTGAGCATAATTGCGCAATCACGCCTTGTTGTTCCTTCTTCAGAAGCTTTGTCATGACATTAGAGCTTATTAACTTTCTCGGATTCCCTGCGATACCCCATAATTCAAATTCCTTTCCTTCCAAAAAAAATTTCAAGAAAATGTCTTGAAAATTAAAAGCTACTATCCCCAAAGATTATAACCATTGTAATCCTAGTACAACATTAGCAACTCCCATTGGAATGGAAAGAATTGGACTATTCAATATGTATTACCCCATGGTTAGCTTGATATTATGGCATTTTCCAGAGCAATTTATAGTTCCTCCATTTGCAACCATCACTTGACACTCTGGTGCTGGGTATAGGAAGCAATTCAATTCCTTGCTACCTTACAATGAATAAAATTATGGGTACTACCCAAATCAATCAACACTATTACCTTTTTCTTCTTGATATGTCCTTCTATCTTGAGAGTTTGAGGAGTGGTAATTATTTCCAATGCATTACAAGATATGGTAAGACTCATTTCTTCTTTCTTTAGGGTTGGTTCCCGATGTATATCCTCATCTTTTGAAGTTTCTTATTCATTTTCTTCCTCCTCTTCACAATCTATGTAAAACAATTTCTTCTCATCACACTTATGGCCTTTAGTGTATTTTCTATCACAACTGTAGAAAAGCAATTTTGCTCTTTTTTCTTCCAATTGTTGTGGTGTCAACCTTGTAGGTTGTGGAAGTCTAGGAGTAGCAACACTTACATCTTTATAGATGTGAGTGGTAGGCTTCCTTGTCACCATAATTTTACATTCAATTTTTCTTGCCAACCTTTATGCCTTCTCTAATGAATCAGGTTCCCAAAGGCGAACCTCATGTTGGATGTTATCCTTTAAATTCCCTATGATGACATCAATCCTGTGTTCTTTTGGAATATCAATTACCCTTATATTCAAGTTTTGGAAGTCCTCAATGTGCTCCATCATTGAACCCTTTTGTTTGAGATTTATCAATTGGCTAAAGAAGGTGTTTGTCTTTGTATCCTCATAATGTGCTATTATTTCCTCCGTAAAAATTGACTAAGCAATTTTTTTTTTACGGGAGAAAGGCCATCGATACCATACAAATGTATTTTGTTCTAAATATAAAGTTGCAATGCGTACCTTTTGTGTGTTTTTCACATTATGGAGATCAAAATATTACTCCATCTGTAATATCCATGTTACGGGATCCTTGCCATCAAAATTCCTCATATCGATCTTTGGAATATGGTGGGTCTTCAATCCAACATTAGAGCTTATGAAATCATGATTAACATTTATTTTATTCTCATCATGAGTTTCCTCTACTACTTTTTCGCCATTAGGAATCATTTCTTGTATCAACTTTGTCAAACCTTCCATGTCTTATTTTAGATCATTATTCATGTCTTCCATGTTGTATTTCATTTTTTCTTCCATTTCATCCATATTAGCTTCCATACCATCTGTTGGGCCTCGTATATGCCCATGTTTTCATCATGAAATATCATTGTTTATACCCTAAAACCCTAGGTTTTTAGCTTGTTCCATTACCCTAATTCCATCGCTTTCCGCCAGATACTCTCTATGGTTGATTATCATTATTTTTCTTCACTTATATATGATTAAAGATGATTATGCCATGTTTTATTGATGATGGTTTTGCTAAGTACATTTATCACAGGGTTCCATTGCCGAAATCCTTCACAAGTCAGTTAAGTACGGAAATGCCTAATTTAGGACTTTGACACTTTCAGCGTGCTTTTGGAGAAACCGAGAGAGGTTATTATAAAAAATGATGTTATGATACCTCTCCATAACTTGTATTCCACCCAGCTCACTCATATGGGTATCTATAAGGAAATTATCCAATTTGTCCAAATCTGCAATAAATTTTAAACTGCCAAATTACGCCTTGATTTACGTGCAAATGAAAGAGAATGAATAAATTATGGAACATGCGTTTTGGTCCCAGTATAAAAAATATATTAGAACTGATTTTTTTTTCTAAAATTTCTTACGCATTGAGAGATATTCAGGGTTCTTTGAGGCCAATTTATATGAAAATTCCAGATTTGTAAAAAGCTTCCAAACAACCATGTTTTGGATTTTTGGTCAAATTCACTTGGAAATAATCCAAATCATCACATCACCGACTTCCATAATCGATTTTGTCTTACCTCCATGGCTATGTATGGAGTGTTGTTAAGCATCCATCTTTGAATGGACATTGCAATTGGATTTGTACAAACTAAGTTAGCATAGTAATATCTTTTGATCTGATCTGCATGGATCATTTCCTATTTTTTAATTCTCAGGCAATCTATAAAGCCTGAATCCAAAGAAGTTTCGAGGAATCCCGAATTTATGAGCTTTGAAACTATTTGTTGTCAAGTGTAATTTCATCTTTCAATTCAAAGACTACGTTCACCGTGTCCTGAAGCATGTGTTGATTCGAGTTATGGAATGAAGGGCTGATATATAATGATTTGAATTATTTTTCTGAGCATATTTTATTTTCTATAAGTTCCCTTCCTAGGTGTGGCAAGGGCCCACCACAATCTGGGAAGTTCATTCATCATAGGTAGAATTTTAGATTAGTTGTGTGTGATTGCTTAATTAGTTTTGATTTTTTTTTACGCTACCTTCTAGCTTTGCTTACATTGTTACATTATTAAACTGTTGAATCCAAGTTCGATTGTTCATATATAGTTTCATTTCAGCATATCTGAGTGTGTATTTCATTCTTGCAACGATTTCCTAAGATTTGCTTTCCAATTCCCATTCACTACATCTCTCCATCGATTGCAGAAGTACGCTGAGTGTCTAATTAAATCTGGATCATATTGAAAACCATTAGCTGAGTATTTCTAACTAATTATAGAGGAATCCTCTGTTTTACCTTCAACACTGGTCATGGTAAATTGATTGAGCCAAACTTAGAGACAACGTGTTAAATTTGGTTTGTAATCTCTCACGAAATTGAACTGAATCCTTTCGAAAGTTATGTGCTATTATAAAGGAATAAAAAGACTTTGAATCGGATATGAACTCTTCACTAAGGGTCGATCCTCCTATAATGGATAAGTTCCACCTAATGATTTGATCTGAGCATCGTCATTTTTGAATTAATTGGGGAAGTCTGTAAAGAAACAACGAAAATTATAAGTAACAATGATTCCGACCTTGAAATGCCTTCAAAATACTAAAAAAAAATTCATACATATTTGTGTCCTTTAAATTACTACATCCTGATTTTGATATCGTGTGATTTGGGGTGTATTTACGAATTCTGTGAGACTGAGTGTAATCCTGAGAATGTTAGAATAAGAAACGAAATCTTGTTTACAATATGGTAAATGCATCTTAGTTAAATTTGATAATGGTGTGGTGAAATTCGATTTCAGTAAAGAGTGTGATTTCAAGGTAGTTTCCATTGAATAGGATTGAATACGTGTAGCTTTCCTTAGCACAGTGCGTGTAGGGTTTGTTGGATTTCGAACTAGTCAAGATTGCAATTAGCAGTGTGACTTAATTCTTTTATTAAGAAGACATAGTGCTGGTCGCTTTAGATTTCAAGTAGATTTCTCCAGCTTAGTTTGTTGAAAGAATGAAGAATTTAACTCATGTTGAACGCAAATTAAAACAGTGGCATAGTCTTTCAGTGCATTTTTGTGTGTTCCAATGGCATTTCACAGTTGCCTTTGCTTCTCATTTTTGAAAACAGAGTTACGATTTGATTGAATTTTGCAAGATTTGATAATTGAGATTGCTTCTAAGAGTGTCAAAATATTAAATGGTGTGTGTGCAGATTAGTTAAATTTTAGAGATCAAAGTTTGTTAATCCTAGTTGATTAACTATGTGAGGCAGAGAATTCAGATTAGGCCTTAGCAAAAACATATTTGATTTATTATTGAGACATTGGATTTGGTGTGAATTTTCTCTTGTTCTAGGGTTTGAATCCAAGTACAGCTTTTGAATGTAAGATTCGGTTGCAATTACAAGTAGATTAGGTCTTTTAATTCTTCCAGAGTGTAGATTGTAGAAGCACGAAATGAGGGTTTGAATTTCGAATGTAATTTCTAATTACTGAGTTGATGTGTGGAGCTCCTATCAGTTTAGGGTTTTCAATTCCAAGTGAATTTTTAGGGTTTAATGCAAGATTTATTCCAAGATTTTAATTTCAAGATTTATTAGCTTTAATCTCAATATTTTTTAGTGTTTATTTACAAATTGGTTGAAGAAGGATGTGCAATGAAGAACTAGGTTTCCATTCAAAGTACAGATTTCCTTTAAAGAGCAGAGTTGGATTGATTCAATATAGATATTAAGTTCTAAAGTTGAATTTGATTATTTTTGTGAGATGGATTGATTCCCTTTTCGAAAGGTTTTTATTCACAAACATTTGCGTGTTTTATTACTTAGCTGATCATTATAAAGGAAACATTAAAACTCTGACTTAGAAACTGGATCAAGAAGTGCAGTGCAGCTCGTGTTTACGAGCTCGGATTGACTATTAAATAATAAAAGCTTTAATTCACCAATTAAAACTCTCAACACCATCCCTACCATTCTTCAAACCATCCATCTCAGCTTCCACGCCTTTCTTCAAAACTTCCATTTCATTTTTTGTTGCTCTTTGCGAGAGCGAAAGTTGTTGCACTTGCTCTTGTAATTTTGATATAGCATGTTGCACTTCTTCCTCTTCATGAGTCATAGTAGAGCCTTATGAGGGCTTAATGGGTGTTGAATTCTTTTTAGGGGGGATTTTAGAACCCAATACTGATATCTATTTTTCAATATGCCCTTGGAATCACTTCAAACTAATTTTTCAAACAAGACTTATGAAATTTGAAAAAAAAATACACACCTTTTTCTTGCTTTTGAGGAGCTCGATATTGAAACTTATGTATCTCTGTAATTTGGGATCCCAAAGATTTTATCTTCAATCCTCTATTAGCCCTCTAAATCTTCTTTCCAATTCCACAAGTCTGAACTGATTTGGATTATTTAAGGCAAAGTTATGCCTAATCTCCTGCAATTACCTAATTATGGATTGGCTCAGTAGAGTGAACTTGTACGGCGTGCCACGTGTCACTATTTCCTCCTTCGGCTCTAAAATTAATACACACGAAACTAGAGTTTGTGTACACTCGGTCGCTTCTTACATAATTCTAATTTGATGCTCAGAGAGAGATTTATGACGATTTTTCCAAGATCACCTCTTTGAGATGAAATTCGGGAGCTTGCAAAAACCCTAACTTCCACAGATCATATCTCTGAAAATATTGCGAACCAAGATCTGAAATTTTTACACGAAGTTCCTTAGGATTTCTTCGCAAATGGGTTTTTTTTCGCTTCTGAACCTTCGTAGAAAAAAAATTATAGCGAAAATTTCACGATGACCTGTCTAAAGCGGTGAAACCCTAGAATCCAAAGCTTTGATACCAAATGTTATGAAACCAGCTCCCAAAATAGAAGAAGAGAGAGATTAATGCCTTATAAATCAACCACTTTGAGGGGGAAACCTCCTTTACATTACATAAATTAACAATTATTGGATGGCACAAATGAAAAAACCTCATTTCTATATATAGGAGTCCATGGGGTCACAATATAATCCTAGCTGACCTAAAAATAATAATGTAAGGGAACAAAAATAACAATAGTGGCTTTTATGGGGCACAATAATAACAATATGGGGGCTACAAGGGTACAACAATAAAAATAAGGGGGCTACACTAACAATAATAAGGGACTACACTAGTAATATAGGGACCTAACAGAAGGCCATATGATATAACCTCTATCATGAATTTTCTAGAGACTTCCAAGCAAAGTAACTTTATAGAAAAACATTTTTTATGTGAGTTGAATCTACATGAGTTTGTCTGTTCTGAAGAAAATAGTTTCAATCTCTCACCTTGTGTAGGGGACATCCTACTAAGGGAATTCACTTAATTTGTTCAAAATTATATAAATTGAAATTAGTATATGAGGCTATAACAACAAACTAAGAAAATGTGTTATGGATCTGAGAGGAATCCAAACTTGTTGTTGTAGTGGTTAGAACTTGTGGAATCTTTCTTCGGTCGCCATACATGACGACTATAGTGTGTGAGCTCCGAAAAATTGTGTTGGACCTTTATTCTAGAAGTATTTAGTAGTTAAAATAGTGTGCACAGGGAAGGTAGCAAATGAAGATCGGAAGTGTGTGATAAGAACATGAAAGATAAAGATCCATACTGCTACCCAAATTTTGTACATTCCATTTCAGAAATACCAATGTATGTTAGTTGTATCAGATGTTGTGGGCCTAATTGGCTTGTGTTGAAGTTTTGATATCCTCATATTTTGCTTCTAATGTCTAAGTATCATCATTATTTTCAATTGAATCCTTGGGACCCAGAGATATGATGGCTAAAACTACTCGCTTCTGAGGGGTTTAGGGCTATCATTGAGGATCCAACAATGGATTATAATTTCATTGAGTTACACTCACATCATGCATTAAATATTAGTTGATGTGTCTACAGGAGGACATGCAGTTGCTTAAGTTCGGGGGAGTTGTCAGGTCCAAGAATTGGCATCCTTTTCACCACTCTTCATTACCGTTTTTACCATTGTTTCCTTCATAACCACATCCTTTTACTCAATTGATTATATTTGTTTACTAGCGTATGCCACTCTCTAATGTCACTCTAAATTATACAATTTTTCTTGCATTTGATCAGAGGATAGTTGTTTTGGGCATATTTACTGACAAAATGATAAAGAGGAATATTTACAGGATGACCCATTTGGTTAGGATATTGTTAATCCCTTTTTCCAGATGATGCGATGTTGTTTTTCTAGGAATTTGTGATGTTGTTATGCTAGACCAATAGCGCTTTTTTTATTCCAATGATGATACTTTGTTTTGAGCTAACACAATTCTGAGTGCTATCTTCAGGAATTAATGTGTACATTGTTACTTAGAGGGGTCAACTAGGACCATTGTGCCAGTAGTGGATTGAATTTTCTTGACAAATTGACCAAATTGGCCATAACAATTATGATCCCAAATATATTAGCTATTTGATAAAATGAGGCACTCGTTAAGGAATCAACTTTATTTACAAATAATTTGTTGTGATTTGTTTCAAGAAAAGACTTTTAGTTATTATTATTTGAACAACCCGAGAGTCAAAATATTATCATGGTTGTTCATGATTTTGATAACATGATTGGATAAGAAGATATAAACCTATAAGAAGGGATCTCTCTATCCCATGCGGAGGGTGCCACCATTATTTCAAATTGTGCATCTTTGTTTTTTATTTTTATATCTAATGCAATCTTCTGTGAATTCATGGTTTATTTATTTTTTTGCTAGCTTGTGAGCTGTAATTTTACCAGCTCACTGCTCAGGAGGAAGGGACTTCCTCTTTATAAGGGTTCAGTGTGTATATAGAGGTAGTGTAGTTACTTTAATTAATTTGGTACTTATAGGTTGTGTTATTTTGATTTACAATTGTTACATATTTCTTGCGTGATATATTGTTATTATTGCTTCGTTGAGTCATCTTGCAAAGTACTTGAATATAGGTCGTTGTATGCCATCATAACTATTATTGGATCGATCCTTATTAATTGTGTGTTGCTAATGTTATTTAATTGCCACTACATATTTACAATTCATTGTTATTATAGAATATTTAATTATTTGATGTCACAAGCTGATACAATATATTATGCAGTTGATAAATTGATTTTATTTTTTATTGTTAACATAAGTGTTGATCATTGTTGTGGATGTGCTTGAATTCAAGTGAGGAATAAATTTCAATGAGTGTTATTATTCTCCTATAGAGTTATCCTAGAATAGATTAATGATATTTCATTTTGCAAGCATGATTTCCATTTCCAAAGTTGTGCGCAAAAAGTCATTTTCATGCAAGTGTGGGTTCGACAGTGAGACTTTTATTTTAATTGATTCCCATTCCTGCAAGTGTGAATAATTACAACAACCATTGGTTTGATTAAGTGACAAGTTCTTGTAGAATTAAAGCTTAGAAATAATTAGGAACTAGTCAATGTTAGTTGGAATTTTTTACTATTAGACACCCAATCCTCTAGGATTGGGTGATATTGTGTAAATATGTAAATAGAGAAATTCCATAAGTTAGAATAGGAAAATACCTCGGAATTTGAATCCCAAAGGTCACCATTCTAATTGTATATAATGAAATTCATCTTAATGGAATGCAACACATTGGGAGTTATCTTCTTGGCTCGAAGTGTTATTAGAGCACAGGTCCCAAATCTAGGCATTCCTTTGCCCCTTGTAACTCCTCTCTACCGCTCTTCCTAACATCTACGTGTTAGTCTATCACTCCACACAGGAATGATTGAAGAATGTTTTTGCTTCCATCCCCGGTGCCTCCATGCAGGACTACAACCTAGTAAGCATTAGATACCACCTTGTCAACGACATGTGTCCTTTCCTTAATTTGTATTGTAACGTCTCTATCCTTATGTAAACTATTTTTGGACACATCCTTGACATGAATTCCCTGTTGTTTCTAAATTTGGTGTGCCACCTAAATCCATTTTTTGGGCATTTATCTACCATCTTCTTGGACTCTATCTACTTGGCATAGTAGAAATTATTGACCATTTCCATACCTATTTTCGGAGTATAGAAACGCTTGCACGTCCACTTTTCTAGTAGGAGGCATACATGGTCATGCCAACTCCAGTATGCCCTCATGCCAAGTTTTTGAGAGCTTAAAATTATCTTCCTACAACGCTATTAGGGATACCACCTGGTCCAGACCCTAAAGTAGCTCATTTTCTGTTCAAATGGTGGTTCCGACTGGTTAAACTAGGTCCAATTACCTTCTCTCCATCTCCAATGGCTTAAAATATGACTTTAATCTACCAATGGAGAAGAGACATCATATCAACCCTCTTGTTGATCAGCCAAGAAAGTGATCCTTAATCTGATCTGGGCTCAGCCAAGCCATAACTAAAGTTTGTCCTTTTGGGAAGAGGACTTCTAGGAATGTAGAATCAAATCTAAATGCAAAATTATTCTAAAATTAAAGCAAAAGGAAAATTATCCTAATCCTATCTCAATTAGGTAGATATAGATCTAAGCCATTTGAGAGCAAGATATTTAAATGATTGGAATTTAAGTATGTTTGGATTATAATGAATATCAAGCTAACGAAGTAGTTCAATTAACTGACATTATAAATGCCAAAACACATTCTGTTCAGAGACCTCTTAACTAAGATTTTTTAATCAAAAACATTTAATAAGTCATTCATAAAATGATATATATTGTTAAATCGGTAATTCGAATGATTAAACAATAATATAAGGAAGTAGTTCACATATATTGTTGTTTGTTAAGACAAAATTAAAAGGTTGATTTCTAAGTAAATAGTTACTCAGAAATAAGAATTCAACGCATAAGAACAGAGATAAACAACAAATAATTGCAATAAATAATTCACATAGAAAATAGTATACAAATGTGATTTCATTTTTCAGACTTCTGCGATTAATATTTTGTTGTGTTGTGTCTTCTAGATCCATCGCATCAAGATTTTTGTTAAACCAACGTTTCAAACCATCTACCGTGGTTCATCATCAAGGTACACAAATGTGGCAGAAAATCACAAGTTTCTGCTATTATAAAATGAAATTAGTATTAAAACAATAATATTCTAAATACCAATTTATTGAAACCATTTCTCTGACTCTGATCTCCAACAATCACTTACAATGCTTGAACTTCTGCTTTTAAAACTAGAGTTGCAATAGTACAATCTCAGTTCTTCGTACATAATTCAGAATGCAAAAGAAACATCCTCATTAATCCTAAGATTTGAGTTTTCACTCCTCTCACCTACAACTCTAAATTCTCTTTACAATAGTGCCTTCAAGAATTTCAGAATTGCAGAGAAGAGAAGTCTTTTGTTACTTTCTACAATATGTTATTTATAATATTTACAAAAATATTTCTCAATAAGAAAGTTTGTTGAAGAATAAATTTGCTCCATCAATTTTCATTGGGCCAAAATTCCATTCTTCTCCTCCTAGAGTATTCCCATTGATTGATATTTTCTCTTCTCATCTCTTCAACTTTTTTCCTACAAAAAAACAAATCAAAACTAAATTGAAATGAAAAAATAAAATCCAAATACCAAATCTGGAATTAAAACATATATAATTTAATTTAATTAAATAAATAATTTACAAAGAAATTAGAGCTTCCTATTGATGCCTATGAGGATTTAATTGGTCAAGGATAACATAGATGAATGGATATGCTCTCAGAAGAAGGTGTGGGCAAATGATAATGCAGAAAATAAAACTCAAAAATTGATTTTGTTTAAAAATTCGGAGTTTGATCTTATGATGAATTTTAGAGACATTAAATGATAAAATATGGTCTTGCAATCACTTCATAAATGTTCTCCATGATTTTATCTATCTAATGAGGTATCTTGGGCTTCATTTGGCCAAGTAAAACTCAATTTATGAGCCTCCAAAATTAATGAGTCCAAACTGTCAGAATTTTGTTGCCTAGTCTAAAAATCAGAAATTTTTAATTACAATTTAATCCTAAATTAAATTTTAATTATCTTTTAACTAATATTAATTATAATTACAAACTAAATTAATTAATTTATATATTAATTATTAACAAAATTAAATTACTTTAAAAAAAATGTTTAATAATTAATTAAAATATTATTATTATTATTATTTTATTTTTTTTCACAAAGTTGGGTGCTGATTTGTATTCAAAAAATACATAGGAGTTGTAGCTCCAGTTTTACATGGTAATGTAGGCGAGAAGTGGAGCAATTACAGACGTTATTGATGTCAAATTCCCTTTTTCATCCAACTTTCTTCATAGTGAGAAAAGATGAATTGGTGAAAATTCTTACAAACTGGAATAATAAAAAACAAAATTTGCATTTCATGTTCGATCTTTGTGTGTGTGATGGATTTGCCGCCCATTAAAATCTTCAAAATTGCCTTCCGCTTCAAACGTTCGGGCTTTTGCTAAGCTGTTACTTGAATCCATAACTTGGTTGCTGGGGAAAACAGACCTGTGGGACTGACATACACTGTCTGAGATTACAGGACCGCAAGGGTTATTATGGAGCACATGGTTTAAACAGTCTTCGAGGGGATGAGATTTGATCACATGATGGATGATGGCTGGATCACAAGAATGGTAGTGAACAGGCAGGGTGGCGAGGATTAAGGGAAAGTCACAGAGGGAATAGTAATAGTTTTCTACAGATTTTACATCCAAGGGAATCGTTTCAAGATGTTTAATAGCTATATTATGAGACTGAGCTACAAAGATAGGCATGGGGTTTCCGAGTCTGAGGGCGCTGTTCCTCTGTGAAATGAGTTTGCAATGGTATATAATTCTGTTCATGGAAAATAACACTGCTGATCAGAGCCATTACATCGAAGTATTCCAACATTATGAAGACATGCTATGTTTGCCCGTTCATCTGCTTCCTTGTTGAGGGAGTGTAGAACATGGTAAAAAAGGTTTCCTTTCATCTATTGATCAAGAGCTTGGCATCGTCCTATAATTTGCTGTAGAATCAAGTTGGAGGCTTTGCTGTTGTGGAACATCAAGCTAATTACAATGGTCGAGTCTCCAATAATTACTGCTGTGCTTATGCCAAGTCTCTGTAGTTGTAGCAGACCTTGATAGAGAGCTAATGCTTCTGCTCTGTTATTGGATAAATTACCTAGTCCCCATTCATATGCAATTAAAACATCACCATTACCATTACAAATGATTCCTCCAGCCCCAACCATTCCTGGGTTGGATTTGGAGGTAACATCGAAAAAAAAGATAACGAGTATTGCAGTTCTTGAGCCATCGTGAAAATTCCTCATCTTTCATTCTGATTTTCCAGCTATACCTGGAGTTGGTTCTGCTACTGGTATTACTTCTGCTTTGGGCTATGTTGTTTCTGTCTAGAAGATACCCTATGTAATTTCGTTCTTCAACATGAAGATCCACCGTGTTTAATTGCCCTTGACATTTCATGGACAGAGCTTCCAGATTAAGACTCCAAGCTTTGTTGTAGAGCTTTCTGACGCTGGTTTCTTTATCTTTGAAGACCATGCGGTTTCTTGCCAACCAAATGTTCCATAGAAGAGTACAGGGCAAGGAATTCTAGACTCTTCAAGCAATGTTATTTGTTTTTTTTTCCAAGGATAGATTTTTTTCCATATTTGCAGAGCTTCAAAGATGCTAGTGCTAGGCGCCCACGGGAGATTGGTGCTCCGGAAAGCTTCCTTCCAACAAGTTATGGCAAAGGGGCAGTCTATGAAAAGATGTTGACTAGTCTCTTCATCTGATTGAAAGTTTGGGCAGCGAGATGGGCCATTTATTTCTCACTTTTTAAGATTCTCAGAGGTGAGGACTTTCCCTCTTAAGAGGACCCATAGAAAAAATTTAATTTTTGGAAGAGTCTCCGCCTTCCATACTAGTCTCCACTGCACCCAAATAGACATGGGAAAGTCGATGCTGCAAATATGATGGTAGGCAGCTTTAATAGTATAGATGGTACCTGAAGGATCCCATAAAAAATCATCAGCATTGTAGCATTTGGAAGGTGCTATGCCATGGAGATGGGCTTGCAGATTGATGAGACTGGTTTCTATATCAGCAAGAATGCGTGGGAAGGTCCAACCTTTCCAAGTATGAGTGTGGGCATCCCACTGAGAGATCTGTTCCAAAGTTTGTATCCCTGTGTTATTAAGAAAAGTTAGGATCTGCTATGTACCAGGCCATCTACTTATGGGTTGTTGCCCCATTATTTTATCATCCCCAATTCTAATGTGACTACCGCCTTTGGGCACTTTGGAAGTATTCTGTTCAAGAAATGGTATTGCTTTCTTACACATCCTCCATATTTTTTAGCACTCTCTGTTAGGGAGCTCATGATCCAAAATCTGGTGCCTTGGGAAGTTGAGATATTTATTTTCTAATACTTTCTTCCACCACGCATTCTTTCCAGTTATGAATCTCCAAACAAGTTTGCCAGCAAAGGCAAGGTTTAGAAGTTTTGAAGATCTGATTCCTAGCCCTCCTTTCTCCTGCGATTGAATGACCTGCTTCCAACTTATTAGATTATATTTGTTCCTTTCAGTTCTCCCCCCTTGCCAAGAAAGTGACGAAGGAGTGCATCCAATTTGTTATGAAAGCTGGTTGGGGCTTGCAGGAGTGTAAAGCAGTACAAGGGCAGGGAAGAGAGACCTGCTTTAAGAAGGATTAGGCGCCCTGCTGGATTAAGCCAAGAGGTGCCCCATTGCTGCACCTTCCTTTTCATCTTATCAATAATAACTTCCCAAGCTATTGCTTTCAGATTGTCGGCACTCACTAGCATGCCCAAATAAGTAAATTTCTCCAAGTCCAACTTACATGGGACTCCAAAATTATTGGCAATGCTATGAAGAGTTTGTGCAGAGGTGTTCCACCCATATATACAGCTCTTGTGGTAATTAATCAAACCTCCTGAATAGCTCATTTATTTATCTAGGAGAGTTTTGAAATGGCAGGCTATGATATTTGAGGATCCCCCCATTAAAATAGTATCGTCGACAAACTGAGAATGATTGATGTTCTTGACTCCATTTTCAAATTTAATCCCAGTGATGAGGCCCATACGACGATTGAAATCCAGAGCTCTGCTGAAGGATTAATCCATCAATATAAAAAGATAAGGTGAGAGAGGACAGCCTTGTCTTAGTCCTCGGGTTGATTGGAAGGAGGGTCCAGGTCTAGCGTTAATGACAGGGGAGATCAAAGGGCCAGAGATGTAGGCTTTAACAAGGTCGATAAAGGATGTGGCAAATCCCATTTTTTCTAAAACAACAAATAGAAAGGAGTGCTTGACTCGGTCAAAGGCATTGGCTAAGTCTAACTTTAAGATGAAGCCTTTCTCATTTCTTGCTTGGCTGGAATGTATGGCCTCTTGGACAAGAAGGATGGAGTCTGAGATCTGTCTATTAGCCAAAAAACCTCCTTGATTTTCTGAAATGAGAGAGGGGAGGAGAGGTTTAAGGTGCGTGGCCAAGATTTTAGTCAAGATTTTGTAAGATGAGTTGCACAATGATATGGGTTGAAAACGAGAGAAGGACAAAGGTCGATTTTCCTTAGGAATAAGGGCAAGATGGGTGGCATTAGTAAATCCTCCTATTTTTCATTTGCGCTGAGCCCATCTTAGCATCTTGACAAGGTATTTTTTAATTGTTCCCCAATATGTTCTATAGAAACAGATGGGGAAGCCATATGGACCTGGGGCTTTATCTGGCTGAAGCACCTAAATGGGATTTTGTATTTCTTCTTCATCAATTTCTTTGGTCAAATTTGCATTGATGTCCTCACTGATTCCTTTCGGCAAGTTATGTAGGAGATATGAATAATCCTCTGTTTCCTTTATCTCTGTTAAGAGAGAGCTGTAATAATCTGAGGCTGTTTGTTTGATAGCTTCTTGGGTTTTTTTAGGGCAGCCTTCCTCATCATTGACCACGGTGACATTATTTCTGACTTTCCTGACAGTTGCCTGCTTATGGAAGAAAGCAGAATGTTTATCCCCTCCTTGAAGCCAAAGCTGTCTTGACTTTATTCTCCACTTCTGCTCTTCATCTCTATTAACACGGTACAACTGATAATATAAATCGCCTTCTAGTGCTTTATCCTCTTGGGAGAGCCCATGCTCCTCTATTTTTTTGTGGATTTCTTCCAATTTATTTTTTATTTCTGTTTTTGCCTTTTCTGGTTCTTTGTAATGCTGCTTCACCCAGTCCTTCAAGGCATGTTTTGTATTTTTCAATTTACATTCCCAAATGTACCCCGGTGATCCTTCTATGTGATGTTGCCAAGTTACTTTAACAATCTGGTTCACAATTGGATTGTTGCGCCATAAGGAGCTGTATTTAAAGGGCAACGGCCCCAATGGATAGTGTGCCTCAAGAACAAGGCTTGTGGGATAGTGGTCAGATGCCAAATATGGAAGAATTGTAGCATAAGCTGTGGAGTACTCAGAAAGGAGAGTGGTATTTATCAGAATTCTATCAAGCCGCTCCATTATGTTGTCTTTGCCCAGCCTGCGATTATTCCAAGTGTATCTCTGGTTTTTTGGAATGACATCGAATAAATCGTGCTCTTGCATGATTTCTTCCAGCTTTGATCTGTAGGGATCATGTGAAAAGACACCTTATTATATTATATTAAAATTATAATAAAATATTATAAGTAAAATATAATTATTATAATATTAAAAAAATGTTTTGATTTTATATAATAATAAAAAACATAATATATAATTTTGAAATAACATGAATTAAGATTTAATACCCTTGAAGCCACGTGATGAGGAGTAATTCAGGAGGGTGGTGAGAGTGTTAATGGAGGGATAAGGAGGTGAGGTGGAGGCGAGTGAGGTCACAAAGTTGGGAGGCATAAGGAGTGAACAAACTAAAACCTTATGTTATAAATTTTTTAGCCTTGCGCATAAAATTAAAATCGCGTCCTTATGTTATAATTTTTTTAGCCTTTTGCATAAAATTGAAATCGCGATCACAATTTTTATGAGCAGTCAATGAAATTTGTGATATGCGATAAATTTATTTCCATTTTTTGAATTTTGATTTTGGAAGGGAGGATTTAGTGAGAATTGGGGTCCACGAGGAATTCACAATTTTATAAATTGAATTACAATTACTTTGCAATTTTGAAATTTGGGTTTGGTAATTTGTTTTAAAATAATAAACTGGAGTAAATTACCAAGATTTTGACATGTGTTTTTCAACCGTTCTATTATTTGGTTGGGTCATTTTGTAAGACCGTTAGTGAAAAAAGAAAATAAATAGTAAAAATTAATTAAGAGTTAAAATTTACAATGAATGACTATTGAACTTAATTCATTACAAAAATTGAAATATTATACATTTATTCACATTCTTTAGTCGAGGCGGGAAAATGATCAAACTTCAAAGGAGTGTCATTTACAAACTGGTTGACCAAATGAGGCGAAACAAGTATCGATGGAAATCTTCCTAAAAATCGAATTCAATGAAATGATCACAATGAAAATCTGATAAAAATGAAAAATGGCAAAATTGTAGGACAATTAACTTAATGAAAATCATAAAAGGTGTTTAGCCAAAAATTAATAGAGAGGGTCCCCATTATTTGAAGTAAATAATTCAAAAATGGAGGGTGTTGGGTTTTCCCTACAACACAAGTGCAATCTGAATTCACTTGACCCAAAATCTATCTCTTAAACCCATTCTTGCTTGCACGCCATTTAAACTCTATTTTCATCATCATCCTCATGGCTTTGGGTGCAACTCCATTTGTGTTACATATAGGGCTTGTTCCACTTAGTCCCTGTACTCTCATTCAATTTTTGAATTCTCGTCATGTTCTCAGATCATATATGCTAGTTGCACAGAACATGGTTGCTCAACTTACTCGGTCTTGACATGCCAAAAGAGAGTGTCTTGTGGGTTATTCAAATTACGAATCAAATGTCTTGACTGGTATCCTAGAATTAGGCACCAAGTGAAAATTACAAAGCTTCAACAATCAGGACATGGGCTCGATTTCCATTAGATAAGCTATCATTTTTTTCTTACCATATTTGGCCAAGGAGGATCTGTAATTAAATTCATAAACCACTTTTGAAATGATTTAAATAAGTTGCAAGATGAGTTCTGATCAAAATTGTAATATTGATGCAACTTGTTCGTTGTAATATTGCTCATTTCTCATTATAATGTTAGATCAAAAGAGCAACAACCTTTGAATTATCCAGAACTTCAATCGACTGTGTCTTTTCAAGTCTCTCTATAGCATTGTTTTACATTTTCTGACATTGTTTTCTAATAGTTGATATTATATTGTTTACTTTGGGAGCTTGTGTACATTGTGCCTGCATTGGGATTTAGAGTGCTCTCTAAAATTTCGAGAAAGTGATATTTGGGGTTTTCAGTGGATTTTATATAATATGTATTGAATGAAAATTTTGATGGATTTTTCTCGCCTTGTATATATTTGTAGAAACAAATATTATTGTTGCAAATTTTATTTTTTATTTTCCATTGTTGAATATTCATTCTCTTATCTCCATTCTCATAGTGGTATTCATAGGAAAATAAGACTACCATGAATGGCCCATAAAGATCAGACATACCCTTATCTTCAATTACTTATGGAAAGGTGTATATGAAGGAGGAGGTGGAAATCTGGCTGCCAAACCCACATCAGATAAAAATCTCACCATATGGGAGAACAAGAATAAAAAGGCTTGTGCCCTAACTACTGCTTTTGTAATTAAAGAGGGAAGTCTGCATATTATTCCAATTAAAAACTCTTTTGATTCATTAAATAAGTTGAAAGATTTATATGACTCACACTCATAATTGGAGGTAGCTCAGTTGATGATCAAGCTCTTCAATTTAGAATTGAAGGAGGTTGATCCTCTGGCCATAGCCTCATAAATTATAGCTTTCATGAATTACGTGGAAGCCAATGGAATTAAAATGTACATCCCTCTTATAGCCTTTTTCAAGGCCCTTTATCCTACATATTCTCACTATCTTGAATCGTTACAAGCTAGTTCCCAGCTCAAAGACATTACTTTTGACACTCTTGTGGAGAATTTTGCAGTATAAGAGAAATATTTTGGGAAGAGGAAGACAAATTCTCAATCTCTTGAAGAATTTGTGTTCCTTGCATAGAAAGAGAAGAATAAAACACAAGATTCTTCTATAGGGAGAGGCAGTAGAAGAGGATCATGTGGAAGGAAGAGTAACTAAGGCAGGGGGGTAAATATCTTCAAGGAGGAAAATATGACCTCCAAAGTATATGATATAATAGAGATGGACATGGTGCATTCACATGCAAAGTCCCTTTGGAAAGAATCAAGTAAAAACAAAAAGAATAGAAAGGTAAAACACCAGATCCAAGGAAAGGTAAGGCACATGAATCTTTTCAATATATTGTTGCACATTGCAATATTGGAGTAACTGAAGATATGTTTCATACTTCATTTTCTTCTTGGAAAGATGCATGGCTACTTGATTCATGTGCATCCTGCCATGTGACCTTATGGAAGTATTGTTTTGAAGACTTTAGTGACAATGTAGATGAAGCAGTATACTTTGCAAACAAGTCAAGTCTCAAGCCATGCAGACTTGGAACCATCTAGCTTAAACTACCTGGATTTCATGACTTTATTTTGCATGATGTTCTCTACCCTCCAAAGATGCAAAGAAAATTTGTCCCTTTTTCACAATCACCAGTGAGGACACTCCATTCACATATTTGATGGAAAATTTGAGGTGAGAAAAGCATCAGGTAACACAATTGTCATGACTAGAATAGAGGAGGAAATATTGTTGAAGTTGCAAGGAACATATGGTCGTGCACATAACTATGCACATAGTTCTGAGTAAAATGAAGGTACATTTCCATCTAGACTTTTATGGCATGCAATATTTAGACATCTTAGTTATGACAATCTTCATTTATTGAAAATAAATGGTGTTTCTAGTTTTCCAACCATTCTAAGGAAATTGAACTAATGTGATGCTTGTATCATAGGAAAGCATAGCAAACACCCATTTCATGATCTCGTTTCCAGAGCATGTAGAAATCTTGCACTCATTCATTCTGATTTGTGTGGCCCTATGCTTGCTCCTTCTGCGTCCTATGCTTGCTCCTTCTACAAATGGAAATAAATATGGGATGAATTTTGTTGATGATTACACAAGGATGTGTTGGGTATATTTGCTGAAAAGTAAATCAGAAACTTTTGAAACTTTCAAAAACTTTCATGCATGGATTGAAAATGATGCACAATCTCATATTGGCTCTATTTGTACTAATAATGGAAAATAATATACTTCAAATGAATTTTAAAACTATATTCGCCAACATGGGATTCAACATCAAACAACTATGTCATACAATCCTTAACAAAATGTTGTAGATTTAAGAATGAATATAACAATATTAAATATAGTTCATTTAATGATGTTTTTCAAATATCTAAAGGTGATGTTATGGGCCGATGTAGTTCTATGTGCAATATATTTTAAGATCAAATGTCTATCTCATGCTCTCATAAACAAGACTCCTCGTGAAATAACATGGACCAATTGATATGATAATGCTTTGATCCAAATGGCCATTTTTTCCTTTGCTTAGAGATGAGGGGAAAAAGTCCCTTGTTCAAGTTATTGCAGAATATCTATGTATCTTGATGATGGTATATTTGATGGAGTAGTTGAATCAATATTGTACATTTTGTTTTGCTGCTTCCAACCGGATGTATATTCTTCTTGTGGATTTGTTGCTTCCACGACGAGTTGACAAAGACCATGGATATTAAGGGTATGAATTGTTTTGAACTCTAAACCGTACTCTTGCAAACATGTCATCCAATTATCCCTTCACTCTCCCAATTATTGTTGTACAAACAATGATCCAAATGTGAGATGGGGAGCAAACACTATGAAAGGATTATTCAGAATATAAGGCCTAAAATGTTTTGTTTCTTTATAGACCGCATAGACTTGTTTTTCCATAGCTAGATAATTTAATTATAATCCTTGTGTAAAACCCTCTTCCCACATCTAACCAAGTAACCATCCAACCAGGGTAAACATGTGACGAGAGGCTACTGATATGAGATTCAACCTCCTAGATGACTTTAAGGAAGTGGAACCGGTGGAAACCTGACAAACATAACTTAAACAACATAAACAACAGCTCCAGGAGGTAACCCAACCACCTAGACCCCTGAACCCTGAGTGGGAACTTATTTTTTACCCTTTTGAGCCTTAGCCATAGGCATGTAAGGGAAAGGGAGTGGCTAGAAGCCTATAGTTGCGAGCGTGCCAAGGCAAGGTCACGGCTAGGGCCAGGGCCCCCAAAGCCGATTTTGTGCCTACAACTCCAAGATTTGTGCGATCATTTTAGCCCCAAAGCCCAAGTCACTGCCCAAAACTTCATGAAACTTTAAGAGAGGATAAATAACCTTAAAACAAATATATGGAAGCAGTAACATCATCAGGAACTCATTTGGACCCCTCCCAACCATGACATTAATTTCTTCAAACATGTCACAAACATTGCATCTACAGGTGTAAACAACATATTTAAACATAGGAGTCTCATACTAACCTGAGAATCACTAAAAATCATTGCTCCCTTACATCGTAAGATGCAATACCATCTAATTGACCATATATACATTGTGAATTCATTTACAAGTAAAAACATTGATAGAGCCATACATCATCACTGATAAGATACATGCTTATAACCAACATAACAACAACAGAAATACCATGGATATAACAATAGTAGAATCCACATAATAACCAGTACATTTGCATACCAAATACCAAAGGAATGAGATTCTCATTAATGAGTGTAAAACCAACCAGAGATGGGAATTCCTCATTCCACCCGACCATAGATTGACTGAGCTAAATCCCTGTTCAGCCAATCATCCATGTTTCGTATTCCAAGCATGAATGTGGGACTCAAACCGAAAAACCAACCAGGGCGTCCTGAGGCTAAACCACCTCACTCTCATCAATAGAAATCAGGCTTTATCGTGATCCATCTCGGATCACTAGGCCAACACAATGAACATGTCATAACTGGCATTACCATGATATACCCTGATCACTCGGCCAACAAAAGCATGGATATCACTGAGAGATACTTTCCAGGCTTTATCATATATCCCAAACCCGAGATTCATAGGCCTAATGGAGAGCATACCACCTCTCGAATTTACCGTATATCCCGCCATTCACCAATCGAGGATTCCTAGGCCTACCGAGGCAACAAATTATCCAGCTTAACTGCAACCCACAGTCTAGTTCAAGGGTTACTAGGCCATGTGTTATATCAATTCGGATATCCACCCTACTCAACTTTGAATCCATCCAGTAATCCAGCAAAACAAAAACATGAGAACTCCAAAACACCATGGCTATTCGAAAATGGAAAGGCTAGGCTGAAAACATTGTCAGACCTGGAAAAACCCATGCCAAGGCAACAATAAACCACATGCAATACCATGCATGACAAATCTAGCAAGGAAAACACACATGCATATCGATACATGCCAAGAATCCTATTGTAGCTGCTTGATTCCTTGTCCTCCTTACTTGCTTCCTTTTTTCCTGCTTTCTCGCCTTTGTTGCTCCAATGCTTAAACGATCCAAAAAAATATGTGGCCAAGAGTGAGAGAGACAGAGAGAATAATTAGAGAGCTCCAACAAAATGCAATGACAAAAGGTATCAACTGATCCTCAGAATCCTTTTTATAGAAGAGGCCTCTATTTTCTTCATTTTCCATTATTTTCCTCCAATTTCCTCCTCACATGCAACATGTGACCTTTCATCTCCCTTTTCTCCTAATTTCCATTATTTTCACAAAATAAATGTGCCAAAAATGCCATTTTTCCTCTCCATAGCCTTTTCCTTTTCCTTTTCCTATTTCCTTAGCCATATTAAACCAAATTAACACCCCCTAAGATGTTTTTCCCAATATTCAGCTTAGAATAAGTGTCCCATCAACCATGGATATTATTTTTAACTTTATTACATGGAATTTACACCAGGGTTGTTACAGAACCCTATGGCCTTGGGGTACACCATCCTCGGTGTTCAACCATACATATACCTCAGCAATATTGTTGAGAATCAATCATACTGTCCATGGATCTTTATAACATAACTTGATGCATTATTTACAATGATCACCCTGCTAAAAACCAAACCAACATGACATCATAGCAACATGAAAACTATAATGACATGACACCATATTTCTTATTGGAGCTTTATAACATAGCTCATGGTGGTATTTACATATGTTATGTGAAATTATGAATTACGGATAAAACACATTCCCTAAATGTGGTGCTATGCATTTAGAACAATAGAACAAAGACTTTGCAGACACTTTCTCTAAGAGTAAATAAACACACAAAAAGATAGAGGAACCTACTTGTGATCCAGGCGCTTCCTATGCTCCTTTTGTCACTCTTATTGTAACTTCCAATCCAACTTAGATCCCTAGCACTAGGATCTGTGCTCAATTTATAGGGAAACTGATGGTAGTTTCTCATCAATGACTTTCTAATAATAGGCAAGACATGTTTCCAAGCTCAGAGGTGTTAGATGGACACATGGATTCTAAGTTTGACACATATGGACTCTTCTATAAGGCACTGGCCATGTGGAGATTCCAGAACAATAAGAATTTCACTCCCATTTGATCAATGCACTCTTGAATGTTGGGAAGTGCTTTGGAAAGCACCCTTGAATGGAGGTAACTGCATATGAAATGCAGTTAGCCCCTTGAGAGGTTGTGTTGGTGAGCTCATAAGTGATATAACATATACTTCAAACCTTGGAAACCTTGCAATGGAAGTCATGAATAGTTTGTCCTTGTCTTAGGGCATGTAGCAACTGAAATAATAGGGGATGATAGACCTTAATTCATTGGTCCTAGGGATGATGTCCAGTTTGACCAGGTCATTGGGAATGATGCCCAAAATGACCTATAAAAGCTGCCCCCTAAAGCATGAAGTCAAAATAATAACAATATTTTTTGAATGAGATGATTTACCGTGTGATGGGCTGGAATTGAAGCGGAGTGGGCACCTGCACCAATCTTACAATACATTACATCATGATATATCCTCTTGATCACGAATTTCTGAGGGAAGGCATTCCCATGCTCAGCACATAAACTATCTAATAACATGTACATAGTGCAGAAATTCGTCTACATTGGAATGTTTCCCAATACAGAAATTCCTACATATATAGGCCCATGTTTGGATGACGATCTGTATGTAAGTTCATCATACAGATGATGTGTACAATAATTCTGAAATCGCAGCCCGGATGGCTGAAACTAGATTCAGGGTATTTTTATCTCGTTCACTCGATCGTTTGGGTACAAGTCTAGCCATGCAAATATATGATTTGTAGTCAAACATGGTAAGACATCATTTGATTACTAGCCAATGATGTGAGATATTAAAAAATGCGAGAGAACCACCATTGATGTTAATGGCTCTCAAGGTACTGCAGTACATTTCGTAAGGTGTGAATAGATGATTTGATGTCGAACACCAAAAAAAATCTTTTGGTCAAAGGTCTGGAAGCGAGGATCTTATCGATGCTGTAACAAGCCTCATGGTACTGGAAGATGATGTTTCTAAGTAAACTTCCTGGATGATGATTTGACGTCGACAGGAAGTTACTTTATTGCGAAACGAGAGTTATTGATTTCAGAGACAAAATGTGACTTGATATAGAAATTTTCAGGGATGAATGTCATGAAAATGAAGGTTTATGAGTATTGCAGAAAGATGAGTTATTCACTAGATCACTTCTCTTGAACATACACTGAGATGAGTTGGAAGCATTGACACAAAACCGAAGTGAAGGTATGATGAACCATAGGTATGAATGAACCGTCAAGAATATTACCCAACCCAAACAGTCACGATGATGAAGTGAAGTGTCATGTTCAAGAGCGACTTGCTACCGTAAAAGTTTTGTTCACTTTCCCAAAATTTCCCCGGTCATTTGTCGACCAGTACCTCTTTATTTTTTAACAAGCTTGAGGAGGATAACATATTCTTAATCTATAATTCAACCCTTCGGGAGAATAATGTATCGCTATTTAATAATTCAACGAGTCTAGAATTGAATGAAACTTGATTCTTGCCATGATCGACAAGTCCGTCGTTATTTTATGTTTGAACGAGCCTAACGACAGTGACAGGCCGGTCCTTTTTCATATTTAGAGAGTTTGAAAAAGAGGACGAAAGAAAACTCCATAATTCATTTTTCATAAATTTGTCACTAAGATCCGAAAAAGTATCTGAGAGAACCTCCTAGCCATGTTCGACTAAGGCATTCCTTTTTCATAAATAATCTATCTTAGTCCGGAAAAGGGTTAAACTTATACTGAGTAGATATCAATTCATTTACTTTTACAAGCTCGAAAAGACAAGTGCTCGACAATATTTTTACATTATCAAAGTCTGAAAATAGCTAAAAGAAGACTCCAAGGGTTCCTTTTTCGCTGTTATTGAAGCTCAAAAAAGAGATAAAAGTGCGCTTCAAGTCCTTTTTCATTTTTATAAAAGCTTGAAAAATAAGGATAAAAGTATGCTTTGTCTGAATTTCAATTTAATTTACGAGCAGGAAAAGATGGAAAGAACTTGGCATTTTCATGTGTTTTACGAGCATGAAAGGTAGCAAAAGAAGCTCGGTATTTTCATGAGTTTAACGATTCTTGAAAATAACTATAATGGACTCGAGATGGTTTTGAATGCCCCTTGCAAGATCACATGTCAAATGCCCCCTGCAAAATCACATGTCAAATGCCCCTTGCAAGAGCACATGCCCCCCAAGCTTCATTTCATTCACCTAAGTAGATTATTGGTTACTAATAGCTCGATGGAATGAAGGTTCATTATAGGGGAGGATTTGTTTCATTTTTTAACGAGCTTGACACAAGAAAAGAATTATGCTCATGGCCTGTTTCATTTTTTAACGAGGTTGACACAGTAAAAGAACTATCCTCAAAACTTGTTTCATTTTTTAATGAGGTTGACATAGTAAAATAACCATCCTCATGGGCCTGTTTCATTTTTTAACGAGGTTGACACAGTAAAAGAGCCATCCGCATAACTTGCTTCATTTTTTAACTAGGTTGACATAGTAAAAGAACCATCCTAGTAACCTGTTTCATTTTTTAACGAGGTTGACGCAGTAAAAGAACCATCCTCGTAACCTGTTTCATTTTTTAACGAGGTTGACACAGTAAAAGAACCATCCTCATTATGCAGTTGAATCAATGAGTGTGCGCTGGAAAAGATGTAGTTTAATGGAGTCATCATTTAAGGAGTTTTATGAGAACCACAAATGATAATTTATAACATGCGTTGACGGGTCTTCTCCAGTGTTTCCATTGAATTTAGGAATGTCAGAGGGTAATTTATGTGGTATCACCAGCCACTAAGGAGAATAATTGATTCGACCAGCTTGATATTGCACTGAAGATGTGAATAAAGGATCAAGCTGTTCAGTACTCATAAAGGAGGAACCAGATAGGATTCCAGATGATGACATGGGTGAAGTCAATGGACAAAACATCAAAGATGAAGCAACAATTGATGATGTTGCAACTGAAATAAATGGTTTAGTCTAGGATGTTATCTCAGCCATGGTCAAATGACCCAGTGTATAGCCTATAGTCTCTACGGGAACTCGAAGTGAAACAGGATCAACAAAAGCAGAGGAATGTGATTGAGGAAAAGCTCCTCCCCAAAATGAGTTGGAGTTAAAGGTGTCTCGTCTTGTGATATTTCTTCAATCGAAATCAAACCAGGTGGAAGAACTTCGCCGTCGGGCCCGAAGAATATTTCAGGTGATTGACTGCGCGATATTTGAGACTCAATGGATACAATAGATTGTGGGGAGACCGATACAGGAACAAATTCTGTTCATTCGACTTCAGGATCTAGATGTTATTCACTTAGTGCATATAGAAACTAAAATATAAGGGAATGATAGACCCTATTTCATTGGTCATGGGGATGGTGTCCAATTTGACCAATAACATTTGCCCCCTAAAGCACGATGGAATCTGGATCAACTTCTAATTGAACAACGTCAGGTTCGGGAGGTATGGTCTCACTGATTGGATGGATTGTGACCACGAGTAGTTGTGAGGACTCCGTCTCGACAACAGTAGAAAAACCATGATTTGTAGAAAAAACTTGTGCCGACTTTGGTATATGTGAATATGATGCTTCACCAGAGGTGCTGATAGTACTAGTTTCGGTAGAGCAATGTCGCCTTCACTGACAAAAAGTGGCCTCAGGTGGTAAAGGTGGTTTCAATGCAATTCTACGTGAACCACGGGGAAGGGATGTTCTTCTTCCATGATGACTGATTTATTTTATGACAAAAAACAAATTAAAAAAATAAAATGGTAACTCTAGGAAAAAGGTTTACCAAGAAACTGTGAACTGCATAATACCTCCTTGCGAACCAAGAAGTACGGGTAAGCAATCTCCCCGAATGTTGTGTTCGGTATATCACAATTTACAAGCCGACCGACTCGGTTCACTATGGATGGATAGCAACCTAAATTTGTCCTCCCAAATATACCCGAAGGTACATGGAGGCCCAAATCCGAATTAGCATTGTTTAATGCGAAACCGCACAATGAGAACACCCCTTTATACTTTTCGTATTATAACACCGCTCGATATACCTGAAGGTACATGGATGAGCAACGATATACTTACATACATGGAGTGAGGTATCACACTCAGAATGTATCGCAGACAATTAATGACAATTGCTATGTTTAATGACGCCGGAACACGTCTCTAGCCTAGACCTTCTAAATGTTATTGTTATGGTTTCAATGCTTTTTTAGATAAATTGATGTAAATTTTAAGATGATATTTTATCAATTTTTGTTTCAAGGTTCACCGCGATGATGTGATGGAAATTCCTAAAATGAAAACAAAATGATAAGCAAACTTTTGAATTTTAGCTTTTTCAATGAAAATCCTAGCTACTAAAGGGGTGTTATCACAAAATTGCACTTGATTGGCTGCTAATTAGACAACTTCATGTAACTGTTTCAAACCAACTTGTAACTAAAGCTTAGCCTCTTCAATCTGAGAGGAATCTCTCAAAGGGTTTAATGATATTTGATAATGATGAAACTAGATGGCTAACTCTACTTGAAAAATAACTTGATTGTGATGTGTTAGGTTGAAAACAGTACAAGTCTGCAATCATTGGGCTTATGGAGTAAAAAAATCAGTAGTTCAATGATAATTTCTCTTGACATGGAAGCTGAGGCAGGTAAGAGTTTTTAGAAGAGGTAAATCACACATGAAACATGAAATAACACAACCATTTCATCAATAAAGGAAGTCAGAGCATACACCTATGGATACTGAGTATTAAAGATGAAAACCACTGCAAATGGTACACATAGAAAATATAGATCAGATAAGCACTAAAAACTCCACGAGAATCTCAGGTTGGTCAAGAAAAATGCCTTTGTATTACTGATATTAGTGAAATTACATAAAGCTACAGTATTGCCAAAAAATCTCCAACCCTTTCCAAATTTGAATATCTGCCCTTTAATAGACCTTGTTACATGAGAGATGATCTTCCTCTTGGCTAGATTCATTGAAATTTTCCTAATGACACCTTGCATAATAGGAAAACATGTGCTTTAATGAGAAAATGACAGCTACACTACAAAATAGTCCTTTTCCTAATAGGACTAAAATTGTTAATCATTACATCAACTACCTTATCTCCTAAAACAGTTACACATCTGACAACTAATGCTTCACATGTTCAAATGAGCTATTACAGAACTAATCACTATTTGACATCTTGATGACCCTCCTCAAAATCTGGAAACAACCTTATTTTTCAGGAAAACAGGTCCTTATCTTCAACGCATGATTTAGCTGATGGATTGTATTCATTTCATGGTCTTAAAGTCATGGATGATTGCTGGAAAAGTGCCTTGACCCTTTGAAAGTGTCCAACTGTCCAAAAATACCCATAAAATTGCTTAGAAAACATCAAAACAAATTGCTACGAAAGTATGACAATTTCATAGCGTACTTTCGTAGCATACAAAAAATGACCTTTGCAATTTTCAGATTCTTTCCTTCTGCATTGTGTTCATCATGCCCTGACACATCCTCCATATCATTTCCTCTCCTTGGAAGCTACCTAAAGTGGTTTTAAATGAAAAAATAAAGCTATAGGTGGTTTCGTAGCGTTTTCTTGGCTTCAAGCCTAGGAAACACTACGAAACTGTGGAAAACTGTGTTAATTCCAGATTTTTTATTAGTTTAAAAAATGTACCTTCCAAATTCAATAATTTCATTTTTAACATGCCATTGACCTTTCAAATATAAACCAGCTCAAAGTAAGAGTCTTGAGGTGTTTCTTCTTCATTGATGATGAGATGAGCTATTGGCTCCTCAACTACTGTCATTTTAAGACCCTTCTTCTCCAGCTCCTCATGGATCAATTCTAGTTGTTCTTGGAGGTCTTTAACTTGATCCTTCAGATTTTTTTTCATAGATTTCAAGTGCAGGTTCATTCTTCTAACATGTTTTACCTCTTTCCTCAATGACATAGTCCATTTGATTAATTGTTGTGTGTTGTCTAGGGTCTTTGATACAGTGTCAACCTCCTCTTCCCAAACCTCTTTCATCTTTTCAAACTGAACCTTTTGGACATCTCTTTTCCTTTCCTCCTTCTTCATAACTAAAATTTCATGATTATCTAACCTCAACTGTTCTTCAAGGAGTTCAAACTCTATTTTTTCAATGACTTTCTCCTTTCCTTTCTTTAGCTTGCTGACTAGATATTTTTCCGCAAGTGATGAAAGATCAATAGTTTCTTGTGGTGGCTAGATGAACCTCTTTTCTACTTTCCAACAGTTTTCTAGCATGTCTTGTCATGGGCTTCCTAGCTTGAAACATAAAACCTGCATCCTCACCTTCAAACTCTAGCTTCTTTGCAGATTTAGCTTTCTTGAGTTTTTGTCCACCTTCATCTATATCCTCAGCCTGAACTATAGGAGTCTCTTCAATTTCAATGGCATGTATTATGTCTTCTAAATTGCCTTTAGCCACTTTTTGACTCCTTGTAATCCTTTTACCACCTTGCTTACTCACATTTGGCTCTTGTTTTGTAGGTTTTCTCATTATTAACTTTTGTTTTGCAGGTGGAACAGTGGGTGTATCAAATCTCTGCAACTGCTTTGTTTCTATCATGACTGGTTCACTTTTTTTTGCCACTAAAGTTGATGGTATCCCTCTAGGTTTAGGAGCTCTTTTAGGGGTAATGGTATCCATTTCAAAACCACTAACAAACATAAATGAAGACCAATCTCTGCCTAGTATTTGTAACTCATCTAAAACCAGCAATTTTATTAAGCGATGATGAAAAAGTGAGGTTTCACTTCCCTCAGATTTTGCTTGGACTTTATCTGCCATTTTTGCTAAACTTATGCATAACTAGAAAGGCAGATCAAGAGATATCTTACCAAAAACGTGAAGGAGAAGCTTGAAGTGGTCAGAATAGACTTTATGATATCTTCCTTCACGAGTGAAATATTTCTGGATAATAAGCAGTAGATTTGAGAAATTTTCCTTCATGTAGCTCCTTGGAATGGCATTTGTAAGGTCAAATCCACTATTTTCTGGTTTGATAAACTCTTTGCATTCCTCCATGTTGAATTTGAACCCTTTGATCTATTTTTCTTGTCCTCTTGGAATCGTTGTTGCTGCTGCAATGATCCCTGGTGTTATAGTGAGATTCAGAATTCCCACTTTAGTTGTTGTTCCATTGAAGTTTAGGGAAAATTCTTTGGAAACCTGTACATGGCATCCTTGTAGTCTTTCACAAAACTGTAAACATCTTGTCCTTCTGAAGACTTCTACAGCTATTGGGTCTTCGTTTATCAGGTTCATATCTGATGGATCATATATGAGACAGTGGCCACGTTTATTTGTCTTCCTTTTTGCAGCCATGGTTCTTTAAAGTCTTCTTTGCCTCGCTTGATAATGTCTTATTTGCCTCGCTTGATCAGTGATATTTGCAAACCTTTGAAAATACCAGCCACAGCTTGGGCTCAATGAAATAGCTCTCTAGAGCTCAATAACACACAAAGAAGGAATAGAGAATGACAACTGACTCAATTTGGAAATATTTTGAAGTTCGATGACCACTCATAACATAACGATGACTCATACATGCTTAAAATGGTGATGATGACTTCATCCCTGACTATGTACCTTGATCTTTACCCTAACTGAATCGAATGGCATCTAACTTATCCTTTTCAAATCATTTTTTGACACCTAATAGCTAATTTGACATGACAGATAGGAAACTTACTTTTGTAGCGTTCCTAGTGTATTTCTAGGCATTTTCGCTACGAAAGTATTAGCAGTTTCGAAGAAAAAGTGTGGTTTCTTGGCTAAAATGACACTTTTGGTGTTATAACCTTGGGAAATGAAAAATTTCAGAAAATTATGATTGATGTGATATGAGGGGATTGGAATGAGGGTGGGTTTAGACCTTAGGATAGGCTAAATAAGAAAAATAAAAATAAAAATTCCTTGACCAAGTAATGAAAAAGGAATCCTATAACCCTACCTTTGACACATGAAACTCTAGGACTTTGTCAAATGATGCTTCATTTTTTCTGAGTGATAACAAGGGGAAAGAGAAATTAGTTTTGAGAGAAAACAACAAAGAGCACAAAATAATATGCAACTTTCCTAACTTGTTCCTATGCAAAACACACAATTCACTATATGAAAATGCAGGTTTTTCTTTTTAGTCCCCTTAATGTGAATGTAAAAATGAAACTATATGCATCAAATCAACAAAAAACAAATGCTTTCTTCTTTGAGAAATGATGAATTTAACAACAATTTCTCTTTTAGGAAAAATGAAGAATGGAACTACAATTTTTCCTATAGGAAAAGAAGAATTTAACGACAATTTGTGGAAATGACAAATTCAAAGGGAATTTGGTTGGCTTAGGGGGAAACACGGTCTCTAAGGGGAGACAGTGCGTTGCAAAGCACCCCTGAGTGGGAGACAGTGCTATGAAAAGCATTGTGTCTTGACCAATAGTGCATTGGGCGCAACAAAGATTCAAAATTCAAGCTACTGAACAAAATTTTAATGCAATTCTTTGATTCAAAAGTCTAATAAGTGACAATAGATGCTAATGGGTGGATAAGCAGAGGAAAAAACAACAAGGATGATGGGAAACTCCCCAGTGGAGTCACCAATTTGTTATGCGTAATTATGAATTACAGATAAAACACATTCCCTATTTAGAACAACAAATCAAAGACTTTGCAGACACTTTCTCTAAGAGTAAATAAACACACAAAAAGATAGAGGAACCTACTTCTGATCCAAGCGCTTCCTATTCTCCTTCTGATGCTCTTGTTGTAACTTCCAATCCAACTTAAATTGCCATACTAGTTCCTGTAAGTATAAACACTAAACAACAAATAGATTGCAATATACAGATGTATATTTATCTTAATCAGTTAAATCGATTGAACATGAAACATATATATCAGTTAAGAATCCATCATATGAAAAGTAGAAACATAAACAAATACATATATGGGAAAATGAATAGCAATCTTTATTAATGGATAGAAGGTGGGGGGGGGGGTTGCAAACAATGATCGATTTGATGTCACCAGCTCCAACATTCATCCCAACCTCATCACAATAAACATCTCACCAGCAACATATAACTCTTATCACAAACTCAATTGAGAATCCAACAACATTTCTTTACCAAATTTCTTCCTTCCCTAGCACTAGGATCTGTGCTCAATTTATAGGGCAATTGATGGCAGTTTCTCAATCAATGACTTTCTAATAATAGGAAAGACATGTTTCCAAGCTCAGAGGTGTTAGATGGACACATGGATTCGAAGTTTGACACATATGGACTCTTCTAAAAGGCACTGGCCATGTGGAGACTCCAGAACAATGAGAATTTCGCTCCCATTTGATCAACGCAATCTTGAATGTTGGGAAGTGCTTTGCAAAGCACCCTTGAATGGAGGTAACTGCATATGCAACGCAGTTACTCCCTTGAGAGGCTGTGTTGGCGAGCTCATGAGTGATATAACATATACTTCAAACCTTGGAAACATTGCAATGGAAGTCATGAATAGTTTGTCCTTATCTTAGCGCATGTAGCAACTGAAATGATAGGGGATGATAGACCCTAATTCATTGGTCCTGGGGATGATGTCCAGTTTGACCAGGTCATTGGGAATGATGCCCAAATTGACCTATAACAATATCCATATACATATGTACATATATCCAGCCTTCACATCAAAACATATACCAAAACATCACCAAAACATATGCTAAATAAAACCAACATCATACCAAAATTGTTTTGCCTCAACCAGAAAACAAGGAAGGATACATGGCCCGCATCTTATCTGACATCTCCCGTTTAGTTTCATCGGGCCCAAAGTGCTTCCATTGCACTTTAACTTGCTCTATTGCTCGGTTCTGGAGCATGAGTACCTCTTTCAACAATATACACTAAGGCTCTGGTAGGAATTCTCCATCGGGTTCCACGTGAAATAAAAACGATTCAATCACATGATCAATATCTTTAACATAATTCTTAAGCAAATATATATGAAAAACATCATGGAATTTCACTATGGAAGGCAGTGCAATTCGATAGGCCATGGTTCCGATCCTCTCAATGATCCTAAAGGGTCCAAAAAAACGTGGTGCCAGCTTGGTACATGATCCAATCCATAAGGAGATCTTCTTGGGATTGATATGAAAGTACCCATGATCCCCAACCTGAAACTCCTTGAACAATATGTTCATGTCTATATAAATATTCTGCCTATCCTGCGCTACTTTCATGTTCTTCTTGATCACCTGCATTTCTTGTTCCATTTTTTCCAACATCTCTGGTCTAATCAGTACCTTGTTAACCGGATCACTCCAAATTATAGGAGTGTTGCAACTCAGGTCATACATAGCCTCAAATGGACTCATCCTTAAAGATTCATGATACCCATTATTGTAGGAAAACTCTACCAGTGGAAGATACTCTTCCCAATTGAATTGTTGATGCATCACATACATCCTCAACATATCCTCTAGTATCGTGTTGACCCTCTCAGTCCATCCATAAGTCTGCAGTTGATAAGTTTTGTTGAAGGCCAACTCGGTGCCAAAACCTACAAGCAACTCCTTCCAAAACTTGGAAGTTAACTTTTCATCCCTGTCAAACACAATATTCTTTGGAACGCCATGCAATCTGACTATGTCTCGGATAAACACTTATGCTACATCACTAGCTGAGTATGTAGTATTCACCGGCATGAAATGTGCAACCTTTGTTAACTCGTCCACCACAACCATAATGGAATCTTGTTGTATAACTATCTTAGGAAAACCTGTGATGAATTCCATGGAAATTTCCTCCCATTTCCACTCTAGAATTGCAATCGGTTGTAGCAGTCCACCTGGGTGTTTACACTATGCCTTAACCATCTAAAAATCCAAACATCTGTCTACAAAATCTACCACATCCCTCTTCAGATTCAGCCAATAGTAGAATCTCTTCACTGCTGTCAAAGTCTTTTGGTAGCCTGGGTGACTCAAATATGGTTTCGCATGAAACTCCGTCAAGATCACCTTCTTAAGCTTATTGTTGTCTAGTACATATATCCTATCTCTAAATATAACCAATCCATCTGTTGTGAGATGGTAATCCAAGTCTTGTACATGTGTACATGTACCTGTACCTATACCTGTACCAAAACATGTACCTACACCTATACTCTACTGCAACATGTGAAAAATCTCCATAAACATGCGACCCTCTTGACCTACCTGGAATATCCTATCCTGTAAGTTTGTCCCATAGGGCTCATAACTGCTATATGATTTACATGTGCCTTCCTGCTAAGAGCATCTGCAGCCCTATTTTTCTTTCCCTTGATGTACCTGATCTCAAAGTCAAACTCATTGATCGTGGCCAGCCATCTAGCCTGCCTAGCGTTTAGATTCAGCTTGTCAAATAAGTACCTCAGCCCAATGTGATCACTCATTAGTACAAACCTCCTACCAAGAAGATAGTTCCTCCACATCTTCAATGCATGTACAATAGTTTCTAGCTCAATATCATGTGTCGGGTAGTTCTGCTCATGCTCTAGTTTTCGCGACTCATAGCACACCACATGTCCATCCTGCATAAGGACTCCACCAAGTCCTCTCTTGCAAGATTGTGTACACACTACAAACTCCTTGTTCTGATCTGCAATATTTAACACTAGAGAATGTGTCAACAACTGCTTAAGCTGCTGAAAACTGGCCTCACACTGCTCTGTCCAATAAAACTTCTTACCTTTCCTTTGCAATGATGTACTAGGATAAGCAATCTATGAGAAGTTCTTAATGAACCTCCTATAGTTACCTGCCAATCCCATGAATGATCTCACCTAATCTTCATTCTTAGGAGCTACCCACTCCATGATGGCCTTATCTTCTCTGGATTGTAAAAATTTATGAATCCTTATTATAGAAATCCTACTGCAGAAATCTAGTTTACTTCTCCTACTTGTGTTTTTAATAAAACAAGTTATTTTCAGAAATATTCATAAAACATTGAATTAAACACACTACAGCCTACACATACACATAGATCAAGTACTAAAGAATTTAACACATTCGAAAAAGGACGCACAAAATTTTTCAGACAAATGTCCTTGGAAAAACCCAAAGCAGGAAAACTTGTGCATCAGCTCTTAAGGGTTTTATTACCATGCAGAATTCTGAATACAATATAGGGTGCCAGTAGTGGTTTACCCAATAGAGAAAATATCGGCAGATGTACCTCTATCTCCGGAGAGAGAAAATATGGGTGATTTAGCTGAGGATGAAGAACCCCACATTTAACAACGCATTGACTATGTCATCCCTTTTGGATTTGCTGAATACGAGCCCTTTCTGGCCCATTGAAACCCAAACACAACTCTTTGAGTGACTGCATCAGTCTTTTCCGGCTCTGCATCACTCTACGTGAGCCCTTCTGGCTCTACATCAACCCTGTTGGGCTTACACTGCCTCTGTGTCACCCATGTTGGGCTTACACTACCTCTGCATCACTCCTCCTTGGCCTGCGATGCTCCTTTGGTACGGATTTTCGTCTCTTCCTATGTATTCTCAGCCTCAAATCTGAAATCCCTCCGTCGATCTGCCCCTCGCTACACTACAAGCTCACTCGAAAATTCTCGGAACACCACGCCCCATAATTTCGACTTAGCTCAAGTGCTACCACTATGTGTGTTTTCTCCAACTGACCCAAAGCCTTCCTTTAATACTTTTCTTGTTGAACATTCAACGATCGTGATCTAATCTCTAATCAATGGCTAATTTTAGAAAATACTTGATCCTCGTCACTTAGATCATTCTCACCCACATATCTAAATTAATTCACTTTAATTATTTAATTTCCCTAAGTTAGACTTAGGGTCTCCATTAAAATAATTAATTATTTTAATAACTTAGGCTCCGGGTGGAATTTCTCCAAACGATTTCTGGGTCTTGGAGATCTCATGTGTTCTAGCCCCTCCACAAAGTTTCGAAGCTAGATCACATCTGATGCTACCCAAAAATCAACATGGATCTACTGCAATGCCTTCCTTGGAGACAACATGACCCAAGTAGTGTACCTCAATCTAGAAGAAACTGCATTTGTTGAGCTTAGCATACAACCACAACATTGCTACCAAATGCTCGACATGCTCTTCCTCATTTTTGGAATATACCAATATGTCATCAATAAACACAATCACAAAATTATCCAAATAAGGATGCAACACACTTTTCATCAAACACATAAATGTAGCTGGGGAGTTAATCAAACTGAATGGAACTACAACAAACTCATAAGGTCTGTACCTAGTCCTGAATGTGGTCTTGTAGATGTCTTGCTCTTTGATGTGTACTTGATGATATCCCGATCTCAATTCGATATTAGAGAAAATTGTTGCTCCCTTCATATGATCGAACAAATCATCAATCCTCAGTAATGGGTACCTATTCTTGATGGTCACTTTGTTCAGTTGCTTGTAGTCAATGCATTGTCTAAGAGTGCCATCCTTCTTCTTCACGAACAACAATGGTGCACTCCATGGCGATACACTTGGTCTAATTTACCCCTTGTCTAACATTTCCTTCAACTGCAATTTTAACTCTACCAACTCTGATCTACTCATCCTGTAACGTGATTTTGATGCTGGAGCTGCCCCTGGTACCAACTCAATAGAAAATTATACTTCCCTATGCAGTAGCAACTCTGAAATATTTGTTGGAAATACATCATTAAACTGTTGCAAAACTGGATACCTATTCAACACATCTGCTTCCTCAAATTCTTTACCTTTGTCACTAGATATATGAACTGCAAATATCACACATCCTTTCCTACGACTAAGCTTTTCCTGCATGGTTTTCACCATCCTAACTGATATGGCTTTCTTATTGGAGTTGTCTTTAGTGCGACTTTTTGGAGTTTTAGGTGTCAGAATCCGGTGAAAAAATTTGATGTAAAAACTTGATTTTTGTTATTTAAACTGGTTTTTTGACTCTATATATGGATTCAACACCCTCAAAAACCTCTAGGGCACTTTGATTGTGCAAGGTTAGCAATAAAACTTCTCTTTTCAATGAATTTCTTCCGAATTTTAGAGAAATTACACTGGAAAAAAGGCACCGTAAAAACCTTCAAAAAGTCGCACTAAAGACTACTCGTTTCTTATTTCCTTGTAGGACTCTTGGCTCCCCATTGTCATCTAAGCATTCATTAGTGTTGTCATATAAATCTACCTTGGTCATGTGAAGATATAACCAATCCATACCCAATAGCATATTGTATGAACCAAGTGGCAATATGTTCAAGTGTGTTTCTCTAGGCATACCGTTTAACTCAAATGCACAAGCTCTTACCCAATGGTGAATTTTTTTCTTACTACCTGTGGCCAACTGCACTAACCAAGATTCTGCATGCATTTCCTTACTCAAACCACACTTATACACCAATTTAGGACTAACATCGCTATAATTAGATCAAGGTTCAATCAAAATAGAAATAACCTGATCAAAAATCTTACCATCCATCTCAATGATAAAAGCTTGGTGATATGCCTGCTTGTTGTCCACTGCTCCATAAATGCGAGGAATTCTCTGCCCAATATCCCTAACAGTTTGTGCCTCCTGTGCATTTTATATCTTAGGCATTCATCCTTGATTCTTTGGAAAATCCCTCTTAAGATGCTCCTCACCGCATGTCCAGCACTCCAACTGTCCCATACAATTACCTCCATGTTGTTGTTATTATATATGTTGTTGTTGTGGCATATGTCCTTGTCCAGCTGCATTAAACTTCGTTTTTGGTGCCACATTTCTTTCTCATATGCATTATGAGGCCTTGCTCTCTTAGGCTTCCATTTTCCTTTAACTTGGTCTTTCCCTTTCCATCCTTGCTAAGACTCATTCTTGTGATTTGATTGTTCATAGCAATGGTTAAACTTCTTGATGACTTCCTCGAGTGATTTAGGCTCATCATACTCAATTCGGTCTTTGAATGCAAATGGAAAACCACTAACAATTCAACGAACTTTATCCTTCTCATCCTCAAGATATGGTACATACCTGAATATCTCTAAGAACTTTTTCATGTACTCCACATCTGTCATTGTTCCCATATTTAGCTCATAAAATTATTTGGCCTTGCTGTCGTAGTACCTCTCTGACAAGTATTTCTTCCTAAAAAGTATTTTGAACTCGTGCCAGCTCAAGTCCTCTGTTCTGATGTCTATGACATGCTTCACATCTTCACACCATATGTTTTCTTTACCTTTCAAACTAAAGATAGAAATCCTAGGGTTCATGTTTTATGTGTACTCATGCAACTCGAAGAATTTATTCATTATGAGTATCCAAGTCGCTGCATCTTTTGGTTTCTTCTACTCTCCATCAAAAGTGTGAAAATTCCTAGATCTGACAATCTAAGGAACGCTACTGCAACTATCTGAGTTACTTCTCCTATTGTGTAAATCACACACACACACACACACACACACACACACATATATATATATATATATAATTCAGATCTGAATTATTAAAGTAACTACTGAAGCAGCCTACACTTACTAAAATATGATTGTGAAACAAGGAAACTGAGCAAGAAATCAATCACACATAGGACACAATTATTTTTGGACTAAGTCCGAGGAAAAACACGATGCGGGAAAATTGGTGCAGAAGATCTGAGGGTTTGTATTATTAAGGACTACCAAATCCTGAATACATCTCTGAATACCTCAATGGTTATTCAGTTACAGATATAAATATTGGAAGAAATAGATGTGAGTTTTACCTCATTCAATCATTGGAAAATGCGGTTGATCTTGACACTAGAAGAACTGCCTCTAGAGGTCTTTGCGTAGGCACTGCGTCTCCTCCTCTGAGGACTGCATCACCCCAGCAAAGGATAGACCTAACTCCCATAATTATAGATCTCAACCTTCCTATCTCACACCTTAGCTTTCGACTTCTGGATCTGATCCGACAACTAAATCTCATAAACCCTTTGAACCTCTGTGTAGCCCTGACTGTCTCTGCGTTGGCTCTGTTGGACATCTTCTGGCCTCTCTCTGCTGATAATTCTCCGACTGAGAAAAAACTCTCTCTCCAGAAGCTACTTTTCCCCTCACTGCACTGACTCACTTAGAGCTTATCTTCATCTGAGCACTGCTCTGTTAGAAGAATTTGATCTCAAGATTCACTCTGTGTGTGTCTCCAAATGACCCTTAAGCCTTACTTTATAGTCTTATAGTTGAGAAATCAAAGATCGAGATTAGATCTCTAATCAATGACTAAGATTATAACATGACTTGATCTTCGCTTTATAGATCATTCTCACTATGCTTTATTAATGTCCTTCAATTATTTAATCACCCTAAGTTTAGACTTAGGGTCTCCATTAAAATAATTAATTATTTTAATAAAACATTAACCTAGTGGAATTTTCACAAATTGTTTCTGGTGTCTTTGGAATACCAGTGTCTAAGCCTCTCCACAAAATTTTGGGCTTAGAGCACTTCCTTATGCTACAAAAATCAACACCCCCTCTCAATGAGGAAGGTGCTCTAACAATATGCTTGCTGCATACTGCTCTGTCCCTGAAGCATCCTCTACACTGCTGTGTACTGTTGCCCATGAAATTGCCATTTCCATTGTTACATTTGTACTACATCTCCCTCTAAAGTGTTGCATCTTTCATGCTTCTAACATTGCCACTGCTAACACTGCATTTGCACTGCAACTCAGCTGTTGAGAGAAACAACTAAACTCACCTAGAACTGAACAAGTGTTTAGTGGATGCACCTCGGTGCTAAAGACTCTGACTGTTGGTAACTACTTGTCTATCACACTGATGCATTGCGTTTCTACTACTCAACACTACGTAGCACTGTGCTGCACTCTGGTGCACTACGTTGCTACTGCTACGCTGATGATGCTCTGCTCTGCGCTGCTCTAGAAATGAGCGCTGCTAACCACTGTAGTTTCGTCTCCATTACTCCTCGACTCCTACTGAAAATCATCCATCCCGCTACTATTGATTATGGGCTCCCGTAGCAAGGAATTGATCCATGAGGTGGGCTCCTCAAGGATCCTACCCAACTGAAGTTCAAAGTGAAATATAACTCTATGCCACACCACTTCTTACTAGGAGAAGCATGGGCATCCATAAAAAACTCATCCTGCTCGATATTTGTTGCTGCAACTGTCGAATCATGCTTCTCATTCTTGTCCATTTTCTTCAAAGGAAATTGTGATGCAAAGTGGCCCATATCACCACATTTGAAGCATTCCACCTTCGATACATCTCTCTTTTGTCTTATTTTCCCTTGCTACCCTTTCGATGTGAGGGTTGTGTTCTCCTCCTCCTCTTAACCCTTAGATATGATCCCGCTGCTGTCGTCAAGCTTGCACTTGACTAGATCTCTCCTCAGCTATTCCTCCTTAAGTGCTGACCACATATGCTCCCAACTAAGAAGCGTAGCCCTACCGAGAATGCTATAGAAAAAACTTTCCACTCCTCTCTGACTGCGTTAAGGGCCAACCTCACCATAGTTTATGCATTTGAGGTGGATCTTGCGGCTACCAACTAATATCAAATCTCCTGAAGCCTCGTAAGGAACGAAGTAATGCACTCCCCTTTCTGCATCTGGATCATGCAGAGCTTCTGCTCGAAGTACATCTTCCGCTGCTCTTAATTTCCTTCGTACAAGAAATACAAATCTTCCCACATCTCCCTAGTGGTGTTCTTGCCAGCTAAATGAGAGACTATGTGATCCTTGACCCCGTCAAGGATTAGCCTATTGCACTTTTCCATATTGGACTTGTACTTCTTAAGTTGATCTAGATCTATAGGTACAACAAAAAAAATTTCCACGAATGTCATGAGAGCACATTAATCTAGAACGAATTGAATCCTTTCCTTCCAAATTACATAGTTGGAGGAACCCTCCAACCATTCCTGTTCTCTAATACCATGAGCTACCATTTCAGCCGAAAACTGTTGAACTGCTTCCTCTTTCTCCCCCTCTGTACAGCATAGGTAGGCTTACACACTCCTTTTTGAGATCATAGATCTGCTGCCCTAAACTACTACTCAGATACTGGAAAAATTTTGAATTCCTCGAATAGGAACTAATTGAAGAAGAATTCCCCGCTATGTGATTTTTATTTCTTCTGACGCTTCTCTTCCCAGCAACGACCTATAGAAAAATTGCATCCCTCTGGCTCTGCGTGAAGGCTCTGCGCTGCACCCTCTACCTCAAAAATTTTTTGAATCGAAAGTCCTACCTCTCTGTCGACTCACTCAAAGAGAGCCAACCTCGAAAAAAACAGCCCTCCTGGCTAGAACTACGTTATCCCTCTTGGGATTCTATCTATTGTTGTTGCAAAAATTCGGCCTTCACTTCAGATTCGGATATGCTCTTCCTTTTTCATGTCAAATGCTCTGATACCATGTGAAAATTCTTAGATCTGACAATCTAAGGAATGTTACTACAACTATTTGAGTTATTTCTCCTATTGTGTAAAATACATCTACATAATTAATTCAAATCTGAATTATTGAAGTAACTACTGAAGCAGCCTACACTGACTAAAATATGATTCTGAAATAAGGAAAATAAGCAAGAAATCAATCACACATAAGACACAATTATTTTTGGACTAAGTCCCCGGAAAAAACCCAATGTCGAAAAACGAGTGCAACAGATCTGAGGGTTTGTATTATTAAGCAGTATCAAATCCTGAATACATCTCTGAATACCTCAAGGGTTATTTAGTTACAAATAGAAATACTAGCATAAAAAAATATAAGTTTTACCTCACTCAATCACTGGAAAATCTGGCTGATCCGAACACTGGAAGAATTGCTTCTGGAGGTCTTTGCGCAGCCTCTTCGCAGTCACTGTGTAGGCAATGCATCACCTCCTCTGAGGATTGCGTCACCCCAGCAAAGAATCAATCTGACTCTCGTAATCATATATCTCAACCTCCCGGTCTCACACCTCGGCATTTGGCTTTTGGATCTGATACGACAATTGAATCTTGGAAACCCTCTGAACCTATGCATAGCCCTGACTGGCTCCACGTTGGCTTTGTGTCAACCTGACTGAATCTACGCTGGCTATGTGTTATAGTGTCATTTATCACCTTCATGTACTTGATGATTTACACTTTGGCCTTGGGCACCCTTTTCCCCAGACTTGAACATTTTTCTCAAAAAACAGTATCTTAAAACCCATACGCGACTCTGCCCAGACTTTTCCGCGTATACACTCGAGTCCATTTATATAGATCCGCATATACCATTTTAATTATTAAAAAATATATAATTTCCCTATATTTGAGGCGGGTTTGATGGTTATTCTAGTAATTTAACCACCCTAGCCCGTGGCCTAACTGCCCCTAACTGTAGAAACTAATTTGAGGGAGTATAAAAGCCCCTCAATAGAATGGCCTAAGGGGAGAGAGAAAAATATTGATATACTCTGTTGGAGACCTATTCAAGTCTGATATTCCCGTGCCTCATGCACTTCCCAGGTATATTCATGAAACTCTAGTTTCCTTGAGATGTTCATCACCCTATATGACATCTATTATGCACACATCTTGGAAGAATTTTTGCGAGGCTAGGGCTGAACGGATCCAGAGGACGGTATGCTCGAAGGCCGTGGCAAGATTCGGGTGATCTATCCACGTTTTGATTATTGTATGTGTCATTCATAATAAGAAGAGCCATTATTAATTGAATGTTTCATATTGTTTTTATGATATTATACATGGTTTTCACTAACATCTAGGAACTATATATGTTGTACAACTAGGTTTTTGTGTCTGTTCTTTGTGGATTTACAGGTTCCGGAGCACAAAGTGTTGCAGGGGGTTTTCACCCCGTGGGATCTACATCAACCGAGGGACTTTCGGGTAAGTTCTGCAACCAGTAGTATCTAGTTTTCAGTATAGAAGTTGGTTAAAGTGAGTCCTTCTTGAATGGCATGCCCCTGATATGTGAAGGTTGTCAACCCAAGAACTTTAGGTTATTATTTCCAGAAACATAAATGGTGACTCCGCTGGGGATCAAATTTTTGTGATTTCTCATTTGGGTTGTTTTATCTGTCTTGTAGATTTCTAACGGTTTTTATCACTTTTTGTAGTCTAGCAAGTCCTTTTTCAGTCAGACAAAAGACCTGGTCTCTTGATCAGGCTTGATTTTTTGTTTTTTTCCTTTTCTTTGTTTACCTACGCAGTTTTTTCTTTACACAATTGTGTATACACGTTTTTTTCACAGGGACCTACGTATACGTGAGTTTCCTTTGTTACAGTCGCGTATGTATGCTTGTTGCACTCTGAAAAGTGCGTATGCCTGGGAAAATTTGAAAATTTTAGTTTCTAGGCCCTGAGGTCTTGTCTGTCTGTGTTGACCTATTCCTGTAGTGTCTTGAAGGTCTCTGGACTGTGTTTAGAGTGATTTTGTGTCTATTTCTCTCTTGCTTGTATGAAGACCTAGCCATTTTGTGAAATCCCTGTTTTGTGTGTTTGCAATTGCGGCTTGAGCACCAAGATCTTTCCCTGAAGATTCTTGGCTATCCTGAACATTCAGAACAACGAGATTTTGCTCGCTTGCTCTTCTTAGCCTTATGCGTTGCTTCACGTTTGATTTTTGCCTTCTTGGTGTAGTTGGTTTTCTTGATTTCATAGACTTGCCTTGTTGCAGATTTTGAAAGATCTCTTTTTAATTATTATTTTTGGAGTTGTTGTTCGCTGCAATATTATGCCATTGTACTGAGTTGATTGATTGAGTTTCTTGCTTCTTTTTACTCGAATAAGTCCCGCTACGAAAGTTGCACAGTTAGATTGAGCACTTTGAAGCCTTTGATTGGAATTCATGTTTGCTTGATTCAGTTTTGGATAGTTTCATTTGTCTTTCTGAAATATCATTTTTTTCTTTTATAAGTTGAAAAGCCCAAAAAACATTTTGCGTTTTCCGTTGTTTTTTGCTTTCAGTTTTGTTTACGGTTTCTTTTTCATCTTTTGAAGCTTTTGGTCAAGTTTTTAGTCTTTGGTTCATGGCTTGATTTGGAAAGAATTCTGCTCTTGATTTCTCTCTTTTATGTCAAGTGCACTTTTGCATTTTTATACATAGGAGTTCTGATTTAGAACTGGCCTTGCTTACTGTAAAAAAGTGATTGAACCTTTGGATTTTCTAGAGACTTTCTTTTTTTCTTCTCTAGAATTAGCATCTTAGGATTTGCATATCATTGGTAGTTTATTAAGTGCATTTGAGCATTTTTTTAGTCTTTTTCATAATTTTCTGAGTTGTGAGTGTCTGAAAAGAAAACAATTTTTTTTGTTTATTAGTTTCGTAGAACCTGTGTAAAAATCACTCTTCATCGAAAGGAAATCATTGCATTTGCATATAGTTTGGTTTTCATTGGTTTCTTCTGTATCTTAAAAACACCATCAGTTTCACTTCCGTGCACCCTTGTCTTAAATAACATCCCATATAAAATAAGTGATATAAATTAAAAGCAACTAGTAGTTTTTGTATTATTGTCATTAATCATACACCAACTAGCTAGGTTGTAGGGCCTTGGATTAGGTGAGTGGAGAGTTAACTCTCCAAAGCCACTCAAAATTTTAAACATAGAAGTTTATTAATGAGTGAAATTCAACACCGTTAAGTGGACTGGGAAAGCTCTCCTCCAAAGATTAAAGTGCAAGGGATAGTGCAGGCAAAGAAGAGAGATACCCCCTCTCCTATTTGTTGAATCTTTACCTAAGACCGTTCCGCCCAGCTGCCGATACGGATTGGTGCCCATAGTTGCCTATCTTAGGGACCACACAGGTGACTGCGGGGGGGAATACCTGTGGTACTTGAGGCAGACGTTGCATCACTTCCATTAGTACTTCTGGAGGGTGCCCTTGCGAAGCTTGGGTATTTGCACCGGCAAAGGCTGTTGTTAGGAGGTCAACGTAATTGTTTATGTTACCTTCGCTAGTAGGCCTGGGTCGTAATTACCCCAAACTGCTTTCGGGAGGTCCTATTATTTCGCTTTCTTGTATTTTGGTGTCCGATCCTCATCACCCGGAGTGGAAATACCTGAGAGCTGCTTGTCTGGATCTATCTTAGGAACTTTTTAAAAGTGTGCTCTTTGCTCCTAGATTTCTTAGCTTCATATTTTTTGAGTCTAAAATAAATATGTTAAAGTGGCTGATTTATCGCCTCGTCGATCGAGGAGGCTTCGTGGGTTGTCTCCCGCGAGTGTCGAGCCTTCTTCAAGAAGGCGTAGGAGTAATTTGGAGGGTGATTTTCATCCGGTGCTTTCAGACGCAACAGAGAGAGATCCTCCGTCAGAGCTTGTTGTTTCCGTGGGTAGTTCTGGTGTTGGTGTTAGTACAGAGAGGATTTCCTCACTCATCTCAAGAGTTTTATTTCCTGTAGAAGAAGTAGAAGTAGAGGAAGTCCCTCAGCCTGTTGAATCTCTTCCATCTCCTCTTCCTGCTAATCATCCTTTCATAATTCAATACATCGGTCCCGAGTCTGAGAGACCCGCAAGTCCTTATCCATCATATTCACACCTTTCGATGCCCAGAACTGGGAACACAGCTTCGGCTGTGAACGCTACAAGTGTTCAAACCCCTTTTTCAGTCGAAGGAGGGGACATTATTGCTATATCTACGATCACTTCTAGTGCTGCTGTGTTTGGCTCTCGTCACACCCAATCACATGCTTCGAAATATGGTCCCTTTTCTTTTGGAATGCCCATTAGTGGCATTCCTTCTTTCTCCTTTTCTACTGCTTCAGTTGCATCTGCACCCATACCCTTTATGGCTAGTGGATTAGCTTATTTTCAAGGGTTCCCCTTTGGGAGTGGGAATATACCTCATTCGACCCCTTCCTTAGGATATTTACCTTTTGCTTCTTAGACTCAAGGTTTTAATCCATGGTCTAGAGGCCAAAGTTCTAATACCTTTATAGGTTGGAATCCTGTTTTTATAGCGATGGGAACGGGGAATCAATTTCTCGCTAGTCAGCAAGGGAATGTTATTTTCCCTTCATCAAGTACGTCTCAGGCCTTTTCTCCATTTGAAAATTCTTGGAACCCTTATCAAGGGGTTTCCTCTCCATTCACTACCTTAGTGGGGGGAAATGGTCATGTTTATAGTAACTCTATGTTGGGGGGGTCCTTCTCCAAATTTTGGGTCACAAGGATTTTCCTATGGCCCAACATTCTCTACGAACAACATTTGGAAACCTGGTGCCACAGTAAATCCAGGGTATTCTTTTCAAAATGTGGGGAATCCTTCTTTTGGAGGGTGGAATTCCCAGGCTCCTCCTCGTTTACCATTTCTGGCAACGTTAAACTTGCCAGATTTGTCGAAATTGACTAACGATCCGATTCGGTATAGTCCAGGATGGCCTCCGGTCCCCACCAAACTCCTGTTAGACATTCCAAATTTTGAAGGGAAGAATGGAGAGGATCTGACAGATCATATCACCACTTTCCATTTATGGTGTTCATCCAACTCCCTGATTGATGATTTGATTAGGTTGAGGTTATTTCAACGCACCTTAACTGGAAATGCAGCTAAGTGGTATATTGAGCTAACTGGGGGCAGTTTTTCCACTTTTGGAGATTTGGCTACTATGTTCTTAAACCACTTTCAGTTACTTGTCCGCTGATCTCCTGGCCAATTTTCAGCAGGATAAGGCAACTCACATTTCTTATCATATTCAGGAATGGCGAAGAAGGAAGAGGCTCATTAAAGCCCATATTCCAAATGAATTCCTTCTGGAATGGTTTTTGAAATCTTTGCAGCTAGATATTTCTAAAGATGTATCCCTGTCAGGGGTATTTTCTGAAGAGTAGGTGTTGAAGCCTCGAAAATAGCTGCAACAACATTGGGGATAACCACCTGGTCCGGAGCTTAAAGCAGCTCCTTTTCCATTTGGAGTAGTGGCTCCGACTGGTTAAATTAGGTCTAGTTACCTTTTCCCAAACTCCGATTACTTAAAATACAACTTTCATTCATAAACGAAGAAGAGATATCAGATCAGCTCACTTGCTGTTTAGGCAAGAGAGTTGATCCTTAAGCTGATCTGGGGCTCAACCAAGCCACGACTACGTTATGTCTTACAATTAGCCTAACTATTCTAACCTAACTGATTTTATATTATTAAATTATTGTTAATTGTTAATCCTAAATGACACTATGATAATGTTCTCCCTATGAAACTTGTTAGTTTAATACTATCTATTAATCCTAAAATAACACATTGTTAATGCTACGTTATTTTTAAAGTCTTTATGTTAAGTATTAAAGTACTCCTATTTATCTCATATGTCAAATTTAAACTAATATATCCTATGTTATTATGCTAATTAACTAACTATACTATATACCTTAAACTATAACATATTCCTAAATATCACTAATATAGTTCTAATAATAATTCTAAATATTTAATCTAGTTTATTATAAGATTATAATATATCTATAATAAACTATAAAATGAAGTTAAATAAATACTATTATTATTATTCTAAGTAAATATTTAATAAGATCTATTTAAATGCACTATCATAATTAAAATTATTCTAATTACATTAAACTATTATTAAATATTAAATATTAATTAATATTTAATATGCTAAAAGTTAACTCTAAAGAAATCTATGATAACCTATAAGATGAAAGTTTAACTAAATGTTACTATTATTATTCTAAGTAAACAATTAGTAAAATCTTATTTAACTTATACTACCATATTAAAGTTAAAATTATTCTAGTTATTATTTATTGAAAGTGTATGTTACAAATTAATGAGTAATTAGTATGTTAAGGCTAACTCTAATAAGAAAAAGAAATTTGATTTCTAATGTTAATTGTTAAAAAATAAATGGACTAATATACACTATATGACATTAATCTTTATGATTTGATTTTTTAAATGTTTTGGATAAAGATTAAAATCAATCAAAAAGAGTTGACTAATATAATAACTGAATTGGGAATTTTCGCGCGCGCGCGCACAACAACGAGTCTGTGTAGGTTTCTGATCGCAGAGAAGCCCAGCCGCCGCCATGAGTGCGCCTGGGGTGGGGAGCCCTCTCCCACCCCTCCGATCTCATCCGAGGAAGCATTCGACGCCCGTTATCGCAAAGGGAAGAATAGATCACCCCAATGTGATGTCTCGAAGTTCATAAAAAAACTGGAGGAAATTCCTGAGATCGCCCTGCCAGAGGATCAACCGATAAAAATCGCCCTAGCCCTGGCTGACAGAGGGTTGGTTGGGAAATTTATGGGTCGCTGGCCATCTACAAAAACAATTGATGACTGGATTCAACGCAACTGGAGGCCACAGCTGAAAAACAATGTGATCTGCTATGCAGTCGAAAGAGGCTTTTTCATCTTCGAATTCACCACCAAAGATGACCGAGATCTGGTATTCAGAAATGGTCCGTATTTGATGGGAAATCAGGGTCTCTATCTTAATAAATGGACCCCTGACTTTGATCCTTTAGTCGATGTCCCTAAGGAGGTCCCAGGCTGGGTCCGGCTCCCCAACCTCTCGATCCATTGCTGGAGCTTTCACTCCTTGCAGAAGATTGGAAATGGGCTGGGCCGATTCATTGAAAAAGCAGATAACAAGGGCCAATACACTTGTGCAAGAATCTGTGTGGAAGTCGACTTAGAAGCTGGTTTGCCTGAGGCGGTAAAACTTACAGTTGGAGACTAGCACCATTACCAAAATCTGGACTACGAGCAACTGCCTTTCAAATGCAGAACCTATCATGAGCATGGACACTTCCAACGGAATTTTCCAAAAGCCCCAACAGGGGCCAAGGTGGAAGAAGAAGGATGGAAAGAAATCAAAAAGGGCAAGGATATCCCAAGGCCATCTAAGAAGAAAAATTCTGGGCCCCAGACTAAACCAAAGGCCAAAGAAGCTCCAAAAGTAGGCTCCTCCTCAGGTGAAAATGTGGAAACCATTGGGACCCAAGAAGAACCAGAAGACTTGTCGAAGAAAGTGAAAGAAACTGGTGCAGAAACAATCATCCTCCCAGCATATGATGACCAAGGAGGAAACAAAGGTAACGAGGAGCACATCAGTCTTGCCTCCGAATCTGAGGGAGAAACAGAAGAGAGAGACTCCGAATCAGACAGCTCGCAAGTCACCCCTATCAAATCGACCAGGGGTCGAAAATCCAAGAAGAAACAGAGAGAGGAAAAAAATTATTTGGACGTACTCCAAGGCTCCCAGAAAACTCTCAAAGGAATGATGAATACAAGATCTAGGCGCAAGCATGGCACGGCTCCAAAAGGAGCAACAACCTACCAAGCCAGTAAATAATGAAATACATCTCTTGGAACTGCAGAGGATTAGGCAGCAGGCTGAAAGAAGAAGCCCTGAAAGATATTGTGAGGATGTATTTGCCTGAAATCCTTCTCATCCTGGAGACAAAGTTGGAGGATTTTCACCTCCTCCAAGCTAGCAAAGCTTTCTGGCATAAAGGCCAAGGGAGAGCTATCAGTGCTAGAGGCGCCTCTGGTGGGATTGCCTCCTTCTGGGACAGCTCCATTTATGACCTGATTCATGAAGAATGCTACCCCCACTGGCTTTTCACTAAGCTCCTCCATAAAGATTTTGGCCAACAAGTAAGTATGTTCAATCTATATGCTCTGGTCTTACCAGTTGAGAAAAAAAATTGTTGGGACTCACTTTAGTCCTATCTTTTATTGCACAATCCAGAAAACATTATTATTGCAAGTGATCTGAATGTTACGCTAGCTGTAGAAGAGAAAAAGGGTGGCTCCCTGGTCAGGGACCCAGCTAGAGAATGGGTTGAAGACCTTATGTTGGGCTGGGATCTGGAGGATATCAAGCCCACATCTGGGAAATTCACCTGGTCCAACAAAAGGATAGGCCCCAGCCATATTGCTGCTCGTTTGGACAGATTCCTCGTCCAAACCTCTTTCTTGACATGCGGTCTAATGGCCACCTCTAAAATCTTGCCAAACTGCACTTCTGATCAAAAACCCATTCTTCTTGAGCTCTCCCTGGATGGAAACCTTGGCCCCATTCCCTTTAGATTCATTCCTCTGTGGCTTCAGCAAGATGGTTTCCAAGAGGTGGTCTCAAGGCCTGGAACCGGCAAGTTCAAGGTTCCCCATTCTTTGTGTGGGAAGAAAAATTGAGGGGTCTAAAAAGAGGGCTCAAGGAGTGGGCTAGAAGGTTGAAAACTCCCTCCTCCAAAAGAAAGGAGGCCCTTGATAGCCTTTCTATCCATCAATTAGCAATGGAAAAAATCGTTGTATCTCAAGGCCTCCTTCAAAAAGAAGTTGAACTGCAAAAACACTTCCATAAAGCAAGTAGGGAAGAAGAAGAGTTCTGGAGACAGAAGTCCAGAAATCTCTGGTTACATGCCAGAGACAAAAATACAAGCTACTTCCACAAGCAAGTTGAAGCACACAAGCACTTCAAAACAGTTAATGAAATTCATCATCAAAATGTTGTGGTTAAAGATTTTGAAGGCATAAAGCGGGCAGCCCACTCTTTCTTCAAAGACCTCTACTCTGCCCCTGAAGACCCTCCTATCGATCCTCATGCCTATCCGTTTGAACTAATTCCTCATTGTGTTCAAGAATCTGATAATTCTATGTTGACTGCTCCGATCAGCATGAATGAGTTTAAAAAAGATTTGGATTGCATGGAACCAGATAAAGCTCCTGGCCCTGATGGGTTCACCGTAAGGTTTTATCTAACCTGCTGGGCCACAATCAAAAAATACCTACTGAGAATGGTCAGGAAATCTCAGTCATGTGCCAAGATTGGAGGCAGCATCAACTCGGTCTTCCTTGCCTTGATCCCGAAAGAGAAAGGCGCCTCCGATTTTAGCAGATTCTGGCCCATCTGTGTAACACTAGTTATAAGCTGGTTACCAAAATAATAGCCAATTGCCTCAATAAAATTCTGTCGGTCATCATCCCTGAAAACCAAGGAGGATTCATCAAAGGGAGAAATATTCTGGACAATATTGTGTTGGTGCAAGAAGCAATTCACTCAAGTTGTCATCGAAATGACAAAGGTATGGTGATTAAGCTCGATTTGGCAAATGCCTTTGATAGGGTGAGACATGATTTCCTGTTTACTATGATGAATAAAATGGGCTTCTCATCAGCCATCATAAATTGGGTAAAAGCCTGCATAGCCTCCCCTTGGATCGCGTCGTTGGTTAATGGTCGATCAACAGATTTCTTCCAAGCCTCAAGGGGACTAAGACAAGGTTTCCCTTTATCCCTGCTCCTTTATGTTATCCAAGCCTTAGTGCTCAGTTTCCAGCTAGACTTCAGTCAACAGATCCAAACTCTTCCAGGCCTTCGAATGGCTCACAATGTCAAAGACATAAACCATGCCTAATTTGCTGATGACACATTATTGCTTGGAGGAGCAAGCATAAATTCTGCAAGGTCCTTCAAGAAGGAGCTGGACATTTATAGGGAGGTCTCGGGCAGCAAGATCAACTATTTAAAAAGCACAATCTATGGCTGGAATTTCTCGTTCAAGGAATTGACAGACATAGCAAGGCTATTAGAAATGGAAGGATCCCGGACTTGGGATTCATTTAAATATCTTGGGATCCCAATCTTCAAGTCCAAACCTAAAGTAGCCCACTGGATACCCCTGCTAGACAAGCTAAAACTCAGAATTCAAGCTTGGGGAGCCTCATGGTTGAATAATGCTGGGAAGGTTATCCTTATGAAATTTGTTCTCACAAGTCTGCCATTATATCAGCATTTCATTCTCCTTGCCCCTAAAACCTTTATAAGTAAAATGGACGGTCTTCTGAGAAGATTTCTATGGGAAGGGGGGGAAAACAATGAAAGAAGGCTTCACTTAGCAAACTAGGACACTCTTAAGATGCCATTATTAGAAGGAGGTCTACAAATGTGTGATCTAGCTGCTCAAAATCTTGCTCTGGGCTCCAAGCTCCTTTGGAACATTGTCTCTGGGAAACCTAGTTGGAGTAAGAGGGTCCTGTGGAAAAAATATTTTCATGGGCGGCGCCTGAGGTGCTTGGATCAGCCTCCAAGAACATCCAAAGGATATCCTGTTTTCAAACTCTGTCTCAAAGCAATGGAGAACTTTAGCCACAAGCTATACTGGATCCCAGGTAATGGGAAAAAAATAAGAATCTGGGATGATTCGATTCTAGGTGATCAGCCTTTGAACTAGATGGAAGAACTCGTAAATATTAAAGCTTGGCTTCAGGCCTGCAATTTGAAAACCCTCTGGGACATATCCAATTGGACGGAGGATGTAAGAATGCTTTGGGACAGCTGGAATCTGGGGGAGGTCCCTCATTGGCTGGAGGGAGAAGCCTCGTTACTGCTGGATTTTCTCCAAGGAAAATCTCCATCAAAGGCTACTTCTAAGGACAAACGAGGGTGGGGCTCACTCTCAGGCTCATACTTAGCATCAGAAGGTTACAAAAGCATGATGGTTGTCCCAAATGTTCCTCCGGATCCAGCTCAATGGAAATTTGTTTGGACCTTTCCCTCTCTCCCCAAAGTTGACTTCTTCTGTTGGACGTTGGCACATAAAAGTATCCTCACTAGAGATAATCTGCGAAGGCGTGGAATGGAAGGGCCCTCCAGGTGCTCCCTATGTGTGTCGGATGAAGAAACGGCTGATCACCTTTTGTTAATGTGCCCCTTTGCTCAAGAAGTATGGAGGGGTGTCCTGATGTTAGGATCTGACAAAATAGAGCTCCCCAGAAATATACCAAATCTTCTTCGAAATTGGGCCAAATTATCTCCATTCCGTCTCTCCAAAAAAATCCTTCTCAAGACTGGCTGGATGTGGATTCCCAAATTCATTTGCTGGAAGCTGTGGTTGGAGAGGAACAACAGAATTTTCAGGGATGAGAGTTTTAACCCTGCCAGAGTTATCACTAAAATCAAAGCTCTTTTGGGGGAGGCATTAGAAGCCAACACTGCCATAAAGAACGAAATGGTCCTGGACAGTGAGGAGGATCTCTGGCTTAAAGAGCTTGTTCCAAACCATAAGGACAGTCCCATTCCTCCTGCAATTGCCCCTTCTAATTTGGAAATTCGTCTGGATGAGTAGGAGTTCATTAAGTGGAGGTCAGCTCTGAATGACCATTGTCTTTTCTTCGACGGGGCCGCTAAAGGTAATCCTAGAGCCGCGGGAGGCGGTGGGGTTCTCTTGTGTCCTGGTGGTTCAAAAGAGTTGTGATTTGCATGGGGTCTAGGCAAGGAAACAAATAACAGAGTGGAGGCTCTTGCTCTGTGGCAGGGTCTAAATCTAGCGATTAAGGGGAACTTCCTATCCACCTCTGTCTTTGGGGACTCTAGGCTAATTATCCAGGCTATGAACTCCCATAAGAATCCTTCTCAGGTTCATTTAGCCTCCATTCTCAAAAAAATCAGGCTTATTCTTCCCAAGTTCCACAAAATATCCTTCTATCACATTCTCAGGAAGTTAAATTCTCACGCGGACCTGGAAGCCAATCTTGGCTCTCTCCAGAGTAGAAGATCCCCTATCAGTTAATAATGTTGACTCAATCTGTAGTATTCCATAATCCTATTGAAAACTGGGCTTCATTACCTCCGGGCATTACCCTGTTTCAAAGTTCTACCCGCCTTCCAGCACTTCGGGATTGGACCAACTCGAGCGGCCAGTTGCTAATGATCATGGATTCTGCTATAAAGATACAGTCAGATCGATCTCCCCACATTTTTGACCTTTTCCCTCTGTCAGATTTCCTTGCTGTTACAATTTTCAATCTGAAGGGTGAGTTCTGGGCGGACCTTAACAACAGCATCTTTGGTAGTAGCAGTCAAGTCTTGACAGCTCTTTATAAAGGATCTGCAGCCAACCGAAGGGATGGTTCTCCTCTAGACATCCTGAGAAGAAAAGCTGTGAATCTGCAAGCTCTCACGGAGGAAAAACAAGATGCCTCACTTATTCAAACTCCAGCGCTCAACCATGGCCCTTCCAGCAATCTCAGGGCAACACTTTTAGCAGATCTCTCCAGCGAGAGAAGCCCCCTTCTTGGCGTTTTCAGACCCTGCATCAAGGAAAGTTGTCTTAAAAGATGTAATCCGGATTGCGCTCTCAGAAAGAGCAGCTCTGTAATTTCCCGCGGCAGCTGGTTTGCCGCCACTTAAATAAAATCTAACCGTTGTTGTAAAAAAAAATATATATATATAAGAATTGAATTGTGCCACTGAGAACTAAAAATGTTTGCCTTTTATGTAGATTTCATTTACAGATACAAAATTAATCTAAAACGAAAATCCTATCTTGGACTAAGATGGGATTGCCCTCTCTTAATCCGAGAGAAAATTAAAAAATAGGGGAAAAATAGGCTTATGATTGAATTCACTATGTAATTTCCATTAATTAAAAGAAGAAATTCATATTTAAATAATGGGATGAAAGCAAAATACATTTGCGAGTTAAATATAAGAAATTATTATTTAATCGCAAATATATTTCGGTGAATTTGTTATAGATCCGATTTCGTTCTGCCTCTTGCAGATAGCTCCTGCAAAGCTTCAAATCATATTAAAATTGAACCAACATAAATGTTAAGTATCAATAAGAAATATATTTTAGAATAGAAATCGAAATCAATTATAAAATAGGGGGAAGGACTGGTTTATGATCAAATTCGCCATGTAGTTTTCATTAACTAAAAGAAGCAATTCGTATTTAATTAATGAGATAAAAGAAAAATACATTTGCGAGTTAAATATAAGAAATTATTAGTTAACTGCAAATATATTTCAGTGAATTCATTACAGATCCGATCTCGTTCTGCCTCTTGGAGATAGCTCCTGCAAAGCTTCAAATCATATCAAAATTGAACCAACAGAAATGTTAAGTATCAATAAAAATATGTTTTTAGAATAGAAATCGAAATCAATTATAAAACTTGGACACAAATAAAAAATTCAGTATTCAGGTAGAAATACTCATGAATAGAAATTCAAAATAATGCCAAAGCTTTGCTTTACAAAATATGCAGTCATTGCGAATTTGAGACCTATGATTTTATTACATGTAGAAATGCTAAGAAATATTACAAAGGCCAAAAAAGTACTACTTCCATAAATCAATGGGGAAAATCGATGCCTGCGTGCTCTGCCTGCGCACGTTTAACCTAGCCGCCGACTGCTGGTCTTCACCTTCGCTCGAGGCTGCTGGCCTATCATGGCCCCTCCAGGTGCTGCTTCGGAGGGCACCAACGAACAATCTACAACAAATGCTTTCTCTGCTTTGGTTAAATCCTTACAGCCCCAACGACCTCGCCCTGCGCTTTCGAAGTTTGTTAAGAAGTTAGATGGGTTGCAAGAGGTCGAGCTACCTCCTACACTTCCACGAATGGCTGCGCTCTCACTAGCTGAACGGGGACTTATCGGTCAATTCACTGGCCTATGGCCATCATTGAAAACATTTCAACGATGGATTGAAAGAAATTGGGCAGACAAAGTAAATGGTAAAATCTCCATTCGTTTCTACGGGAAAGGTTATTATACATTCCATTTTGAATCTAGAGCAGACAAGGACTTAATCTTCAGAAATGGTCCATATTTCATGGACTCTCATGGACTGTATCTGAACAAATGGACTCCAGACTTCAATCCTGAGTTGGATGTCCCTAATGCAGTCCCGGTCTGGGTCCGGCTTCCGTATCTCCCGTTCCACTGTTGGGGAGATGACTCGATTCGAGCCATCGGTAATGTTGTTGGGAAATACATTAACTAAAGCGAGCCTAAGGATAATATGCAGGCATGTGCGTGTATATGTGTTGAAGTTGATCTCGGCAAGGGTCTTCCAGAGGCAATCAGACTAAAGGTGGATGATTGGACGCACATTCAACAACTGGACTACGAACAAATTCCCTTTAAATGCAAGGTATGTCACGAATACGGCCATTTTTCCAATCACTGCTCTAAACTAGATAATGATGAACCTGCTCAATCTGAGGAACAATGGGAAACTGTAAAAAAGAAGAAGACTGCAACTGGCCCGAAAGAAAATTATGAAGCTGCTCCTCCCAAAGCTGCCCCTCCCAAACGATCCCTTTCATCAGCTCCTCCCAAATCTTCTACCTCAGCAGCTCCTCCCTCCTCTTCCTCCCTAGGCCCTCCCATCATTCCCAACCCGAGCCCAACCTCTGATTCTCCTTTGAACTCCTTAAACCCCTTTGGCGCCCTCTCTCTCCCTGAAAATGATCCCCTGATTTCCCTCGAAAATGATCCCCCCATCCTATTTACCCTTTCTCAATCCTCTCCCTCCCACTCCCTTGATCCCCCCCCATCTCGATCAACCAGGAGCTCCTCGAAAGAGCATGGAGTTAATAAAGAATCTCAAAAAAAACCTGGCAGGAAATCTAGAAAACAGCAAAGGGATGAAAACACCCAAAAAGATATTGCCATGGGAACTCAAAATCCCATAGAAACTTATATATTGGGTCAAAATAGCAAAGAAACAACACAAAAGGAGCAAGGGGGACGAGCATCTCTCTGAATCCCACATACTCAATGATGAAAGTTATATCATGGAATTGTAGGGCACTGGGGCACCCCTCTAAAACTACTGCCCTAAAAGATCTTATAGATCATGAGAAGCCAGGAATATTAATGATTCAGGAAACTAAACAAAGACTACAAGAGATAAAAGGAATTATAGATCAACTTAGACATTACGATGGACATATATGTGAAGCAAGAGAAGCTTCCGGTGGAATCACCACTATTTGGAACAAAAATGTTTGGACATGCACATCCAACACTATCAGTCAATTTTGGGTCAAAGTCACATTAGAAAAGCAAGCAGAGCACAAACAAATAGTCATCTATAATATTTATTCACCGAACCATTTCAGAGACAAAGAGCAGTGTTGGGCCACTCTACAAGAAGACATCCAAGCTGAAGACAACAGCAATATCATCCTTGGGGTAGATCTCAATCTTATATTACATTCCAATGGGAAAAGAGGAGGTATCTTTACATTTGATCCTTATAGAGCAAAGCTGGAAGACATCATGCAAGAGTACGATTTAGTTGATATCATTCCAAAAAACCGGAGGTACACTTGGAATAATCGCAGACTGGGCAAAGATAACATAATGGAGCGGCTTGATAGAATTCTGATAAACACCACTCTTCTCTCCGAGTTCTCCACAACTTATGCTGCAATTCTTCCTTATTTAGCTTCCGATCACTACCCCACCAGCATTGTCCTTGAGACACATTGTCCTTTGGGGCCGTTGCCTTTTAAATATAGCTCTCTATGGCGCAGCAATCCAATTGTGGATCAGATTGTTAAAGCAGCCTGGCAGCATCACATAGAAGGATCACCGGGGTTCATTTGGGAATGTAAACTGAAAAGTACAAAACATGCCTTGAAGGAATGGGTGAAGTAGCATTATAAAGAACCAGAAAATGCCAAAGCTAATCTAAAAAATAAATTGAAAGAAAATCACAAAAAAATAGAGGAGAATGGGCTCTCCCAAGAGGATAAAGCACTAGAAAGTGATTTATATTATCAGTTATACCGTGTCAATAGAGAAGAAGAGCAGAAGTGGAGAATACAGTCAAGACAGCTTTGGCTTCAAGGAGGAGATAAAAATTTTGCTTTCTTCCATAAGCAAGCAACTGTCAGGAAAGTCAGAAATAATGTCACCATGATCATGATGAGGAAGGCCTTCCTCAAAAAACCCAAGAAGCTATCAAAAAAACAGCCTCAGACTATTATAGCTCTCTTTTAACACAAATAAAGGAAACAGAGGATTATTCAGATCTCCTACAGCACATGCCCAAAGGAAGCAGTGAGGATATCAACGCAGATTTGACTAAAGAAATCAATGAAGAAGAAATACAAAATGCCATATGGGCGCTTCAGCCAGATAAAGCCCCAGGTCTAGATGGCTTCCCAATATGTTTCTATAGAACATACTGGAGAACAATTAAAAAATACCTTGTCAAGATGCTAAGATGGACTCAACGCAATAGAAAAATAGGAGGGTTTACTAATGCCACCCATCTTGCCCTTATTCCTAAAGAAAATCGACCCTTGTCTTTTTCTCGTTTTCGACCCATATCGTTGTGTAACTCATCTTACAAAATCTTGACAAAAATCTTGGCTACACACCTTAAACCTCTCCTCCCCTCTCTCATTTCTGAAAACCAAGGAGGTTTTTTGGCCAATAGACAAATCTAGGACTCTATCCTTCTTGTCCAAGAGGCCATACATTCCAGTCAAGCAAGAAAAGAGAAAGGCTTCATCTTAAAGTTAGACTTAGCCAATGCCTTTGACCGAGTCAGACACTCCTTCCTATTTGTTGTTCTAGAAAAAATGGGATTTTCCACAACCTTCATCAGTCTTATTAAAGCCTGCATCACAGGCCCTTGGATCTCCCCTCTTATTAATGGTATACCTGGACCATCCTTCCAATCTACTCGAGGAATAAGACAAGGCTGTCCGCTTTCACCTTATCTCTTTATATTGATGACTGAATCCTTCAGCAGAGCTCTGGATTTCAACCGTCGTATGGGCCTCATCACCGGAATTAAATTTGATAATGGAGTCAAGAACATCAACCATTCTCAGTTTGCTGACGATACTCTACTAATGGGGGGAGCCTCAAATATCATAGCCAGCCGCTTCAAAGCTCTCCTAGATAAATACATGAGCTATTCTGGAGGCTTGATAAATTACCACAAGAAGTATATATATGGGTGGAACGCTTCGGCACAAACTCTTCATAGAATTGCTAATACTTTTGGAGTTCCTTGTAAGCTGGACTGGGAGCATTTTACCTATCTGGGCATGCCAGTGAGTGCCGAAAACCTGAAAGCTGCTGCCTGGGAAGTTATTATTGATAAGATGAAAAGGAAGGTACAGCAATGGGGCACCTCTTGGCTTAATCCAGCAGGGCGCCTCATCCTTCTTAAAGCAGGTCTCTCTTCCCTGCCCTTGTATTTCTTTACACTCATGCAAGCCCCTGCCAGTTTTCACAATAAAATGGATGCTCTCCTTTGTCACTTTCTTTGGCAAAGGGGGAGAACAGAAACAAAAAAATATAATCTGGTAAGCTGGAAGCAGGTCATTCAACCGCACGAGAAAGGAGGGCTAGGAATCAGATCTTCTAAACTTCTAAACCTTGCCTTTGCTGGAAAACTTGTTTGGAGACTCATAAATGGCAAGAATGCTTGGTGGAAGATAGTTCTAGAAAAAAAATATCTCGGCTTCCCAAGGCATCAGCTTTTGGAACATGAGCTCCCTAACAGAACGTGCTCAAAAATCTGGAGGATGTGTAAGAAAGCTATACCATTTCTTGAACAAAACACTTCCAAAGTGCCCAAAGGCGGCAACCACATTAGAATTGGGGATGATAAAATAATGGGGCAACAACCCATAAGTCGATGGCCTGGTACACAACAGATTCTAGATTTTTTTAACAGCACAGGGATTCAAACTCTGGATCAAATCTCTCAATGGGATGCCCACTCTCATACATGGAAAGGCTGGACCTTCCCACGCATACCTGCAGATATAGAAATCAACCTCATCAACCTGCAAGACCATCTTCATGGTACAACTCCTTCCAAACGCTTCGTTGCTGATGATTTTCGATGGGATCCATCAGGTACTATCTATACCATTAAGGCTGCCTACCATCAGATTTGCAACATCGATTTTCCCATGACTATTTGGGCGCAGTGGAGATTAGTTTGGAAGGCAGAATCTCTTCCAAAAATTAAATTCTTTCTATGGATCCTCCTAAGAGGGAAAATCCTCACCTTTGAGAACCTTAGAAAGCGAGGAATAATCGGGCCATCTCGCTGTCCAAATTGTCAATCTGATGAAGATACAAGCCAACATCTATTCATAGACTACCCATTTGCCATAGCTTGCTGGAAGGAAGCTTTTCGGAGCCACAATATTCCTTGGGCGCCTAGCACTAGCATCTTTGAAGCACTGCACATATGGAAAAAAAGCTACCCATGGAAAAAAAAAACAAATAACATTGCTCGAAGGGTTTGGAATGCCTTACCCTGTACTCTTCTATGGAACATCTGGTTGGCAAGAAACCGCATGATCTTCAAAGGTAAAGAAACCAACGTCAGAAAGCTCTACACCAAAGCTTGGAGTCTCAATTTGGAAGCTCTATCCACAAAATGTCAAGGGCAATTGAACACGTTGGACCTCCATGTTGAAGAAATAAATTATATAGGGTATCTTCTAGACAGAAACAACATAGCACAAAATAGAAGCAATCCCAGTAGCAGAACCAATTCCAGGTATAGCTGGAAACTCAGGATGAAAGAAGAGGAATTTGCACGATGGCTCAAGAATTGCAATACTCATTATCTCTTTTTCGATGGCACCTCCAAGTCCAACCCAGAATGGCTGGGGCTGGAGGACTCATCTGTAATGGTAATTGTGATGCTTTAATTGAATATGAATGGGGACTAGGTACTTTATCTAATAACAGAGCAGAAGCATTAGCCCTCTACCAAGGTCTGCTTCAGCTACAGAGACTTGGCATAAACACAGTTGTAATAATTGGAGATTCAGCCATTGTAATTAGTTTGATGGTCTGCAACAGAAAAGCCCCCAACTTGATTCTACAGCAAATCATAGGGCGATGCCAAACTCTTGATCAGCAGATGAAAGGGAACCTCTTTTACCATGTTCTTCGCTCCCTCAACAAAGAAGCTGATGAACGGGCAAACAGAGAAAGTTCTCATACTATTGGAAACCTTTGATGTAATGGCGCTGATCAACATTTTTTCCTGCCATGAACAGATTTATACTCCTTAGCAGTTTCTTCCCACAGCAGATCTCTGCTCTTGGACTCTGAAAAACCTTGCCTAGCTCCTTTGCAAAGTCTCACATTACAGCTATTTATCCTTTGGATATGATTCCCATAGATGTAATCTCTGCAGATTCAAAATCTTACTACCTCTGTGACGTTCCATTAAGCTCTGCGCCCCCTCCTATGCATTCCCTTTCTTGTGATCCATCAACCGCACTCAATCATCTTTTGACCACTTTCAACTATCACTCCATCGATCTCTGTTCAATCCAGACAGTGCACCACACTTATGCGTCTCTGTCTGCCTAGTCAACGTTTCTCAGCTCTACAGTTTTGGTTTATATGCGCCTCTGTCTACGCCTCTGTCTGCCTTTGTCTACCCAGATAGCTGATCAGCTCCATGTTATGATGACAAGTCAAAGTTTGGCAAAGCGCAAAATTTTGAAACGGGTGAAGACCTCAACGGGCGGCAATTTCATCACACTTTCAAAAATCAAATATGAAATGTAAAGCCTGTCATTTATTATTCCAATTTGTTATAATTTACACCATTTCTTCCTTTCTCATAGTGAAGCAAGCTAGATGTAAAAAAGAAATTGGCACCAAACATATCGACAATTGGCCCACCTCTTGCCAATGCTATCTTGTAAAACTGGAGCATCGCCTCCTATACTTTTTTTGAATACCAATCAGCAACCGATTTTGTGAAAAAAAAAAATATTACAAAGGCCAAAAACTCTCTTACAATCTTTACAATCACCTCCTCTACACAAAACAGAAATGCCAAAATTGCAGATTGAATGATAGCAAAGAATCCCCCATGCTGGATTGCGACCCCTTCTCCTTTTGATCCTGTAGTGTCTCCTTCAAACCGTTGGAAAACTGATTTAAAGAAATTTCTCCTCTCTTTTTGAATGTATTTCTCATGGCTTATATAAGGCTACTTCTGAATCTCTCTTTGCCAAAAAAATGCATTTGTTGAACCCAAATTGAGATAAGGGATTCGAATCCCTATCTCCCTTCATGAACCTCGTGTTTAGGGATAAATATCCCCAACTTAGCGCTGAAATTTATTTAACAAAACCCAAAAAATACTTTGGGTATAACTAAACCTCTTAATGGTCAACACACCCGGCGCATTGAATGGGTTGTTATATGTGATTTTGATTGGCGGTTCATCGATCAAAAATTAAACGGATTATGCCAAAAGTGTGGAGTTTTTGCATCACGTGGATAGACGTGTCACAAAAGTCATGCCGGTGGTTACGAAATGCATGAATGTGCATTTAATAATTGTCAGCGCAAATGTTTCCGTTGCAGTCTTTGCGGTGATAAACGATGGTTAACACGAATCCCGACACGGCTTATGAACTGGCGGTTGATTCAAATACTCCCACGGTGGTTGATATACGGCGAGCCTTATTTCCACTGCCATAGGCCCATAAATGCACCCAAGCAGAAAATGCTCGCCGTCAGATCAAAACTGTAGATCATCGTACGGTGAGCATTCCCTGCCTGGGTGCATTTATGGGCCTATGGCAGTGGAAATAAGGCTCGCCGTTGATATACCTGTCACATGCAAATGTAAATAAAACGTTGTGGCAATGCGATTTGTGATATAATAAAATGATGTGGTTTTTAATAAATTTTTCTGTTAATGTATTAATCCATGAAACTTTAATAATGCGTTGTATTTGTAATTTAAGTCCGATACATTAACCCACCGAATTTTGTTATATCGTATTGTATGGTAGTTGAGGGGCAACCAATATTTCCTGGGCTATTGGCCCATTAATGCCCCTGAAGTAACAATGACCATGGCAACCCATGCCATGCACTCCATGTTGTTGAAACCCTGTCTTATCATCCGGTATTTGCATTGGGAACATCAACTATTAAATTTTCAAAATATTTGCGCAGCTGAAAATGACAAAGATCTCTCGCTCCAGGGCATATCGTCTGATTTAATTAAACTGTGAAGTTCGAGGTTAAAATTAAACTGTAAAGTTTGTGTTATGTCGGCAGAACATAATTCTTCATTTTACGGAAACCAGACCATTTTCAGTAAACCAGCGTGGGCGACAATGAAAGCTAGGGTGGAAAAAACCAGACAGAGCTCACTACTGGCCTCCTTTCCCTTCCATTAAGTTTGAGATATATAGTTTTTCCTTTAAATTTTTGTGTGTTTTCAGATAACGTGGGCCTGCAGTATAATATTTGTTTTCGAGGATGGCAAAAACCAGACAGAGCTCGACAGATCTCACCACGGGCCTCCTTTTTCCCTTCCTTATATTATTGTGTTCGCAGATAACGTGGCTTGCAGTATAATATTTGCAGTATTTGTTTTGAAATTATCATCAATATTACATATTGAGAAGGATGGTCATCATTTAAATTATTTAGACCAATCACTTTTTATGGGGTAATTAAATTTTATTTTAATAATTATAGTATAGATTAATAAATTACAAATTATAAGTTAAATTATTTAATTTATATAAATATCATTTAGTGTTTTAACACATAAATATAAACTAAATTTTAAATAACAACAAAAAAAATACATACAACCATTAACGTGTTATGGTTTTTTTTTTGTTTTTGGTTACATTTTACTAATTATATAGAAATAATTTTACTAATGGTGAAATGAGTGATTTAGTTAATGTTTTATTTGAGATTACATAAGAATTTTAGAAGAAATATTGAATATATTAAATTTTATAATTTTAAGATTTAGGGATAGGATCAAATAATGTAAATATGTTATATAAAATATTATGAGAATTTTTATTCAAATTTTGATTAACTAGTGTTGATATTAAAGGTACTAGTGAATATAGTGGTAGAGGACGAAATCAACCCTATTTCATATGAGTACAATGTGATGAAACTTGCAGAGAGATTAATATACAATACCCTAGATATGGTGCACCTAGTGGTTATAGTGGCAGTGAACAAAATCAACCTTGTCCCATACAGGTACAATGTTATGAACCTTGCACTGAAATTAATATACACTAGAATGGAAATTTTTAATTAGAATGTTTCCTTTTGTAATTTATGAAACTTGTTATAAAATTTAATATTTACATATAATTTTTTCATGATATAAAAAATTGATAATTTCATTAAAAATTGTTGCTTATATTTTTTTTCAAATTTAAATTTTATTGATTAATAATTTTATTGTTCTCAAATTAATATAAGATGAACTCCAACAAGGAATAGAAAGATTTGTCATATATTATCCTTTTCAAAAGGTTACCCTTAGTTTTTTTTTTAACATAAGCAAGGGACATTTATTTATACACAAAAGTTGTTTCTAAGTCACATCAATAGTACAAAATGAAGATGTTTATAACAAAATATCGTCTGCAATTACCATGCTGATATATAAATGCTTGGGAGCATGAGGAAAAAAAAAAAAATATATATATATATATATATATATATATATATATATATATATATATATATATATATATATAACTAAAAGGACAAAAAATACCACAAAGATGAAGATCCAACAATTTTCTTACACATTAACATAAAATATGCATGGAGACTAGAACCTATTACTTGAAATTTGGTAGAAGATGAATTGTTGAGTTTTGGGTTGGCATAGAGAGGTCCCAAAGTCACTAAGGCAAGCCCAAGGAAATTGGAGGATAAACAAAAGAAGGGATCGCAGAAGAGATATGATGAGATGAAGTGGATCTCTCAGAACCACCAAAATCATCACCATGTAAGAGGGCCACATTGTCATCCTTCACAAATTTAAGCATAAATGCTTGGAATAAGTCTACTCATACTTTTAGATAAAGGTGTGCATATAACTGAACTTCACCACTAAGACTTCCCACTCCACCTACCACATCCCTAGCTTCCAACCTCTAATAATTTCCTACAATTTCATTTTTTATTTCTTGTAGAGCTTCTTCATGTTTCCAAAGTTGTGTCCAAATCACAATTCCTTATATTTTGTTCTCTTTTCCAAAATAGTGCAATTAATATAAAGATGGCAGTAGAAGGGAAATTAAATCATGAATTCAGATGGGAGCCAGGGATGAAGCAACTTCCACCCTCCTAAGAGATTTCCTAAGAGGATAACCATCAATTTGCATTACAACCAACCTCTTCTGGGGAATGACACTAGGGGAAATCCCAACTTGGTTGCATGTGATGTGACTAGGGTGTTTATTCCCCATGGTGCAACAAAGGATTTTCATGTGAGTAGTGGGGGTGGGAGCATGTTCTGACTAGAACCTTTCGTGCATACTTAATATGCATTGCTACTTCTCGATGGTTCCTTTGAGGGTGAAACTTGGAGTTCTAAAATTTTCATGAAATTGGAAAATTATCACGTAGATCATTAAAAATAAAAGCCCCTTTTTCACTAAGGTGAATGGAAACATGGGTTGCCACACTCTTTTTAAATATTTGGATATGAAACCAATCAATGGAACTCTATTGTGGCAATCATGTCTTTGATTTGGGAGAGGATGGTTTGCATTCTGAGATCTGTTGCTTAAATATTATTATGCATATTATGAATGAGGATTAGAGATTCTCCAAAGAAAATGATATAGTGAGGGTAAAGAGAGAAAGATGTGATTAAGGCTTGGTAGAGAGCTTAAGATTCAACAATATTGTTAGACATGACCCTTAAATTCCAAGCAAACTTTCCTTCTAGAATTCCTCCGGGGTGAAAGACTACCTCCTTGGCACCTACCTTCCCTGGGTTGTCTTTTAAGGTACCATATAAAAAGAGAATAAAATAGTTCTTTGATGTCCACCATTTGGAGAATTCTTCTTGAGAGATATGAAGCTACCATCATTATTTGGGAGAAGGGGATAGAGATAGATAGAGAGAGAGGATGTGATCTAAAATGCAAACTTGAAGGTGATAGGAAATATGCAAGTTAAGTTTTATATCTTTTAGGAAGTGGATCAATTTGCAAAAGAAGATAAATTTAACAGTTATTAAACTCAGTTTGCAGCATAAAAAAAGAAGACAAATATACCATACACAACAACATAAGACAACAAAATGATAAAGGCTTTCACCCCTCTTGGGATACATCTCCCGGTCTAGCTTCCATTGTTGGGCGTATTTCATTAAGTGCTCAAATATGTGATTTCATGGATTAAGAGTGCTCAAAATGAAAAAATAATGTCTCCAATTGCTTAAGAATAGTCAAAAACCCCAAGATGGGCTCTTGTTGGGCTCAATTTGTCCAAAAAATGAGAAATTTATGCTCTAGAGATGTTTTCCTGCTAACGACTCTGCAAACTGGACTCCCTTGTTAACTGTTCTACAAATTCCACCTTTTTTGGAACTTTCGAGTGACATTTTCTCCCGAAGTCGGTGAGATTACCGCTAGTTTGGGTGCAATTTGTCGAATCCTTTAAAATCCCAATGAACCATATGGGCGGAAAATTAAGGCCACATTGGTCCATGCGCCTGGGTGTTGGGGCTAACCACCGGCCCCCGTCGGCATAGGCCCCACGTCCTCTGGGCCACGGTTAACCTTGGGGTTGGCCCCAAATTTCCGCATCTGTTAGTTTGTCTGCACCCGTGGTTTCGACCGTTGGATAGGACCTTCGATAGGGCTAAGGGTTAGCCCCATTCATCTACCGCCACTTCAGAGCCTCCACTTTCGGTCCTGTGGTAACTCATGAGACCACAATCTGGGGCCTTACCCCAACCCCAAACCCCTTTCGGTAAGCATTAACAGTACAAGGAAAAGACCCTCTAACGGATTTTTTTGAGGAACCCCTTATAAAAATAACCCAATTATCTGTTTATAGCGAAGGTTTCTAGAGGAGGTTGGCGGGTGGAGGTTTTTGAGGATGTTTTTTTGTCTAGTGTGTTTCTCATCCTACACCGCACTGGTGCATTCAACTAGAAAAGCACCACACATCACATTCAAATGCACTAATAAAAATTTAATTCATATGAATACTGTTATAAGATATGTGTCAACTTTTGATGAATAATGAATTTTAAAAAATCACAATAATTTCACTGTCACAGGTCGATGTTTCTAAAATATACAAAATGAACATCAGTGTGTGTTAGTTACTGTGCACCGTTGCATTTGTATGGTAATGTGCACTGGTGTGTTTCTACGACCTATGTGCGCCACACAAATACCAATACCAATTAGAATGCTTGGTGCGTTTGTGCGATACGGCACACCGGTGCGTTTATGTGAGACTGCTCAGTGGTGTGTTTCTACAACCTATGGGCACCACACAAATACCAATACCAATTAGAACGCTCGGTGCGTTTGTGTGATACTGCACGCTGGTGCGTTTGTGTAATACTACGCTCTGGTATGGTAATACGACCTATGGGCACCGCACAAATACCAATATCAATTAGAACGACCCGGTGCGTTGCATCACCTACATTGCGCCCGGTGCGGTTTTAGACCTTAACGGCCCGATGCATGTACCTTCGACCGCCCCAGGGCGACTACTGGCTGACACGCACCGGGACGTTGCTAAATGCCCCGGGGCATCCTAAATTTGTTTTCCGTCCCAATGCTTGGTAGGTTTACAGTACTGGTGTGTTCACTATGAAACGCACCGGTGCGTTGACACTTGATTAACGCACCGATGAGAAAAACATCCGTAATAACCTTCAGTCGCTCAAGTTTTTTTAGTTGTGTTGAAATTTCATTAGAAACTTCGCAAAAAACTCTATTGCCGAAAACAAATGTTGTAGCAAATGTTTTTTTGACAATTTTGGCCAATTTTATAACATTAAAAACCTTCGTTATGCTAGAGGGTCATTTCCTTGTAGTGTAAACTCCCATTGCGTTGTGGTTATATGTCATACCTTGTGGCCTTGGGCTAGGGCTAACCCCAGACCCCTCAGCTCCTTCGCTTGCAATTTTGTGGGTGCGAGCTGAACGGGGGCCAGGGGCTTAGCCCCGACCCCATTCCCCAATACAAAACCGCCGAAAGTTTAAAACATTCAAGGATTGGTAGTTTTATTTGCAAGCCCAAACTTGAGATCACAGACTGTGTGCTTGGGATTTCACAAGCATGACCTAGAAATTAGTTGGTGAATTCAAGGTTGTCTACATTAGAAGATAAATCTTATTCCAATTTTTTTTTTATGTAATTGTAGTCACCACAGGTGAGATTTTCTTTAATTTCTTTTTTCTTCTTCTAAAAGTACTTATATATTATCATGGTTCCCACATTTACAAATCTTAGAACATAGAAGTTCAAAACTGGCACAAAAATGAACTTAACGAGAAAATGATTAACGAAATTATATTTTTTTCCCTGGAAGAGTGTCTCTCTTTCCACCTCTTTTATTGTCATTCCCATTCCTCTTTCTCTAAAACTAGACTCTACCGAAGCAAATGACAATGATGTCTTTCTAAATACCGAAAATGCCTTCTTCAATCCTAATAGCAGCCTAATTTTGCTCATCAATCATTAAAATGTAATAGGTGCAGTCCTCTTTAGAGATTTGTATGCCCCTTTCTAATGTCTCTGAGTGGCTTTAGATATCAGTCATCTACATATTGTTATTGAGAATCAATTTTTCTCCACTCATAGAAACGATTAACAATGCTTACATTGGAGTGAGTGGCAAGATGATCTTCCCAAATATTTTATTCGTTCGGTGTACCTTTGCACCTTTAAGGTAATTGCTAGCTATAGATGATGGTGCAATTTCTAGTTATATGGCTCCTCAAAAATTATATGTACTGTAAAACACTCAAGAGTAAAAATTTATAGAAACGTTCAAGTATGGACCTAATCCACACGCTAATATATGGTATTTCTAATTTAATAATTATAGATGATGGGCGTCTTGCAACTTATTTCTTTGAAATAAAGATGGTATTTGGTAATGATTTGATTTTATGTCGTCTCCCTTAATTTTCGTAATTGCAGTTGGTATCTACCCAAAAGATTATTTCATACAAAATTAGCGGTGTACATCAAACGATTTGTCAGCTCGTTGTACATGCATGCATCAACTATTGACTATACCACTTACTTCCATATTTGAGTCATATTTGCATTTAGCATAAAATTGATTTGGATTTCTGTCATTGCATTTACTGCATGCATCAACTATTGACTATACCACTTACTTCCACATTTGAGTCATATTTGCATTTAGCATAAAATTGATTTGGATTTTTGTCATTGCATTTACTGATTTATGTATACCTATAAAGTGTGTAATATTTAATTTAAACTTTTTGTATCAGTTAGAAAAAGAACTCCTTAAAGGATTGCAACCATACAAGAGACCAATCAGAGATTCAACGGGGAACAGCTTTTTGTTGGAAATCCCGTGATAGATTGAAAGGAGAATCACAACACAGAGCTCGACCACTCCGATGTAACAAAGATGCCAAACTTGTGATGTTCAAGTTCAACATCAACATCAAGAGTCTTTCTAGCTCCAAATTTTTTCACATCTTTTAAAATATTTATCAAAATTCTAACTGAGTTCTCTAAAAATTTGAAAAATAACATGATTTTTCACGTCTGTTAAAATGTTTATCAAAAGTCTAATTGAGTTCTCTAAAAATTGGAAAAATAACATGAAAAATTATAACATGAGGACTAGGAAGTTGGAAGAAATTTACAAAAAAAATAAAAATTCAAATTCCTCTAATAATAATTTTATTTAAATAACATGAAAAATTATAACCTGAAGACTAGGAAGTTGGCATAAATTTACAAAAGATTAAAAATTCAAATTCCTATAATAATAATTTTATTTAAAAATTTAAATTCTTATAATAATATTTTTATTTTCAGATGATTGTCTATTTTACTTGTTTTGAAGTTCTATAAATGAGATATAGCTATGCTTTGTTCTTTTGTAATAACATTCATTTTTAGATGATTGTTTATTTTACATGTTCTGAAGTTCTATAGATGAAGTATAGCTATGTTTTGTTCTTTTGCAATAACATTCATTTTCAGATATTTGTTTATTTTACATGTTTTGAAGCTTTATAAATAAAATATAGCTATGCTTTATTCTTTTGTAATAACATTCTACTTAGAATCTAGAAATTGATTGGAAAACTTGACGTCTACCTTTTATTTTATAATAAAGTTATTATTTTTAATAAAAATTAAATATAAATTTAACTAAAATTTAACTACGTTTTACTTACACTTGCTTGTATCTATTTAAAAGTATTTTTTTAAATAACATTCCACTTAAAATATAGAAGCTAATTGAAAAACTTAATTTCTTCATTTTATTTTATAATAAAATTATTATTTTTATTAATAATTAAATAGTAAAATAAAATTATTATTTTTAATAATAATTAAATATAAATTTTACTAAAATTTGAAAAAAATTCAAAATTCATATAATCATTATATGGCTCTTAAAAAAATTATATACACCCTCAAACTCTTAACATATAACTTTATTAAAACGTCAAAATTCATGTTAAAACAGGGCTACTGAAAAGGCCAAAAGAAATGTGGGAAGAAAGAGTATGTATATTTTTCTCCTCCGGAAAAGTGGAAACAAAAAAACATTTCATTCTAGAATGTGAGGCCTTCAAGGACACCAGAGAAAACTATGCAGGTATTCTGGCAGCTAATTCTTGGGATAATCTATTCAGCGAAGAGTTTGTCGATAAGCTGGGAGTGCTCATTGTAAAACTTCACAGGAAAAGGGCCGAATACAAGAGTCAGATAGAGAAGCAATCTGTCCCATAGGCTATTTTTTAGCCTCGTGGACATTAAAAATTCTTTCTTTCTTTCTTTCTTTCTTATCATCATTATATGTTCAAAAAAATTATATGCACACTAAACTCTTAGCATAAAACTTTATTAAAACTAGGAAGTATGCGTCATATTCCATCGTTGTTATGCCACGATTAAAATCTGTATTCATACATCCATTGTATTTCCCGCTGCGTTCACGGCACGACTCCAGCAACGACAACTCAATCATTGCAAATTGACATCCATATACGGTTGGCAGAACATGGCTCGTATGGCCATGGGGTACGGCATTAGTACTTAAGCTTTTCACATAGAGCATTAATAGGCCAATAGCCCCGTAAATGAGGCTTTCCATAGTTGAGGTCCATAACTTACAATACATAGAAGAAGAAAGAAAGAAAGAATTTTTAATTTTATTTTGTGCCTTTTTTATTTTTTATTTTTAATGCATAGTCCACAAGTGGGTTTTCAAATAAAACTTTTAATGTATTTAACCCACCGAATCATAATTTGTGCTTTTTAAGGTTTTTATGTTTAGTTTTTGTTTTTGGGGTTTTATTTTGTTTATTTGTTTTTAAAAGAATTTAATATTTACAATATTCAATAAAATGTTTTTTATTTTTTATTTTATTTCTATTTTTGGATTTTGATGTTTTAAATAAAGAAAAATATAATTAATCTAATGTTTTTACAAATCATTAAAGTTATGAAATTATATTTATTTATGTACAAAAAAAAAGATAAAATGATAAATTAAAGATTTACTCCTTTATTAATGGATATGTCAAACCAAGTGAAGGAGATAAACAATCAATGTGGAATGCGAAATGATGCTCTAAGTCATGTGGAAGAAATGCCAACTAGTGCGATCAAATACCAAATGCGAGGTGATGTGACAATCAAAGAATCCTTTTTGTCTTTAATTGACCAATATGAAAATGTTTCCATGAATGCGAAAGGAAACAAGGAAGTGCAAAAATATGATCAAAACCATGAGGCAAGTGGTAAAGTTTCAAGAAGTCAAGAATTCTTTCAAAACGCCAATAAGGAAGGGAGCTGGAAAATGAAGGATCCCTAAAATCAAACAAATACAAAAAATAAAATAAAATAAAAAGCCTTCAAATAAGTACATTTCACAATGACTAATCCAAATGAGGTCAAAACGAATTAATATAGATCAATAAGAACAAATCGAACCCATTTAGATCTTTCCTCATTTTCTAATTTCAATAGTAGTACTATCAAGTAATCGTTTAAAAGGGTCCCCATTTTTTGTTTAAAAGTGAAAAATGGGGGGGTTGTGTTTCACCACAACAGTAGGCTATTTTCAGGGCTCAACAATTAGAACTGATTTATTCTCAGTCTGAAGTCCTCAATAAAATTTTGCCGGATGCTCCTCACTTCAAATTGGACTTGTCCAAAACTCTACTCGGTCCTCATGGTGATGGGCTTATTGGTTCGATCGATGGCAGTGCAGCTAACCTGCTTAGTCAACTGCAGCAGCTGTCTATACAAATTGCTTCTTCTGGTCAGGTTGTGCCTTGAGTGTCAAATCCTTCTCAATCCTTGGCAATTAATGTTGCCCAGAATTCTAACCCCAAAGGAAATCAACAATCTGAAGGGAAGAAGAAAGGACGAAATAAAATAAAAAAAGGCAAGGATGGGAAGGGGAATGCAAACAAAACCAACGATCATGTTAGAGAGGGTCAAAAGGATAATAAGAGGAAAGTGGAGTTTCCATGCAAGTTGTGCACTGGAGACCATCTTACGCACCTTTGCCCTAAAATTAAGTATGCGCAGCGCTTGTTAGCTCAACAGGGTTCTTCCAGTTCCCAAGCTATGCTAACAAACCCTTTTCCCCAAGGGAACCAATTAATTGTTGGCGCGAACCAAAATACTGGGGCTCCCTCTGCGAGCAGCCAGGAAGGGGAAATTTCATCAAACATATACATGATGAGTGCTCCTGCAGATATCACTACGAGATCTCGTGATTATGGCGAAGCTGAGTCTTCAAAAGCTAAGGGTACTCCTGATAGTGCTGAACCACTTCATATTACGAAGCCTACTGTTGAGCCTATACCTCGGATGTCGAAGGCATCTTCAAAACATACGACGATTAATCCAAATGCCAAGGCCGCCCAGAACTACTCCATTGTAGAAGATCTGGCTCAGAGTCCTTGTGCAATGTCTGCATTAGAGGTGCTCCAGTCTTGTCCTACTCAACGAAGTGCTTTTCTCACTGCTATTGGGGCTGTAGATCCAAAGAACTCTCTTATGATTACATTTGATATGTCTAATTTTAAAAAGAGACTCCCTCATCATATGGATTTCCATATTAGATTGAGTTATCGAAAATGCAATATCTTTCGAACGTTCATTGATGAAGGTGCTTCCACATGTGTAATGTCTCTTACATGTTGGAAGGCTATTGGATCTCCTGAAACTGTTGCTTCAACCACTCTTCTTACTGCGTTTGACGGTCATTCTCGCAGGCCGCATGGTATTGTTCCGGCTTTGCCCGTCTGTGTTGGGGGAAAAACTTTTAATATTGAAGTTGAGATAGTCGATGCAAGATTAGACTATAACTTTTTGTTGGGGTGAAACTGGATCTATGATATGGATGCCATTGCATCCTCTTTATATCGTATTGTTTGTTTCCCTCATGAAGGGAGAATCGTCACAGTTGACCAATTGGATTGTTCCCTTATAGATCAGAATGCATCTTCTGACTCAACAGTTCCTTTAGTGAACGATACCAAGGCACCTGTTGAGAATTTGGGGGTTGGAATGTATTCTTCTTTGATGGGTACTTTTGATCTTCCGCATCCTTCAGTTCATATCAATGCAATTTCATCCTCCAAGGCTCCCATTCGAAGAGAGTTTTTCAGAACTCATTATTTTTCGGACCCTTGGACCTTACTTTCTCCTACCTCCACATTAGCAGAAGGTCAAGTGGGTGGAATGGAATTTCCAATGTCTGCAGCTGAGATTGCTTATAGCTCTATTGTTGACTCTGCAGAGTCCATTCCAGTTTCTCTTTTACCAGAGGAATTGGATGGAGATGTGGCTCCGACTTGGACTCTTAGTTCATCTTCAGCCCAGGATTGCCTTGATACCACTCTTCCATCTAAAGAGGCCATCCTGGAAGCAATGACGGGTGTAGAGAGACCGTGGGATGATTTGCATCATCGGTCTTACTTTCTACCATATTTGAACGAAGTTGAATCAATTTTTCCTAGCCCTCAGTATTCTAGTCCTGTTCACCCGGTCCTGAACCCTTTAGCACCAACACAGGTTTTTGTTGAAGGGAACATGGCTATGATTTCTCCTACTATCCCGATGAACATTTCCGGAGATCCCAACATTATAGAAAATGTTTTCATCGGAGCTGAATGTTCCCCTGAAGAGGTTCAAATTTATACCGATCTCTTTCGAGAGTTTAGGGATGTGTTCGCTTGGCCTTATGAGGAAATGCCTGGTATAGATCCATCTATTGTCCAACATGAAATCAAGGTGTATGAAAATGCTAAGCCTGTCAGGCAAAAGCTTTGTCTGGTCAACCCTAGGAAGGCAGCAACTATCAAAGTTGAGGTGGAGAAGCTGCTTAAGGCGAGATTCATTTTTCCTGTTCCTTTGATAGAATGGGTTTCAAATCCATTTCCTGTAGATAAGAAAAAAGGAACAATTCGAGTTTGCATCGATTTCAGGGACCTAAATAAAGCATGTCCTAAAGACAACTACCCCACACCATTTATAGATCAGATTATCGATGAGTGTGCAGGGAATGATATTTTCTCCTTCATGGAAGGTTTCTCTGGATATAATCAAATTACTATCCATCCTGAAGATCAGCATACGACTGCATTTATTTGTCCCTGGGGTACCTTTTCTTACAATAAGATGCCTTTTGGCCTTAAAAATGCTGGAGCTACTTTTCAGCGGGCTATGTCCTATGCCTTCCACGACATCAAACATATTATCGAGGCATACTTGGATGATTTAGCTGCTCATTCTCGTAAGAGAATTGATCATCCTTCTCACCTCCGTCAAGTATTTGAACGATGTCGGCATTACAAAATCCGGTTGAATCCGAACAAGTGTGTTTTCGCGGTCACATCCGGTTAGTTATTGGGATTTATTGTGTCTACGGAAGGGATTCGGGTAGATCCCTTCAAGGTTGAGGCAATACTTCAGTTGCCTCCTTCGTCTTCAATTCGTCAACTTCAAAGACTGCAAGGAAAAGCTAATTTTCTGCAGAGATTTATTGTAAATTATGCCGAGATTATGAAAGGACTTATGAGATTATTAAAGAAAGGAGTTCCATTTTTTTGGTATGACTTTGCTCAACGCTCATTCGATGCTTTGAAAAAATAATTGACCTCTGCTCCTCTACTAAGTCCACCTAATTATAGCAGGGATTTCCTTTTGTATCTTACGCCAGCAGAATTTACCATTGGTATGGTTCTGGTTCAGGAAGACAATGCTCTTTCAGAGCATGTTATATACTACCTTAGTCGAGGCTTGGTAGGATCTGAACTCTGGTACTCTCCGATAGAGAAGCTTGCTTTAGCAGCTTTCTATGTTGTGCAGCGGATCAGACATTATATTCTTCTTCGAAAAACCTATGTTCTGGAAGTAGTCAATCCATTTCATTTTGTTCTTAGTAGGCGAGTGATTGGGGGCAAATACAATCGATGGATTGTGATTTTGCAGGAATTTGATCTTGAGTTTATGTTTGCCAAGTCCAAGAAATCATTGGTTTTTGCAGAATTGATTTTTGAGTTGCCTTGTGAAGAAGAGATGGTTTATGATGAATCCTTCTCGGATGAACATCTTTTTCTCATTTCTTCATAGGACCCTTGGTATGGGGATCTCATAGTATATCTCCAAACTGCGAATTTTCCCTCGACTTTTTCGAAGGATAAGCGTCGTAAGTTACGTCACCTAGCTAAAAATTACTTGATCATTGGTGACACTCTATATCGTCGCAGGGTTGATTCAATCCTTAGGCAGTGCTTAACTCTCGAAGAAGTTGAGATTGTGTTGAATGATTGCCACAATGGAGCTTGTGGTGGTCATTTATCTGGGCTTGCTACAACCCAAAATAATTTGCGTGCGGGATACTTTTGGCCTTCAATTTTCAAATATTGTATGGAATCGGTCAAAAGGTGTCATCCGTGTCAGGTCTATACTCGAAAGATGTGCACTCATCCAGCTCTGCTCTTTCCTGTCATCACTGTCGACCCCTTTACAAAGTGGGGTATTGATTACACTACTTGTAACCCACCTTCAGCTAAAGGTCACAAGTACATTATTGTAGCCGTAGACTACTTTAGAAAGTGAGTCGAGGCTATGTCTACTTTTGGGAATGATGGTGAGACAGTAGCTCTTTTCCTTTTCAATCAAGTCATTTCTCATTTTTGTATTCCCAAAGAGATTTTCACTAATCATGGCAGTCACTTTCAGAACAACATGATCGTTGAATTGGCTCTGAAATTAGGTTTCCAGTGGGAGCACTCATCTCTGTATTATCCTCAAGCCAATGGGCAAGTGGAAGCCATAAACAAATCCTTGAAGAAAATTTTTCAACGGACAATTGATAAAGCTCGATCCAATTGGCACATTATGTTGTATCCTGCGCTTTGGGCATACCGGATGTCAGTTAAAACTACAGCTGATTTTACTCCGTTTCAACTAGCTTATGGGTTGGAATCTATCTTTCCCATTGAATGTGAAATTCATTCTCTTAAGTTAGCTGTAGAATTTCTTCCTGACACCTCTAGTCTTGAAGAACGTCTCCTTCATCTAGAACATCTTGATGAGCAGCGACGGGATGTCGCCACGATGAATGAGGCACATAAGAAACGGATAAAAGTTCAGTACGATAAAGTGGTCAAACCTAGGGTTTTCTCTGAAGGAGACCTTGTCTTGGTTTATGCCCAAGAGAAGGATGCCCTAGGAGCAAGCAAGTTCAAATCTATGTGGTATGGCCCCTTCATCGTTAAAAAGGTCCTCAAAAAATGAGCTTATGCCTTGGTTTATTTTGACGGAAATGAGTTGGCGGAGCCCAAAATGGGCTCTATTTGAAGAAGTATTATGCCTAGGCTTTAGCCTAGCATCTTGCTTTTTGTATATATTTTTGTTTTTTTGTACATATATGAGTTTTCGGTTTTTGGTGTGATCATGATGCATTTGATCTGCTTTGGCAGGTTGTGTTGGATGGCATGATTCATTTTGGTTTCGCTAATGGTGCTAGTAGACATACCCGGAACTTGGCTTCTGCGGCTTCGGTACTTCACTATCCATCCGGTCAGTTGTTGGTTTCAAGAGGTGTCTGCATTGGTCATGCTTCGAACAACATAGCAGAGTACACTGTAGTAGTTTATCTACTCTCGGAATTAATATCTTTGGGTGTTGATTAGTTAGTAGTTTCTTGGACTCCCAGCTGGTGGTTTCGCAATTTAACAACACATATCGGGTTCGAGACCCATTTTTGCACCGATTTTTTTTTAGGGTACGTTTGTTACAAAGATCATTTCAATTTATAACATTCATTCACATTCCTCAAGCTAATAATTGGATGGCAGACTTATTGGCTAATCAAGGAATTGGTTGGCATATTCATCATCCAACATTTTAATTAATATATCAAATACATCATTCATTTTTCATAGATTTGAGTCATCACATCATATAAATCGTTGTATATATATATCTAGTCAGAGTGTTCAAAATATATAAAATCTGGACCCATCTGTCCTACAAAATTAGGGCTTGTGCCCGATCATTTTCAGTTTCAAAAATATATTACAGTCATCCGGTAAAATCTATATATATCTAATCCTGTGGTCCATGCCCAACATTCGTGTTCCTATAGAACATGATAGCAGTCACTACACGGCAGAATAATCGCACCCAGTCTCGTGGTACTCTGACTACCTGTCTCTAGATATCCTATAGTAAGTCCTCTATTGCAGACATAGGCACTTTGCGAGTCAAACTCTCCAAGTTTCTCTAGACGACATGGAGGGTCCTACCCGGGTCTTCAGCATCCGCCTCACCTCTGCGGCGCTTATGCCTTGGGTATCCCTTAGGTCTAACTGGTCTCATATCTGTATCATGATCATAAATAATCGTGTAAGTCATTTGAGTTTAATCAAAAATATTTTTTCATTATCATATTTTGAAAAAATTCAAAAAAAATCATATAATCAAAAATAAAAAATTGCAATCCCACCGAATGCACCCCATGCTGCACCGGATGGAAGGACTAGATCTAGATCACCGCAAAAATCCATCCTAGCATAGGGATAATCTTCCACAGCAATAACTTGTTCCTCCCACCATTGGAAGAACTCGTCATCCCATGTGGTTTAGGGAACTTCACTTCCTCCCAGTCTCTTCATCAGATCAGCCTACTGGGATATTCTTAGATCTCTGGGGCTACTGATGGTTGAGATGACTTTGGGCCGAAGCCATGGAATCCTCTCAAAGAATAATGTCAGTAAAATATTTCCATACCCAAAATGTTTAGTTTTTCCTTTCGGATTGAAGTCAACTGTTTTTAATGTTGCTCAACAATGATGTGCACCAATCAAAGAGGTGAATCAAACATTCCACTGCAATGCTCATTTGAGTGGTCGATGCCTGATGTAGGGAAGAAGATCCTGCTACCCTGCCAATGGTGAAAAGGAGAAACTTCATATATAATTATTTCAAATCTTTGATTGCAATCTGTGTCCCTACTTTTTGAGACCCCACTACGCAATAGACTTGGACGTAGTCTTCCACAGTAAGCCCTCCCAAAGGCTTTCCGTGCAAATCTACTGGATCTCCTCTCCGAGAGATTCCAGTAATGAAATATATGTCTTCTACCTCTATGCGTATAGGCATTTGATCTATCATGAAGCAGTCTTCCTCCAACTCCCAGTGATCTACCAACATTTGGAGCAACCAGACATTACTTTTCATATTTGGCATTTTAAATAACTTGAGCAATCCACAATTCTAAAGGATATCGAGCGAATTTTGATCTTCCATCACTTCATTATTGATGGCACTATGTTCACGCTCCCTCCAGCTAATTGACATCTTGAGAAAATTCATCAAACCATGCATTAGGTTCATTTTTTAAATTCTTGGTATGCACATACACGACTTCGTTTACACACACTTGCGTATCATATGTAGGTTCGTCCACACGAACCCACGTATGCGCAGAGGGTTTCATCAAACAAATGTTTCCTACGGTCAAATTTCTAAATTTTTCTCTTAAAATGGAACAAAATTGATGACAAAGATGAATTAACAGCCTACCTGACTAATTCGACGCAATTTCATGGCTGATTGCTCCGGTTTTGAGAAAGGGAATTTTTTCTCCAAAAGTTCCTCCTCCACTTTTTTAATGTGAAAATGATCCAAATATGAGGTAAATGGTGTATTTATACCCATAATTTGAATTTTTTTGCAAAATTCCTTCGTGCTTATTTTTTCAAAATCTATCTAAGGTTGTATAACCGTGTTACTTGTAAGTGTTGGGTAAGGTATTTTTTCAGGGACATTTTACTGAAGTTGAGATTTTTTCTGGTTTCTTCGGAACCATGACCGCTGACCTGTCATGGCAGGCATATGATTCTGAACTGGCATATAGGTTAGGGAATCCACTTTCCGTTGCATTCTGCATACTAGCCTCCATTCTGATCACTTGCCATAGGGTTGATCCCATCTTGTCATGAGTACTTAACCCATTTCACTTGCTGATTTTTAAATCATGACTTGGTGGTAGAGCCTTCCTTTACATGGACTTCCTAGTTACTTGCCATAGGGTTGATCCCATATTGTCATGAGTACTTAACCCATTTCACTTGCTGATTTTTAAATCATGACTTGGTGGTAGAGCCTTCCTTTACATGGACTTCCTAGTTCCTCGCTAGCATTTGTCGCCCATGCTGCAATTGATGTAGGCTCGGGAGTACTCTTTAGTCCCGCCATGACATACATGTTGAAGCTCCATTCTTTTTCTTCTTCGCTATCATTTTTCTGGCCATTACCCTAGAGGCTCCCTTTTGTTGTCGAGTTGTATTTCTACATTGCATGTTGACTACTTATTTATCTTGGCCTTTAGCCTGCTTCATTTGGACTCAATGTTTAAGCCATCTTTTGACCTTGACTTTCTGTACAAGTTAACCGTGCAATCACTTAGCTACCACGACTTGACACCTTGTTACCCATGGATGGAACATTCCTCTGAGTATCACTTACCAGTTTCCGCCACCTTGCATTGAGCATAGGATTGTTCCTATCCCCGGAACTAGTGCGTATGTTTCATGATACTCGTTCTATCCATTGTACCGTAGCATTATTTTATTCTTTTTCAGGCTTTGAATATGAAAAAGACAAAAAAATTAAATGTGTGAAAAAGAGTGGGAACAAGATATTACTTCATATTTTTATGGCAGCTACAGCGTCAATTTTGCCGCCCTTGAACAGAGCACAAAAAATATGTCTTTCCTTCATTTGGGATGGTTTTAGTTTTGACTTAGGAGAAGCCATAACCTTGTCACATGCGTCATTTCTCCCCCGATTGGTTATATCTTCCGATCATAAGGAGGGTTTGTCCATGCTTCCTGCATGACAAAATTATACAAACTTATCATTTGTTGCCATAGTCAACATGAGTCATGTTTTTGTTCAAGGTAAGTTAACTTGAGTCGGCCTTTCTGCGGTGTCTCTTGACTCATTTTTCAGTCGGCCTTCCCGATCTTATCAGTATCTTGTTCTATCACATCAGATGTTTGGTCTTATGCTCGTGTTGGTTTGAGAAGGTCTCCATTGACTTCTTGTTGGCGAGTTTGTCTCTTATCGACTACGTCATATTGCTCTAAGAGCAAACCTAGAGTTGCACCCTGGCCCTATTTACATCATTGATAGGTGACCTTGTGCTCAGCATTTGATCATCATCATGGGTCATTGATTGAGTGGTTTCCCTTGTGTTCAACATCAGCTTACATTATCACACGTGGGATTCATGCAGTACCTAGATTTCCATTTGACCCTATCGGTGGATATCTCGCCTCTTTGTCAGCTTTCATTATTGGTTGGTTCAAAGGGTTTCTTTCGTGCGCTAGCTTTATCTTGTGCATGCCGGAAACGTACTTTGGGTTGGTTACTTCACTCTACTTCGTCTGATTCCTTCCAAATTTTGGCTTGCGGGTTACACTCGCGCTGGATTTATGTGGGATGCCTTAATACCTTCCTTCCAGCAGATCTTTTCCCATCGACTCCAACTCATTGCTCTGGGAATAAGGTCTAGAGTCCTTTTATCAGTACCTTAGGGTTTGTAGTCATTAGTGGCAAATTATTTGCCATCAACAGTGAGGATACATCATTGCCTCCTTATTGGTGGATTCTTTCAAGTGTTTGACTTCAACTGATTTATTCGCACTTGTTTGATTGTATTGGGGCACCTTGACACTCATTATCATTATTGGTGGGTTGTCTCGCTTTTGTTAATGGTATACATCAATGACCGGTAATCAAACGATTTCTCACATGGTCGACTTCAATTCATTTATTCCCATCGTGTAGAATTGTGCCATAGTGATCGGTGAAAACCTAGGGTTTGCATCAGCATGATTCGGTTCACTTAGACAACTTCTTCAGTTTTCTGTCGGTGACACCATACACCCTTATATGTTGCAGTTTCACCACAGCAAAATCTTATATGTTGGCTCCCAAGTTGCGTGTTATACCATTTGTTCCACCACTTATGATTTGGTACTTGGCAATTCAGTTGTGACTTTTGTGATCAGATATCTGTTGCGGCATCATTGATCAGTTTTCTATATGTGATACTTGGTCCTGATTTTGACTTGTACTTCTGGGCAGTGATCAGTGTTCAGATGATTCATTATGTACTTTACATTTTTTCAGCTATACTTGTATACATTCTGGATTCGCTCTATATTTCATATGCGGACATGTTTTTCTTTCACTTAGCATGGGTATGCCTGCCTCAGACATGAGCTATCTCTTTGATTTCTCTCACTGGTTTTTTGGCAGGCTGAAATCTGGTGAAGTCCTCTCTAGTCCTTGCAAAGTTCTTTCTATGCACATAATACATTTCGGCCATCATGTACCCCTTCTGAAATCATATATTAGGGGGCATCTGTTATAGTGTCATTTATCACCTTCATGTACTTGATGATTTACACTTTGGCCTTGGGCACCCTTTCCTCCGGACTTGAACATTTTTGTCAAAAAACAGTATCTTAAAACCCATATGCGACTCTGCCCAAACTTTTCCACATATACATGCGAGTCCATTTATAGAGATCCGTGTATACCTTTTTAATTATTAAAAATATATATAATTTCCCTATATTTGGTAGTTTGATGGTTATTCGATAATTTAACCACCATTGCCTTTCAATTCTATCTATGTTAGTCCTATATTAATAGTGCAGTCACTGCTTATTACCATGTTAAGACTGTTTAAGCATGTTGTATTGTTGTATTGTTGTTTATGTTGTTATTGTTACATACATTATTGTTAGGTCGATTGGGGTTCATTGTAGCCCCACTAGGATTATGTTGCCATTGTAGACTCCTATATATAGAAAGGAGGAGTTTTGTTCATTTATCATCCAAGGGTGTTCTGTGTTCATTGTAATGTGGGTTCCCTACGAGTAGCTCATTTTCTGAACGTTGATATCTCTTTTCTTCTATTTTGAGTGATTTTAACATTTGGTATCGGTTTGAATTCGAGGGTTTAGGTGTCCCAAACGGTCATCGTGGCATTTCGCTGTAATTTTTACGAAGTTTCAAAAGCTGAAATTTTTAGGGTGCGAAGCCAAAATCCTGAGGAAGCTTGTCTAAAAATTTCAGAGCTTGGTTCGCAATATTTGCGGAGATATCATCTGTGGAAGTTAGGTCTTTTTTCAGGCTCCTAAACAGGTCATCGTGGCATTTTCGCTATAACTTTTTTTGTACAAAGGTTCAGAGTCTGAAATTCGTATGGTACGAAGCTAAAATCCTGAGGAAATTCGTCAAAAAATTTCAGAGCTTTGTTCGCAATATTTTTGGTGATATGATCTGGAAGGTAGTGCTTTTTCAAGCTCCTGAATTTCATCTCAAAGAGGTGATCGTGGGAAAAGTTCAATAATTCTCTCTATGGGCATCGGATTGGAGTTCCGTAAAAAGTGGTCACAAGTACACGGACTGTAGTTTCTTGGCTATCAATTTTAGAGATAAAGGATGAAACAGTGACACGTGGCAAGTCATACAAGTTCGCTCTACTGAACCAGTCCATAATTAGGTCATTGTGGGAGATTGGACACAACTTTGTCTTGGAGAATCCAAATCAGGTCAGACCTGTGGCATTCAAAAGAGAATTCAGAGGGATATTTCATTGCTGAATTTCATATATTGAAGAGTCACAGTCACAGAGATAATCCAATTCCAATATCGAGCTCCTCAAAAGCAAGTAAAAGGTGTGTATTGTTTTTCCTGAATTGCATAAATCTTGTTTGAAAAATCAGTTTGAAGTGATTCCAAGGCCTATTGAGCATATATTTCAGTATTTCATTCTGAAATGCCTCCTAAAAATAATTCAACACCCATTAAGCCCTCGGAAATCTATACTATGATGCATGAAGTGGAAGAATTGCAGTATGAGATATCAAAATTACGGTACCAAGTGCAACAAATTTCGATCTTACGAATAGCAATCGAAGATGACATAGATGGTTTAAAAGAAGAAATGGAGGCTAAGTTTGATGGTTTGAAGGATAAATTAATAGCTAATATGGATGATAAATTAGTGGAAGATGACATCAAGCATCAACAACAAGTTCTCCAACTCTCAAAGGATAACCTAACTTTGGTGCAGAATCTAATGAAACAACAGGAATATCAACATCACATCGAAAGAAGTTCTGAAGCAGTACAAAAACAAGAACTCGAAAAGTACGATCAATTTCAGAGTATCTCAGCAAGTGGAAGAACTTTCCTGTAGAAGATTCCACATGGGAAGATGAGAATTTTATACAGAAGCATCAAGAAATAATCAAGCGTTGAGGACAACACTTGTTTGAAGGAGAGGGGCATGTTAAGTCCCTATATTAATAGTGTAGTCCCTTATTATGTTAGTGTATCCCCCCTTATTGTTATTGTTGTACCCCTGTAACCCCCATATTGTTATTATTGTGCCCTTACATTATTGTTGTTAGGTCGGCTAGGATTACATTGTGGCCCCACTAGGATTATATTGTGGCCCCATGGACTCCTATATATAGAAGGAGGTTTTGTTCATTTGTATCATCCAAGAATTTTTCATTTATGTAATGTATTAGAGGTTGCCCCCTCGAAGTGGCTCATTTCTAAGGCGTTGATATCTCTTTTCTTCTATTTTTGGAGCTGGTTACACAACATCCTAACTGCATAAACTAGTTTGAGGGAGTATAAAATCCCCTCAAGAGAATGGCCTAAGGGGAGAGAGAAAAATATAGATATACTCTGTTGGAGCCCTATTCAAGTCTGATATTCCCGTGCCTCCTGCACTTCCCAAGTATATTCAGGAAACCCTAGTTTCCTTGAGATGTTCATCACCCTATATGACATCTATTGTGCACACATCTTGGAAGAATTTTTGCGAGGCTAGGGCTGGATAGATCCAAAGGACGGTATGCTCGAAGGCCGTGGCAGGATTCAGGTGATCTCTCCACGTTTTGATTACTGTACGTGTCATTCATAATAAGAAGATCCATCTTGTTCCTGATGTTCACGTGTTTATGATCCTTTATACATGTGTAATAATCATTAATTGAACGTTTCATATTGTTTTTATGATATTATACATGGTTTTCACTAACATATAGGAACTATATATGTTGTACAACTAGGATTTTGTGTCCATTCTTTGTGGATTTACAAGTTCCGTAGCACAAAGTGTTCCAGGGGGTTTGCACCCCGCAAGATCTACATCAACCGAGGGACTTTCGAGTAAGTTCTGCAACCAGTAGATTCTAGTTTTTAGTATAGAAATTGGCTAAAGTGAGTCCTTCTTGAATGGCATGCCCCTGATCTGTGAAGGTTGTCAACCCAAGACCTTTAGGGTATTATTTCCCGAAACACTATGTTGGACATCTTCTTACCTCTCTCTGCTAATGACTCTCTGTCTGAGAAAATATTTCTCTCTGAAAGCTACTTTGCCCCTCACTACACTTAATCACTTAGATATAATCTTCGTCTGAGCACTACTCCGTCAGAAGAATTTGATCTTAAAATTCACTCTGTGTGTGTCTCCAAATGACCCTCAATCCTTCCTTTATAGTCTTCTCATTGAGAAATCAACGACTGAGAATAGATCTCTAATCAATGGCTAATATTATAACATGACTTGATCTTCACTTTCTGGATCATTCTCACTTTGTTTTATTAATGTCCTTTAATTATTTAATTTCCCTAAGTTTAGACTTAGGGTCTCCATTAAAATAATTAATTATTTTAATAAAACATTAACCGAGTGTAATTTTCACAAACAGTTTCTGGGTTCTTTGGAATACTAGTGTCTGAGCCTCTCCACAAAATTTTGGGCTTAGAGCACTTTCCGATGCTACAGAAATAAACACTCCCTCTTAGCGAGGAAGGTGCTCTAACTATATGCCTGCTACCTACTGCTATGTCCCTGAAGCATCCTCCGCACTGCTGAAGTCCATCAACCACTGCGTTGTTGCTGCAACTGTACTACTGCCCATGACACTGCTACTTCCACTGTTGCATTCGTACTACATATCCCTCTCAAGTGTTGCATCTTCTATGCTGCTAACACTGCCACTGCTTACACTACATCTGCACTATAACTCAGCTGCTTAGATAAACAAATGAACTCATCCAAAACTGAACAAGTGTTAAGTGGATGCACCTCGGTGCTGAAGACTTTGATTGCTGGTAACTACTGCGTTGTCTCTCTGATGCACAGCGTAGTACTTCTCTGCACTTCGGTGCACTACACTACTACTGCTGCTCTACTCTACGTTGCTCCAGAAATGAGGGTTGCTAAGCACTACAGTGTCGTCTCCATCACTCCTCGGCTTCTACTAAAACTCATCCATCCCACTACTGATGATTATGGGCTCCCGTAGCAAGGTATTGATCCATGAGGTGGGCTCCTCAAGGATCTTGCCCAACTGAAGTTCAAAGCTAACTACAACTCTATGTCACCCCACTTCTTACCAAGAGAAGCATGGGCACTCATAAAAAACACATCATGCTCGATCTTTGCAGCTACAACTATCAAATCGTGTTGATCATCCTTGTCCTTTTTCTTCAAAGGACATTGTGATGCAAAGTGGCCCATCTCACCACATCTGAAGAATTTCACCTTTGAGACATCTCTCTTTTATCTATGTTTCCCTTGCTTCCCTTTTGATGTAGGGCTGCATTTTCCTCCTCCTCTGGACCCTTAGATACACTCCTGCTGCTATCATCAAGCTTGCACTTTACTATATCTCTCCTCAACTCTTCCTCCTAAAGTGTTGACCACATATGCTCCCAACTAGGAAACGTAGCCCTTCCCAGAATGCTCTAGACAAAAACCCACCACTCCTCCGTGATTGCGTTAACCGCCACCCTCACCTTATTTTCTGCAGTTGGGGTGGATCCCACGACTGCCAATTGGTCTCGAATCTCCTGAAGCCTCATATGGAACGAAGCAATGCGCTCCCCCTTCTAAATCCGGATCATGTGGAGCTTCTGCTCCAGGTACATCTTGCATTACTCAGAAGTTCCTTTGTAAAACAAAAACAAATCTTATAGAGGAGAGGAATAACCTGTTTCTGAGTTTTTATTAATAACCCAACGTTTCGGACTGTCTATGTGAGTCCATCATCAGGGGTAGAACGTCAAAAGTTCCTCGAAAAATGAGAGAATAGGGCAGAGGAATGTATAAATAAATAGTGGATCATGAGGAAACTCATGAAAATTTCATGAGAGTCGGCTTGAGTTAAGAGGGAATTTTAGGAAAATATCTAATTAAGTTTTATTTATTTATTTAATTTTATTTAATTAATTAATTATTTAATTATTTTATTTTATTTTATTTTTTAAATCAAGTTGTAATAAGAAATGTTTTTTGATTGAAATTTTTATTATTTATTTATTTATTTATTTATTTTTATTATTTTTATTATTATTATTATTTTAATTTTATTTTATTTTATTTTATTTTATTTTATTTTATTTATTTATTTTTTATTTTTTATTTTTTAAGGATGGCTTATGTAACTAAATAATCTAATAAATTATTTACTTAATTTATTATTAAATTATATAGATATTTATTTGGTTAGATAAATTCATAATTTTAATTACTAATTTATTAAATTATTTACCTATGTTATTAATCCATTTATCTAAATATTTACCATTATTTACTTATTTTTTATTTTATTTTATTTTATTTTTTTTGATAGGGTTATGATGTGATTATCCTAGAACTTTAAAAGTTTTTAATGTCTAGATAGGTTTAGATGTATTAAGGGTTTCCATGTGTTACTGATAATGAGACCATCATCACGATTTAAGTTGTTCCCTCTTTTCTCAATTTCTATAGCTTCTTTGATTTTCCTTTTTAGGTAATGGTCCTCTTTAGAGACAAGTTTGGCTTCCTCTATTTGTATGTAATGTGAGGACGAGACTGCATGTTCTGCTAAGGCGGATTTATCTATTCGGTTATGAGCTAAGTCAGCAGCATGTTCTTTTAGTCTAATGTTAAGGGATCTCCCTGTTTCGCCAATGTATTCTTTGCCACATGAGCAAGGTATGACATATACTCCTTTATGAAGCCTAGGGTTTATAGGGTCTTTAGCAGAGTCTACCATATTTAAAATAGTATTAGGGGGAGTGAAGGCAATTTTAATGTTGTGTCTGTTGAGCATTTTGGAGATTTTGTCCGTGGTTCCTCTTATGTAAGGTAACGAGATTTTAGGGATGTCATAGGCTCTTTTTAAGTTATTTTTATTAAGGGTTTGGTGAATGGTTTTATTGATGACATGCTTATTATATCCATTCTGTTGAAAGACATGGCAGAGATGGTCTAACTCTTGTTCCAGGTGGTGGGAGTCTGAGATTCTAGAATCTCTTGTTGTTAGGGTCTTGATGATGCCAATTTTCTGGTTCGGGTGGTGATGAGAGTCAGCGCGAAGGTATCTATATGTGTGAGTCTTTTTCCTATAAACTTCGGTGCTTAGTTTTCCATTTTTCTTGGTTAAGTGGATGTCTAGGAAGGGTAATTGGTTATCCTTTTCAATTTCAATGGTAAATTTGATGTAATTTGAGAGACTGTTAATGTGGGCTAAGAATTCATGTAACTTTAGAATCCCATGGGTCCATTTTGCAAAGATATCATCTACATATCTTTTCCATTCTTCAGGGGTGAATGGAAAGGATTTGAGGGCCATTTGTTCAAATTTTTCCATGTATATGTTGGCAATGATAGGAGATAGAGGCGAGCCCATAGCGACCCCATGAGTTTGTTCATAAATTATTCCATTGAAGCTGAAGAAAGACGATTTAATACATAACTTTAAGAGGTCTATAGTTTCATTATCAGTTATAGTTTTTAAAATGTCGATTGCCTCATCTATAGGTATCATGGTGTAAAGGGAGACAATGTCAAAACTCACCATGAGATCATCGTTATGCATGTCTAGGTTTTTGGTCCATTGAACAAAGGAAGCAGAGTCTTTAATATGAGATGAGGTGTTTCCTGCAAGGGGGCGAAGTTTTTTAGCCAGATATTGAGCTAGGAGGTAAGTAGGTGAGCCAATGGTGTTGACTATGGGTCTTAGGGGAATGCCGGCTTTATGAATTTTAGGAGTGCCATATATTCTAGGAGTGATGGAGCTTGAAGGGGTGATTCTCTTTTTTATGATGTTATCAAGGGAAGAGTTTTTTATCTTTTTGGTCACTTCTTTGAGAATTTTGGTACTAGGATCTTTATCTAAAAATTTGTAGCATCCAGTGTTGTTTAGGTGATCTTCCATTTTCTTAATATATTCAACCTTGTCCATTATTACCGTTGCATTGCCTTTATCTGCTTTTAAGATTATTATCTCTTTATTATTTTTTAGGTTTTTTAGAGCATGTTTTTCTTCTTTGGTTAGGTTGCAAGGAGGAGGTTTGGCATTTTTGAGAATTTTAACCGTTTCTTGTCTTATCTCTTCAGCTTTAATGAGGTCAAGATCTCTTATAGCAATCTCTATATTGCTAATTATATTGTCAACGGGAATTCTATTGGGGGTGATAACAAAGTTTAGGCCTTTATGGAGAAGAGACAAAGAAGCATGGTCTAGGTTAATGCTGGATAAATTTAATACGGTGGGATTATTAAAACCTTTGTGGGCGTTATCGATGTGTGAGTTATGTGGGAGAGGGATAGGAAAGTCTGAGGAATTGAGAGCGTGATCTGACTGTTGAGATGAGAGGACTGTGGGTTGAGAGATAAGGTCTGTGTTCTGGGATGGATTGGGGATCAGAGGGCAGGAGTGTACAACGAAGTCAACGTTACCTGTGGCATTATCGAGAACGTTTGCTGTCAAATCTGACAATGGTGCATTGACCATTGGGATTGTGGTCCGTATGACGCTCTCTTCTGGAGTTTTAATTTGTGACGGAGGGACCGATCTGCCCAAGTCAACAGAACTAGAATACTTTAGCACAGACTCATTGATGGAATTGTCAAATCTGTCTGTTGTTGAGTTAACAACGTGTGTGTTCTCAACTGCATTACCTGCGATTTCTACAGATTTAATAAGTGAAAGAGGGACCGATCTGCATAGGTTAACCCAACCTGAATTTTTTGGGACAGTCTCGTCGATTGAATTAACATACTCGTCTGTTGAGTTAACTGCGTAAATCCCGTTCTTAACTGCAAAGTCTGTGATTACTACGTTAATATCTTCAGCTGGTTCCGTCTGCTTTGTCAACTGTGCGTCGCCAGGGCTTGACTCGTTGACACCATAGATTTCATTAACAATACCTACTTCAAAACGATCTGTCTGCGTTGTTATGTGTCCGTCAACCGAGCTATGATCTGTCTGCGTTGTTATGTGTCCGTCAACCGAACTTAACAAGTTGAACCCAACATGTACATTGCGGAAATTAGAGATCTGGTTGTTAATTTCTTTGTTTTGCACTGGGTGAGGGAACGAGGGGACGTCGAGAGTGGAGGAGGGATATATCTGTTGATTGTCCAATGAGACAGAGGTGGAACTTGTGGTCGGATTGGAGCCATAGGTGTATGAGATGACTGAAGGGTCTGCAGGATCCGTAGAGATATTGGGTGTGAGGATATCCATTCCAACATTTGCGGATTCTGTGTTAGAGGGAGGGACAGTCTCGGTTGGTTTTGTAGTATCAGAGAGGTAATAATTAAGAGGAGAGATCTGGTTGCAATGGTTGGAAGGGGATGGTTTTGAGTGATGCGAGGATTGCGATAGGTGCACAATTTTCCTGTTCATCTTTGCCGTGTTTATGGAAATCCATCGATCTGCTTTAATGAAAGTGAGGGCATCTAAGGAACGCCATAGGTCATAATGTAGTGATGAGGACAGTAAGAGATGTAAGTTCAATAGTTGCTAAGAGATTTTGATAAGACGTATTCTGGTGATTTTTATTTGAGATCTAACTAAGGATTCACTAAGTTTCTTGAAAACAGGTAGGTTGCGTCCATGATTGAGAGGATGTTTACAATGCGCGAAATTAGGAATAAGATTAAGATCTCTGCAATTTTTTAGAAAAGTTAGATTTGAGAGGAGTTTAGCCCTGGAAAATCTCAGTTTTTCAAAGAGCGTGGCGCTGTCCATTAAATCCCTTCCATGGTAGGATTGAATATTTTTAAATAGAGAATCCATACAGGTGAAGTAGATTATAGAGGAGAGGAATAACCTGTTTCTGAGTTTTTATTAATAACCCAACGTTTCGGACTGTCTATGTGAGTCCATCATCAGGGGTAGAACGTCAAAAGTTCCTTGAAAAATGAGAGAATAGGGCAGAGGAATGTATAAATAAATAGTGGATCATGAGGAAACTCATGAAAATTTCATGAGAGTCGGCTTGAGTTAGGAGGGAATTTTAGGAAAATATCTAATTAAGTTTTATTTATTTATTTTAATTATTTATTTATTTTATTTTATTTTTTAAATCAAGTTGTAATAAGAAATGTTTTTTGATTGAAATTATTATTATTATTATTATTATTATTATTTTAATTTTTTAATTTTTTTATTTATTATTATTATTATTATTATTAATTTAATTTAATTTAATTTAATTTCTTTTTATTTATTTATTTATTTATTTTAAGGATGGCTTATGTAACTAAATAATCTAATAAATTATTTACTTAATTTATTATTAAATTATATAGATATTTATTTGGTTAGATAAATTCATAATTTTAATTACTAATTTATTAAATTATTTACCTATGTTATTAATCCATTTATCTAAATATTTACCATTATTTACTTATTTTTTATTTTATTTTATTTTATTTATTTATTTATTTATTTTTATTTTTTATAGGGTTATGATGTGATTATCCTAGAACTTTAAAAGTTTTTAACGTCTAGATAGGTTTAGATGTATTAAGGGTTTCCATGTGTTACTGATAATGAGACCATCATCATGATTTAAGTTGTTCCCTCTTTTCTCAATTTCTATAGCTTCTTTGATTTTCCTTTTTAGGTAATGGTCCTCTTTAGAGACAAGTTTGGCTTCCTCTATTTGTATGTATTGTGAGGACGAGACTGCATGTTCTGCTAAGGCGGATTTATCTATTCGGTTATGAGCTAAGTCAGCAGCATGTTCTTTTAGTCTAATGTTAAGGGATCTCCCTATTTCGCCAATGTATTCTTTGCCACATGAGCAAGGTATGACATATACTCCTTTATGAAGCCTAGGGTTTATAAGGTCTTTAGCAGAGTCTACCATATTTAAAATAGTATTAGGGGGAGTGAAGGCAATTTTAATGTTGTGTCTGTTGAGCATTTTGGAGATTTTGTCCGTGGTTCCTCTTATGTAAGGTAACGAGATTTTAGGGATGTCAAAGGCTCTTTTTAAGTTATTTTTATTAAGGGTTTGGTGAATGGTTTTATTGATGACATGCTTATTATATCCATTCTGTTGAAAGACATGGCGGAGATGGTCTAACTCTTGTTCTAGGTGGTGGGAGTCTGAGATTCTAGAAGCTCTTGTTGTTAGGGTCTTGCTGATGCCAATTTTCTAGTTCGGGTGGTGATGAGAGTCAGCGTGAAGGTATCTATCTGTGTGAGTCTTTTTCCTATAAACTTCGGTGCTTAGTTTTCCATTTTTCTTGGTTAAGAGGATGTCTAGGAAGGGTAATTAAGAGTCCTTTTCAATTTCAATGGTAAATTTGATGTAATTTGAGAGACTGTTAATGTGGGCTAAGAATTCATGTAACTTTAGAATCCCATGGGTCCATTTTGCAAAGATATCATCTACATATCTTTTCCATTCTTCAGGGGTGAATGGAAAGGATTTGAGGGCCATTTGTTCAAATTGTTCCATGTATATGTTGGCAATGATAGGAGATAGAGGCGAGCCCATAGCGTTGAAGCTGAAGAAAGACGATTTAATACATAACTTTAAGAGGTCTATAGTTTCATTATCAGTTATAGTTTCATGAGTTTCCTCATGATCCACTATTTATTTATACATTCCTCTGCCACTATTTATTTAACTTTAAGAGGTCTATAGTTTCATTATCAGTTATAGTTTCATGAGTTTCCTCATGATCCACTATTTATTTATACATTCCTCTGCCCTATTCTCTCATTTTTCAAGGAACTTTTGACGTTCTACCCCTGATGATGGACTCACATAGACAATCCAAAACGTTGGGTTATTAATAAAAACTTAGAAACAGGTTATTCCTCTCCTCTATAATCTACTTCACCTGTATGGATTCTCTATTTAAAAACAAATCTTATCACATCTCCCTCACAATTTTCTTGCCAGCTAAATGAGAGACTATGTGATCCTTGACCCCGTCAAGGATTAACCTCTTGCACTTTTCCATATCGGAGTTGTACTTCTTAAGTTGATCTGGATTTGTAGGTAAAACAACCACATTTTCCACGAACGACTTGAGATCGAATTCATCTAGAAGGAATTGAATCCTTTCCTTCTAGATTACATAGTTGGAGGAACCCTCCAACCGGTCCTGATCTCTAAGACCATGAGCTGCCATCTCAGCTTAAAACTATTGAACTACTTTCTCTTTCAACCCCTCTATGCATCATAGGAACGCTTACGCACTCCTTTTGGAACTTGTAGATCTGTTGCCCTGATCTGCTACTTAGATCTTGGAAAAATGTTGTCCTCGGCTAGGAACTCACTCAGGAAGAATTCCCCGCTACGTGATTTTTCTTTATTTTGACGCTTCTCTGCTCGAAAACCACCTGTAGAAAAATTGTGTCCCTCTGGCTCTGCGTGAAGGCTCTTCACTGCTCCCTCTGCCTCGAAAAAGTTTTGAAAGGGAATTCCTACCTCTTTATCGACTCACTCAGAGAGAGACAACCTCGAAAAAAACCCTCCTTTCTAGAACTGCGTAATCCCTCTGGGGATTCGATCTACTGCTTCTGTAGCAATTCGAACTTGACTTCAGATTTAGATATGCTCTTCCTGTTTCACATCAAATGCTCCGATACCATGTGAAAATTCCTGTATCTGACAATATAAGGAATCCTACTGCAACTATCTGAGTTACTTCTCCTATTGTGTAAATTATATTTACATAATTAATTTAGACATGAATTATTGAAGTAAATACTAAAGCAACCTACAATGACTAAAATATGATTCAGAAACAAGGAAACTCAGCAAGAAATCAATCACACATAAGACACAATTATTTTTGGACTAAGTCCCCGGAAAAACTCAATGTCGGAAAATTGGTGCAGCAGATCTGAGGGTTTGTATTATTAAGTAGTAACAAATCCTGAATACATCTATGAATACCTCAAGGGTTATTCAGTTACAGAGAAAAATACTGGAAGAAAGAAATGTGAGTCTTACCTCACTTAATCACTGTAAAATCTAGTTGATCTAGATACTGGAAGAACCGCCTCTGGAGGTCTCTTCGTAGGCAGTGCGTCACCTCCTCTGAGGATTGCATCACCTAAGCAAAGGATCGATCTAACTCCCAGAATCAGAGATATCAACCTCTCATTCTCACACCTAAGCTTCCAGCTTCTGGATCTGATCTGACAGCTGAATCTCAGAAACCCTTTGAACCTCTGCGCTGGCTCTATTGGATGTCTTCCTGCCTCTCTCTGTTGATGATTATTCGGTTGAGAAAATATTTATCTTTGGAAGCTACTCTGCCCCTCACTGCACTAAATCACTTAGATCTGATCTTCTTCTAAGCACTACTCAGTCAAAAGAATTCAAACTCAAGATTCACTTTGTGTGTGTCTCCAAATGACCCTCAAGCCTTCCTTTATAGTATTCTCCTTGAAAAATCAACGACCGATATTAGATCTCTAATCAACGGCTAAGATTATAACATGACTTGATCTTCGCTTTCTAGATCATTCTCACATTGTTTTAATAATTCCCTTTAATTATTTAATTTCCTTAAGTTTAGACTTAGGGTCTCCATTCAAATAATTAATTATTTTAATAAAACATTAACTAAGTGGAATTTTCAAAAACGGTTTATGGGTTCTTTGGAATACCAGTGTCTAAGCCTCTCCACAAAATTTGGGGCTTAGAGCACTTTCCAATGCTACAAAATTTTAAAAAAAAATTAGGTGATTTTTTTTCCTTGAATTCATGAGGAAAGTATCCCCTGTCACACCTCCTATAAGGGTGATGCCGATGACAATCATGATGTCTATCCGAACCAGAACTAGAATGGTAAATGTACTCATCGCTCCTCCTATCCAGAGTGTCCAACAACCTGCCATCTCTCGCTGTATCAACTCTATTTGACTTGTGTCTACCATGAGACCTACTACCATATGCCCCATTAGTTATCTCCTCTTGTCCATAGATGATCCTAAGTGGCCCTTGTTTCTGAAAATATGATAAGCTTTGAAGAAGTATTGCATTCACCTCTTCTTTTTTCTCTTGTGCCTGTATGATCCTATCATTATCCACCTGACTCCTTATTTATTCCTTTAGGCTTCTCAATGTGTCTATCAAATCAGAAGAATGCCCACCATGTTGCTCATATGACTCATAGGCAGATTCCTTGTATTCTACCATATTTCTATCCATGTTGATCTTTCTCCTTCCAGGTATAATATGTCAGCTAAATCAAATAGCAATAAACCAACGTACCTTAGTGTAATTTGGGGAGGACACTTCGTGCAAGATCAGTGAATCAACGTAATACATGTATAGATATCATCATGAAAACATATAAACATAAAAATGTCTAGGCATATAAACACATAAATGTCATTCTAGTTGGATTACAGCCATCAATGCATGACCATACCAAATGCACACCAATGCAAACTTGACCAGACACACAACCATAAGACAAACCATGCACGAGCATAAGCAATGTTTAACCCAGCATGACTGACTAATGCATATTCAACATATAACATTACACAAGCAAACATGCACAACAAATACACAAGCATGACCCAAATGTGACCTAGCATAACCAAGCAATGCATATACAACATGTAACAATATGTAAGCAAGAGTGCACACACAATATATAAACAAAAACAACACACAATCAATCCTACATTTATGACATCATGTCGACAACAACATCATCATCACTTCCATGGAGACACCACTGCCACCATGGAAAAAAAACATGGATGCAACAACCACATACAACATAGGTTTGAGAAACACATAAGCAATCAACATAATGCATGATCAACACACTACCCATCCATTTCGAGAGTTGAACTATGCTCTGATACCACTTTGTAACACCCTCTTCCCACATCTACCCAAGTAACCAACCAACTAGGGTAAATATGCAACAAGATGATACTAATATGAGATTCAACCTCCTATATGACCTTAAGGAATTGGAACCAACATAAACCTAACAAACAGACCTTAAACAACATCAACAACACCACCAAGTGGTAACCCAACCACCCGGAGACCTGAACCCTGAGTAGGAACTATTTTTTGACCATTTTGAGCCTTATCCGCAGGAGTTTAAGGGAAAGGGAGTGGATAAAAGCCTATAGCCGTGGCCATGCTAAGGCAAGGTCGCGGCCAAGGCCACAAAAATTCAGTTATGTGCCTGCAACTCCGAGATTTGTGCCACATTTTAGCCCCAAAGCCTAGGTTACTGCCCAGAACTTCATGAAACTTTAGGAGAGGATAAATCACATTAAAAAAAAAGGTATGGAAGAAATCACATCATCAAGAACTCATTTCGACCCCTCCCAGCCATGACAGGAATTTCGTCAAACTTGTCACAAATATTACATCTACAAGTGTAAACAACATATTTAAACATATGGGTCTCATACTTTTCTGAGAATCGCTAAGAAGCGTTTCTCCCTTACATCATAAGCTGAAATACCATCTAATTTACCATATATACATTGTGCATTCATTTACAAGTAAAAACATGGATAGATCCATATATCATCACTGATAAAATACATGCTTATAACCAACATAATAACAACAGAAATACCATGGATATAACAACAATAGAATCCACATAATAACCAGTACATTTGCATACCAAATACCAAAGGAATGAGCTTCTCCTTAATGAGTGTAAAATCCAACCAGAAATGGGATTTTCATGTTCCACTCGACGATATATTGGTTGAGCCAAATCTCTCTTCATCCAATCACCCCCGTGCCATATTCGAAGCATGAACGTGGGAATCAAACCAAAAAAAAAACCACGACATCCCGAGGCTAAACCACCTAACCCTCATCAATAGAAATCAATATTTACCATGATCCATCTTGGATCACTAGGCCAACATAATGAAAATGTCATAACCGAATTTATCGTGATCTACCTCGATCAGTAAACCAACACAAGCATGGATATCACCGAGAGATACTCTCCAAGATTCACCTTATATCCCAAACCCGAGATTCCTAGGCCCATGGCGATACACTTGGTCTAATATACCCCTTTTCTAACATTTCCTTCAACTGCAATTTTAACTCTACCAGCGCTAGTGTACTCATCTTGTAAGGTCATTTTGAGGATGGAACTGCCCCTCGTACCAACTAAATAGAAAATTCTACTTCCCTATGCGATGGAAACTCTGAAATATTTGTTGGAAATACATCATGAAACTACTGCAAAACTGGATACATGTTCAACACATCTGCATCCTCAACTTATTTACCTTTGTCACTAGAGATATGAACTGCAAATAACACACAATGAACATGTCATAACCGGCTTTACCATGATCTACCCGATCACTAGGCCAACATAAGCATGGATATCACCGAATTATCTCTGCCTAAACAATGAGGAATTTTCCTGTCTCTTAGTCTCTCAAGCTTTACCGCAACCCACAATCTAAATCAGGGTTCACTATGCCCTAAACTGAGACATACTCTCCAGGATTTACCGTATATCCCAAACCTAGGATTCCTAGGCCTGATGGAGAGCAACCACCTCTAAAATTTACTGTATATCTCGCCATTCATTGGTCGAGGATTCCTAGGCCTACTGAGGCAACATACTATCTTGCTTTACTGAAACCCACAGTCTAGTTCAGGGGTTACTAGGCCATGTGTTATATCAATTCGAATATCCACCCCACTTAGCTTCAAATCCATCCGATAATCTAGCTAAACCAAACACATGAGAACTACAAGACACCATGGGTATCCGGAAAGGCAAGGCTAGGCCGAAAACACTGTCACACCTGGAAAAAATCATGCCAAGACAACAAGAAACCACATGCAATACCATGAATTCCAAATTTAGCAAGGAAAAAACACATGCAAATAGATACCTGCCAAGAATCCCGTTGTAGCTGCTTGATTCCTGCTTCTCCTTACTTGCTTCCTCCTTTTTCTTGCTTACTTTCCTTTTTTTCTCCAATGCCAAAACGCTTCAAAAAAATCTAAGTGTCCAAGAGTGAGTGAAAGAGAGAGAGAGAATAATGAGAGAGATCCAAAAAATTGCACTGACAAAAGGTACCAAGTGATCCTTAGAAAGCCTTTTTATAAAAGAGGCCTTTATTTTCTTCATTTTCTCCTAATTTCCATTATTTTCATAAAAAAATGTGCCAAAAAATCTATTTTGCCTCTCCAAAGCCTTTGCCTTTGCCTATTTCCTTAGCCATATTAAACCAAATTAACACTCCCTAGGATGTTTTGCCCAACGTTCAGCTTGGAATAAGTGTCCCATCAACAGTGGTTATTATTTTTAATTTTATTACATGGAATTTTCACTAGGGTTGCTACACCTTCTAATCCTGCACTCATGAACCTAAGTGGTAGCTCATTACCTTGATCATCATTTTGAGTTAATACGATCGTTATTGAAGAATCTAAGGCAAAATTATACAACAAGAAATATTTCTCAAAGTAAAGGCTATACAATTTTGGTACTTTAGGTATTACTTGTTTTATTTGGTAAAAAAACATAATTTTCTTTTTGGTCCCATTTATATATTGCATCCTTCTTAATCATGTCTTGTAGTGGCTTGACAATCTTTCCATAATCTCAAATGAATTTCTTGAGTAAATTGATCTTTCCCAGTAAGGATTACATCACCTTTTAACCAATAACATAAGGGATCCAGTAATAATCTTAACACATTTTGGATCCACTTTGATACCACTTTTCGCTATTTTGTGCCCCAAAAGGTTCCCTTCAGACACTATAAATATGCTTTTCTTTGGATTCAAAGATATTCCATATTTTTTGCGCCATTCAAAGATATCCTTTAAATTTTCTAGGTGATCACATATTATTTTTGAGAATATTGTTACATCCTCAAGATGAAACACCACACTTTGACCAATCAACAGGATCTTTGGTTCCGCATGTTATGCCTTGATTCCCCAGGAACAAAGAAACAAACTTGGTGCAAGGAGTCGAAAGTGTATCTTCTTGGGGTACTTAGATACCAAAACAACATATTGTCTCTACAATAAGGTAAATAAGAAGTTTATATTATCTAGAGATCAGATTTTCTTAAATCTTCCAAGACTAACAATGTTGTTGATCGACAACTTGATTGGTTGGACAAATTCAGTTGTGAAAAAACTTTTCATGAATTTGATAATGAGATTCCACATCTTGAAGGGGGGATTTGTATCATGGATCAATCTATCAAATCTCCTTCTGAAACACTCTCTCCCCCTCGTGAAGTTCTAACCACTTCTTCAGATTAGGAAGACACTTAAATCATGTGAATGAGAGGATTAGAAGGTTAAAACTTGATGCATCCCCATCTATGTCAAAAGAGGAACTTGGACCATCTCAAAAAGGTCCTCCAAAATGGCTCATTAAAATCCTTGAAAATTTTCATCCTAGTGAGGTTGGAAAGACAAGAACTAGAAGTTCCAGCAGACAAAATGGAGGTGATGTAGATGATTTCAATTTAGTTGGCGATATAGATGTTTCTTATGATTGTGAATTAAACTTGTCTACTAATTTTGAACCGACTTCATTTGAAGAAGTTACTTCTCATGATGAATGGAAAGAATCAATTCAAAAAGAGTATGATGAACTCATAAAGAATGGAACATGGAAGTTGGTCAACCCTCCATTTAGAACCAAACCAATTGGCTACAAGTGGGTCTTTAATAACAAGTATAAATCAAATGGCTCACTTGACAAGCACAAAGTAAGGCTCATGACAAAAGGATTTGCACAAAAAGAAGGGGTCGATTATGAAGAGACCTTTCCCCCACAACCAAATGGGTCACCATCCAAACTCTCTTTGCCTTGGAAGCCAAAATGGATGGAGAGTCCATCAAATAGATGTAAAAATTTCTTTCTTGAAAGGATACCTGAAAGAAAATGTTTTTTCTGTCTCAACGAGAAGGTTTTGTTGTGAACGGAAAAGAACAAAAATTATGTAAACTCATCAAATACTTGTAAGGCATAAAACAAGAACTGTGAGCTTGGTACGAAAAATTGACTAGCATCTTTTGAAATTAAATTTCAAACATTTTAATATTAATGGTGCAACTATATTTGTCAAGAAAGTTGGAAAAAATATTGTTTATCTTTTGGTATATTTAGATGATCTATTGATAAGAGGGAACAATGAAAATTATATTGCATCCATAAAGAAAGCATTTGAGATGATAGATTTGGGAAACCTTCATTACTATTTGGGCATTGAAGTAACCCAACATCCGAGATATATATTCCTCTTTAAAAATAAGTATAATGGAGAATTGTTAAACAAGTTTGGCATGGCTAAATACAATCCTTTGTCCACTCCAATGGGACAAAATTTAAATCTCACATCTAAAGAAGGAAATGAATTTGAGGATGCAACTAAGTATAGACAACTTGTGGGAAGTCTTATCTACATCACCACTACCAAACTAGATATTTCATTTGTTGTTGGAATCCTTTCCACGTTTATGTAAAAGCCTTGTGAGGGCCAAAAAGAGTTCTAAAGTACTTAAAATGAGCTCAAGACTTTGGACTCAAATATTCGTAGGTGGGTGACTTCAACTTGATTGGATATTCCGATTCAGACTTTGATGGAGATAAAGAAAATGAAGTGTCTACTTCAAGCTATGTTATGAGTCATGGATCAGGATTTGTCTCTTGGAGGTCACACAAACAATCAGTTCTGACAGATTCCATAATAGAGACATAATATGTGGCAGTTGCAGAAGCAACCAAGGAGATTGTGTGGCTTAGGAAAATTCTTGAAGATTTGCAAGAGAAACAAGTACAACTCTACTCCGCTTCTGATTGACAATAATTTTGCAATTAAATTTACCAAGAATCGAAAATTTCATGATCGAACCAAATGTATCAATACAAATTATCATTTTATTTAACAATATGTAGAGGACTATTGACCTATGACATTGTTCCACAAATGAGTAAATTGCACACATATTCACCAAAGCACTTAGAAGAGAAAAGTTTGAAAGATTCAAAATGATGCTCAGACTCACAAACACCCCTTCAAATTAAGAGGGGGAATGTTAGGCACGTAATCCTTCAAGATTAGGTGAAATTATGTAAATGTGTAAATAGATAAATCCCATAAGTTAGAATAGGAAAAGACCATGGAATTTTTATCCCAATGGTCATCATTCTAATTGTATGTAATTATATTCATATTAATGGAATGCAACACATAAGGAGTTACCTATTCATATTAATGGAATGCAACACATTAGGAGTTACCTATTCATATTAATGGAATGCAACACATTAGGAGTTACCTTCTTGGCCTGACAGTTATCTGCATATATTGTGCATAATAACCTTTTGCATATATTGTGCATAATAACCTTGAAATAAACAAACTTACCTTGGTTGATAATTTATGTGTGAGTGAATGACATGTTTTATTAAAACAATAAATCTACCCAACAATAATGCCACCTCATCCCCATCACACGTGAGCTATCTAGTCGAGCATTCAAGCACCCAACATGGGGTATATGGTAGAAATACATTAAAAATAAATGCTTTTCAAATTGCAATATCTCGGTCATTTAAAGTACAAAATGGATAATTATTTAAAATTATGTATTTTTTATGTATATGATATATTTGTGAATAGTTTCTTGAATCTATGTCAATAATTTTTTAGAAAAATGGTTTGAGATTCATAAATCCATTAAACTGATTGTATCTAATATTGACTACTCCAAATGTATAAACCCCAAAAGATGAAAATTTGGTATAATGTAATTGATAGAAATACTCAAGGAGACTAGATCACAAACTAGATCACAGGCATTGATCATTTAAAGTGAAATGGTGTGAGATTTATCAAGGGTAAAAGATGGAAACCCTTACAAAGCCTGATGGCATGAATCGATCAAGGGTAAAAGACAAACACACTTATAAATCTAAATAGCATGATTTTTTATGAGAGTAAAAAAGAAAGACCTTTATGAATTGCTAACAAGAGTAAAATATGAAGACCCTTACAATGTATAATACCTAGAAAGATAATATTTCACACCAAAGAACATAAAAGGGCTAGTCAACAAGTATGAGAGAGGAGATTATGAGATTATTAGAACTACACACATGTTTTGTCATTCATTTCTAGTGTGTGTATAGAGAGATTGCAAATGATGTACGAAAATATTTTAAAATAATAATTTTTTTGAAGAAGAGATATAAAAAGATGCAAAAGAACAACATTGTCCTATTTTTTGTCTCTAGAATATACATACAATTGATAAAATTTATATAATATGAAAATCAAGTTACCTAAAACAAAATTAATTTCTCTCTTTCTTTATATAAAGACAATTTATAATAATATAATTATAATTTAAAACCCATTCAAATAATTATATATATATAAATAAAGTAATATATATATATATATATATATATATATATATATATATATATATATATATTCTTTTCACTTAATCATAAACTAAGTATCATCACATAGACCATGAACCACATAAAAATAAAAATTAAAGCTTTTGATTTCTCACGATTTATATTCCATGTCTCATCAACATATATGAACACCTTCTTTATATAGTAAAAGAAGAGGAGCAATATGAGAAAATTCCTTATTTTTCCCTTTCTTCATCAAAATATGGTAAAAAAAGAGTGTGGAATATAGTACAAAGATAAGTTATGAACCAAGCTTTTGATTTCTCACGGTTTATATTCCATGCCTCATCAACATATATGAACACGATCTTTAAATAGTAAAAGAAGAGAGGCAATAGGAGAGAATTCCTTACTTTTCCCTTTATTCAGGGAAATATGGTAAAAAAAGAGAGTTTGGAATATAGTATAAAGATAATGAATTACAGTTGGTAGTTCGAAACGCGTCGATGATTTCAAAATTTATTATGTGATTTCCCGAAAGAGTTATATATTTTTAAAAAAATGAATTTATTGATAGACCCAAAGGTACACAATTCTATGCGTTGCTAAGTATATCTTCTAAGTTATGGTCACATCAATTTGAGGTCACGTGGTAAGCCTTTAGATGTTATGAGTCTAAGTCTTTAGTCTTCTTTTCACAAGGTTAAATTTTAATAATGGACTTTTATAAAACATAATAATCCGTATCGAGGCCTTTTACAAAACGTAAAAGCCCATACTAGTAACTACCCTCTAGCAAGTTCCAAAAAGGCGTTTCTTTTGATGGTCACCATAAGATCTTAACGTATATTCCCTTTATATTTTGAGATTTGTCGTTTCTGCTTACTTGTAAAGATTCCCCTAGAAAAATCATTATTTTGCTCTGTTCATATCGAGTCCTTGAAAGCTGCACGTACAATGGCGGTGATTAAATGCTGCCCATGGAACCTTCAATGTCGGTTATTAAAATTTATTTTTTCATAATTCTAGTAAATAATACTATTTTATTTGTAAACTTTTAGTATATTTAAGTTACGTGTAATCAATTTTTATATAGGATTTGATTTTATTTTTCATTATTTTATACCTGCTTTTAGTATATTTAAGTTACATGTAATCTATTTTTATATAGGATATGATTTTATTTGAATTTTCATTATTTTATCCCTGCTTTTTGATATGACATATAATAATCAGTTTGGGTTTGTTTTGTTTTTTTAATGCTTTGATTAAATAATTGGTATAGTAAATATTTTAATATTTTATTTTATTTATTTTTTTTTCATAGTGGGTGGGTGTCAAGGAGATTTGATCCTGTGACTTTTCAATCGGAAAAGCACTTAATATTGGGGACTTAATCGATTGAGTTAACCCTTGAAGTTTTATTTTATTTTATTGTTATTTGGATTTTTATTTATATATTTTGTGGTTGAGTAGCTAATTGGAAATTTTATTTTAAATATTTTTCCTTAAAGTTGGTGTTAATTTTACAACAAGATTTCAATTATTTTCATAAATAAAATAATATAATTTTTTTTTTTTTTTTTGTTAAGCTTGGCAGGACTACATATTCAATATGTCTAATATATCACCCTAATCTAGATTGATATTCAATATGTCTAATATATCACCCCAATCCAAATTGATAATTGAACCAATAACTTCACGTCAAAAAATGTCTTAACAAAACACCTAAATCTAAAACCTCATAAACATATAAAAATAAATTTTAATATATAAAAAAAAAACAATATTTTAAATAAATAAATATTTAATCACTTAATATATAAATATTTTTTTCTTTTCTATTTAATTTTTATTAATTTTCTTTTTTAATATTATTTTCTTCTCGAGTGTGATCACTTCACTCTACTTTTCAAAATAAAAGTAAACTCCATTACAACCTTTGTTTATTCTTGGTAATGCACATTCCATACTCCCTATAAATTCCAAAGAAAATCATGGCATAGAAAGCATAAATAACACTTATTTGCTCACAAGTAATTCGTCCAAATTCCAAAAGGAAACCCTCCTCGTATAGAAAAGGAAAAATGATAATATATAAAAGTGAAATTAATTAAAAATCAATAAAATTAGTTTGTTAAGTTGTGGTTGTTGTAAAAATAATTTAAGTTTGAATTTTGGAATACAAGTACTGTAAACCAAGTTATATGTGAAAGTGGGTAGTAATCTTTTCTTTTAAAAGAACAAATTATAGCCAAATAGTAGGATTGTTGGGTGGATGTAACTTGCTCTGTGGGAAACCAAGTTGGCCACCTAACAATATTGTAAGTCATCCAAAAACAATAAAGTTTATGTCTTTCCAGCCACACAAAACATGATTGTATGTCTATACAAATCCTATCATCTACTTGCCTACTTGCATGACTGTCTACACAGTTAAAAGCAAATGTTATCCGCATGTTTAGAAACATCATCAAAAATTGCAGAAGGAAACAACATAATGACTACTCAACTTCCTGAGCTGAGGCGGATTCCACAGGTGTCGGGTCTTGAGCAGTGTACCTTGGGAATTCAGTTGGAGAGAGAATGCATGGTAAGTGATTTTCAATGCGTCTTAGACACCTGTCTTTCTTCTGACTGGAACTGGAGTTTTTCGAATTCCTTTTTTTAGTTCGGGAAGTCACGTATAATAGTGGCCATACTCATAGCTACATGTTCCAGGGCCTTGCCCAAGATTCCCTTCATGGACCAATACAGGAAGAGGGTGTGTCTAAATTGAGTAAGGCGTCCTCGGGTGTGCCCAGGGTCAGGCACCAAACCCCTCCAATCCTCGGCCTCAATGTCCATTGACTCTGTATGGAGGTTAAGACTTGCCTCCCATTCCTCAACCAGTTGACAAATTTCCTCCTCAGTGCTTTCATGGTAGGCTTCCACAACTTCCTTGATGATATGCCTAGTGGGTTTCCAGCCTTTGGATTTTCCATTGGGCGAACTGGACTATCCCCCATTCTGTTTTCCTTTATTCTTCTTGCTCCGTCCCCTCGGGGTAGGGCTACAAGACAGAGTTCGAGCTCGAGCCATAGTTGCAATATTTCGGTCAAGGGGGATGCCAACAGGCATAGTGCATGCAGGAAGACAAAGCCCATAATGACCTAGCTCTTGGTTCACGTTACTAGTATGCCCACATGTCCAAAGATCAACATGCAAACGTAAAACCAGAACACAGAGCAAGTCGGCCATCCTATTTCCATCTAACTTTGTACTCAAATTCTCCAAGACAAACAGGGGTTTCCTCATTTTACCCCGGGCCCAGTGGAAAGACAACAACCTGGACAAGAGTATGGTTGCTCTACTGGGTTAACAGTAACGTGGCCCAACACTAAGGAGTAGCTCACACGACACAGATCGACACACAGTGGGAGGGTCAAAAGGTCTTCCCCCTTCCCTACTCCACCCGAAATTCCCATAACTCAATGTCTGCGACACCACACAGAAAACCCAGAGCCGGTCTAGCTCAACCCAAGACAGATGCAAACCCCAGAGAAGAATGGTTTCCCGGACCCAAATATAAACGAAACATCCATGAATTAAACCCCTATGAGACAACCAGACCCCATACATAATCGAAGCAGCCATGAAATTTTGATTTAAGACAGACTCATACCATGTCCCAACAACAATTAAGACAGATGCATGGTTAGTCTAAGTTGGACACAGCCTACCCATGACAATTACCCACAACTTCGAATTAAGCCAACTCAAAACCGAGACCTACATGACACTCTTCATGGAGGCAGAGAATAAGAAATGGATTACATACCAGATTACTAGTGCTAGGGGTTGATTAAGGCACATCTGTGTTAGCCACCTGACGTAGCTGCTACCACCATTCACCACCTTCGTTCAAGCCTGAACCAGAGACTCACCACCGATGAAATTCATGCAAAATAGTAATTGCCTCAAATGTTTAAACCCGTTGCCACCCTCTTCCTTTTTGCATGCGCCTGACCTGCCATCCTTACCACGCATGTAGAGGCCGGTGGGGTTGTCCTTCACAACGTCCTTCATTAATTGCAATGAGTGTGGCACGTCTCCAGGTCACACCACGATCAGGGAGAAAGTGGGTAGCAATATTTACAATATATGTATATAGTGAATTTGTTACATTTAAGGATAAACTTAAAAAAAAAGTAATGTCATAATTTTTAATAATTATCTTAATTTTGTATATATTATGTCATAATTTCTAATGATTATCTTAAGTTTGTATCTATCATGTCACATTTTCTAATGATTATCTTAACTTTGTATATATTCAATATAAATAGGGATAGAAGTAAATCAAGGGTTAAATTTTCCGATGTTCAAAAGACCAAAGGTTAAAATGAATTCATATTGTTTTTTTCATTGAATGCTTTCAAACAACGTGAACAAGTAACCATGGCTTAATTTCTTATCCTTAATGGACACAAACATCCTAAGATAATTATGGAGTCCATGCTAGTTTAGTTTCCATGGGTTACTGGAAAAATAATTAATAGTTTCGTTATCACATTATTGCATAGATGATTTGTGTTTTTATGAAGTTATGTCTCTAGGCTTTATATATTTGGCCTTGCCTTAAGTAGCCCTATTTGAAGGAGTGACTTTCCTCTACAACACTCGTGTTCTCACTTTGGCTTTGCCATGAGCCTCCCGAAGAAATCTTATAGTTATATTTTAGCAATTTATTATATTATATTAAATGCCGTTGACCATGTGGAATTGCAATGAGGTTAAATCAATTAATGGGGTTGTAGAGAAAGTAGCCAAATGATAACCAACTATAGGTGAGGGTATTTTTTAAGGATTCAAATATTATGCTTATACATATTATTATAGGCAACCATTCTTGTTTGAAAAATCACACATATAAAATGTAGGAAAATATTCAATAAAAAACATGTAATTTACTATTAAAATTGGTAAATTGTTGTTGAATATCATCAATTTAATGATATATGTGTAAAAGAATTAGTGAATTTTTAGACAAATGGGTGAATATTTTTTTAGAAAATATCCAAAAAGTAGATAATTGGCGAAATTTCACCCCTACAAATTTCCCTGTTATAGGGCCCTATAAATATGGTTGCTTTGCAATGACATCACTTGTGAGTTGATCCATTGTTTAAGGATAGAATCTTATTTCTTATTGTTATTCTTATGCTTCCAACAAGGGAGATATTAATAGACATTAACAAAGATATAATCAATAAGGACTTGACTTGAGGAAATCACTCTTCAATTAAAAGGTCACAAGTGAATTTATCTCTCATGCTAACAACATATATGACTTGTAACTAGCCTCACCTTCTTTTCACGAGCACAAGCACATGTTGCAGTTATCCAATAATGTAGTAGATATTGAAAGATCAAGTGCATGCATGAGAGAAAAGCTAGAGAAGAAAGAAGAACACAACAAAATGTTTTAGGTGTTTGTAGGCTTAAACACTTTATATTGGAGAATCTTGACTCAATAATAAAAAAGACGATATATGAGTGAGGGTTGAGTTGTGTATGTATAGACAACTTAAGTAAGACATCCTCCCAAGAAGAGTTATGGGTCCACAAAAGTAGGACACACTTCCCAAGAGGGTTATTGACCTTAGATATCAACGTTGACTAGGTCAACCTTAACCGCTCCTAATAATATAATAAAATAATAAATTCTTCATGCATTTCCAAAGCCTTTTCCATTTCCTTTTCCAATTTCCTTAGCCATAATAAACCAAATGAACACGCACACTAGGATTTTTTTCCCAACACTCATCTCAGAATAAGTGTCCCATAACCATGGTTATTATTTTGCCTTTATTAACTTTTATTACATGGAATTTTCACCAAGGTTGTTACAATATGATAGGTATACTAGATATATAATTGATTATTACCTAATAAGGGACTATGAGGACATTGAATCCTTAATACTTCAACCACAATGTTGGTCTCTTTAGCAGTCATGGAGAAAAGTTGAAGCCTATGTTAATTGATTAGAAATAGAAAATGAATATATTTCCTTAGTTAGGAAAAATGAATATGTGGCCCGTGGCTTTCTTTTGTCTCATAGAAATTGTTTGGAGGATGGACCAACCTATGGGTTAGTTTCCTTAGAGAAATTTGAGCAAGACTATTCCCTTAGGATTGAAAATAGTGAAGTCAAGAAGAGCTTGAAATTCCTTGATTGGACCTACACAATGTAGAAAGTTCGGCAATGGAATTTTTTAGATCCAATTATTGGTCACATGGAATGAAAAGGGGCCATGATTGATAACTTATACACAAGGGGGCTTAAGAGTAGAAGACTAGAACAAGCAGAACCCCTTCAAGTGTATGTGTTAGATGAATAGTAGCTAGTGGGCCAATGTACTCATTAACTAGATCAAATTAGTATATCAATGTATTATTACCCCAATGACCTTGTGCCTAATTGACATAGTCATTAAGTGATGGGATTTGGAGATCCATTAGTTAATAGACACATCAACAAGATCAGACCAGGATAAAAGGATATGTGCTAGGAATTCCCAGTGGCTCGATGTCTCGTTAACAAAACTAGTAGGAGACAAAGATGATGGAATTGTTAGTTGATGATACATCAACTAGACTGGTCCAAATGAATGGAGGCTTATTGTGTGGTTTTATCGATGACTAGAGGTCCAATTAATTTTAAGGAAGAGGAGATATGGAAAACTTACTTTTCAAAATGAGGAACACCTAAGGAATTACCTAGATCTAGATGTTGACCATTGAATGGGACTTGTTGCACGATTAGACATATTACATATTTCCATCAAATTGGATTTTGGTAGTTTCCCTAATTTTGTTGACTTTTTAGTTAATTGATAAAACTTAGATTTGAGAGTTTAGAAGTCCAAAAATAATAATTGCTAGCAATTCCATTTTATGAAAATTTTGATCTAGATGCCAATAGAGCGTACAAGAGGCTCATAACATGGATGCTCATATGTCATGATGATGTGGGTTGCTGACGTGGCTCAATTATCATAGAGGAGCTAATGTGGTAGTTGAGTCAAGTGCATGACATCATTCAAGGCATCTAAAAGGTTGACTTGTCAAACTTAATGTAGGTCTAAAAATCCAAAACTTCCATTAGTGAACATTATTGGAAAATCCTAAATGTTGACATAACTTCGATTGAGCTTGTTAGATGCTAGACACTTTCCCATCTCTAGGCAGATTCCGGATAATGAGGAATCTAGAATCTGTTAGTTGTCATTCTTGTCAAGTTTATTATAGTTTGACAAAAATCGGATCTATAACATGTTAAATCCATAAATCCTAGAAAATGTGCCTAATGGGAAAACCCATATTTAAATTCTAGTTGGATGACCCCCATGGAGAAACTGTGGAGTCCATGTGAAAACACCATGGGTTGTGTTGTGAACCAAAGGGAGATGACATGATCACAAACATGTCAGAGATGACATGGTCATTGACATGGCACTATTGATGTGGTCATGGATATGTCACTGTTGAAATGGAAGTTAAGTCGGTTGTCGCTAATGTGGCATGCCAACATGGTACATTGGTGTGGCATGTAAAGGCCATGAAGCAGACATGGCAACTGATGCGGTGCCATGTGGCAGAGATGATATGGAGAGCAGGAGTTCGTGATCCAGAACTTTAGTAAAATGGCTATTATACATTTTTTGGGATCTAGATATTTTGGATATCTATATGAGCGAGATTTTGATCACACTAACCAAGTTTACGTGCTGGGATGTTGGCATGGATTAAAGGCATTGTAGAGTTGAGGTGGAGGTTAGGTGTTATCCTTTGAGGAGCTAACATGGGTTAATAGAAGACTCAAATAATGGAAGATTCAAAAAATTGGATGTTAAGAAATGGGAAATTTTGGAGACTTCATATTTGGATATTTTGGAGTTTGACTAGATTGACCAACCACCATTGCCTAAACCTGGAGGAATTTGGAAAATGCAATAATAAGAGAATCTAGAAGAACCATAAATGAATTGTAAATGAGAAACCTAGATCTAGATGTGAGCAAGTCGTTGATGTGTTGGGGCTACCATGTGACTGAATATGGTGGCGACACGATGACATAGTTCTGCCATGTGTTAACCACATGTAAAATGACATGGTGTAATATAGTGGTGGTACAAGGGAATATGGCTACCGCATGTCAGTTGTACGAATGTTGACATGACATGGAGCCAACCTCCTGAGGGCCATAACTTTGTGCATAGAGCTCATAATTATGTAAAATTTATATTTCTAGAAAGCTCTCGATGAGAAAGAGGTGATTGTCAGATCTAAGATGCTTATGGAAAGAGAATTTTCATACCCCACGTCCATAAAGTTACCATTGGGGTTGGGTATGGTACACTAATTACTTTCTTATCAATAACTTTCTTGTTAAGCATATTCAAGTTGATAACCTATGTTTCAACAACTTGCTTATTAACAACCTTTCCCATCAATAACCTTCTTGTTTATGATAGAATTTTAATAGCTTGCTTGTTAATAGGTCACTTATTGAGATTCAACACTTTGTTTACTAATGAACAACTTGTTTAAGGTTCTCTTATCAGTTATCCTATTGCTTCGACATTAGTGGGCTTATCATTGGAAACCTTGTTGCATTGACTTTTCTTGTATAGACTACTTCAACAACCCATATTTCGGTTCAATAGCCAAATAATGGGGCACACAATTCCCTTGATAATATATCGTCACAGCTAATATGAGAGGGTAGGGAGGTGACACCCTTGGTACCCATATAACCTCTGCAACATTTACACATTAGATTCCCATTATACATGCCAAAGTTTTGTACTATGTGCACATACAATTCAACGATGCATGCATGCCAAGAATCCCAATAGCCATCAAGATAATTACACCTACACATCAACAACAACACATGGTGCATTGGAAGGTAAACAATCACTAACAATGATAGAATTGAATCACCTTTGGATGTTGAAGGGACCCTTTGTCTCTAGTATGTAATTATATAGATAACAAACCTTTATTCCTCTTTTCATGCTTTCTCTCACAAAGAGATGTATACATCCTCTTGCACAATAATACAATCACTATTTGATTTACTTATTTTTTCATGATTTCTCTTATAGAGAGATTATAGATCCTCTTGCACAATAATACAACACTATCTGATTCATTTTCTTTATATGCATTTGTGTCATTTTCTATCAATTTTTTAATACCATAACTTAACTAATAAAATAATATGAACTTGTCCTTTAATTACATTCCATATTCAAAATCAATTCTAGTGATTTCAATATCACATCTTGAAAATAATTTATAACAAGTAGTTGTTATCTATTAAATACTCATAATTCATTTATAGTTGTTTTCCATTTAATATTCATAATTCAATGCAATCATAGAGAAAATTAGCTTATTATAAAAATATTTAAAAATAAATCCAAAATGTGAATTACTTTATTTTATAAATTCTTTAAACTTATTATTATTATTAAATGTATAATATTATTCTATAAACTTTTTAAACTCAAAAATATTCTTAAATATACATCATTATATAAAATTTTATAAAATCTTTTATAGATGAGTGATTTCATTCTTACACTTGGATTTCATTCTTAAAATTTTATAAAATCTTTTATAGTTGAGTAATTTCATTATTGGAAAATCCTAAATGTTGACATAACTTGGATTGAGCTTGTTAGATGCTAGACACTTTCCCATCTCTAGGCAGATTCCGGATAATGAGGAATCTAGAATCTGTTAGTTTTCATTATTGTCAAGTTTATTATAGTTTGACAAAAATCGGATCCATAACATGTTAAATCCATAAATCCTAGAAAACGTGCCTAATGGGAAAACCCATATTTAAATTCTAGTTGGATGACCCCCATGGAGAAACTGTGGAGTCCATGTGAAAAGACCATGGGTTGTGTTGTGAACCAAAGGGAGATGACATGACCACAAACATGTCAGAGATGACATGGTCATTGACATGGCACTGTTGATGTGGTCATGGATGTGTCACTGTTGAAATGGAAGTTAAGTCGATTGTCGCTAATGTGGCATGCCAACATGGTACATTGGTGTGGCATGTAAAGGCCATGAAGCTAACATGGCAACTGATGCAGTGCCATGTGGCAGAGATGATATGGAGAGCAGGAGTTCGTGATCCAGAACTTTAGGAAAATGGCTATTATACATTTTTTGGGATCTAGATATTTTGGATATCTATATGAGCGAGATTTTGATCACACTGACCAAGTTGACGTGCTGGGATGTTGGCATGGATTAAAGGCATTGTAGAATTGAGGTGGAGGTTAGGTGTTATCCTTTGAGGAGTTAACATGGGTTAATAGAAGACTCAAATAATGGAAGATTCAAAAAATTGGATGTTAAGAAATGAGAAATTTTGGAGACTTCATATTTGGATATTTTGGAGTTTGACAAGATTGACCAACCACCATTGCCTAAACTTGGAGGAATTTGGAAAATGCAATAATAAGAGAATCTAGAAGAACCATAAATGAATTGTAAATGAGAAACCTAGATCTAGATGTGAGCAAGTCGTTGATGTGTTGGGGCTACCATGTGACTGAATATGGTGGCGACACGTTGACATAGTTCTGCCATGTGTTAACCACATGTGAAATGACATGGTGTAATATAATGGTGGTACAAGGGAATATGGCTACCGCATGTCAGTTGTACGAATGTTGACATGACATGGAGCCAACCTCCTGAGGGCCATAACTTTGTGCATAGAGCTCATAATTATGTAAAATTTATATTTCTAGAAAGCTCTCGATGAGAAAGAGGTGATTTTCAGATCTAAGATGCTTATGGAAAGAAAATTTTCATACCCCACGTCCATAAAGTTACCATTGGGGTTGGGTATGGTACACTAATTACTTTCTTATCAATAAATTTCTTGTTAAGCATATTCAAGTTGATAACCTATGTTTCAACAACTTGCTTATTAACAACCTTTCCCATCAATAACCTTCTTGTTTATGATAGAATTTTAATAGCTTGCTTGTTAATAGGTCACTTATTGAGATTAAACACCTTGTTTACTAATGAACAACTTGTTTAAGGTTCTCTTATCAATGATCCTATTACTTCGACATTAGTGGGCTTATCATTGGAAACCTTGTTGCATTGACTTTTCTTGTACAGACTACTTCAACAACCCATATTTGGGTTCAATAGCCAAATAACGGGGCACACAATGCCCTTGATAATATATCGTCACAGCTAATATGAGAGGGTAGGGAGGTGACACCCTTGGTACCCATATAACCTCTACAACATTTACACATTAGATTCCCATTATACATGCCAAAGTTTTGTACTATGTGCACATACAATTCAACGATGCATGCATGCCAAGAATCCCAATAGCCATCAAGATAATTACACCTACACATCAACAACAACACATGGTGCATTGGAAGGTAAACAATCACTAACAATGATAGAATTGAACCACCTTTGGATCTTGAGAGGACCCTTTGTCTCTAGTATACCATTATATAGATAACAAACCTTTATTCCTCTTTTCATGCTTTCTCTCACAAAGAGATGTATACATCCTCTTGCACAATAATACAATCACTGTTTAGAGTTTACTTATTTTTCTGTAGTTTCTCTTCATAGAGATTATGATCCTCTTGCACAATAATACAACACTATCTGATTCATTTTCTTCCTGCTTTGTTGTGTCATTTTCTATCAATTTTTTAATACCATAGCAACTTCTTCAAAATAATATGAACTTGTCCTTTAATTACATTCCATATTCAAAATCCAATTCTAGTGATTTCAATATCACATCTTGAAAATAATTTATAACAAGTAGTTGTTGTATCTATTAAATACTCATAATTCATTTATAGTTGTTTTCCATTTAATATTCATAATTCAATGCAATCATAGAGAAAATTCAGCTTATTATAAAAATATTTAAAAATAAATCCAAAATGTGAATTACTTTATTTTATAAATTCTTTAAACTTATTATTATTATTAAATGTATAATATTATTCTATAAACTTTTTAAACTCAAAAATATTCTTAAATATACATCATTATATAAAATTTTATAAAATATTTTATAGATGAGTGATTTCATTCTTACACTTGGATTTCATTCTTAAAATTTGATAAAATCTTTTATAGTTGAGTGATTTCATTATTGGAAAATCCTAAATGTTGACATAACTTGGATTGAGCTTGTTAGATGCTAGACACTTTCCCATCTCTAGGCAGATTCCGGATAATGAGAAATCTAGAATCTGTTAGTTTTCATTCTTGTCAAGTTTATTATAGTTTGACAAAAATCGGATCCATAACATGTTAAATCCATAAATCCTAGAAAACGTGCCTAATGGTAAAACCCATATTTAAATTCTAGTTGGATGACCCCCATGGAGAAACTGTGGAGTCCATGTGAAAAGACCATGGGTTGTGTTGTGAACCAAAGGGAGATGACATGACCACAAACATGTCAGAGATGACATGGTCATTGACATGGCACTGTTGATGTGGTCATGGATGTGTCATTGTTGAAATGGAAGTTAAGTCGGTTGTCGCTAATGTGGCATGTAAAGGCCATGAAGCTGACATGGAAACTGATGCTATGCCATGTGGCATAGATGATATGGAGAGTAGGATTTCGTGATCTAGAACTTTAGGAAAATGGCTATTATACATTTTTTTGGATCTAGATATTTTGGATATCTATATGAGCGAGATTTTGATCACACTGACCAAGTTGACGTGCTGGGATGTTGGCATGGATTAAAGGCATTGTAGAGTTGAGGTGGAGTTTAGTTGTTATCCTTTGAGGAGCTAACATGGGTTAATAGAAGACTCAAATAATGGAAGATTCAAAAAATTGGATGTTAAGAAATGGGAAATTTTGTAGACTTCATATTTGGATATTTTGGAGTTTGACTAGATTGACCAACCACCATTGCCTAAATCTGGAGGAATTTGGAAAATGCAATAATAAGAAAATCTAGAAGAACCATAAATGAATTGTAAATGAGAAACCTAGATCTAGATGTGAGCAAGTCGTTGATGTGTTGGGGCTACCATGTGACTAAATATGGTGGCAACACGATGACATAGTTCTGCCATGTGTCAACCACATGTCAAATGACATGGTGTAATATAGTGGTGGTACAAGGGAGTATGGCTACCGCATGTCAGCTGTACGAATGTTGACATGACATGGAGCCAACCTCCTGAGGGCCATAACTTTGTGCATAGAGCTCATAATTATGTAAAATTTATATTTCTGGAAAGCTCTCGATGAGAAAGAGGTGATTGTCAGATCTAAGATGCTTATGGAAAGAGAATTTTCATACCCCACGTCCATAAAGTTACCATTGGGGTTGGGTATGGTACACTAATTACTTTCTTATCAATAACTTTCTTGTTAAGCATATTCAAGTTGATAACCTATGTTTCAACAACTTGCTTATTAACAACCTTTCCCATCAATAAACTTCTTGTTTATGATAGAATTTTAATAGCTTGCTTATTAATAGGTCACTTATTGAGATTCAACACCTTGTTTACTAATGAACAACTTGTTTAAGGTTCTCTTATCAATGATCCTATTGCTTCGACATTAGTGGGCTTATCATGGGAAACCTTGTTGCATTGACTTTTCTTGTACAAACTACTTCAACAACCCATATTTGGGTTCAATAGCCAAATAATGAGGCACACAATGCCCTTGATAATCTATCGTCACAGCTAATATGAGGGGGTAGGGAGGTGACACCCTTGGTACCCATATAACCTCTACAACATTTACACATTAGATTCCCATTATACATGCCAAAGTTCTGTACTATGTGCACATACAATTCAACGATGCATGCATGCCAAGAATCCCAATAGCCATCAAGATAATTACACCTACACATCAACAACAACACATGGTGCATTGGAAGGTAAACAATCACTAACAACAATAGAATAGAACCACCTTTGGATGTTGAAAGGACCCTTTGTCTCTAGTATGTAATTATATAGATAACAAACCTTTATTCCTCTTTTCATGCTTTCTCACACAGAGACATATACATCCTCTTGCACAATAATACAAACATTATTTGATTTATTTATTTTTTCATGATTTCTCTCATTGAGAGATTATAGATCCTCTTGCACAATAATACAACACTATTTGATTCATTTTCTTTATATGCATTTATGTCATTTTCTATCAATTTTTTAATACCATAACTTAACTAATAAAATAATGTGAACTTGTAAATAATTACATTTCATATTCAAAATCAATCCCAGTGATTTCAATATCACATCTTGAAAATAATTTATAAGAAGTAGTTGTTATCTATTAAATAGTCATAATTCATTTATAATTGTTTTCAATTTAATATTCATAATTCAATGCAATCATAGAGAAAATTAGCTTATTATAAAAATATTTAAAAAATAAAGCTAAATGTGAATTACTTTATTTTATAAATTCTTTAAATTTATTATTATTATTAAATGTATAATATTATTCTATAAACTTTTTAAACTCAAAAATATTCTTAAATATACATCATTATATTAAATTTTATAAAATCTTTTATAGATGAGTGATTTCATTTTTACACTTTGTACTTATTATGCTCACCGTTGTTGCACGCATTATGCATTAGTTATGTTGCTGGCCATCTAGGTCAAACTTATCAAATAATTTTTATTTTTTTTAAAAGTGGAGTTTTAGGATTATTTATTTATTTCAATTTTTTTTATTAATATTTATTTGTAATGTTATTTGTTATAATTTTAAAGATTTTATAAGCCAATACATCGTAAATCGTAATATGGTAACAGTTGAATATTAATGTCTAGGATGATAGGATAATTTTGTCTAATCATATTTATTGTTCTTTCCATTGCTGCACCACAAACCCCTCCAAACTCGCATTTCATTAAATGGGCAGTCACATTTACAACTCACTCAAATAAATATCCACGAGGACTACGACTATGCAAGTGATGCCTGAATGAGCAGATGGTTAATGTCTAATTTCACCTCATCAAATTAGATCGTCTATTACACCCTAAATCCCAGGAGTCGTGGATCTCCTTGTACACCTTCCAAGTAAAGGGTTTGCCATTTGACCAACGAGTGAGGGCTCAACAAAGTCCGGGTAATTATGATCACAAACGCTAAGGTAATATTAACACAATATTACAGTCCCAATGTGTATAAGTTTTAGAACACATATACGAATTTTGAAATCTAATGAACTTGTATTTTAATACAGAGCTGACCATACTTGGTTGGAACCCAAAGAATTAAGCATGGGAAACCACGACTTTACAACACTAAAATAAATAGTTACTTTGTAAAAATAGGTGCGTTATAAGAATTAACTTGGTGATGTTAAGCCTATTACTCGTACAAATAAAATAAAATTGGAGGTGTGATTTTAGGTATGTTGTAAGTTCCCTCGATATTTTTCTTACATGTCCTTTTCAAATTGATTATACTAATACTTTCACATTTTTTTATTAAGACTGTTTGGCTTTTTAATATTATTAATGGGAAGGAATTTGAAAATAGAAATTTAGTAATTTCAAATAGGTCTTGTGAATATATATATATATATATATATATATATATATATATATATAATTCTATTTTCTCTCTCATACTTAAATTAGCAATACATTTTATACAAAAACTTTAATTTCTATTGAATATGTGTACAATTTTATTTCATTCTTATTTTTTAATTTTTTTTTAACATTGTAATATACATTAAAAAAAATATTAGCTGTTTTGTAATCAATTTGTTGAGTAATCAATAAAAAATTTATTATTAAAAAAATTCACCATGAGAATGTTGAATTACAAATAACCAAATACCTCAATTTACCAATCAATAGAATCTAAATTAACTCGGTTCTAAACTTTAACACTAACTTGACCATGTTAAGCATATTACTCATACAAAAAAAAATTGGAGGTGTGATTTTAGGTATGTCTCGATATTTTTCTTACATGTCCTTTTCAAATTCTTTTTATTTTTATTTTTATTTTATTTTATTTTATTTTTTCCCTGAATTGGTCTACTCCTATATTGATACAAAAATAAAATTACAGAGAGGCAGCGGCCTCAAGAGATCTAGCCCATAGTTGCGGCATTCACACATTACAATGCTGAACATTGACTTAACAAAGCTAGCTGGATGCTGACCAAGAGAGCTTCAAAAACCATGGCCTTGTCTGACTCAGAGATACAGCTAACTCCTATAACGAGACTGTGAACAAACCAGAGGTAATTCATAGACCCTAACAGATTGACTGGGCACTTACAGACTCTGCCCATTTCAAAACCAAAATCTGACATTTTGAATTGCTGTAGCCAGCGCCAAAAATCAAAGACATAAGTAGTAGTATGTCGCCCACGCAAGGGAAACCGATAGTTTAACATAAGAGTAAACATCTGTGCCTGAGAACTGTAGAACATAAGTTGACTGTAAAACAGGAGGGAATTGAACACCTCCGTGCCATCGGAAATCAAAAACCAAGGAGCGCAAACCTGATTAAGTTTCATGAGAGGTGGATGGCTCTTCCTCGACGATGCGACAAGCATATTTGTAGGGATCTTCTTCTTCAAGAGGAGGGCTCTCCTTGCTTGTAGAGCCGCCACCAGTTGGGACGCTAGGACCTGCTTGCAGTCTCACATCCTGGGTTGCAATGCCACCAGGTTCCACACTCTGCCTATTGTCATTCTGTGAAATGCCATGCGTGTCTTCCTCCCTTGTCTCTAGAGCCACCCCAGGAGTTGCCGTAACTAGACCGGAGGAAACTTCACGAAGCTCAATGGTGACTGTGGCTAAGAAGGAGAAATTGCTGAGAGTACAGGGGTATTGAAGACGAGCAATGTGAGATTGAGTCCTGGAGGAAAGACGAAAGTGCGCTGCAGAATTAGGCTACCCTCGATCCCGTCCACGACCCCTCCTGGAGGCGGGAAAGCGAACAGGGCTGAAGTTTGAAGAGTAAGACGAGGATTCAGAAATGGAGGAGGAGGGCTGGTGATTAACTTGCCCATGGGAACTGCCCCTCCTGCAGCCCATTCTCTGGCGCAATCTTGGCATGGTGTGAAGAGCAGGGAGAGCGAAGCTATCAGCAGTTTTGTGGAGACAGGGGGGAACAGAATGGAGCCTAGCTTCAGCTCGCAGTGGATTCCTGGGTGAAACTAAGGACGAACGACTGAGATTGCAGAAGGGGCTATGGGAAACATGAAATCCCAGCATGAAATCTACACAACATCCCAATGCGCATCGTTTCCCTATGCTGGTGCGAGAGCGAGGCTCAGCGGCAGCAAAGGAGCAGCAAGTGCGCAGGGGGGGAGCACGAATGAGTTCTTAGAGGGGCGCCATGACTGAAGAATGAGCAGGCTGGCGTAGAGGGACGAGATGCATTAACGCAACATTGAAGATTTGAGTAGAAGAATTTAAAACAAACATCATGCGAGGTTGGATGGCGGTGGTGATAAGCCACGCGCCAACCCACCAAATCGCCAACGTACAAATCGCCTCGTTACCCACCCGCATCCGGGACATGTCCTTTTCAAATTGATTATACTAATACTTTCATATTTTTTTATGAAGACTCTGTGACTTTTTAGTATTATTAATAGGAAGGACGTTGAATTAGAATTTTAGTAATTTCAAATAGGTCTTGTGAATATATATATAATTCCATTTTCTCCACCGTGAGAATGTTGAATTACAAATAACCAAATACCTCAATTTACCAATCAGTAGAATCTAAATTAACTCGATTCTAAACTTTAACACTAACTTGAATTTAATATTTTTACTTAATTTTAACCAATGTAAAGACAAATGTGAATTAACTTTATTTTATAAATTCTTTAAACTTATTATTATTATTACTATTATTTCACAAAGGAAAAATCACAACTTTATTCATTGAATAAAATTACATATTGTAGATGCTAAAAGCATATGCAATTTAACCTGATCCTAGCTTGCATAATCCATACAAACTCATCAAAGAGCTAAAAACTATTATTTTGTACCTTTATTTTTTTCCACTTTATGCCAACCACTAGTGTTGGGTGTGGATGATACAAAAGCCATTTGATTCTCTTTTACATTTGATGGGGACTCTTTGTCAGAATCCGATCCTTCTGAGACACGAGCGCGTTTGGATCCACTTACTTCTTTTTTAGGGGTAATTTTTGCATTTTGTAGTTGTGAGACTGTAGATATTGGAACTACCGCAGAATTGTGCTCAATCTCATCCTTCTATGGAGTAATCTTGTCATTATGATGACTGATGTTTGTGTCATTTCCTGGTATATCTGCATCTTCTACTTTTGCTTCCTATGATTTTGAAAATTGCCAACCTTTAGGATTTTGATGTTGTCTCTTTTTTCTATTGGAGTCATTTTTAGCTTGTGGGCACCTGCTTTGGAGATGTCCCATTTGTAGATATGTACGACATCATAATGCCATATTTTCATAATCAAGAGTTTGTGACTATTGTTTGTTATTGTAGATCAAAATGATGCGGTTAGGTACTCCTTGACTGAGTTCAGCTTCAACACAAATTTTGGAAAAAGTAAAAACGCCTTTATGTGTTCGTTCTAAATCAGTTTTAGGAAATTTCCCCGTGGAATTCCCGATACCTTCTAATACTTTGTGATGCCAGAAGTGTAGAAGTAGATTATGTAACCTGATCCAAACGAGAATTTTGGATACCACCATGGTGGCAGCATCGAATTCAGAGAACTAGGTTGTCGTGAAGAGCCCAACATTGCCCCAAAACCATGGTCCTTCATTTGATACATATTCCTTATCTTTTACTGTATCAAACTTGACAATAAAAAACCATTTAGAGCATAGATGAATATTACAATTGGGTGTCCAATTAGAGAATACCCATTGATGAAGCGCTTTTGATTTGGGCCAGAATCCATTAAATCTGCAGATGATTGCTTTGGTGTAGAAATCTGCATAAAGACCATTTACCTTGTCCAGAGTAACTGTCAGAGCTGGGATCTGAGTTTTCTGCTCCACAATATACGACCCAGGGAGATTCAATATAATTTCTAGTTTGTTTTGAGTCACCCCCTTCCCTTTGACAACATCCTTGAATGATGCAGGGCCTTTTGAGCTAGATCCAGAACATCCTCCAATTAGTCTAGAGGTGAGAGTGATAGATGCATCGGGCAAGATGCCATAATCCTTCACTGTTTGGTCATCCTGCATCAATTTCCTTGCATAAGTTAGATTTTGGAGTCGTGCTAGTATGCCTATTTGTTTTTGAATCTCCTGTTCGAGGGTTTGTATCTGCATCCCTGTCCATATCCTCATACATAAAGATTTCCCGCTCAGGGTTCTGACAAATATTTGATTCATATCTCCTTCATTTAAGGTCTTCATATAGATTTGATGTGCTCTCTCTGTTTTTGGATCTATGATATGACTTTTTTTTGGGGTGTATGAGAGTCAGATTTGGGCTTTTACAAAGTGGATCTGAGAGCACTGAAACATCTGAGGTCATGCTCTTGACCCAATCCAGTCACGAGTCCAAAATATAGGACTAGGAATAGATCATGTCAGTGATCGCTGTAAATGTGGAAGATCCTACAAAAAACTGCATAGTACTCCATGGATCTGCAATTGAGAGGGCGAGATCTACAAGCACCAGCATGATACTCCCCAGGATCCGGTGCTGTATGTGCATCAAGTTGTGGCCCAATACAATGCGGTCCATCCGCACGCTGGATCGATGACATATTTGTAGATCTGGTCTTAGATTGCCAGAGCCGATGATTAGAGAGGGTTGAGTCAAAGGATCGATCAATGTAACAGACTGGATCGTTGGTTTCCATCCTTTTAGGTAGAGGCATATCTAGTTTTTCATCTTCTCTCCTAGCGCTGAAAGTGTGAATCATGCAAATCGCATCCGGATAGATCTGCGATCCCAGACACAGTTGAGCTGATCTCCCGATAATCTTTACCACCGTTGCAGTTACTGCATTCTTCACAAATCATAAGAACAATGGTCGATTGCCATGAGTGTAATCCAAGTAGCAAAACCCTAACAATCTCCATCACAACGTCCTTCATTCAATATTTTACTGTTTATCACAAATAATTATTATTATTTTTAAATATATAATATTATTTTATAACTATTCAAAAGTATTTTTAAATATACATTATTATATAAAATTTTATATTTCATTCTTACACTTTGTACTTATTATTTGTGTGATATTAATAATTCAATAATACAATTTGTAATCATATTTTTGTGACATTAAAAATTCAATACAATCACATTATATATGAAAATGATCCCACATTACGTGCTAGTGAAGCAACCTATTTTTCCAAAAAATAAATAAATATTAAAACACATAGAATCTTTGCAATGTCAAAGTGGGTCCTTGAGATGACTAAAAGTTTCAAATCCCTACACAAACCATAGATGGATGTCCTTCAAAAAGAGGAAAAGCTAAGAAGGGCGCACATGATATTTCTAGAAACCAACAAATATAAGCAAACGGTAGCGATGAGACTTTGAGGATAAGGACCCACAAGGCCACACAAGAAGTAAAGTATCATATTTTCCCCAACATCACCAACAAGGCTACAAAAATAAATCCTAAAACAATATGTAAATGTCCATGTGACCTTATCTTAAGGGTTGGCATAGTTGATATTGACGAGAAAACTAACATCCACGAGGAAGCGCACATAGGGCGCTAAAAAAGAAAGGCCCCCACAAAGCCAACCACGTGGTCTAGCACCCCAGCGGCCGCCTTGATTCACGTGACCCCGTCCTTAACTTTAATCAGCCTGTCCTGCCAGCAGATCTCAACGTACGCTTCTAATTGAAGCGCAAAATCCGGGATCTACACGTGGCAGGCTCTCGCACGCCCGTGTCGATATTGCCACAGTCTTCCTCTGCTGTCAGTTATGCAAGTGTATATTTGGCGACTTTTGCAAGTGTATATTTGGCGACTGATATTTCGCATTTCGTTTTACGAGGGTTTTTCAAGGCGAAGCGCAATACACAGTGAATATATGTCAGGTATGCCCTGCGATTTTCCGAAATCCTCCCGAATTTCGGTAGTATAAAGGAGAACAGGTCATTGCAATTGGAAATTTGATGTAACAGGAGACCATCGGGATTCTGCAACGGTGAATATTCAGCTTTTTCAGCTCAATTCAGGTAACTGCGAAGAGCTTATTTTTAATGATACATAATATGGATTAATTTTATGTTCATGTGCTGATTGTTGTGAGGTTTGAAAGTATGATCTTCATTTCTAGTTGCCGAGTCTTACACGGTTCTTCTCTAGTTTTGGCCTTCTTTTTTAATTTCCTAACTGCACACGTTCAATCAAACCGGAGATTTCTCACAATCTCCTATCTGTGATTTTCAGATATTCTGTATCCATTTGAATTTTTATTTTTATTTATTTTTTAAAATAAAAGGTAAATTTTATTATCATTATATTAAATCACTGCTTACAATTTTGTTGCACATACAGAATCAAGGTGATTTTACATCTAGTTAGATGAGATATGTTCCCCGGCGAAAGTTGCCTTCAAATCTGAAAAGAAAGAAAGAATAACACGGCAAAGAAAAGAAAAATAACAGTAATTGATTAACTCTGCATAAATCCATTTTATCATTAGATCTTCTTCTCAGTGTTTTTTAAGATCAGATGTTAAGACGGATCTATGCCAGTAGATTCTTCGTAGTCGTAATGGACTCCGAAGTTTGACTTTGTTCTTTGAACTGCTGAATTAAGTCAGCTCCTTCTTGTGGAACTTGGATCCAAATCACAGTGATGATTTTGACCGCAGAGTATTTTGCTTATTTTACTGACTCGATATTACTGCAAACAACCAGCAGACGTGTGAACTTTTCTAAAGCCATGACCTTAATGGAATTGAATTAATGTGTTATTAATTGTATATTTTGAAACAAGTTATTATAAAAAAATTGAATTAATGGACATCCCAAACTTTTCTATTCATGAAAATATATCTATATATATATATATAAATTTCCTTTAAATTTAATGTATTTTAATTTTTTTCCCGAACTAAATTTCGGAGTTTCGGAGTTTTCTACAATTTCGCCTGGATGACCATTTCTGGCCGGAGTTCGGTTATTTTTCGAAAAAATTAACACCATATAAAAACCCTTGAACCCTATTTCCAAAAATTTCTGCCAGATTTTATCAAAATCATGTCCGATTTTGTCAACATTGGACCAGAATTTCCATGGGCGAAAACGTAGCCTCCTTAAACTACGTGCTAACTTTCTAGTTTTTCCTGAATCCAAATTGTCTTCGTCTTCGGTCTCACCTGATTTTACTTGGAATATAAAAATATGGACATTTGAAATATTAAGTGATATAATTGTTGGATAGAGCCTTATTTGATGCCTGTACAATAGTAATTGTTTCCCATGTTCTCCTGAGCATACCATGTTATTAAACCATGTTCATCATCTTTTTGTTATGCCCTGGTCCAAACTTTTCACTTGTACTCCTGTCAAGGAATTTTTGTGTACTAACACGATATTTAGATAAATGTTAAGTGACCGAACTTTAATCTTTGCAAATAGTGCGTGTAGGAATGTGAGATAGAGGTAGGTTAAGTGCCACAGGTAATGGGAAAACAACAGTCCTAGGTTGGGAGTTTATATTTCAACGTACATCTATGGAAATGGTGAATGACTTTCTACATTTAAGAGAACTTCCTCTTATTCTCATTGCTCTCCTTCTTATGCTTATGTGCATGCAGCCTCTGAAATCACATTATAGATTTCTCCATCAGCTATTTTAGTTTATATATCTTCATCTTATGACAGTTAGAATGCAGGGCCAGTTCTAAGATTGGGTTAACTATATTTTTATTGTGATCTAGTTCTAAGATTGGGTTAACTATATTTTTATTGTGATCTAGAAACTAGAGATTAATTTGTTGATCTCGTTTCATTTTGTCGTAGTGCGGAAACTCTCTGCGGCTAGCTACTTGATAATTGAAATGATCTGGGTTTTTGTTTGGGCATACAATGTCTATGTAAACTTGTTTCGCTGACCATGTTATAATTTTGTTTATACCGTGTTGATGATCTTTCAGAATTTTGACAGAAATCAAGACCTCGATCGGATAATGACCATTTGATAATTGTTAAGCCTAATTATATACCAAATCAAGATGCATGGACAGTGTTTGCTTCAGTCGGCAATAAGCAGGCCACCGTCTTCTCTGGTGGAAAAACATCATAGTAGGGAATATCCTGGCCCTACTGCTGGACTTGTTCCCCACAGCATATCTACTGGTGTTTCAAATCTATCACTCCGTCGGTCCTCAAAATCTGTTCTTTACAGTAAATTCTTGGACAACGGTCTCCTCTTACCAAACAAAATCTGTTTCAAGGTGACCCCCACTGTGGGCTGGCTTGGGCCTCGTGCAGTTCTGGCAACAGATCTAGCTGCTTCTGAGGTACTTTCTTTTAGAGTTCTCATTGGTTTTTAAGTGATATTGATTTCAATGTATTAGCTTAGGGAAAAGGCCCAAAGAGAGTGCATGCACAGTGTCACATTCTATGCAAATACAGATTGGAAAATATGCATGCTGATAGAAGTGGTCTATTTTTTGATGGTTTACCGTGGAATTTTCTAATCATCTGCAGAAGTTCAAACCTCTGGGGAAATCCAGGCCCTAATCACAGCCGCTGATGGTGCCAATTTCCGAGAGATAGAGACATCAATCCAATAAAATGTTTCCCTTACCATGGTTCCCGATCAGAAAAAAGAAAAAATCTTATGGTTTAAAAACTGGAGTGTAGTAACTTGTTCCTCTGACTTAAATGCACAATTACAAAAGGGGATTGGAGGTTGTAACTTGTAACATAACTGAAATGTTTGGCATGTACATTGTTGGTACTAAAGAGTTTTCTTCACCTGAGCACAGAACTGAGAAAATGATAGCACATTTTACACAATAGCCTTTTGTCATTTTAATTTATTTTTTCTATAGTTTGGTAGAACAGCCTGCACTCTCTATCAATCAACAGATGGACCTTTTAACACTTTGCCGATTAAAAAAGAAAGTTGTAATGGTAGGAATCTGTGCCTCAATCTCATCAGTGTACAATTGAAGGAGTGGATACTAAGTTACTAACTATTTTTTACATTCTTATATCGTTTGCAGCAGCTTGTTGAGAAATTCGACCTTGATGGGCAGTCTCAGCTGCAGGTATATCTCAAATCCTATGGCATAGCGATGTTTGGCCGAAATTTGAGTCAACTATTGATATAAGAAACTTCTGATCCTCCACTGTTTACAGGTGAATGTTGTTAAGTCTACAGCTGGATCTCCAACAACGATTCATTTGCAGGTTACAAATAGCAATCCGTCCTTAATTCTTCATTGGGGTGCTGTTAATTATGGCACGAAGTAAGTCTTTTGCCTTTACTGGAAGCTTTTTTTGATTGCCTTTTCGGGCACATCTCTTTTTGACATTACTTTGAATCGCTTTAAATTAGCCAAATTTTGACTCACTCGTTGTCATTTCATAGGAATTGGATTCTTCCATCGCATAGGCCCAATGGAACACAAGACTATAAAAAAAGAGCTTTGCGGACTCCTTTTACAAAGGCCGGCTTTCTTCTCTTTTAACTTCTAGATGCCAAACAAGATTACTAATTAGTGAATGGATTTTGGTCAAAGGCCTTAATTTTGCTCAGATATGAAGTGTCATTTGTTTGTTAGTAGTATATCCTCTGAATCTAGTGTGCATCTTGCTTCTTCTGGTTTGCAGTCTGGGGAAAGCTCTTTCTTGACAATTGAAATTCTTGACACAAACATATCTGCAATTGAATTTATTTTGTATGACCAATCAAGAGAAAAATGGTGTGTATTTTTTACTTTGAATGTTCACTTCCAGTTGAAATATTTTCCAAAATTGCATTTTGACCTAACAGCAACCATGTCATCATACAATTTTTTTTTTGGCAGGTTTAAGTATGAAGGCCAGAACTTCCATATTGACTTGCCCAGGGGTGATAGTGGCACACCACAAAAGGGTGATAGTGGTAAACCACAAGTATCAATACCTGAGGAGCTTGTTCAAATACAAGCTTATTTACGATGGGAAAGGAAAGGCAAGCAGATTTATACCCCAGAGCGGGAAAAGGTAAATGACCAGATTTAAGTAAGGTTTGGCATTGTCACAAGTACTTTTCTAATTTTGTATTCACGTTTCTGCTTTAAAAAGAAGTCTCAAAAGCAAGACGAAACAAAGTTTAGATGATATTACTCAATGGAAAGTATCAAACTAAACAATCATTCAGCTCAGCACAAGATCTCGCAATTGCGAGATTGAATCTGAGAAACTCATAGAACAACTTGTCCTCTACCGAATGAGAGGCTAAAAGTACGTATCTGTATAATGTCATGTATCAGAACCTGGAGAAGAGCAGGGCCAGCAGGAATGACAAGCCCTCTTATATTGCCTTGGCCAACGATATTATGTAGATGTTCCTCCCAGATCACCCTTCTTGCCTTTCCCCTTTCCTTCTTCAGTTATCTATTAATAATGTTAAATGTTTGTAGAGGCATACCCTCTAACGAACTGTCATTTAAGATCTTTTTATAGCAATATCTTTTGTTACATCATGTCCTTTTATATTACAATATGACTTCATCACTTTATTTCTATAGAATAATCATTATTTTCTTCTTTTCCATTTAAAGAGTTTTTAGCATGCCTAATTCCTCCACCCTTTAATTTTGACAGTTGTCCTTATCTCTTGGAGCTGTACCTGCAAAACATTTGTAGATGTTTAGAAAACAGTGTTGTTATTGTACCTTCATCAAAATAGGTTCCATTAATTTTTAATTTCGTTATTACTTTAATGTCCTAACTCTAGTTTCTAGTGACTTTTCATATTCCAGGGAAGTTTTGTGAACAGACAGTAACTATATTTTCCAATCAATAATATGTCTAAAACCAACAATGTATGGCATTGGAAAGGATGCCATTGTTTAGCTGCAATTTGCTGGCCTAAAACCCTAGTATTCTGATTTGTTATGTTTGGGAAACATAATTGATACTCCTTGGTCTAACCCTAGCCTTTAGATTGACCCATAGGTCCTTTGAACCCAAATCTTGTATTTACTCCATTCACCGCAAAGCCTAGTTTGCCATACCCTTTTCTGGTGGATTTTTGTTGTAGGATCCTTAGGAGGCCTTTAGCTTAAGATCCTTGTATTACTTGATCCTTAAGCTCTACCAAGGAGGTCTCCCTTGTGTTGGATTGTGTCCTTCACTAAAGAGAGAGGAGTAGGTGTTGAGGTGTGTTATAACCCTTTTTGCCACTTTATGTCAGTTAGAGGAACCTAATGTCAAACTCCTTCAGTTGCTGGCCTAAATGTAGACCTTCCCCTCCTTGTTTGTGGTCAATTAGTAACCCATTGATCTTACAGCCTTGGCATCTCATGTACCCATTGTTCCATGAGTGTGTGCATCTTGTCACCCGATATACAACATGCCAAGGTTGTGGTAGCGATGGGCTAGTAATGGAGCACAAACAAGGACAAAAAAGTCTACATACAGACCAACAATTGAAGGAGGTTGACATTAAGTTCCTCTCATTGACATAAAGTGGCAAGAAGGGTTATAACAAGGTGATAGTGGTAACACTCTTGTGTGTTGCACATTGTCTAGGTAACTTAGTAAGGTTTTGCACTAGGTGCCATATTTTGCTGTAATAGGCACTAAGAGTAAGAACCATATGACATATTGCGTGGAGGTTGGATACTTGACTCAAGGACACTTGGGTTGGGGAGCATACTACATGGAGGTTGGTTGTGAGCTTGGACACGTGTCGAGGAGAAGCTTTGGAGTAAGTAATTTCCTTGGCACATATGTTAAGGAGTGTTGGGCATAACAGGCCTGTGGCATAGGGTTAGAGGAGGAGCACCTTGCATGAGTACACTTGGGGAATGAACTGTCGTGTAAAAAGGAGTGTTGGGCTAACAACTTGTTGGATCAACACCATATTGGAGGAGGGGCATTGGGTCCAAAAGGGTATCATGCTTAGAGTGTTCCATGTGGGGTTGCTTTGTTGACTTAGATCTAGAGTTACTTATGTGGACCTAGTCCATGTTTTACAGTGGCCACCCTCACCTATTGTTAAAATTGGACAACTAGGTCCAAACTCCAGGTTGTGCTGCTCAGATGACGATCCCAATATTTTTATTGGATTCCTCTTTCGGAGAGGTGTAAGATTGATCTAAAGATCATCTCGATCGGATGAGCAGAACATGTACTTTGAATTTATTCCACTTATGTGCTAGGTCCGCCTGGAATAAAATATAGACTTAAATGTCTTAAAAGATGTGTCACACACCCCCAAAGATTCCTATATATTGAAGAGACTTAGAGTTCATTTGACACACATTGTTGTGGAGGAATTCTCTCTCTCTGGATAGCGTTGGAGCTGTGATATATATGGACTATTCTTTGTTTGGGTTGTTCTCGGTTACGTGTGACACGCTTGGCTGAATGACCTATTAGAGACTTTGCTGGTAGAAGCATCCTGCTGATCGCCGTAACGCCACCATTTATTATCTCTGTTTTGGCTTGGCTTCTATCGATCTATTACTATGTTCTATCTACTTCAGTGTTGTGTGCCCTAATCTGAAATGGCATAGAACATATGCAGAAATTAACATGGTATCAGAGCTGAGGTAAAGACAAAGCCCAACATGATTGAAAGCAATCATTAATCTATTGAGTAAGATCCAATGTGCAACACACATCAAGAAAGAGCTCGTTAAAAGAAGGAAACTTCGCTGCAGCAAGAAGGAAGGAACAACGTGGGCAAGAAATTGTTTCTAGGGCTGTTTCAGGTGACCCATGCGCTGTTGAAGCGAAGGAGAAAAGGCTGAGTTCAGGTCTCTTTATGATTGTGTGAATGCCAAGTAAACCTTGCAGGAAGGCCGAGCTCCATAGGGAGTTTTCTGAAAATGTTTGGACCTGTTTTGGGTGGGCAAACCCTTGTAGATGGTCGCAGTTCTGTGCTAAGAATCTGTAGAAGGCCGCAGCCCTAGAGTGAGGGTCGAAGTTTGTTTGGAAGGCTAGAAATAGCCCCGAACCTCAGTGCAACCTCTCAAATAAAGGAACCCGCAACAAATCCAGGTATGTTATAAGGGTTTACTGTGTTTGTTTAAGATGTTAAAAGTTTGTGTATAAACCGCAGGCTTCATCCCGTCCAAACAAAGACTACATTCCTCTCGCTCTCTCATTCGGTTGAGGTGTTCTTACCTAAGCCAAATTTCTGTGACAATCCAAGGCCATCGTGATAATGCAGCGAAGGGCTCTACAGATTCACAGGTGTTCTGTGGTAAGGTGAACTTTCCATGGGCTCTGGTGGTCGTTCGTGTAATCACTGGGCAAACTAGGATTTTTTTACGCTCAATCCAAGAGCTTTCCAACGACCTCAAGATGACGACCATTATGCAGCCACGAGGCCCCGCGAAGACCGAAAAAAAAATATGTTGATAAATCCGTCATATCTGCAAAGGCTGTGGCCGACGCTGTGCGAACCAGCTTGGGTTCCAAGGGCATGGATAAATGCTCTGCACAGCTACGGTGCCACGATCCTGTACAAGCTGGAGGTATTGCAGCTTGCTGCAAAGATGCCGGTGGACATCGTGGCCGACGATACTACGACGGTCGTGGTCGTGGTCGTGGTCGTTGCGGGGGCGATCTTGGAACTGTGCATGAACTTGCTTGACAAGGGAATTCACCCATCTATCATCTCGGAGGCTTTCGAAAAAGGGCGTCGAGGTCTTGACAACAATATCGGTGCCAGTGCAGCTGACGGATCGAGTGTCCCTGGTGAAAAGTGAGAGAAGTCATCTTCCCTTCTCATTCCTTTAGCTGATTGACACTGTCTTAAAAATTTTGTGGATCCTGCGAAGCTCGATATCGTGGATTTGAGAGACATTAGGATTATCAACAAATTGAGATCGTGATAATCCCGATAGCGTGCTGCCTGAAGCTAATTGACCTGAATAAAGATTGTGACGACAACAACAAGTCGTGGGTCAGTTAGAAATACTCACCAAAACTGAATGATCAGTGGAAGGCAACTGAGATCGAGTCTCTCCCGGCCGGGTATTTTGGACCAAATTTCCAAGTATTTTGGATAAATACACTACGAGAGAGAGGACAAGTTTATACCTTTACTTCACTGTGGAGAAGGGATGAGTAGCTGAACGTCAAGGTCAAGTTTTTGCTGTAACTAAGAGGTCGTGTTCTGAATTTACAGTGATCGAGTTTACTCACAAAGGAGGGCCGAATCTCCATTCTTGTTGCTGACCAAGTGTACTGTGGAGAGACACCAAAAGAGAGGACAAATTTCTGTGAGTGTATACTCGTGTTGTTGCAAGTATTGCTTCTGGAGCTGCGTTCCATATTATAGGAAATTTCTAAGCTGTATGGTTGGAGGTACCATTGCTGACTCAAGGAAGAGGCTGGCCCTGATAAACTAACTTTATATTCTTCTATGGTAATATTGCAGACTCCAACCTCTACAAGCACTTCTTGCGATAACATCCATGATATGTTTTGATTCTTATAACCAAAGCCATCAACAGTGAGCCATTATCAAGAAGAGTTTAGTCTTGAGCTTGCACATCTAAATATTGATCAGTTCATAACGTTCTGTTGATATGAGCGGTATGAGAAAGTGCTATTGGCTCGTGTTCTGTTCATAACAAATCTTCTCAGAATTTTCATCTTCAAAGCGAACACGATTAGCATTAAGAACAAAGCGAAAATTACAGTAAAGGAAAGATATCCCTGTATCTGTGGCATCATGGTTATATGTTTTCAACCATACTCAAAAACCAATCTAAGACATTCCTCATCTCCTATAAAGTTCGTTGATACTAAGGTATGCTACTAAAATTCTGCTTTAAGAAGTCAACGATCGAAATGATGGTGTTGTATGAGCCTCCGTAAACTATTAATTGTAAATCTGAAACTGAGAAGCAGTGCTAGATGAGATACCAGATGTAGCAGATGAAGCTCTCAAGTGCAGAATTATGAAAGAAGGAATCATGTTTGGATTCCTAGTTCTGTGAGTCACAGTAAAGACGGCTGGTTGAGGAAGCTACAACAGACCTCCTCAGAATAACAGGTAATTGCTACAAGACACAAGCTAAGGCTTGTAGATACATTATCCCTGTTTGACAGCGACATATGGCAGAATATGTATGACCATGATGAAGAAGATAGTGACGGGTAAGATAAAATTATGACACATCATAATCAGCGATATCGCAGTAATCTGTATCAGTCTTACATTACAGCGTAATGATAAAGTGTGAACTGAGAAGTCTTTGCAGCCTTCAGTCACGTCGTTGGAATCTTGAACCATGCTTAGCAAAGCCTGTAAAGTTATGAATAAATGATTTCCATTATTTGACAAGCATATGATACGTGTCAAGATGCATGAAAGCAATATGACTGTATATGGCTATGAGTCTTTAATGGCTTTGACTATGGGAGAATAAAACTCCTTTCCAAGCTGGTGTCTTGGATGCCCTCATTTAAATTAGAAGTCTTCTCTAGAAAGAGAAGGTGGCATTAAGAGGGAGAATATATCTTTATATGCTCCTGAGCGGATACCATTGCTGAACGAAAGAAGATCCTCATGGCTCAGAGACATATGGCTTCAGAGGGGGAAATTCCGGAGGAAAACCAAGAAGCCATATAAATACCAGGGGTATCTAGCAGCCATGAATACAATATGAGCCTAGATCATGTGAAGAAGCTGTAAAGTATCTAAATCTGCAAGGATGCGAGGGTGATGGTTCCAAGACCACAGATCAAAGCTATTGTCACCTCGATACAAAATCAAGCATGGATCTAATGGAAGTACTGAAAAGTTCAAGGCAAGATTCGTTGCCTGTGAGGAAGGCATAGACTATGATGACATATTTGCACCTGTGGCCTGATATACCACCATTCGATCTGTCATAGCCCTTGTTGCTACGCAAGGACGAAATCTTCATCAGATGGATGTAAAGACCGTTTTTTGTGGCATGGTGCGATAAAGGAAGAGGTGTATGTAGAGCAACCTCTAGGGTTTGAAATCCAGGATCGGGACACCCATGTCCGCAGGTTGAAGAAAACCCTCTATGGGTTGAAGCAAGCACCCAGAGCTTGGTACGAGAGGATAGATAGCTACCTGATGAAGCTCGACTTCACTCGTAGTAATGCTAATCTGAACCTTTACTTCAAGGTTGATAGAGAGAAGCCTCTCATTCTGGTGCTGTATGTGAACGACCTCTTCCTGGCAGGTGCTGACCCTCTCATTCATCAGCGTAAGAGGGAGCTCGCTGCTGAGTTCGAGATGAAAGACCTAGGACTGATGTCTAGGCCTGGAGGTCTGGTAGAGACCTGGCAAGATTTTCCTTTCTCAAGGAAAATACATTGTGAAGCTTCTGGAAAGATTTAGTATGGTGGACTGCAAGTTCGTGTCGACACCAATGGATCTCAACTTTAAGAAGTTGAGTGGCAGCATTGCTGGGCTCGTGTTAGCAAATCCTACTGAGTATCGTTAACTCGTAGGGTCCCTGATGTTCTTAGTGAACACCCGTCCGAACGTATGTTGTGCAATGAACACTTCGAGTCAACACATGGTTGATCATATCATTCATTGGGTTGGTGCCAAGAAACTCTTGAGATATCTCTGAGGCACAATAGACCATGGGCTGAGATACACTGCCGGGAGTATGACACTCCATGGATATACTAATGACGTTTGGGCTGGCAGTGTGGTGATCGTAAGTGCACATCTGGATGCTACTTCACAAGTAGATTTGCTTCGGGCAGGAAATGAAAGACGGTAGCCTTGAGCACCGCTGAGGTCGAACACATTGCAGCATGTATGACCCGTTGTGAAGTCACTTGGTTGCGAAAGCTCTTCCGTGAGCTGTTTGAGCATGTGTTATCCTTTGTGATAACTAGAGGGGGATTCATTTGTCATAGAATCTCGGGTTCCACGATTAATCCAAGCACGTTGATGGCTAGTACCACTTTATCCGGGATATGGTACAGCGAGGCGCCGTAAGGCTCGATCATAGGAACTGATGAGCAGGTCGCGGATATTATCACTATGCCCTTGGGGAAGGTCATGTTCCTAACCTTCCGTGAGAATCTTGGAATCATGGAATGACCCTATTCTGAGGGTCTTGTTGGACGATGAGCCTTGGGAGCTCTGGGGGGCTTTAGGGATAGCTTCTCGGAGCTATAAGCAACCATAGGGCTAGGCTTGCCAAACCTTGTTGGTGTGCTTGGGCCCCACCGTGATGATTGAGTTGGTTCACCTCTCATGATTTGTGCCCCATATGCATCCTACCCATTTGAGTTCCGGACTTATGGGAAGTACCTCTCATTTGGCCAATGAGGTGGGAAAAGCTAGAGACTAGTAGCAAAGACTGATGGACGCATCAGAGATTGTCGTATTGTCTATCTAGGATGACACGTGTCCAACCACTTGATCTGGGATCAAGTTTAGCGAGGTTTCGGACCTCCAACTGACTTTGGGTCAGGTAAACCAACCTTGGGTTGGTATGAGACTCTTTGTGAGTCCTATAGAGGTTTCGGACCTCTGGGCTGAATCTGTCAGCCTGTATGATGTCTTTGTGACTGACCCACTTCTCTTCTGAAATAAAGAGGCTAGCAAAGCAAGTTACGGCGGGATGACGCACGATGTTTGGATTGCACTAGTGGGCGGAGTTCTCCCTAGTTGAGAGGGAGTGTTAAAATTGGACAACTAGGTCCAAACTCTAGGTTGTGCTGCTCAGATGACGATCCCAATATTTTTATTGGATTCCTCTTTCAGAGAGGTGTAAGATTGATCTAAAGATCATCTCGATCGAATGAGCAGAACATGTACTTCGAATTTATTCCACTTATGTGCTAGGTCGGCCTGGAATAAAATATAGACTTAAATGTCTTAAAGGACGTGTCACACACCCCCAAAGATTCCTATATATTGAAGAGACTTAGAGTTCATTTGACACACATTGTTGTGGAGGAATTCTCTCTCTCTGGATCTCGTTGGAGCTGTGATATATATGTACTGTTCTTTGTTTGGGTTGTTCTGGGTTACGTGTGACACACTTGGCTGAATGAACTATTGGAGACTTTGCTGGTAAAAGCATCCTGCTGATCGCCGTAACACCACCATTTATTATCTCTGTTTTGGCTTGTCTTCTATCGATCTATTACTATGTTCTATCTACTTCAGTGTTGTGTGCCCTAATCTGAAATTGCATAGAACATATGCAGAAATTAACACCTATTTTATATAAAAGGGGAAGAGAACCTTTGTCATTACTTATTACTATCTTTGCAATTGTCTTGGAGGAGTCTTGTAGGGAGAAAGACCTAGGATTTGTGATGTACCCCACTAGAGACATTAAGATGGATGTTGGTGCTTGAAGATGTGGTAGGAATCCTTGCTTGTGTGATACAAGAGGATACTGGGGATTGTGCTTATCCTAGAGAAGAACATGAGCATTTGAGGAGTTGAGTTTTTGGATACAAGCTTTGCCTATTGGCCTGAGTTTCTCACACTTTGTATTGTCTTGCAGAGGTCGTATCTTTTGTTGTGAAGCAAGAGGAGGTAGCATGATGTTGGAACCCTATAGAAGACATGCAAAAAATAGATACCACTGTGGGTGATATTGTGGCATTTCCCTTAGGTGATGCATAGAGGCTAGGGCAAGATTATGGAGTGCTAGATGAGTAGCTTGGATTGATGAGATGTTTTTCTTGAGATTGGCATGATACCTTGCTTGGATGAAGATTGTTGTATTGTGCTCTTGATGTTCCATGGAGGTCTTGGTCTTGTGTTGATGCAAAAGTTAAAGACCTAGTGTTTGAGGACTAAAACCCTAGGATGGAAATGAAGACTTGGAGGCTAAAACCCTAGGGTTGTCTGGTTTATCATGTTGATTTGATATAACAAGAGCTAGATTTATTTGGGTGATTTGATAAGGATAAGTTCATGTTGAAATTCCCATTTCACTCTAAGTCTGGTCTTATGGCTAGACTAGTACATAAACACACTAGAGATGCTCAACTATGAAGCACTTTGCACAACGGAAAATATCAACAGTTAAATCAACAATACTACACAATATATATGGCACAAAACATTCCTTATCAGTCCATCAATAATATAATCATAGGGCTCCTGTACCAGGGATCATGGCCCTTTAGAAACCCTGATACAAATGCTTTAATACAACAAAGTACAATTTGTCCTTTGTTACAACTAGGGCTAAGGCCTAATCCTTCAGGCTCTCATCTACCCATAACAAAAAAACATAACAATCTCAACTTGTTGTATACTATCCTTTGCAGGCAACCCTTTTAATCCTCTTGTCCACATAAATCAAACCCTCTAGATCTCTATCCACAGGTTGTGGCTTCCAACAACTATTTCTTCTGTCTACGCTCATAACAACCATTGTTATGTTGGAAAATCATAAAGGCAGAAAGATTTTCTTGTGTTGATAATTACTTGTGATATTATTATGTTCTTATTGACTTCTTATGTCGTTCTCTTATCTTTGTTCCATTAAATAATTACCATAAATGAAACATGCAGATCAGGGACACCAGATGTAGGGGGACAACCAGGGCAAAAACCCTATATAGGGGAAAACCCAGTCAAGAACTCTTCTTTCAGTAGATTCATATGACAGTGAGACAACCAAGACCTTAGACCTACAAACCTTCCTCCTTCACCAAGTCAGCGCTTCCTCCTTGTAAATGTCAGCGCTTCAAAGTGAAGCTACAATGCATAACTTCTATCCAACAACAAAATTTTTGGCCCAGCTACTCTAGAATTTCGACCTTCCCAGCAACTGCAGGATTTCGACCTTCCAACAAAACTCCAACACTTCGCATGTGTGACATAATAGAGAGAAAAATCGACTTGGTGGAGGAGGCCTAATTGACCTAATTTACATTAAAATAATTTTCTTTCTTGATAAATAATTCCCAAGAAGGGTTTTTTACAATATGACATGGACAAAGACACTTGACATAAACCCTATAGGTCTTCAATGGAGACCTTGACCTAAAAACAATTGACCCAAGCATGAAACCCATGCTTTAATAAGTCAATTTATCTAATAATAAATTCCTTCTTTTTTCTTTAGATAAATATATTTCATTATGACTCAAATACAATTATGAAGGCCGAACCTAATTACATTCTTCAACACTCCCTCTTAACTTGGGAGGTATTCATAATTACCTATATTTATAGAGGTACATGGAAGATCTCAAAATGAACTACGAAGAGAAAAATCGACTTGGTGGAGGAGGCCTAATTGACCTAATTTACATTAAAATAATTTTCTTTCTTGATAAATAATTCCCAAGAAGGGTTTTTTACAATATGACATGGACAAAGACACTTGACATAAACCCTATAGGTCTTCAATGGAGACCTTGACCTAAAAACAATTGACCCAAGCATGAAACCCATGCTTTAATAAGTCAATTTATCTAATAATAAATTCCTTCTTTTTTCTTTAGATAAATATATTTCATTATGACTCAAATACAATTATGAAGGCCGAACCTAGTTACATTCTTCAACACTCCCTCTTAACTTGGGAGGTATTCATAATTACCTATATTTATAGAGGTACATGGAAGATCTCAAAATGAACTACGAAGAGTTTTGGCACACTCAGTGCCACAAACTAGATTCTTGACCACAGTAATCTATCCGGGTGGGACTAAGATGGACTAAGGCTTTCAGCTAATCTAGGTACCATCAGGCTTACTTACTAACCATCAACCCAGGGATCTAGGTGTGTATCCAAGGTTAGAGCTCTATGGCCAACGACACCCTCCCTACTTCGAAATCTAGACATCAACACACAAGTCGGACAAATGTCCTCCCAGGCATTTTGTTAAAATTAGGCAACTAGGGCCAAACTCCACCTTGGACAACTCATATGATGGAGATGATATTTTTATTGGATTCCTCTTTCTGAGAGGTGCAAGATTGATCTAAAGATCATCTTGTTTGGATGAGCAGAAGTGTGATTTTGAATTTAATTCTCACATATGTGCAAATTGTTAAGGTCGGCCACAAGTCTAATGTAGGCTCATGAAGCCCCAATAGATGTGTCTCCACTCCTCATCGAATTGTATAAATAAGAGAGATATTCTCCTCATTTGGATATCATCACATCTCACACATTCTCTCTCTCCTCTCTTGATTGGGTCGTACAACAAGGAGCAACTTCTCTTCACATGTTGGCCGGAAATTTCAGGATTGTTTTTGGGCTGATTCCAGGTGCGTTGACCAGCGTTGACCAAGGGTCAACTCCAATTTTATGGTTGCAGTTTTCAGGCAGTTCATTTGATTTATTGAGGCCACATTAGTTGACATAGATTCTGAGGTTTTTGGAGCAGGTTGACCTGCGTTGACCACAACGTTGACTCTGCGTTGACTGAGTTTTTCAAGACTGTTTTGGGTTGACTTTGATTGTCTTTGGAGGCCAAATTGACTGGGTTTGACCGAGCTACTTTGGAGGAGAATTTTTGTGGGTTTGGCCAGTGTTGACTTTCTGGTTAGGGCATCCTGTTGATTGCTGTTTGACTAGACTGTTTTGACATTGTTTGGGCAAGTGAATTTTGTATGATGTACTCTCTCTCTTTGCTGAACTTTTGAAGAATAATAAGATTTGAGCAAAGGGTTTTCCCCACATTGGAGTTTTTCCCTGGCATCCGCCAAATATTGTGTCCTCTTGTCTTGGCTTGTCTCTTCTTATTGTTTATGTTCTATTTGCATTTACTATCAATGTTAATGTGATTGCTAATCTGAAAATTGATATTGGGCTAATAAGAAAAATTGAAGTAAATTGCTCTTAAGCATAGAACATACCATTGTTATCTAAAATTAACATGGTATCAGAGCCCAGGTGAAGACAAAGCCCAAGCAAGAATGAGAAAAGTAATCACTGAGATTTGTTGGATAAGGACAAGGATCAATGGCTTCCTCATCTTATTTCAAATCTGAGGACAAGCTCCATGATAAATCTGATTATCATGCATGGAAGATGTCTCTAGACTTAACTTTGGAAGAGAATGAAGTCATGGATTATGTGCAGGGAAAGATTGCTCAGCCTCTTTCAAATTCATCGACGACCACTAAATCAAAGTACAAGAAAGGAGAGGTCAACGCTAAGAATATCATCAGGGATTCCATTCAAAGGCATTTGGTTGCTTACATTTCCAAGTTGGGCACATCTAAGGAGGTTGGTTAGCATGTTCAAGACTAGCAACACAAACCAAATCCTCTTTCTCAAAAACAAGCTGAAGGACATCAAGATGGATAGAGGGGAATCCGTCCAATCCTTCTTCATGAGGATTATCGAAATAAAAAAATGATCTTCTATCTATTGGAGAGGTTATTGCCGACATGGAGCTCACTCTTATTGCTCTTGGTGGTCTTCCTCGAGCATGGGATGTATTCAATACCACTATCCTCAACAATGACAAGATTCCAGGTTTTGATGAATTGCTGACTAAATGCACTCAAGAAGAGACAAGGATGATGGAGAGAGACATGCCTTCAAATAGGAATGATCCCACTGCAGTCTCTGCTCATGCTAAAAGAAAGAACAATGCTAGTCCAAGGAAACAAGGTCAAGGAAGACTGAGATTCAAAGAAGGAAGAAAGGGTAGATGCTTCAATTGTAATAGGTTTGGCCACTATGTTAGAGAGTGTCCTAATAAAAGGGACACATCTCGAGATGATGATCACAACCACAACAATTTCAAGGGAAATGGAAATCAAAGGAGTTCAACAACAAAGGAAAGAGAAATGCTCCCGTTGCACGATATGGATATGGTCAACCTTCTAAGAGATTGAGAAACTCTAGGTATGATGAATCTAATGTTGTAGATAACAAGCAAAAACAATTTTATCTTATATCTTCCCTCTCTACTACCTCTCCTCCGGACACTTGAATAATTGGTTGATTGATAGTGGTGCCTCAAGGCACTTCACTGGGTACAAAGAGGCCCTCACATTTAATTGAAAAGGAAACCAATTCAGAGATCATACTTGGAGACAATGCCGCCTATCCTGTGAAAGGGACAGAGACTGTTACTCTTCATTTAAATCAAGGTCAAATCCTTCATCTGCAAGATGTATTATATATACCTGACTTGAAGAAGAATTTGGTATCTATTTCGGCAATGGAAGACAAAGGATTCAAGGTGGTATTCATTAACGGAAAGGTACGTGTTTGGAAAAGGAATTTCAGAGAAGCATTCACTCTTGGATTCAGGGATGATACCCTTTATCAGGTTGGAGGAAGCCCTTTTGGAGTCGTGACATGCAACACTTCTCTACAATCCAAATTATGGCACTGGTGTTTTTTCGCACCTTCATTATAAAGCTCTTCCTGATGCTAGGAAGATGGTCACAGGTATGCCTGATTTTAAAGTTGATCATGAAGGTTTTTGTCAGGGTTGTGCTGAAGGGAAACATACAAGGGGAGCATTCACCTCGGCCTCAAGTGATAGTAAGACTACTGACATTCTTCAATTGATCCATTCTGATTTATTTGGTATGTTGCTCGTAACATCTTTGGGAGGATATTTGTACTATGCTATTTTTGTGGATGTCTTCTCTTGCAAAACTTTGTTTTACTTCTTGAACAAGAAGGACAAAGTGTTCAAGTGGTTTCGCTCTTTCAAAGCCTTGGTTGAAAATCAAACAAGGAAGAAGATCAAAGTATTGAGGATCGTTAATGGAAATAAATATGAGTCAAATGAGTTCAATGACTATTGTAGGAAAGTTGGCATTAAGAGGGAGACCACTACTGATTATACTCCTGAACAAAATGGAGTTGCCGAAAGAAAGAATCGAACCATCATTGAAGCCACTCGTGCCATGCTTCATGACCAAGGCCTACCGAAGTTCCTATGGGGAGAAACTTCCAACACTTCCGTGTATACATTCAAAATAGATGCCCACATCAAGCATTGGACTCCAAAATTTCAGAAGAAGTTTTTATTAGTAAGAAACTTGATGTTTCTCATTTTAGAATTTTTGGTAGTCCCGTATATTTTCATGTGCCTAAAGAAAAGAGAAGCAAGCTAGTGCTTCTGGGAAGAAGGGAATATTTGTGGGCTACAATGAAACTTCAAAGGGATATAGAATGTATATTCCTGGTCAAAGGGAAGTGGAGATAAGTCATGATATCACCTTCAATGAAGATGCTACCCTTGGGAAGGTGAGAGATCTTCCTATTTCAAAGAAAGAAAAAGATGAAGATGTAGGAAAGCAGGAAGAACTGGAGGATGAACCGATGTTCGATGTAGAAGGCCCGATGGATTCCATTGATCCATCTCCTAGTGAGCCCTCTTCTTAAAAAAGGAGACCCTCATGGCTTAGAGATACTCTTGAAGATACCGAGAGACATATTGCACCAAGTGGGATATTTCGTGAAAGTAAAAAGCCAAGTAGGTACCAAGGGTACTTAATTTCCATGAGCACCATTGTTCAATATGAGCCTGGAATGTTCGAAGAAGCCGTGAAGCACCAAGTTTGGAAGGATGCAATCAACGAAGCGTATGAGGCAATCATGAAAAATGATGTCTGGGATGTGGTCCCTATACTAAAGGACAAGTTTGTCGTCACCTCGAAATGGCTTTACAAAATCAAACATGGCGCTGATGGGAGTGTTGAAAAGTTCAAGGCCAGGTTCGTTGCTCGAGGCTTCTCTCAAAAGGAAGGTGTGGACTATGATGAGATATTTGCACCGGTTGCTTGATATACCACTATTTGTTCGATTATTTCCCTTGCTGCCTCTCAGAGATGAAATCTACATCAAATGGATGTCAAAACTGCTTTCTTACATGGCTCGCTTAAGGAAGAAGTTTATGTAGAACAACTCGAAGGGTTTGAAGTTCTGGACCGAAAGTCTCATGTATGCAGGTTGAAGAAATCACTCTATGGGTTGAAGCAAGCCCCGAGGGCTTGGTATGAGGGATCAATAGTTATCTTATGAAGCTGGGATTTACAAGAAGTGAAGCTGATTCGAACCTTTACTTTAAGGTTGAAAATGATAGGCCTCTCATTTTGGTGCTCTATGTGGACGATATCTTTCTGACATGGGCAGACCCTCTCTTTCATCAATGCAAGAGGGAGTTGGCTTTTGAATTCGAGATGAAAGACCTAGGACTAATGCAATACTTCCTAGGCTTGGAGGTCTAGCAAAACTTAGGTGAGATTTTCCTTTCTCAAGGAAAATATATTGTGAAGCTGCTTGAAAGATTTGGGATGGTGGACTGTAAGCCTGTGACTATTCCGTTGGAACTCAACTTTAAGAAGCTATGCGGAAGTGCTGCTGGGCCCGATTTGGGAAATCCTTTCGAGTATTGTCAACTTCTGGGGGCCATGATGTTCTTGTGAAATCTCGTCTAGACATATGCTTCGTAGTGAATACATAGAGTCAAGTTAGGTCGAATCTCATCACATACACTGGATTGCTGCCAAGAATATTTTGAGATATCTCCGGGGCACAATCAACTATGGATTGAGATACACTGCCGGGAATTTGAGGCTCCATGGATATACGGATACTGATGGGGCTAGCAGTGTGGTGGATCATAAAAACACATTTGGATGCTGCTTCTCACTAGGTTCTGCTTCGATATCCTGGATGAGCAAGAAGCAAAAATCGGTTGTTTTGAGCACCGTTGAGGCTGAATACATTGCAACAAGTATGGCCTATTGTGAAGATGTTTGGTTGAGGAAACTCTTTAGTGAGCTGTTTGAGCATGTGCTGGATACCACCGTGATCTACTGCGACAACCAAAGTGGGATTCGTCTTTCAGAGAATCTCGTGTTCCACGACCGCTCCAAGTATATTGATATAAGGTACCACTTTATTCGGGATATGATATAGTGTGGAGCAGTAAGGCTCCATCACATTGGAACTGATGAGTAGGTCGCAGATATTCACAAAGCCCCTGGGGAAGGTCAAATACTTAACCTTCTGTGAGAAACTTGGAGTCGAGGATAGACCCTCTTATGAGGGTCCTGCATGAGTTGGACATTGAGCTCTGGGAGCTCCGAGGGGCTTGGGGGACTTCTTGGAGCTATGAGCAACCATAGGGTGAGTGGTTCACCTTCCCCTAGTGGTGCGCTATGTACAGGGTGAGTGGTTCACCTTTCCCTGTGATACCCCCTTTGTTGGTTGATATATGAGCAGGTTCACCTTCTCCTGCTGGTGCCCCAACATACATCCTACCCATGCAGTCTGGGACTCATGGGAAGCACCTCTCATCTGGACAATGAGTTTGGAAATGAGGATAAAGACCATATCTATACTGATGGACTCATCGTGTATTGCCGTACTCTCTATGCGAGGATGCATGGTGTTCAACAACTTGATCTGGGATCAAGTCTGATTGAGGTTTTACCTTTGGATTGACTTTGGGTCAGTGGAGAGTGGCAAGGTCTTGTGACTCACTCTCGATCAAATTCCTCTTCATTATTTCTTTATAGTTCAACAGAGCAATGCATCGATGACAGAGATGGTATAGGTTGACAGATGAATTGGTAGGTGGATTTCTTCCTAGTTGAGAGGGAGTGTTAAAATTAGGCAACTAGGGCCAAACTCCACCTTGGACAACTCATATGCTGGAGATGATATTTTTATCGGATTCCTCTTTTCGAGAGGTGCAAGATTGATCTAAAGATCATCTTGTTTGGATGAGCAGAAGTGTGATTTTGAATTTAATTCTCACACGTGCAAATTGTCAAGGTCAGCCAGAAGTCTAATGTAGGCTCACGAAGCCCCAATAGATGTGTCTCCACTCCTCATCGAATTGTATAAATAAGATAGACATTCTCCTCATTTGGATATCATCACATCTCACACATTCTCTTTCTCCTCTCTTGATTGGGTTGTACAATAAGGAGCAACTTCTCTTCACACTTTGACCGAAAATTTCAGGAGGAAATTTCAGGATTGTTTTTGGGCTGATTGCAGGTGCGTTGACCAGCATTGACCGAGGGTCAACTCCACCTTTTTGACTGTGGTTTTCAGGCAGTTCATCCGATTTATTGAGGCCGCATTAGCTGACACAGTTTCCAAGGTTTTTGGAGCAGGTTGACTTGCATTGATCGCAGGGTCTTTGACCGCAACGTTGACTCTGCGTTGACCGAGTTTTTCAGGAGAGTTTTGGGTTGACTTTGTCTGTCTTTGGAGGCCGAATTGACTAGGTTTGATCAAGCTACTTTGGAGGAGAAATTCTGCTGGTTTGACTAGTGTTGACTTTTTGGTTAGGGCATCCTGTTGACTGTTGTTTGACTGGATTGTTTTGACAATGTTTGGGCAAGTGAATTTTGTATGATGTACTCTCTCTCTTTGCTGAACTTTTGAAGAATAATAAGAAGATTTGATCAAAGGGTTTCCCCACATTGGGGTTTTTCCCTAGCATCTGCCAAATATTGTGTCCTCTTGTCTTGGCTTGTCTTCTGCTTATTGTTTATGTTCTATCTGCATTTACTATCAATGTTAATGTTATTGCTAATCTGGAAATTGATATTGGGCTAATAAGAAAAATTGAAGTAAATTGCTCTTAAGCATAGAACATACCATTGTTATCTAAAATTAACACATTTTGTATTACACACGATGCCTCAGCACTTTCGATTATTTAAATCTGTAACATCAAATCTCTTCCGATCAATTAGATTGGTAACATCAAATCTCTTCCGATCAATTAGATCGGTAACATCAAATAAATCAAGCATGTTTATAGACTAAATTTCTAGTCTAAACATGCTTCCAAAACTTCCACCTTTTTAGGAGAGATTTACCTGTACAGACACAACCCCAATCAATAACAAACTTTCAAATACATATAAGTAAACACAAACCTTCGGGGTCTTCAATCATCTTGATGCCACTTTATTCATATGCAACTAGTCGGAAGCTTTTCTTCTTTAATTTCTTCAGCAACACCAAGATATCCTTAATACTTTGTAGTGCATTCATTCTCTTATTTCTACTTCAAGGTGTCCACCATGACTATCATGACAAGCTCCCTATTAACTTAGGGAGATCAACTACTTTCTATAACATCGAAGAGTCTTTCATGGCTTCAGTCCTTCTTATGAAGGTCATCTTGATCTTGTAGCTTTCTTCATCATGCTTATACAAACATCTTCATTATCTATGAAGATTGTGGATTTGCAAAACTTTAATAGCAAGTACAACCAAAATACATATGAAGTTAACTATATCAGAATCATACAATATTACAATTTAGACATCAAATACCTAAACTTAGTTAGGTTCATAATCAACAAGAGACACATACTTCCATACTTCAATTTCTTGCTAGGGTTTTATTATAAACCCTAGATCACATCATTAAAATTTAATGTAATTCAATCAAGATATCAACCTCAATATTACTTTTAGAGATATGACAGACTCTACTATGAATATTGCAAACCATAGAATCCATCTTTGAGATACTAAGCCTTAGATGTCAACAATCAAAACCAATCATAGCACGATCTAAGGTTTCAATAATATGGCCAACTTCTACTAGGGTTTGTTGTAAACCCTAGACTTTATCATCATATTGGAAACAATATCATTATATCCTAGAATATCAAACTTATACTAGGGCTTAATTACAAACCCTAGGGGCCTATAACTATGAGCATCAACAATTAGGTTAGCATATATACATATCTAGGATTTCATAATCATGCACAAGCATATCAATATCTATTAGGTAAACCCAAGATACAAATATCAATATATTAAAGTTAGACATACAACAATTTTGATCAGGCTAGGGTTTTGATCAAACAGACAAATGTATACCTAGGGTTTCATTCCTAGGAACTTGCTATAGATATTATAAGGGTTTTGCTCCTAAACCCTAATTTACCAAAACCCTAAAGGTCTAGGATTTCAATACACAACAAACCTTAAAGGATTAGGGTTTCTATAATAGTATCAAAACCCTAAACATCAAAAGAACAATATTTTATAGATTTCATCAACAACCCTAAGTTGATTAGGGTTTCATACTCAATATACCCTTAGGTTAGGGTTTTATAGTGAACCTTTTAGGGTTCCACAATGATGATTTAATGAGGGCAGATTCAATCTAATGATTAATCACCTTAACAAGAAATTGTGATTCAAAGTCCTAGACATAACGATGTTAGTAATGTAAAACAGATTATTAAAAGAAATAAGTATAGCTTTATTATGAAGAGAACAAAAACTTATGGTCTAAGACAAACCTTTGAGTTGTTTCTTTATCAAACCTGGTAGAACATCAAATCTTGAAGAGCTTCCTTTGCAACATAACTTCTATCATGCTTTGTCTTGTGAGGTCTCCTCCATAACCCTTGAGCATTCAAGAAGCTTTCCCAAACAAGGAAAATATAAAAAGAAAAGTTATTAGCATATAACACAAACATATTTTGATAAGAGGGGAAACCAAATATAAAAATATAATACAAGGAGTAAGATACTTATCTTTGGTAAAATGGTGGGGGTTCCCTCTTAATCCAATCTTGAGGGATACCTATAACTTTATCAAAACAATTCAAAAATGTTCTACCAAAGCATGTTAGACCTATAAGTGTTAGAAATCAAAACATAAAGGAAAACAATGCAAAACTTAGACTAGAAGGATATGTAAGGGATAGAGTCCCTAAGAGTCCCTAGAAAATAAGTCTTTGACTTCGGATTCTTCCATCTTGTTCTTCTTTGGTGAACCTTCATTGACAATATTTGCTTGATCCCTATCTCTCTTTATTCATTGGATTCTCAGGGCAATGGTTTCTATAGTGACCCATTTTGTGACAATTGTAACATTCAATATTAGATACGTCTATTTTCTTTCTTGGTCCTTTGAACTTTTTGAAGGTTCCCTTATTCTTGTGATGAGCGGAATAGGCATTTGAGATGTTCTCCTCTTCATTCTCTTTGTTGTTTACTAACGATATTATGGCTTCTTCTTGACTACATGGATTCCATATTTGTTCGAATGTCGGAGTATCCTTCCAACTGTTGATTCCTAATGCAAAGGAACTCCACGATGTTGGTAGTCCTAGAAGGGCAGTAATCATGAGCTCTTTTTCTGGTACCATTTCATCTATTACTTGGAGTTCATCTCTGATTCTAGATATCCTTATAAAGGATGCCACAATATGGTCTTTTGTCATCTTCATAGTTCCTAGTTCATTCTTGAGGCTTGCAATTTGACCAATGTTCTTGATTGTGAATAATTTGGATAGGGCCTCATACATTTCTTGAGCGAAATCTATGTTGGATATATATGGAATGAGGTTGTCTTTTATTCCATCCACTATTAGGTTCATGGCCAATATTTTTGTTTCTCTGAACTTTGCTTTCTCTGGTTCACTTGATTCATCTGTAGGCTTCTTGACTTTTCCTTTGACTAAATCCAAAACTTTATTCTTCTCGAGGATGAGATCTATCCTCTTTTTCCATGGCCAGTAGTTGGAGGCTCCTTCTAGTTTATTTTCTCCCTTCAATGAGTTCGACATAGTTCTTGTAGACAGTAGGCTTATCCCCTTATATGATCCCTTTTCTTGATGACCCTTATTCAAATTCTTAAGATTCCTTATTCTCCTTATAGTAGATCTTCAGGCTGTGTTTTTCCTCTTTCACGTTAGCTCTGAAACCATGTTGGAAAATCATGAAGGAAAAAATATTTTCTTATGTTGATAATTACTTGTGATATTATTATGTTCTTATTAACTTCTTATGTCGTTTTTTTATCTTTGTTCCATTAAGCAATTATCAAAATCGAAACATGAAGGTTAGGGACACCAGATGTAGGCGGACAACTGGGGCAAAACCCCTATATAGGTGAAAACCCAGTCAAGAACTCTTCCTTCAGTAGATTCATATGACAGTGAGACAACCAAGACCCTAGACCAACAAACCTTCCTCCACCAAGTCAGCCCTTCCTCCTTGTAAATGTCAGCCCTTCAAAGTGCATCTACAATGCAGAACTTCGATCCAGCTGTAGAATTTTTAGCCCAACTAGTGTAGAATTTCGACCTTCCCAGCAACTGTAGAATTTTGGCCTTCCAGCAAAACTTTAGCACTTTGCATGTGTGAGATAATAGAGAGAGAAATCATCTTCCATAGCATGATAATGACCTTCTCCTTCACTAGCCCTTGCCTTCTTCTTCCTTGGAATTCGTACCCTTTTATTGCAACTAGCACTGCAATTTACTGCAAATCGAACTTGATGTGAGTGTGTGACAAATGACGTCGAGTTGCTCCAATATATAGACTTCTTGTGAGGTCGAATTACCTTGTTTGAGGCCGACTTGATCTTTTTTGAGGCCAACTTGGTGGAGGAGGCCTAATTGACCTAATTTACTTTAAAATAATTTTCTTTCTTGACAAATAATTCCCAAGAAGGGTTCTTTACAAGATGACATGGACAAGGAGACTTGACATAAACCCTAGAGGTCTTCGATGGAGACCTTGACCTAGAAACAATTGACCCAAGCATGAAACCCATGCATTAATAAGTCAATTTATTTAATAATAAATTCCTTTTCTTTCTTTTGATAAATATATTTCATTATGACTCAAATACAATTACGAAGACAGAACCTAGTTACATTTTTCAACATGTTATAGCCCTCTTTAGTAGCTCTATTCTTGTTGTTAACAACCTAGGTCTGCATCGTCGAGCTTATAATCAGCCTCAGTCCTCCTTAAATACCCTTGACTTCTTGTCCTTTTTTCTATGTAATGTCCCCATTTCAGTTTCCTCTATGGTACAACCAGCGTGGATTTCCAGGGAACGTGATGGCCAAGTCACATGAGCAGGATTATGTCTTCAGAGGTCCCGGAGGGTTGTTGAGGAGTTTTACGGGGTTTCACGGCATTCGCTTCACATATTCCCATCATCAGGGTCAATTCTGCACAACTTGCTTTTGGTTCCGTTGCATTCCAATAATTCCCATAAAACAGGGTTATTATTGAGCCTGACTTAATTAACTACGCTTAAGGTGGCATTCTAGGAGGAATATTTGATGGAGCACCTTAGGGTAATAGCTTGTTGGAACCATAACGAGAAGATTTATAGGATGGGATGATGAGTAGTGACTTCCAATGGCCAAAGAAAGTATGGCGGGGATTTACCATTTTCTCTTGACATTAATTAGCCACTTAATTAAATAAAAGAAGGGGAAAATGATTAATTGAAGGAAAGAGGCCAAAAGTGACTTAAGTAAAATAAAATAAAATTAAGAGTCACTTAGATGAAATTAAGGGGGAGTTTCTAGAATAATACTAAAATAATCAAAATAAAATACTTCTAGAAGATTGTGTTATTTTTTGTAGCATCGGAGGTGTTCTAGTCTCGAAACTTTGTGGAGAGGCTAAAACACAAGAGTTCTCCATAATCTAGAAATCGTTTCTAGAAATTCAACCTAGAAGTGTCTTAATTAGATTATTAGCCTATTTTTAAATATTTTTCTAAGTCTAAACATAGGAAAAGGAGTTAATTAATTAAAATTAATTGAGATAAGGTGTGAATCATGTAGAACTCACACGGATTGACTCTGATATGATCTTGGCCGTTGGAGGTCCAACAAAAGATTGTAAGAAGTCGTCGATGGGTAGATGGAGAACACACATAGATAGATTGATTCCTTGGAGAGTTTGATTTTCCAGAGAGCAACAACAGTTGCCAGAAGAGTTCGAGCTAGAGAAGGAAGCAAAGATAGAGAGGGGCAGGGACAATGAAGCCGGAGGAAGATTTTCCAGATCCGGTGAGTACTTTGCAAAGAGGTTGAAATTTCTCGAGGAGGCTGCACAGAGGCAATGCAAGAGCTTCAGAGGGTAGTTCAATTTGCTGAAGGAAGAAGACGTTTTCAGTTCTAGAGGCCGGGAAGAGGTTCTAGAGGGCCGAAGAAGCATTTTCCCAGTCAGCAGCAGACAAGACGACTTGATTTGCAGAAGTTTCGAGCTGAAGCGTTTGAGGGACTGTGTAGAGGTGACACATGGCCCGCACAAAGCTAGGTGGATGCCTTGCTTTTCAAAGGTAGTCAAGTGTTGGGATTGATCAGAGTGAGGGTAATTTCCCTCAGATTATTTTTGCTATTATTTTCTCTGTAGGATAGCCAATATTCAACATCCAAATTGTACTCGGATTATTTCACTGCTGCATAATAATTAAATCCTCAACTGCTGCACCGATTTTCCCAAGTTGGGTTTTTCCGGGGACTTTAGTCCAAAAATAACTGTGGCAAATTTTATGGGTGTGCTACCATTTCTTAGTTTCCAGCGGTATTATTTTACGTAGTAATTTTGTGGAGATTGCAGTGTGTTTATTTCGTTGTTGTCGTAGCAATAAACTGCTATTTTAATTAACTATTAGAAGAAATGATAGCAATTGCTGCAATAGAATTTTAGTAGTGAAATTTTCACATGGTATCAGAACGAGTTTGATAGACAAGAAGCTCAAAGGTGGAGAAAGAAAATTTCGTTGTTCAGAGGGAGCAGCAGGCCGAAATTTTTTGGGGCTGCGCAGTGCCTAGCCAGGTAGTGTGAATTGCTAGACAAGGGTTCAATTTTCAATTGCAGTTGTAGGAAAATTTGATTTGTCTAGAAAAGCGATTCAAGCAGGCAGAGGGAGTAGCATCAGTTCATTATTTTCGCTGAGCAGATTTCTTGTCTGGGCACAAAGGGTTTTGCAACAATTTGCTAGAGCAAAATGTGTGTCAGGTGGATGAGAAAGAGCACACGTAGAGGGAAATTTCTCTTAGGTGATCTCGAATTTTAGAGATCTGATTTTTCTAGTTGCAAATTGGCAGTAGCTGTGGGCATATTTCCTCACTCCAGAAGGGAGTGTGAGTAGCAAATCTGACAAACAAGTAGAGGTAAAGACGAAGTTTCTAGGTCAGATTAAGAGATGGCCACATTAAGAGATGGCCACGGTTGGGCTTAGAGATCAAGATAAGTTGGAGGGAGCCTCCAACTATGTCATCTGGAAGGCTAGGATGTCCTTCCTATTATATGAACATGGCCTGAAGACCTATGCAGAGAACGTGGTGGTAGTTCCCTAGGACCCTGATCAGCTAAAGGAGTACAAAAAGGAAATGGAAAAGGTGAAGCAGATGATCTTGGATGGAGTTCGAGATCATATAGTCTCACATGTGGCAGACAAAGGGACGGCCAAGGAAATGTGGGATGCTCTCTCCGAGCTATACCAAAGTACTTCTAAGTAGAGGAAGATGTTCCTATAGGAGAAGCTGAGGAGCATCATGATGCAGGAGGGCGAGAGCATAGATTCCTTTATCACTAGGATTCAGGAGGTCCATGACCAACTTGCAGCTATTGGAGAGGCACCCAACCCATAAATCTTGTAGGTTTGGCACTGAACAGTGTCTCAGAGGAGTGGCAAGTGTTTGTCCAAAGTATCTTGGGCAGAGAGACATTCCCCAAATGGGACAGGATGTGGTACGATCTACAACAGGAGGAGTTGAGGCGGGCTTTGTTAAAAAGGACCATCAATGGCAACATCAGCAAGGGATCGAAGAGTGAGGAAGAGAATGTAGGCCTAGTATCGAAGGGTTTCAGTTAGGGACAAGAGAAGAAGAAGAAGAAGGACCTGTCAAAGTTCAAGTGCTTCAGATGTGGTGAGTTCGGTCACTACAATACTTAGTGTCTTCTCAGGAAGGACAAGTAGGAGAAGCAGGACTAGGCGGCAGTGTCTGCAGAGATAGACAAGCTTTCCTCCAGGTTGGAGGAAGAGTTTTCCATGTTTGCAGCTATACCTCTAGGAGAGAGGTGGGGAATTATAGTCCCATAGTTGCAGAGTATGGGCAGGGTCTATTCAGGCATCCTTCTCATGGATCATTACCTTGCTACAGGGGCCCATAATATTCAGTAGTAGGATGCATTAGTGTTAGATGTGCAATTAGATTCAGAGTGATAGTTGCAGTCAAATGCTAAGGAGCGCACTGTAGTGTTGACAACAGAGTAGGAGGCTCAGTAGCAAAGCCAACAACAACGCAGATTCCCCAGTGGACAGTGTAGAGGCTAGTAGCAGTTAGGACTCAGGAGACAGATGCAATAGACACAATTGATTTAGTATTTAGGATGCTTCTTGGTTGCATTTGTTGCAGTTGCAACAACAACAGATGAGAGGAAGTTGTAGTGCAGATGCGTAGTTGACAACAATATAGTAGTGCCAGCAGCAACACAAATGCAACATCAGAGTTGTGCAGTAGTTGGTGGGTAGTGGCCAGACATCAGCAATGTGACAGAGGGTAATATAGAGACAGGGTGTTGTAGCAGCAGTGGTGCAACACTAGAACACCTTCCTCATTAAGAGGGAGTGTTAGTTTTTGTAACATCAGAGGTGTTCTAGTCTCAAAACTTTTTGGAGAGGCTAAAACACAAGAGTTCTCCCTAACCTAGAAATCTTTTCTGGAAATTCCACCTAAAAGTGTCTCAATTAGATTATTAGCCTATTTTTAAATATTTCCCAAGTCTAAACTGAAGAAAAGGGGTTAATTACTCAAAATTCATTGAGATAAGGTGTGAATAAGAATCTTGCACGGATCGACTCTGATATGATCTTGGCCCTTGATTAAGTTTTAATCTTGGCCGTTGGAGGTCCAACAGAAGATTATAAGAAGTCGATGGGTAGATGGAGAACACACACATATAGATCGATTTCCTTGGAGAGTTCGATTTTCCAGAGAGCAACAATAGTTGTCGGAAGAGTTCGAGCCAGAGAAGGAAGCAGAGACAAAGAGGGGTAAGGACAGTGAAGCCAGAGGAATATTTTCCAGATCTGGTGAATACTTTGCAGAGAGGCTGAAATTTCTCCAGGAGGCTGCGTGGAAGCTTCAAAGGGCAGTTTGATTTGCTGAAGGAAGAAGACATTTTTAGTTCCAAAGGCCAGAAAGAGGGGTTCCAGAGGGTTGGAGAAGCGTTTTCCTAGTCAACAGTAGGCAGGATGACTTGATTTGGAGAAGTTCCGAGCTGAAGCATTTGAGGGACTACGCAGAGGTGACGTAGGGCTTGCGTAGAGCTAGGTGGACAACTTGCTTTTCAGAGGTAGTCAAGTTTTGGGATTGCTCGGAGTTTGAGGGTAATTTCCTTCAGATTACTTTTGCCAGTATTTTCTTTGCAGGATAGCCAATATTTGACATACAGATTGTACTCAGATTATTTCACTGTTGCATAATAATTAAAACCCTCAGCTGCTGCACCGATTTTCCCAAGTTGGGTTTTTCTGGGAACTTTAGTCCAAAAATAACAGCGTCAAATTTTATGTGCTAGCATTTCTCAGTCTCTAGAGCTATTATTTTCCACAATTATTTTGTGAAGATTGCAGTGTGTTTATTTCGTTGTTGCCATAGCAATAAACTACTAATTTAATCAACAATTAGAAGAAATAATACCAGTTGCTACAATAGGATTTCAGTAGTGAAATTTTCACATAAGACCACAAGGGACCGAAGAGTGAGGAAGAGAATGTAGGCCTAGCATCGAAGGGTGCGAGTCAGGTACAAGAAAAAATGAAGAAGAAGGACCTGTCAATGGTCAAGTGCTTCAGATGTGGTGAGTTCGGTCACTATAGTACTTAGTGTCCTCTCAAGAAGAAGGACAAGCAGGAGAATCAGGACCAGGCGATAACATCCATAGAGATAGAGAAGTTGTCCTCCAGGTTGGAGGAAGAGTTTGCCATGTTTGCAGCTATACCTCCAGGAGAGAGGTGGGCAATTTGGAATTATAGTCCCAGAGTTGCAAAGTATGGGCAGGTTCCATTGAGGTGTCCTTCTCATGGATCATTACCTTGCAATAGGGGCCCACAGTATTCAGTAGCTAGATGGATCAGTGTCAGATAATGTAGTTAGATTCAGAGTGATAGTTGCAGACTAGTTGTAGTTAAACGCTGAGGAGCGCAGTGCAGTGTTGACAACAGAGTAGGAGGCTCAGTAGCAGAGTTAACAGTAGCGTAGATTCCCCAGTGGACAATGTAGAGGCTAGTAGTAGTCAGAACTCAGGACACAGATGTAGCAGACACAATTGATTCAGTATTTAGGATGCTTTTCAGTTGCAGTTGCAACAACAGCAGATGAGAGGAAGTTTCAGTGCAAATGCAGAGTTGGCAGCAATATCGCAGTGTCAGCAGCAACATAGATGCAACATCAAAGTTGTGTAGTAGTTGGTGGGAAATGGCCAGACATTAGCAGTGTGACAAAGCGTGATACAGAGACAAGGTGTTCTGTGTTGTAGCAGCAATGGTGAAACACTAGAACACCTTTCTCGCTAAGAGGGAGTGTTAGTTTTTGTAGCATCGAAGGTGTTCTAGTCTCGAAACTTTGTGGAGAGGCTAAAACACAGGAGTTCTCCATAAACCAGAAATCGTTTCTGGAAATTCCACATAGAAGTGTCTCAATTAGATTATTAGCCTATTTTTAAATATTTCCTAAGTCTAAACTTAGGAAAAGGGGTTAATTAATCAGAATTAATTGAGATAAGGTGTGAAACATCTAGAATCTCGTACGGATCAACTTCGATATGATCTTGGCCCTTGATTAAGTTTTAATTTTGGTCGTTGGAGGTTCAACAAAAGATTATAAGAAGTCGATGGGTAGATGGAGAACACACACAGATAGATCGATTTCCTTGGAGAGTTCGATTTTCCAAAGAGCAGCAACAATTGTCGAAAGAGTTCGAGCCAGAGAAGGAAGCAAAGACAGAGAGGGGTAGGGACAGTGAAGCTGGAGGAAGATTTTCAAGATCCAGTGAGTACTTTGTAGAGAGGTTGAAATTTCTCCAGGAGGTTGTGTAGAGGCAGCGCAAAAGTTTCAAAGGGAAGTTCAATTTGCTGGAGGAAGAAGACGTTTTCAGTTCTAGAGGCTGGGAAGAGGTTCAAGAGGGACGGAGAAGCGTTATCCCAGTGAGCAACATGCAAGACGATTTGATTTGTAGAAGTTCTAAGCTGAAGCATTTGAGGGAATGCGCAGAGGTGACGCAGGGTTTGCACAAAGCTAGGTAGACGACATGCTTTTCAGAGGCAGTGAAGTGCTCGGAGTGAGGGTAATTTCCCTTAGATTATTTTTTCCAGTATTTTCTCTACAGGATAGCCAGTATTCGTCATCCAGATTGTACTCAGATTATTTCACTGCTGCATAATAATTAAAACCCTCAGTTGCTGCACCGGTTTGTCCAAGTTGGGGTTTTCCGAGGACTTTAGTCCAAAAATAATTGTGTCAAATTTTATGTGTGTGTGCTAGCATTTCTCAATTTCCAGTGCTATTATTTTCCGCAGTAATTTTGTGAATATTGCTGTGTGTTTATTTTGTTGTTGCTGTAGCAATAAACTGCTAATTTAATTAACAGTTAGAAGAAATAATACCAGTTGCTGCAATAGGATTTAAGTAGTGAAATTTTCACAGATTGGAGATCTATCAATCGAGCCTTTAAAAGGAGGAGGATTAGATAATTTGGGACATCTTGGATTTGTGTATTGTCTTTGTGAGAGGTTTTGAGAACCTAGTCCTCAACTTCAGTCAGCCCCAGGACGAAAACCCTTGGGTTATTCGGTGAGATTGGACGAAAACCCGTCTAATCCCTTGGTGAATTCTTTCAGAATCTACAAGTGTGATTTCAGTTCCAGTTTCAGTGAAGAAGTCGGATCCAGTTTGCAACAGTTTGGAGAATTTCATCTCAACCAATTTTCGGCTATTTTGTACTAGCATATAATTTCAGATTTCATAATAAAAAAATAAGGCTGAGATTAGCTGCTCGTGTTTCCTGTCTATTTGAGTTGCAGTTTATAGTTTGTCGTTATTTTCGTTGTTTGATTTGTGTAATTTGATGAATAAATTATACAGCATAATTTCCCAAAGTAAAATCCTGAATGTTTAACAAAATATCAAATTGGGATATTACATTCTGAGGCCCTTGGCCTGCCTTAATCACTCTACAGCCCAACTCCTAGGGCTTGTACAGGCCTGCAGCCAACTGCGGCCCCTGCGGCTGCTGTGGCTTGTAGCCAGTCTTCGCTCATCCAAACCACATGACTAACCTCCACACTAGGCCTTATGCAGACACATAACTCGACCTTCCAGCTATCCTTTGCTGCGGCCTCTCTTGCAAATTTTAGATGTCCTTCCCATTGCTCCTGTGCTGTCCTTCTAGGCTGCAGCTCTCTAGGGCAGATGTTCGCCACAACATCACTTGTATCTAGCCTCTCCATTGACCTCCAATATATACCTCTCTAATAGGTGCCTTATGAGCCCTCTTCATCCATTAAGAGTCTCCTCATCAAATTAGAATATAGTAATATTATCTGAGGGTTCCAAGCCCACAACTTTGGGTCCAAAATCCCAAACTTGGGTACTTTGCCCACAAACATGTCTTTTTGTGGGTTTTCTCCTCACAGACCTAGCAACCAAGGTTTGTAGGACTACCTCCCAAGTTACCCACTTTTCAACAGCTCATAGGACAGATTTGTACCTCGTACAAATCTGCTGTAAGAAAATTAAACTCAGATCTGGTTTGTACTTGGGGATGTACTCTTAATGGCCTGGAATCATCTCCCAATTTGTATATGATTTGGTGTTTGTTTTCTTGATCTATCTAGTTGATTGGTTGATGGAGAAATGATTTATACGCTGCTGTAATTAATAATCAGATTCAACCCTAACTCTGAAAGTTCATTAGGAAACATATCCAAGAAACCTTAAATATGTAGGGTTGAAATCTGAATCCTGATGTTGTAAGTTCCTAGGAAGCACTCAACTCATGGATTTCTAACAGAAGATGCATCGATGGTCATTGGCATATTTGTGAATACCGAAATATGATCAACATGATGACACAAGTTTATGATGTAGGCATAATACCTAAACTAAATTGAGAGAATAATAAATCCAAGATTAAGATGAATCAAGTTGCAAATGTACTGGATCTTCACCTTAATTATAGCTATCATTACATGCAAGAAGAAGTGTGTCAAAGCCCACAAATTTTTGTGTTTCCAAGGAAAACCTCATGGAGAAACCCTAAGGGATGCTTCCCCACATTTGCTGATGGTATCCATCTTAAACTCGTCAGAGTAGACTATGTGCCTAACATGGGAGGATTTGAATTGAGAATTTGCTTCATGGAACTAGTCAAACGACAAACAACATCGGTGGAAACCAGTTGAGTTAATTCCTTGCAGCTATGAATGTCCACTTTTACCCAACCAAAAATGATTTTTTTCTTATATTCCAATGAGTTGCAATTCGGACACACATTGGAGACAAGCTATACAGTCTATATGGAGTCACAGGACAAGATGATCCATTAGAGACTCTGATGAACAAAGAGTGTCAAGAAAAATCAACTTGGAATGGATTGATTCTTTACCATGCATTAGCCTTCTAGAAAGCTTTGGTGATCCTATCATCTTGTTTCCTCAATCCTAAGACACTACTGAAAATGTATTAGCAAAAGACAGCTTATTGAATTAATGTATTTTTGAAACAAATCAACATTGATACTTCTTCACCATGCTTTGTGGACAAACAATAACACAACACAACCAAACTAACCTGATGCAAAACTTTAGTAATGAAATTGGACACATGCAATTGGTTGCCCTTAAGGTGGAAAGCACTGGTGGGATCTTTTTCTACCATTTGCTATGCTGTAATGATCATGTGCCTACACCTTTACCAAAGTGCTTGTGTTTGTGTCCCCTATAGAGTTGAGGGGACAAGGGAAAGGACAAGGGAAATCTCTTGTTGAATATTGATTGCATATGAAGGATTGAGGTATCTATTATCTCCCACTGTAATAAGATGAGATGGGAATTGAAATAAGGAGAAACCTGTTCTTGCATGAAATAATTATTTTTCTGCTAAAATATATATTAATTTTTGAACCATTGACGTGGAGCTTATTTATAGTTGTTGTGTAGCCAAGCTCCCTTGGCATAGAGTGGCGCTTGGGTGGAGACATTGTGTTATGTAGCTTAACCTCTTCTATGATTTAATAGTATTCTGCATATTCATGTTTGTAGGTTACACAGGTACATGGGAAGATCCCTGTGGTAATATTGACAGTTTTTTCAGTAAATGTACTTTTGTTTTATCATCAATACAAAAGTGTTTTTTCCTCTCTGAAAAAAAACGGTTACATAGGTACTTTCACACAGGTCTAAGTGTCAAGATGTGGGGAAACTGTCCAAAGTCTTTACCTTAGCAAATTTACTTTAATTAAACGAACTATTAAGGTGAAATGTTTTTTTTTTATAGAAGCAAGTCTAATATGTAAGGAAATGTAAAGTTTTACATTAGTGCATTAGATGAATCTAGACTATTGATATGGACTTAATCTCAATCGTCAATCTCATTAAGAGATCAGGGTTATGGAGACTTAGTCATCGATGGTCAATTGATTTGGTCAATAAATAAAGATTATAAAGTCAAGGCTAGGTGAAGGAGAAAGACACAAGAGACACATTGAGTGATTGAGACATGAAGGACAGTGACTCAAGGAGATCTCAACTGATTTGGTGAATAGGAATTTCATCCAGTGATCAGGTTCAAGAAGACAACAAGAGAAATATGCAGCAAAAGGATCAGCCCCTTGCAGGCTATACAGCAGATTTGCAGCACCAGCACACAGGCAGCCAGACGTGGGAGGCCGTGCAAAGGTGAGGAAGGTCCCTGGCTGCACGAGAGCAGTAGAGTGAGCCACATGTGCTGCGAGCAGGCCAGCAAGGCCACATAAATGACAGCTAGGCCATATGCAGGCCACATGTGCCACATGGGTTGAGCAGCCAGCAAGTCGAGGGAGTGTTTCTGGAGTTTCTGGTGGGCTGTACTGGCTGTACAGCCTAGTAAAATTCAGCATTTTTGCTGTAGCTTGTAATTGTTTTTTGTGGGCCATTTTCCCAATAAGGGAGCCCTTGTAATTGGTTTCATTTGCTTCTGCTATAATTTTTTATTTTCCTCTTAAAACCTACTGTGTGCATTTAACTTTCAGCAAGGAAATCACAATGAAATAATTTTTCAAGTTCTGGGGTTAGAAAATTTAGTACTGCACACCTCCAATGGTTGAGTGGAAAAACCAGTGGATTTCCTGAAAGTGTCGGACTGCTTTTAAACTATATCTTGACTTTTCTTTATGGATCTTTTCTTTGTCTTGTGGTTCCTGCTGTCCTGGTTTCAGCAACTCATGAGATATGTGGCTTTTGAATTGTGCTACAACAAAGTGTAATGGTACATGATAGGTATTGATCTACCCTCAAGGACTTACTTCTAGTATTGAATACACTGATCATGCATTCAATCCAGAGTTTCATCATGAATGTATGAATAATTATTGACTTGAAGTATAATGCTATGGCCGAAGAATGTATGTATGAAGACTTTCTTTTATTAGATCAACTTTACTCCCTTCTAAGTTAGGGGGAACATTTTGATTGATACTTGGAATTCTGAAATGTATCAGTGGTGGTTCAATCTTTTAGCCCAGAGATTGTGAAGAAGACTTCTTGGAGAACGTGTGTATTGGATACAACTAGTATACATAAATCCATGGATCAAGAAATTTGAATAATTCTGACATCTAATGACATCCTAACTCTGCTGATGTGGAAATATGCTTCTGTAACCTGCTTGCAAATTCACAGTCAATTTTATTAGAAATTTTTTCTGACATTTATGGCTTTCTTCTGTAACACACTCTTAGAAAACCTGACATTAGTAGTCATTTGTGAATACTCTGTATGATTTATACTGACATTTTTCTTGTTGAGATTGGTTACTTCTGGGCTTTAAAGTTAAATAGCTTCTGCACATCTGTTGTAGGAAGAATATGAGGTGGCTCGCAAAGAGTTACAAGATGAAGTTGCTAAGGGTCTTTCCATCAATGACATTAGAGAAAAGCTGCAGGGAGGTGGTATTCTTGGTGATGGGTCTCAGGGAGGTGGTAGTCTTGGTGATGGGTCTTTAAGTATGAAGATACCTGATGATCTCATACAAGTTCAGTCATATCTACGTTGGGAGACAGCTGGCAAACCCAACTACTCTCAAGAAAAGCAACTTGTAATCATCCTTGCTATTCTAATAAACTTCTTTTAATATCAATCATCCATTTCATTTCCTTCTCTTCTAAAGAAGAGTTGCTTTGGATTATATGATAGTCGCAGTCTCTTTAAATTCACACTTTGCTTTTTCCTACTTATGTCAAAACTATAGTAACTTATTTTAGAGGGAAGACATTTACTTAAACATCCAAATTGAATTCTTTTGATCAACATAAATATGCTGCAGCAAGAGTTTGAAGAGGCTAGGAAAGACTTGGAAAATGAATTATCCAAGGGAATTTCTCTGGCTGACCTTCGGAAGAAGTTACAATCAGGAGACACTCAAAAGAAAGCTCCAGATAGAATAGGAAAGCCTAAAAACATTCAACGCATTCACCGGAAAAAGCGTGATATATTACAGATGATCAACAAATTTCCTGATAAGAAGGAAAATATCAAAGTTTCTGTTGAGCCAGAAAAACATAGTGCACTTGCGCTGTGCTCACAGGTTATGGAAGCCTTGGATGGTGGGTCAGTTCTTCAAAAGAAGATATTCAAATTTGGGGACAAAGAACTCCTGGTTAGATTGTTATCTACTTAAATAAGATTTTGGGGTTCTTAAAATGTAACATTCACAATCTTGAGAATTGTCCCACACTGGATCATAAGAGACATTGTCATGTCTCTGTAGGTTCTTATAACAAATCCAAGAGGCAAGGTCCATGTAAGGTTGGCTACAGATATGGAAGGACCACTTACGCTACACTGGGGCTTGTCAAAACATTCAGCTAGGGAGTGGACGGTATGTTGACCTTGTTTTACATTCTGGTATTTTTTCTAAAACTGCTGGCATTTCAAATAATCTGAATAAAGTGTGGCGTGCAGTCTGGACATTGGAATTGTTTACTTTATTTCACATTCCTCACTGAGAAGTTCTTTTGACACAGGCCATGATTCAGTTTAGTTTAACTAAAGAACATTGTTATGGTGCAGCCACCTCCATTGGACATTTTACCTGAAGGGTCAAATCTTTTGCAATTAGCTTGTGATACACCTTTTAAAGAGGGGTTCGCTGGAGATGCATCACTAAAGGTATTCATATTACTTGCCTCATGATATTCCAGAATCCTGCATCTGCCTTTATTTGCATAAGAAAAGTTTCATGTTCTAGTTAGGTATCTTCTTTTTGTTGTTAAGAGATTCGATACTCTGCAATGAGAATTTCATAAAAATGAAGTAGATTTCTGGCCTAAGAAGATTTTGAGGTCACTGGAAATTCCATTATTAAGCATACTATATAGTGTACACTGATATTTCAAGCTTTGGTTGTCACCAACAGTCCGTTGAGATTGAGATTGACAAAAGTAGCTTTCTGGGAATGCCTTTTGTTCTGACCTCGAACGGTAACTGGATCAAAGACAATGGGTCAGACTTCTATTTTAGTTTGAGAGAAAAAGATACAAAACCTGTAAAGGTAATTCTCTGGATAGATATGAAACTTGGCCAGGCTTAAATGTTTGTTTCTTGCTATCAGGTAATGTTATTAATGGTCTAGCATTGTCAGTTTATCTAAGCTGCCTGCAAACCTAAACGTTTATTGACTGCTTTGCTGTCTTTGGAAAATTACCTTTACGCTTAAGGTTGCTATTTATTTTTGAACTATTTTTAGTTGAAGTTTATTTTCTCAGCAGGCCGTGGGAGATGGCATTGGTACTGCCAAAGGGTTGTTACATGCAATTGCAGAACAGGAGAGTGAAGCAGAGAGGTCATTAATGCATAGGTGAGTACACAAATTAGCTATGATATGGAAGAAATGATTCTTATTTTGAAAACCTTACTGACGAGGAATTTGCATTGGGTAAAAGTAGATCTGAATAACAGACTGTTCCTGCTACTACTAACAGTTTGTTAATTTCTTTTATACCAGATCTTATTTACTTTACTTCAACAATTTATTAAAACTCAGAAAATATTTATCTCAAATATTTCTGATATTTATGATAAAATAAACATGCTGGTATATTAACTCAGAAAATAAAATGCAGCTGAAATAAAATGGAGAGATCAATCACACTACATCATAATTGTACCCGACAAAATCTTCCTTCATATTATTAAATTCTGGAAAATTCTGTGTTAGACTCACAGAAAATACAGAGAAAAATACAACTGCTAGGAACCTGGAAACTTGGTCCCTGGAAATCGACCCTCTTGAAGAAACATGGCCCTGGAGAATTAGACCTGTCTCACTGGAAAATCGGCCCCCTTTCTTCTCACCTTGTATGGCCCCAACGCACTTGAAAAATCGGCCTCCCTGGATATTTTGTCCCCCTTCACAATTTGGCCCCCCTCTTCGGCAACTAGGCCTCCCTCTTTCCTGAACTTGGCCTGCATGATTTTTTCCTAAAATTCCCTACTGCACTTCTCGTCACTTCTCTTCAGTCTAATCAAGCCTCTTTTTCTAGAGAAAATCACTTCCTATCACTTCCTCCACAACTATGTGTCTTCATTAATCCAAAATCCCTAACCCTAATCTCCTAAGTGATCAGTGGTTAGAATCAAATCCTAAGCCTCACTTGAGCTCAATGGTTGAGATTGTATCTAAATCACTTAATAATTTTTTTATTTATCCTTAGAAATTTGGCCCAAAAGTCCACAATAATTAATTAGATAAATTTCCACAATAATTAATTAGATAAATCATAATTAACTAGGAAAGAAATCATAATATCACTTACTCCAACAAGCAAGCACCTAAAGAGGCAATCAATTATCTTCTACATGCTAAGACACCAACCAATGTAGAAGACCTTCCACGGCTACAAAATCAACACTCCCTGCTAGCAAGGAAGAGATTCCCCAACACCCCCAGCTTTTTTCTGTAAAACACAAACTGTAGAAATTTCTGAATAAATTCAAGTTATCAACTTATACAAGTTATCAACTGAATAAATTCAAGTTAACATCAAAGCAAAACACATAACGGATCTCTACCAATTCAGATCTAGAATAAGCACATGTACACATAGACAAAGTGACATAGTTATTTGGACAAACTGTCCCTGGAAAAACCCAATGTGGGAAAACCTGTCTCTGGCTGCTGGAGGGCTCTATTATTAAGAATATTTCTGAATACACAACTCTGGGTTCCAAATCTGGAAAACCCTACAGAGAAAACTCTAGATCTGCAGCACCTGGCTGAGACCAAAAACACTGACTGATCCACACCCTCAAACGGGATTTACAGAACTCAGCCAAATCTAGGCCTAGAAACCCCAGATCTGCCCTTGAAAGACACTGTATTAGCCTTTGAAGGCCTCCAAATGCTCAGTGCTGTCACTGGAAGGGACTGCGTTACCCCCAGAGGCCCGGGTGGCCATGATCTGTTGCTAAGAATGCGTAACCCCCTGAAGGGTTTTCCTGAAAATAGCAGTGTCCTTGCTATTGCTACCATCTGTTTGTAGTCTCTCTTCGCCTTCCTTTTCTGTTGTCTTCTTTCCTGATCTCTTCTCTGCTTCTTGTGTATTCTAGATCCTGGGATCAGATCATCCCCTTGGTCTAAATTCCCCTCTCTGCAACTGAAACACTTGAGAATTCTTAGCAACCCCGCCCTAGAATCTCAGCTTTAGCTTCAGTGCTCTGCCTTTGTGTGTCTTACAAATGACCCCAAGCCTTTCCTTTATACTTTTTTCATTGACAAATCAACGACCAAGATTAAATCTTTAATCAACGGCTATGATTAAAAGAAAGCTTGATCCGTGTGACTTAAGACAATTTCATCACATGTTTAATTAAATTCACTTTAATTATTTTATTTTCCTAAGTTTTAACTTAGGAAATACATTAAAATAATTAATTAATTTAATATCTCCTAAACCAGATGAAATTTCCCAAATCCATTTCTGGGTCTTGTAGTTCAGGTGAACTCTAGTCCTTCCCAAAAATTTGGGACCTAGAGCACAATTGATGCTACCCCAGATACACAAAATCTCAACACAAACTTCCCCTTCACTAGAGGCTTGGTGAGAATATCTGCTACCTACTCCTATTAAGATATACTTTAATCTCACATCACCTCTTTGGATCCTGTCTATGCTGCAGTGATATCTGATCTCTATGTGCTTGGACCTATCATGAAACACTAGATTCTCAGAGAGCTTCATGCAACTATGATTGTCACAATGAATCACAATGGGCCCCATCTTAAGACCAAATAATCTTTTGAGCATCTTGCGAAGCCATATGGCCTCACAACTTGCCAAACTTGTCGCCATGTACTTGGCTTCTGCTGAGCTGAGTGCTGTGTCCTGCTGCTTCCTGCTATACCAGGAGATCGTAACTGATCCCAAGTTGAAACAACAACCCGAAGTACTATTCTGGTGTACTGCACTCCCTTCCTAGTCTGAATCTAAGTAGCCTTGCTACTCCACTCCACCAAATCTGACATACCTTAGTCCATACTCCACTGTACCACGAAGATACCTAAGCACATGCTTTGCTGCCACCCAATGAACCATCCCTAACTCCATCATGAATTGGCTGAGTGTGTTAATAGCAAAACAAATATCTGGCCTAGTGTTGACTAGATACATCAAGGACCTGATCAACTGTTTGTACAAGATGGTATCCACCAACTCACCTTTAGAAGAACTTAGCTTCTTCAAGTTGGTGATCATAGGTGTAGATATCAGCTTGCGGTCCTCCATCTTGAGTCTCATAATTTAAACTGCATACTTTCCCTACCCTAGGAAAATCTCTTTTGGCTGCTGCCACACCTCCAATCCTAAGAAGTAATGCATCAACCCAATGTCTTTCATCTTGATCTCCGAAGCAAGGTTCTCCTTGCACAACCCAATGAGCCTCTCTAATCTCACCAAGAAGAGATTGTTAACATAGAGGACCAAGATTAGTGCCTCGCCCTCAACAAGTACATAGAACAAGTTTGAGTTTGCGTCATTTTTGGTGAAGCCCAATCCAACTAGGTACCCATCAATCTTGGAATACCATGCACGAGGTGCCTACTTAAGTCCGTATAAAACCTTCTTCAGTTTGCATACATGGGAATCCTTCCCATACACCTCAAATCCTCGAGGCTACTCAATAGACACCTTTTCCTCAATTACCATGTTGAGGAAGGAAATCTTCACATCTGTCTAATGTATCCTCCATCCCATCTCTGATGCAATATATATAACCACTATGATAGATGCATATTTGGCGTCAAGTGCAAATGTCTCGTCATAGTCTACTCCCTCCTTCTGCGAGAACCCTCTTGCCACGAACCTCGCTTTGTACGATATTGCCATCTGCTGCATGCTTTAACTTGTAGATCCATTGAGAAGTGACTACTAACTTCCCTTCAAGCCTTGGTACAATCTCTTGAAAATCATTCCTCATGAAGGAACTGTACTCTTCCATCATGGCATCCCTCCAAACCCGCTGGTTTGCTGCCTCCTCAAGGTTAGAAGGCTTAGACTTATTAATGTTGCTCATCAAGGCCAAGTAACCAGGAAAATGTGGTAGGTGGTCTACTCTCCATGAAAGTGTTTCTAGGAGCCTCCACATGCCCCTCATCCCTCAAGGTCTGTTTGGCCCATCTCAACCTCCTCCTGGTAGAGCTTGAGGAACCTCTCTCTCCTCCTCCTAATCAGAACACTGTGTCCCTACTGCTGGTGCTACTGGTCCATCCCTAGCCTTCAAAGCTTCTCACTCTCGATTCTCTACCACTGTTGGATTTGTCCCATTTGACCTCCTAAAGGTCTTATCCTCCTCAAATTTAACATCCCTCCTGAACACTATCTTCCTCTATCCTAGAATGTAGACATTGTAGGCCTTTGAGGTCTCACTGTATCTAATAAAAATGCCACTCTTTAATGAGGGCTCTAGATTATTCCTCTTCCCTGAAAGAATGTAGACCTACACTAGACTGCTAAATATAAGAAGGCGGCTCACCTCTGATCTCACTCTTGTAAAATCCTTCTCAGGAGTCATGTCCTCCACTCCTATGTGAGGACTCTTGTTCTGCAAGTATATAATCATAGTATATGCCTCCCTCCACATGAACATAGGTAGATCCTGGATCATGGCCTTGTCTACTTTGACTATACTCCTATTCTTCCTCTCTGCCACTCCATTCCACTGTGGATTGTAGGGCCGTGTCAGTTCTTTCTTGATTCTTGCTTCCAAAAATCCTTAAACTCATTGGTGGTATACTTTCCCCCATTATTTGATCTTAGGACCTTGATCTTCTTCCTACTTTGGTTCTCCACAAGAGCTTTGAACTCTTGAAATCGACTAAAGACCTCAGATTGATCTCCAGGAAGTAAATCCAAGTCCTTCAAGAGCAGTCCTCTATAAATGTCACAAATCACTGCATCCCAAGATAGAATCCACTGACATAGGACCACAAATGTTGGAATGCACCAAATCAAACACACCCTTGGACCTGGTCTCACTGCTAGGAAATGTCGCCTTAGCCTGCTTACCAAGCACACATCCCTTACACACACCATCATGCTCTATACCGAACTCTGGAAAACCAATGACCTTCTCCTGTGACAGTGAAGCCTTGTACTGTAGATGTCCCATGAGCCATTCTCTTGTGCCAAATCTCACTCTAGCTGTCATTGCTATGCAGTGAAGTATGACTCTTGTACGACTCGTGAAGACTCGTGAGTCTTCACGAGTCTAGAGGCCAAGATTTGCCCATAAGACTCGAACTTGCCAAGACTTGTCCAAACTCGCTAAGACTCATGGACTCGCATAAGACTCTCATAAGACTCGTGGTAGACTGCTTCGATATTTTAAGAAGTAATCTTATAATAACTTGTTAAATCAGATTTGCAAGTAGTAGAAGTAGTTAAACTTGTTGCAGTAGGGATTCTAGATCTAGATCTTGGAATTTTCACATGCCCGAAGGGGTCTTACATGTATGGCGAGGACTCTTTTGACTTGATAACTCTATGACAAACCTAGAAGCACTCAATGGGTGCTTGAATTATAAATAAACTTATCTTGAGCATGAAACCCATGCATCAAGAATGACAATAATAAATTTCTTTTCTCCTTAATATCAAATATATAAAATCATGATTACGATAGACATTACGAAGACCAAACCTAGTTACACATTTCAACATACATTGCACATGAAAATTCAACATGGTATCAGAGCTTTCGTGAAGAAAGTAACTTTGAGTTCACTTTTTAAGAAACCCTACCTTGAGATTATCATTGTTGAAGTCCTTGTTGATTAGCATCCATGGCCTCGTCTATGAAATCTGAAAACAAGTTGGAAGGAGCCTCAAACTTTAGGGCTTGGAAACTTTTAAAATTTGGGTATCAGAGGACAAGTGGTTCCCTAAGGCTTTGATCTTTGGCCTAGGGAAAAGTGTCCAAATGTATTTAACTTTTTCTCCTATAAGTGGTAAAGTCAAATCTAATTTAAAAGTGACTTTATAAGTGATAAAGTTACTAAGTCTAATTTTAAAGTGGCTTTAATAAAGTCAATGTGAAATTAGAAAGTGAAAAGTGACTTTGGAAATAAAAGGCTAAGAGGGTCTTTATTAAAGTGGGGTGAATTAAAAAAATAGAAAGTGAGATTTAAATGCACATTTAATCTCAGCCATAGATCTGAAGCTATCTCAGCCATTGGATTTAGGGATTCCTTAAAGGTCACTTAGGGTTAGGTTAAAGGAGGAAAAGAAGAGAAAAGACCATTCATTCTTTCATGAGCATATTGAGAGAGGAGGAGAAGAAAGCAAGGAGATATTTCTGAGCAGTGAGAAGAAAGAGGGCAACAACAAGGATACTTTAGCAAATCCGTACAACACCTTATTGGCACAAAATCCCAAGGCAGAAATCCGTACAGCAAGATGCACTATTTCCAAGTAAGGGAGGCACGAAAATCGAGGAAGAGGGCAGCATCATTAAGCATGGAGTTCGAGGTAGAAATTTGGGCACAAAAATCGAGGAGAAGTAGAGCTGATATTTTTGGCACAAAAATCGAGAAAAAGGACAACAGCTTCATCGCAGATTTCGAGGCAGTTTTTGGGCACAAATTTTGAGGAGGGCTACTGTACAAATCCATAAAGTACGTACAGTTATGTACAGCTGATTCCAACACGTTTTCCAAGGTGGTCGTACAACAGTTATTGCTGTCATTAATGCTGTAATACTTTTTATTTTGTAAGTTGCTGATTTGGCACAATTTCCGAGGTAGTGTGCAAGCACAGAAATCGAGATAAGTTTGTTATTTGGTTGCTGGAATTTTTCTGTGTTTTTCTGTCTCTCTGTAAAAGTATATTCAGAAATAAAGAGGAGCTTTCGAACTAGTTTTCCCCAAGAGTTGTAGGGCGTTTTTCCAGGGTCATGTTGACCAAAAACTTGCGTGTCATTTTCTGTGTGTGTGGCTGAAATATTTTCTGAGTTTTATTTCTGCATTTTCCAAGAGAGTGGCACTGATATAGAGGTAGTACTCGGAGACGACAGCATTGTTAGAGCAGTGGTGTGGGGACATTGACATTTGATAGGTAACCCAAACCTCCCTTGAAAGTGTCGAATGTTCTATATGTGCCAAGGATGAGGAAGAGCCTTATATCCGTCTCAACATTGGAGGACAGAGGGTATGAGGTATTGTTCAGGAGAGGACAGGTGCTTATATATCCCAGGGGCGCTCCAGTTGATTCAACTAGAGTGATTGGTGTACGCCATGCCAAGGTGTACAAGTTTGCGTTTCAGCCCCTTATGGCATTGAGTAGTAGTACCGGTAGCAGAGCTAGCAGTTTAGAGCTGTGCGAGATTTGGCACCGCAGGATGGGGTACATGTATCATGGGGCCTTGAGGACATTGCGGGAGATCACTACAGGTGTGCCAGATTTTAGTTCTGATCACATTTATACATACAAAGGATGTGTTATGGGGAAGTTTTCCAAATCCCCTTTTCCCAGTAGTGACAATAGATCGACTGGGATTCTTGATTTGATTCATACCGATGTGAGCGGTCGGATGTCTCATGTTTCCTTGAGTAAATATGAGTACTATGTTGTATTCATTGATGATCACTCCAGGAAGACCTGGATTTATTTCTTGAAGACCAAGAGCGAGGTCTTCAAGCGGTTTCAGGAGTTCAAAGCTCTTGTGGAGACTTAGATAGGTCGGAAGATCAAGTCGCTCAGGTCGGACAATGGAGGGGAGTACATCCTTGGTGAGTTTGTTGATTATTGTGTGGAGGCAAGCATCAGGAGGGAGTTCACAGTCCCTTACAACCCCTAGCAGAACGGGGTTGCGGAGAGGAAGAACAGATCCATCGTTGGGGCTGCCAAAGCCATGCTACATGATCAGGGGTTACCATTGTTTTTGTGGGCAGAGGCCTGCAACACTGCTGTGTATTTGCAGTTAAGGAGTCCACATCGTGCCTTGGGGCATGTGACTCCAGAGGAGGCTTTTTCTGGGAAGAAGCCTGATGTTGGTCACTTCCGTATCTTTGGGTGTATTGCATACTCCTATGTACCCAAGGAAAAGAGGACCAAGATAGAACCCATTGCAGAGAATGGTATCTTTGTGGGCTACAGTGAGACCTCAAAAGCCTTTCGGATTTATATTCTTGCACAAAGAAGAGTTGTTGTCAGGTGGGATGTGAAGTTCGAGGAGGACAGGGCTTTCAGGAGGTCACGAGAGTTAGAGTATCTGGATTCACCAGACCCTCAGGAGCAACTGAGTCAGTCACAGGGATCCATTGGGCAGGGATCGGAGGTACATCGATTACGGTATCAGGTCCATTAGTGAGCAGTGGCTTGCAGAGTCAGTCCGCAGAGCAGTTCACTAGGTAGTCCATTGATGGATAGTTCACACGGTACTTCAGCATCTATAGGTACAGGTTCAGGCAGGAGGACAACAGACAGACATTCTGGAGTTCAGGCTTCTAATGAGGATGACGACTTTTCCACTTCGGTGGGAGAGGTGTGCTCAGGGAAGAGGAAGCCTAAGTGGCTTCAGGATACCTTGAGAGAGGCCACATCTGTTGCTGGGCCGAAGAGACCAGAGCAAACCACCTGAGTGGTTCCGTAGCTATATGGCAATGGTTTCCAACATCGTTGACTCCGAGCCTTCTAGCTATGAGGCAGCTAGCCAGCAGGTCTAGAGAGAGGCCATGCAGGAGGAGTATTCTTCTATCATGAAGAATGGTGTTTGGGAGGTGGTGTCGAGGCCTGAGGGAAAAATCCTTGGTTACTTCCAGATGGCTTTACAAGGTAAAGCACGCTGGAGATGGCAACATCGAGAAGTTCAAGGCAAGATTTATGGCTAGAGGGTTCTCCCAGGTAGAGGGAGTTGATTATGAGGAGTCCTTCGCTCCCGTGGCTCGATATACTTCCATTTGCTCCATTATATCGATAGCAGCAGAGATGGGTTGGAAGATCCACCAGATGGATGTGAAGATCGCATTTCTCAAGGGCTTCATACAGGAGGAGGTGTACATTGAGCAGCCGCAAGGCTTTGAGGTGCATGGGAAGGAGTCCCATGTATGCAGACTGAAGAAGGCACTTTATGGCTTGAAGCAAGCTCCTAGAGCTTGGTACTCCAGGATTGATACGTACTTGTAGGAGATGGGTTTTACAAAGAGTGATGCAGATCCAAACCTATACTTTATTGTGATAGGTGAGGAGCCTCTCATTCTGGTGCTGTATGTGGATGGCTTGGTCATTACGGGTGCAGAGAGACTCCTAGAGGGCTACAAGAGAGATCTTGCTGCGGGGTTCGAGATGAAGGACATTGGCTTGATGCATTACTTTTTGGGATTGGAGGTGTGGCAGGAGGAGGGGCATTTCTTCCTCGGACAAGGGAAGTATATTGTGTTCATCCTTAGCAGATTTCACATGGAGGATTGTAAACCCATGTCGATACCTATGATCACTAACTGGAAGAAGCTTCACGCTTCAGATTCCGAGTTGGTGGATCCCACATTGTATAGACAGCTGATTGGTTCCTTGATGTATTTGGTCAACACTAGACTAGATATATGTTTTGTAGTCAACATTATGAGCCAGTTCATGTGTGAGCCCAGGAGAGTGCACTGGGTTACTGCAAAACACATTTTGTGGTACTTGCAGGGGATAGTGGATTATGGTCTGGATTATAGACATGGTGATGGAGTGAGATTGGCAGGGTACAATGATTTTGATTGGGCAGGTTGTGCTTCTGATAGGAAGAGCACTTCAGGGTGTTGTTTTGGTTTGGGTTCGACAGTTGGGTTGTGGTTCAGTCGGAAGCAACAGTCAGTAGCATTGAGTTCAGCGAAAGCAGAGTACATGGCAGGCAGTCTGGCTAGTTGTGAGGCCATATGGCTTCGCAAGATGTTGTTTGGCTTATTTGGTCAACTGTTGAGACCTTTAGTGATTTACTGTGATAATCAGAGTTGCATTAAACTCACGGAGAATCCAGTATTTCATGACAGGTCAAAGGATATCGGGATCAGATATCATTTCATCAGAGACTATTTAGAAGGGAGCTGTGAAGCTTGAGTATATTCCCACAGATGAGCAGGTAGCAGATATTTTCACCAAAGCCTTACCATGGGGTAAGCATGTCTACTTCGGAGACAAGATGGGTGTGGTGAGGAACACTTTCCTCGGTACGAGGGAGTGTTAAAATTTGGGTAGCAGAGGACAAGTGATTCCCTAAGATTTTGATCTTTAGCCTAGGGAAAAGTGTCCAAATGTATTTAACTTTTTCTCCTAAAGTGACTTTATAAGTGGTAAAGTCAAATCTAATTTAAAAGTGACTTTATAAGTGGTAAAGTTACTAAGTTTAATTTTAAAGTGACTTTAATAAAGTCAATGTGAAATTAGAAAGTGAAAAGTGACTTTGGAAATAAAATGTTAAGAGGGTCTTTATTAAAGTGGGGTGAATTAAAAAAATAGAAAGTGAGATTTAAATGCACATTTATTCTCAACCCTAGATCTAAAGCCATCTCAGCCATTGGATTTAGGGATTCCCCAAAAGTCACTTAGGGTTAGGTTAAAGGAGGAAAAGAAGAGAAAAGATCATTCATTCTTTCATGAGCAGATTGAGAGAGGAGGAGAAGAAAGCAAGGAGATATTTCTGAGAGTGAGAAGAAAGAAGGCATCAACAAGGATACTTAAACAAATCTGTACACCACCTTATTGGCACAAATCCCAAGGCATAAATCTGTATCGCAAGAGAGAGGCACTGTTTCCAAGAAAGGGAGGCACAGAAATCGAGGAAGAGGGCAGCAACATTAAGCATGGAGTTCGAGGCAAAAATTTGGGCATGAAAATCGAGAAGTACAATTGATATTTTCGGCACAAAAATTGAGAAAAAAGACAGCAACTTCAGCGCAGATTTCGAGGTAGTTTCTAGGCACGGATTTCAAGGAGGGTTGATGTACAAGTCCATCCAGTTTCGTATAGCTGATTCCAACACGTTTTCCGAGGTGGCCATACAACATTTATTGTTGTCATTGATGCTGTAATATTTTCTGTTTTGTAAATTGTTGATTTGGCACAATTTTCGAGGCAGTGTGCAAGCACGGAAATCGAGATAAGTCTGTTATTTTGGTTGCTGAAATTTTTACTGTGCTTTTCTGTCTCTCTGTAAAAGCATATTTAGAAATAAAGAGGAGCTATCGAATTGGTTTTCCCCAAGAGTTGTAGGGGGTTTTTCCAGGGTCATGTTGACCAAAAATCTGTGTGTCATTTTCTGTGTGTGTGGCTGAAATATTTTTTGAGTTTTATTTCTGCATTTTCCAACACTTTGAAATTTCCAGAATTTGTGTTTCCAGAAATATTTATTATTTCCAGCTTGTTGAATGTATGTTTATGGGAATGGGCATTTAACTACATGGGAGTAATAAGGAGAAACTGAGAATCGGGGTTGGGTCAAAATTTCTACAGAAACTTAGGGTTGATATCATTCTTGCAAAGAACAAAGTATTGGATATCATTCATTTTGCTCGAATAGGTTCTATTGCAGATGATGATGACATGTGGCTGGTGGATGGTGCCTCAAGACATATGACCGAAGATTGTGGAAATTTTAACAGCATGACAGAAAAGAGGATGTCTCAAAAGGTAGAGCTTGGAGACAATAATAGCTATGCAGTTAAAGGAGTTGGAAAGGCATCCATAAAGCTGGAATCTGGTAATAATGTACATCTCAACAATGTTCTATATTTACCAATTAAAAAGATCAAGATTTTTAGATCTGACAATGGAGGAGAATATACCTCGAAAGAGCTTGTAGCTTTTTGTAAGAAAGTTGGGATTAAGAGGGAGCTAATTGTTCTCTATAATCCACAACAAAATGGTGTTGTAGAGCGAAAGAACATGTCCATTGAATAATCTGTCAAGGCCATGATGTTTGATTTGGATTTATCACTATTCTTATGGGGAGAGGCATCATTAATAACTGTGTATATTCAAAATTGAAGTCCTCATCGAATTTGGAAGGGATGACTCCTGAAGAAGTTTTCTCTAGAAGGAAGCCAAAGGTTGGACACGTGAGAATCTTTGGTTGTCCTGTTTATATCCATGTTCCTAAGGATACAAGGAACAAGCTAGAACCTTCTTTACAATGAATCATTAAAGTCCTATAGAGTCTACATTCCAGAACAACGAAGAATTGAGGTCAACAGGATGTCACTTTTGACGAGAAAATCACATATTGGAAATCTAAGGAAGTCTTCATGGATTCCTTTGAAGTGAAGAAGGAGGTTTCAAGAGAAGGAGAAGAGCATTCAAGTTCTATAGAAGGTCCTGTAGATCCAGAAGGGCCTCGTGAACTAGTGGAACCGATTGTTGTTCCAGAGATTAGAAAGAGGCCAACATGGCTTAGATCTACATTAGAAGAAGCAGAAGGACATGTAGCTCCTAATGGCACATCTAGAGAAATTAAGAAACCTAAAAGCTTTTCCAATTATATAACACTCATGACTAATCTAATTGATGCAAAACCTTCCACTTATGAAGAAGCAGCTAGCCAACAAGTGTGGAAGGAAGCTGTGAATGAAGAATGTCAATCAATCATGAAGAATGACGTTTGGGAGATTGTGCCAAGGCCGGAAGGGAAGTCCATGGAAACTTCCAAGTGGATATACAAGATCAAGCATGTTATAGATGGAAGTATTGACAAGTACAAGGCACAATTTGTGGCAAGAGGATTCTTGTAGAAAGAGGGAGAAGATTATGATGAGACCTTTGCTCCATTTGCCAGGTACACCTACATTAGATCCGTCATCTCTCTTGTTGTTTCAATGAGATGGAATTTACATCAGGTGGATGTAAAGATTGCATTCCTCAATGGTGTGATTAAGGAAGAGGTGTACATCGAGCAACCTCAAGGATTTGAGGTTCGTGGGAAGGAGCTGCATGTTTGCAGGTTAAAGAAGGCCTTCTATGGACTCAAGCAAGCTCCAAGAGTTTGGTATGCTTGCATTGACAACTATTTGAAGAGATTGGGATTTACCAAGAGCGATGCCAATCCAAACTTTTACTTTAAGGTTGTAAAGGATGCACTTGTGATCCTACTAATTTATGCTGATGACTTGTTTTTGACAACTGTTGAGCTTCTTATTATTCAGTGCAAGAAGCGATTGGCTTTTGAATTTGATATGAAGGATCTTGGGTTGATGCATTATTACTTGGGATTATAAGTATGGCAGAAACCCGACGAAGTCTTCCTTGGTCAAGGAAAGTATGTGATTGAGATCCTTTAGAAGTTTGGTACAATGGATTGTAAATCCATTGTACAATCTAGAATCTGAAGAAGTCAAGAGGCTTCGAATCTAGTTTGGTAGATCCATCGATGTACCAAAGATTGATTGGCTCACTGATGTATTTGGTTAACACTACGCCGAACATTTGCTTCATGTTGAGCTAGTTCCAGGTTGAACTGAGGCATGAGCATTCGATTGCAGCAAGCACATTCTGAGATATCTACGTGGTACTATGAACTATGGTCTGAGATATTTTGCAAACAAAGATTTACAACTTCATGGATACACAGATGTTGATTGGGCAAGAAGTGCTAATGATAGAAAGAGCACTTCAGGGGTATGCTTCAGATTGGGCTCTGCCATGATATCTTGGATGAGCAGGAAGCAGAGGTCTGTCATACTCAACACAATAGAACCATAATACATTGCAACAAATGAAAGTGTGTACAAAAGTAGCGTGGCTTCAGAAGTTGTTTGCAGGATTGTTCAACCAATATTTGGAACCGATATTGATATCTTGCAATAATCAAAGCTGTGTGAAGCTTTTAGAAAATCTTGTGTTCCATGACAGGTCGAAGAATATTGAGATAAAGTACCACTACGTCCATGACATGGTGCAAAGGAGAGAAATTAGGCTTCAGTACATCTCTATCGATGAGAAACCAGCTAATGTTCTGATGAAGCCATTGCCCAGAGACAAGTTTGTGTACTTCAAAGACAAGTTGGGGCTTGTGGATATTACCCCTCTCCTTGAGAGGGAGTGCTGATATGACACCAACATCGATGGACATTCTCTTGAAAGGGAGAATGGTTTGAGAGGCTTACAGTACTCCCTAGGTAGGGTTGAGTAAGTGCTTCTCTGTGAAGAGACCCGATCACTCCCCTGGTTAGGGTTGAGTGAGGTCTCTTGGCATCAAGACCCGAGTGCCCCCCAGGAGGGGTGAGGAAGTGCTCCCTAAGAGGTGTGAGGGAGTGCTCCCTAGGAGGGTTGAGCGAGTACTCATTGGGAGGGTTGAGAGAGTACTCACCAAGTGGGTTGAGTGAGGTCTTCCAGCATCAGGGCCCACAGTGCTCCCCAGGGGGGGTGAGAAAGTGCTCCCCAAGAGGTGTGAGGAAGTCCTCTCTAGGATGGTTGAGTGAGTACTCATCGGGAGGGTTGAGCGAGTACTCACTAGGTCGGTTGAGTGAGTGCCTGCTAGTACTCCTCAGGAGGGTTGAGTTTCAACTTTGAGGACCAACCACTCTAAAGGAGTGAGTCCTAGTATGTTGATGGTGAGCCATGGGTTTGGTACTACCCCCGATATGGATACTAGCGGATGCTGATGGTAGATGATGCTAATCATGATGATGATTTGATATGACCTTTTCTTAGAAAAAATTGTCAACTTGAGAACACCTATGATAGTGATTATTAATGCTTCCCTAGTTAAGAGGGAGTGTTGAATTTGTAACTATGGTCAATCTTCATAATGTATATTTGGTCACTTGATGTACTTATATTTATTATTGTAAAGCATATTTCAAATGCTAGAGTCAAAATAAAATTTATCTAGAGTCAAAAGTCCCATTGCGACTTTTTAAAGAAGAAAATTTGAATTTTTGAATAGTAATTTTTGGCCCCAAAAGTTGTCAAGTGGGTCTCCCTCCAAGTTAAGTCGGCGCAACCAAAAAACACACCCCTTTGGCTAAGATAGATCACTATATAAAGGCAACTTGACCTCATTCTTCCACCACCAATTCACGCTCTCTCAAGAAGACAAGTTTTGGGCATCCTAGTGAAGATCAAGAAGGATAAGAAGGACAAAAAGAAGGATGAATTAGCTCTCTTTCTCTCTCTTGAGCTTGCACGTGTGGATAAATTCTCTACTAGTTCGCAGAAAGCTGAGTTTTTGAACCAGTTGCAAAAAGCCGAGTTTCTGAAGCAGTTGCAGAAAGCTAAGTTTTTGAAGCCAACACAAAAGGCTGAATTTTGGGGCAGATCAGTAGAGCGAATTGCTGGATCAGATTGGGAGGCTTGACTTGGAGGGGAAGACCAGGTTTGATCATAGGTCTAGGTGTGTCTCTTGCTGAACAAAATAATTTCTCTATTGAAAAGGTTGTTGGGTTTTCCCAGGGTAAATCTTGTCTCTTCTTTGTGCACTGTGATCTCTATTGTTCTACTGTTCTTTATGGTTGAATTTCTTAAGTATAATTGCTGAATGATATATTGGAATAAAATAAAAAGAAGATCAACATCAAAAGTAATTATCAATAATTCAGAAATATTGTGCTAGTCTACATTGCACTTGAAAATTCAACAAGAGAGACCAGGGAAACTTTGGAAACTTTGGAGTAAGTTGCAGAGGAAAAATATAGGAACCAGGGAAACACTAGGAAATGGTTTCCAGAATTGGGAACAATCTTTTCCCAGCAAAATCTGCCAAAAAAATCCTGCTATGTTCTTTTAGCTGGTCTGCTGCTGTCCTTTAAAATCAGGACTTAGAAGAGGGAATTTCAATTCAGATGCACTTTTTTTTTTTCCTGTGTGTGAAGGTTAGTGGGTACTTATAGATATTTTGAAGGGTCTTTTTTGTTTTTGTTTTTTCTCTCATATATATATCCTGTAATGTTTCTTGAAATGCTCCGGAAATTGGCCCAGATGTTTCTAGAAACTGTCGGAATGGACAGAAACTGTTAGCAGATTCCAGGTAACACTAAGCAGTTTCTGGTGACTGGAAGATTCTGGAAACTGAAAAGGGGTTTTAACTTTTCAGCCTACTGGAAAATGTTTACCAGGATTCATTAGTTCCAGTAAAGTTGGTTCTTGTAAAAGGCACTAAAAATGACATAATTACAATATTACATAGGGATAGAAGTTCTGAATTATTGGGAAACAGGAAATTTAAAATCCAGGTTCCTCTTAAAATATAAAATATTATTTCAAGAAAAGATCTTGGAAATGAAGACAAGGAGAGAGAGGAAAGCCAAGGTGAACAGTAGAAAGATGAAATAATCATGGGAAGGAGAAAGGGGAATATGTACTCGTAGGTTACATCAGTCTGGGTTTGGATTACCTAAGTTTATGTTTGGGCTGAAATTAAGGTACTGGGTGTTGGATATGGTCATTTTTCCGTCCATTGAGACAACATGCTTGTCATTACAAAATGAGTGATATGATCTGTTTTAGAATATTAAAGGAGAAGGGGGAGCAGGTACTTTTAGACTACATCAGTCTGGGTTTGGATTACTTAAGTTTACATTTGGGCTGGAATTAAGGGACTGGATGTTGGATATTAAGTATTATAATTTTTAAGCTAGTTAAGAATTGTAAACTTACTAGCTAGTTAAAAATTACAAAATGATATCATCTAAAAAAATAAGCCAACAACAACATCAAATAATCACATTGTCACATAAATATGTAAAAAGGACAAATACATAAGATGTGCATGACTTGAATCTGAAGACAACAAATGAATTTCAAACATCTTTTGTTGCTTATTAAAGTAGATTAGTCAACATTCAATTCTAAATACAAAATACTCATATTGTTAAATTGCTTCTAAGTTCTTATGGCTTCCTCCTTAGCCTCCCTATCTTATCCTTGGAGAAAGGTTTTGTCTTTCTTCTTCTTATCCTTTTCATAAACAGATTGATGGACAGCTTGTGTGACTTTTGGGCTTGAGTTGGGACAAGTGTCAACCTCATACCATGGGATTATAGCAAGGTGCTTTTTGAAGTGACTAATCCCTCCCATCATATCCTTTCCACAGAGCCTGCGTATCACTTTTTGTTGATGATTTGTCCCATCATGTGGTTTGGCATATTGCCAAATGGATCTAAAGCTTTTGAAATGTTGGCATGATGATGTTAAAAGTTTCAACTGTAAAGTTTCAAAACTAGGTCACAAACAAAAAAAATGGACATAAAAAAATGCTGGTAAAAAAATAAGACTTCACAATAATTTTGTGACTCGTGAAAAATAGATATTAAAAGACAAGCAGTATGCACTTTGCAAATCCTTTGCAAATCCTTGCATAAATCTCAAGAAGATCAGTTATGTTATGGAATTTTAACAAATCCCTGGGAATATGAAAACCATGGATAGAAGTTTATCCCTACCCCAAGAAAAATTCTTTAATGGTGATAAAACAATTTTTTGGCCATCCTAAGATTGATGAATGATGATGACAAACTGCTCCACTCTCAATTCCCAGCAGTTGTAAACACAGATAACCCCCACAAAACTGTTTCTGCCTCATATAAGCATGTTCCCACCTGAATAGCAAATTTTCCTGATTTTTTCTATATATCATGATTTTTCTGGGCTAATTTTTCATTTTGAGTTAGACAGTGGAAATCGTGATTTCAATGGTATATTGGCGATTTTGTTATCTATAGTTTAAACTTTAAACTTTGTACTTTAAATGTTAGGCCTTGTGGTTTAGTACCAAGGGGTGAATATTCACACTTTGATTGACAAATTTCAAAATTGAATTGCAATGGTAGGCTCCCTCCCAAATAGAGATTTGTTCCTTGTAAGATCCAAACAGCTCATGTCATACAAATGCACTGCTGTTCCATTTTGTTAATGAGAATGCCGTTCTGTGTTTTAGGATCTTTACCTTTTGCATTATTGAGATTCAAATCGTTGTGTATTATTGAATGGACACTTTGAGAAGTTTAAAGGAGTTTTGCATTTTAGGCTTCTCTCTTGTTTTAAAAGTTATGTGCTCTACCTTATGTCCAATGCAGGTTCAATATTGCAACAGGGTTGACAAAAAGAGCCAAAGATGAAGGGGAGTTGGGCCTGGCTGGAATCCTGGTTTGGATGAGATTCATGGCAACTAGACAGCTTACATGGAATAAAAACTACAATGTGAAACCCCGGTATATTTTAAAGTTTAATTTTCTTCTCTTTATAGCTCCATCTTCCTCCCTATGCATATGATCTTTCTTGGTTAGTAGTTTTGTTAGTAATCAAACTATTTTCAGCAATAATTACGACATACAAATCAAAATACTGGCTTCTAGAAGAATTACCTTGCACATATATATTCCCCTGAACAAGTCAAAATTAGACACACGAAATGTGAGACCCTAGAGGTCTTGGATAAGGAATGTGCTACGAGGAAGGAAATAATAGAGAAGGAGTGAAATTATAAAAATATTTATGATTCCATGTTGCATACAAGGAAGCTTCAATTGGAGGATTGGGTCCTAAATAGACACACCAAATCTTTGGGAAGTTGCCCTTGAATCTTATACTCATTACATCCATCTTCCTAAGGATGTTCACCCTACTGGTTCTTGTCCTATGATTTTTTGGTATGATAAGGAGCATGGGTCCATGCAGAAATATCTTCAATTTCTTCCATCCAGTGACCTGTTCTTTGTTTCTATTATCCGTAGAGAGTGTCACTGCCTCCTGACATAAGAACTGAAAGTTTCTTGAATCAAGAAGGCTAGAGATTATTTTTTTTCCTTTTGCACCTCCCATAAGACATTTTGACATATCCTCCTTCCAAGGAAAGCCTCCTATTTGAATGTTGTTCTCCAATCTTGGGTTTTTCATGCCATCTCATTTTATGATATTCTTATAGGAAAAATAATGCACACACATTTATGAATGACGATGATTGAGAGAGTATAAAAACTTTATTAATAAAATTGCATAGTTACATCTTTCACATACTCATAGTTCATCATAGATAACTTATATAGCACCCTTAGGTGATTAGTGTTGATTTTTCAAGTGCAATAGATACAAGCACAATATTTCTGAACTACTGGTAATTACTTTGAATGATATAGATCTTCTTTCAACAATAAATTTTTTTTTTTAAGCAGTTGCACTTCAAAAATTCAACCATAAACCATAAAGATAGTAGAGATCACAATGCACAACTGAGAGCACAAGATTTATTCTGGGAAAACCCACTTGGGGGAAAAAACCCATTGCCCTTTTCCTTAGAGAAATTCTTCCTTATCAACAAGAGATACATCTAATGCGGCTAGTAAACTATGACATCAACAAGATCAACAAACTATGGTCAAACCTGTTCTCTGACCCTCAAGTCAAGTCAAAGCCAAGTCAAACTTCTACTCTACAAGATTTCAACTCTCATATCTGCCCAGAATTTCGGCCTGCCCAGAAAAGTCACACGTGTGAGTTATTAGAGAGAGAAATGCGAGCTAGAGAGAGAGATATTCATCCTTCTTTTCGTCCTTCTTCTTCTTCTTGTCCTTTGCTTGGATGCTCAAAACTTGTCTTCTTGTGTGAGGTTGAATGGTACCTTTGTGGAGGAGGTCGAATGCCTTTATATAGTGATCTGCCTATTCAGAATGGGTGTGTCTCTTATAAAAATTCTTTCAAGGGCTAAATAATAAAAATGACATGAAGAACATGTCTTACAAATTCTTTTTACATTATAAAAGAAAAAGTATAATTATGAAGATCGACCATAGCTACAAAATTCAACACTCCGTCATGTATTCATAATGACTAGACAAATGTTCTTCATTGTGAATAAATTTCTCTAAGAAAAGGTTATAACAAATCATTACCACAATCGGTTCACAATTGTGACGCATGGTAATCCAATAGCATCAATCATTTACCATAATCGGATAAAACATCTTTAACACATGGTAAATCAACATCATCATGGTACCATCATTCGGGTTAGTACCTCAAACCTATGGTATATTCTCACCATATTTCGGGTCGGTACTTCAGAAACATCAACTAGTTGCCATAATTATGAAGACCGACCATAGCTACAAAATTCAACACTCCCTCTTAGCTAGGGATGTATTCATAATGACTAGACATATGTTCTTCATTGTGAACAAATTTCTTTAAGAAAAGGTTATAACAAATTATTACCATAATCAGGTCACAATTGTGGTGCATGTTAATCCAATAACATCAATCATTTACCATAATCAGATCAAACATATTTGACATATAGTAAATCAACAACATCATCATGGTACCATCATTCAGGTAAGTACCTTAGACCTATGGTATCTCCTCATCGTATTTCCGGTTGGTACTTCAAACACATCAGCTAGTTGCCATAATTCAGATCAATACTTGACACATGACATCCAGACTAGTCTTGGTCCACCATAATTCGGGTCAATGTCTTAACACATGGTGAATTTCCAAAGGGCACACTCTTATCAAAGTAATTCGAGGCTCGATGCTAAATGAGCATGATGCTCTAGGACCATTCTTCCTAATTCGGGTCATACATGATACAGGAAGAATGTCTGTTCTCCGGACCATTCTCCCCAATTCGAGTCATACAAGACATAGGAAGAATGTCAGTTGTCCAGACCATTCTCCCTAATTCGGGTTATAGTACTTGACACAGGGACAATCTCCCTAATGCGGTCGTAGCACTTAATACAGGGAGAATTTCAGTCCATAATGCTATCTCATCATCACTCCTTAATGAGAGAGGCATTCTCGACAAGTCCAAGCTTGTCTCTTAAGTGTACAAACTTTGCACCAGATAGAGGCTTCGTCAAAATATTTGCAATCTACTCATCAATGGAGACATACTGGAGCTTCACTACTCCCTTCTACACCATGTCACGAATGAAGTGGTACTTGATCTCAATGTGCTTCGACCTATCATGGAACAGTGGATTCTCTGCCAACTTCACACAACTTTGATTATCACAATATATCACGGTGGGCTTAAGCACATGATCAAACAATCCCACAGGTAACTTTCGAAGCCACACTGCTTCACAACTTGACAAGCTAGTTGCGATATATTATGTCTCGGTAGTACTAAGTGCGACAAATGTCTACTTCTTGCGCATCCACAAAATCATAGCGGAGCCCAAATTGAAGCAACCTCCGAATACTCTTCTGGTCTTCAACACCCCCTGCCCAATCTGCATCTTTATAACCCTGCAATTGAATATCGTTGTTTGAGACATATCTCAAACCAAAGTCAACTGTACCATGCAAGTACCTCAGTATGTGCTTTGTTGCAATCCAATGATCGCGTCTAGGTTCCACCTGGAATTGGCTCAATTGTTCACTGCAAAGCAAATGTCCGACCTGGTATTAATCAGATACATCGGCGAGCCAATCAACTTCTGGTACATCGATCGATCTATCAAATCAGATTCAAAATCTCTCAGCTTTCTTAGATTTGTAACCATTGGAGTCGACATCGACTTGCAATCCATCATACCAAACTTCTGTAGGATCTTGATAATATTTTTTCCTTGACCAAGAGAGATTTCGCTTGGCTTTTCCCATACTTCTAGCCCCAAATAAAAGTGCATCAATCCAAGATCCTTCATATCAAATTCAGAAGCTAGCTCCCTCTTACACCGAATAATTAAGAAGCTAGCTCCTTCATATCAAATTCAGATCTAGAATAAGCACATGCACACATAGAAAAACTGACATAGTTATTTCTGGACAAACTGTCCCTGGAAAAACCCAATGTGGGAAAACCGGTCTCTGGCTGCTGGAGGGCTCTATTATTAAGAATATTTCTGAATACACAACTCAGGGTTCCAGATCTGGAAAACCCTATAGAGAAAACACTAGATCTGCAGCACCTGGCTGATCTAAGACCAACAATACTGACTGATCCACACCCTCAAATGGGATTTACAAAACTCAGGTAGATCTAGGCCTAGAAACCCCAGATCTGCCCCTGAAGGACACTGCGTCAGCCTTTGAAGGCCTCCAAATGCTCAGTGCTGTCACTAGAAGGGACTACGTTACCTGGTAACCGGAGCAAAAATCTCATCATAGTTTTCTCCCACTTTTGGGGAGAAATTTTTAGCCACAAATCTTTCCTTATATCTGTCAATGTTGGCATCCACTACATGCTTGATCTTGTATATTCATTTGGAGGACACCACTGATTTTCCTTCAGGTTTAGGCACAATTTCCCATACATCATTCTAGCTTCTCCTACTTATACAAGTTATCAACTGAATAAATTCAAGTTAACATTAAAGTAAAACACATAACAGATCTCTACCAATTCAGATCTAGAATAAGCACATGCACACATACACAAACTGACAGTTATTTCCAATTCAGATCTAGAATAAGCACATGCACACATAGACAAACTGACAGTTATTTCTGGACAAACTGTCCCTGGAAAAACCCAATGTGGGAAACTGGTCTTTGGCTGTTGGAGGGCTCTATTATTAAGAATATTTTTGAATACACAACTTTCTTTCAAGATCTGGAAAACCCTACAGAGAAAACTCTAGATCTGCAACACCTAGCTGATCTAAGACCAACAGTACTCACTGAACCACACCCTCAAACGGGATTTACAGAACTCAGCCAGATCTAGGCCTAGAAACCCCAGATCTGCCCTGAAAGACACTGCGTCAGCCTCTGAAGGCCTCCAAATGCTCAGTGCTGTCACTGGAAGGGACTATGTTACCCCAGACTGGGTGACGCAGTCACTACGCTACCCCTCAGGGTCTCTGCGTAACCCTTGAAGGGTTTCTTGAAAATCACGTTGTCCTTGCTGCTGCTGTTGTCTTTCCTGTTCTCTTCTCTGCTTCTTGTGTATTCTAGACCCGGGATTAAGTGTCCTTGGTCTGCATTCCTCTACGGCGAAACACTTTTGAGAATTCTTAGCAACTCTGCCCTAGAATCTCAACTTAGCTTCAGTGCTCTGCTTCTGTGTGTCTTACAAATGACCCCAAGCCTTTCCTTTATACTTTTCTCGTTGACAAATCAACGGCCAAGATTAAATCTTTAATCGATGGCTAAGATTAAAAGAAAGCTTGATCCGTGTGACTTAAGACAATTTCATCCCATGTTTAATTAAATTCACTTTAATTATTTTATTTTCCTAAGTTTTAACTTAGGAAATACATTAAAATAATTAATTAATTTAATATCTCCTAAACCAGATGAAATTTCCCAAATCCATTTCTGGGTCTTGTAGATCAGGTGAACTCTAGTCCTTTCTCAAAATTTGGGACCTAGAGCACAAGTGATGCTACCCCAAATACACAAAATCTCAACACTCCCTCTTAGCAACAAGGGTGTGCTCTAGCAATACATCACACTTATGCATTACTTGATTTTGGGCACTGGTTTTGTGCTGCTGAAGCTTGGCCTCCTGCCACTCAACTCTACACTGCTGCCCATGACTCTGCTACTGCCACTACAACCACTGTACTGCAGCTCCCTCTCAATATGCTTCATCTGTGCTGCTCATAGCACTACCACTGCTGATTTGCTGCACTACAACTTCAGTTGTTGAGAGAAACAACTGAATCTTCTGCCCAATCTTTGAGAGACAAGTCAGATGGGCTGCATCCTTATCATTGAAGCTCCATAGGCTACATATATGTGCTGGCATCTAAAGAACGATGCACAACTACAACTCTACCTGCGTAATCAGATTGCCTCTGCACTACTGAAGTCACATTAGCTCCTTGTGCTGAAATCTATCACGTTGCTGCTGCACTGCACTGTCCCTTTGAAGCTCTCTGCGCTGCTGCACTGCGTAAGTAGTACTACATTGTGCTGCTGAAGTCACATCAGCCTCTGCGCTGCTGCTGCTATGCTCTGCGTTGCTCCTCCCAGCCTCTAGATCTGCCTCTGCTTATGCCTCATCTGTGATCTATGCACCCACTACTCCACTTGTCCCGCTATTGTCTTAAGGCTGCCGTAGCTCGCTTGTGATCCAAGAGATGAGTGGCTCAAGGATCCCGCCTTACTTCCATGTAGCTCCTCTACATGTCCATGTCACCCCACCTTCGTGGTTCATGAGCATTCATGGCTACATCATCTCCGGACCCATCATCTGCCACCGCTGCTTTGGAAGAAGATGCTTCCTTGTCCCTTTTATTCTCTAGACAATGGCTGGCAAAATGTCCCATTTCACCACACTGGAAGCGCTTGATCTTAGAAAGATCCTTCGTCTTCTTCGGCTGCTTCTTCGATGCCAAGGTTGCATCTTCCTCCTCTTCCTTCTTAACCTTGTTTAATGTGGGGCTGTGCTGCTTCTTGGTGATCCTTCGTAGTTCTTCTTGCCGCATGATCGACACAAGCTGTCCCAATCTGGGAGGTCCGCTCTGCCCAAGATACTTTGGACAAAGGTTTCCCACTCATCCGTGACTGCATTGAGGGCAGTCCTGCCTATCACTGCATCATCTACAGTTGCACCTGTTGCAGTCAGATGATCCCTGATTGATTGCAATCTGAAGAGAAAGTGCTCGATGTCTTCTCCCTTGGTCATCATGAATGATCTCATTTGGGCCTCCAACGACATCTTTCTTTGGACTGATTTTCCCTCATATAGGGAAGTCAAGGCCTTCCACATCTCATTGGCTATCCACTTCTCAGCTATGTGTGGCACAATATGATCCTTGATACTGTCCATTATAAGCTGCTTGGCATGCCCAGCAGCTTCTCTACGCTTCCGTAATAGATCCGCATTTGTCGGCGTGGCTAGGGTCTGCTTTGCATGGTCTCTTAGACCGTATGCCTCAAGGACAATCAGGATCCTTGCTTTCCACACCGAAAAGTTTGAGAGGCCCTCTAGCCTATCCTGATTAAGCAGTCCATGAGGAGCCATTTGCCCAGAATGTGTCGGAGCTCCTCCTCTCTATAAAACCCTCCAGAGCTAGCTGCATCGATTTTCCCGCATTGGGTTTTTTCTGGGACATTTGTCCTCTGTATCTCACTTTGTCATATGAGCGTGCTATTCAGTAAATGATCTGTATGTGTAGGCTGCTATTTGTATTTACTTCGCTGTTTTTCTGAATAATCAGATTAATAACTTGTGTATTTAATCAAGTAGGAGAAGTAAATCAAGAATTAGTAGTAGGGTTTCTTAGATCAAGAAATTTTCACATGGTATCAGAGTGATTGCTGATCAAGCTGGATCTCCAACAAATTGGCTAAATAAATTTATCCTGCAGAGTAGCAGCTGAAGCAACAGAGAATCAGGAGAGGGCAGCGTAGCCCAAGGAGGACGCAGTCCTAGCAGAGGCTACGCAGGGGTTGACGCAGTCCCAGCTGGGTGACGCAGAGACAACGTAGTGCCTTCCAGAGGGACGCAGGAGCAACCTGTGCTGCACAGTCACTGTGAAGAGGCTATGCTGAGCCAGTCGGCTCACGCAGAGGCTAGCTAGAGGGACGCAGTCCAGTTTCAAAGTGTTGTGCAGAGTTACCGTGGTCCAGAAGCATAGCTTCAAATCTTCAACAATTGTTGGTGTGGTGGAGATTCTTTTGGTTCAGAATCATACCTAGCTAAGTTGACAAAGAGTGGGAGGAGAATAGCCAATTAGCAGATTTTCGCCAAAGAAATATGAGGATCGATCGTAGAGTGATCGAAGAGGGTTGATTCAGAAGATTTGGCAGATTTCCAAGGGAGGAAATCAGTGGTCAGAGGGAGCAGAGGGTGCCTTTCTTGCCAAGGACCCTAGATCCGAGTTTCTGTTGAGGGTAGCGACAAAAGCGGGGGGAGGAGGATCTGTTTCGACAGATTATTTCTGAGCAGATGGCGCCACACAGACTGCGTGATTAGGATAGGTTGGATGGCCTGTCCAACTTTGCTATCTGGAAGGCCAGAATCCTGACAGTCTTGGAGGCATACGATATATGGGAGCATGTATAGAGCGTCTTGTCTACACCAACCGATGCTACTCTTCTCGCGAAGCATAATGAAGCAGCGACACATGCCAAGCGCTTCATTATGGATGGGGTTAAGGATCATGTGGTAACACATAGCCGAAAAGAAGACGACTAATGAAATGTGGAAAGCTTTAACCACACTGTATCAAGGGAAATCCATTTAGAAGAAGATGCTTTTGGAGAACCATATGAGGTTGTTCAAGTTGCAGGCAATTCGAGATCAACTGATTGTCATGGGGGTCGGGGTGGATGATGATGTCATGGTGAGGACTGCTCTAAATGCAGTCACAGTGGGAAACGTTTGTCCAAAGCATTTTTGGCAGACAGGACCTTCAAAACTGGGACGACATGTGGGCTATCCTCTGACAAGAGGAAATCCGCTGAATGACCAAGAGACAAGCCAACACCGGATCAAGCAAAAGTGAAGAAGGATGAAGAGGAAGATGCAGCCCTAGCATCTAAGAAGCAGCAAAGGAAAAAGAAGCGTGATCTATCTAAGATCAAATGTTTCCAATGTGGTGAACTTGGATACTTCGCCAGCAATTGTCCTCTAAGGAAGAAGGACAAGGATGCTTCTAGATCCAAGGCTGCGATAGCTAAAGAAGACGATGGCTCCGGTGATGACATAGCCATGAGCGCTCAAGTACCTCAAGAGAAGAGGTGGGGAGATATTGATCTGTAGAGCAGTTACAGATGGAGGTGGCAGGATCCTTGAGTAGCCCAATTCTTGGATCACATCTGTGCTACAGGAGCCTTAAGACAGTAACAGGAATGATTGGAGCAGTGGGTGAAAAGGATCACGGATGGAGCAGAGGCAGAGTTGGACGCTGTAGAGGGAGAAATGTAGTGCAGAGGTAGCATCAACGTAGAGGGGCTGATGGGACTTCAGTAGCGCAGAGGAGGCATGCTTACGCAGTGCAGTGGCTTCAGGAGGACAGTGCAGAGCAGCAGCCTAAGGAGCTTCAGTGATGAGATGCAGCCTGACTGACTTGTCTGTCATTGGGCAGGGGTCCTTCAGTTGCTTACTCTCAGCAACTGAGTTGTAGTGCAACAGTTGGAAGCAAGATGCAGCAATTTGAGAAGGAGCTGCAGTATGGATGTAGCAGTGACGGTGACAGAGTCATGGGCCGTAGTACAAAGAGCAACAACAACGTAGTGATGAAGGGCAGCAGGGAAAGCATCAACACGGAGACCAATGCCAGAGATCAGAGCAGTACTTCGATGAGGTTGTATTGCTAGAGTATATTCCTCGCTAAGAGGGAGTGTTGAGATTTTGGGGTAGCATCGGATGTGCTCTAGCTCTCAAATTTTGTGGAGGAGCTGGAGTACATGAGATCTACAAAAACCTAGAAATCATTTGGGGAAATTCCATCAGGTTTAAGAGATATTCAAATAATTAATCATTTTAATTAAGGACCCTAAGTCTAACTTAGGAAAATTAAGAGATTAAAGTGAATTAAATTAAACATGTGATGAGAATGACTTAAGTGACGCAGATCAAGCAACTTCTAATCTTAGCCGCTGATTAGAGATTAGATCACGACCATTGGTTTTCCAACGAGAAAAGTATAAGAGAAGGGCTTGGGGTCAGTTGGAGGACACACACATTGGCGGAGCACTGAAGCTAAGCTGAAATTCTAGGGTGTGGTTTGCTAAGAATTTCAGGAGGAGTTTGTAGTGCAGCGAGGGGCAGTATTGGCAAGGGGATGATCTGATCCTAGGCCAAGAGTACAACAGTGGAAAAGAGACAACATATCGAGCAACGCAGAGGCAACCCAGAGCCATGCAGTCCAACAGAGGCCACGCAGGGTTGACGCAGGCCCAATCAGGGCAACACAGGGGCAACGTAAGTCCTTCAGGGGTGACGCAAGCCCTTCCAGAGCAGTGCAGAGGCTGACGCAGAGGGCTGAGGAGCAGCGCTGGGGTTTCCGGTGGGCCAGCAAGGGCTTGAGTTCTGTAAATCTCGTTTGAGGGTGTGAATCAGCCATATTTTTTGTTTCTGAGTGAAAGAGGTATTGTTGCCGTATTTTTCTCTGTAGGGCCAACATGTCTGGTGCCGAGAAATTGTTGTATTCAGAATCTACTTAATGATAAAACCCTCCAGAGCTAGCTGCACCAGTTTTCCCTCATTGGGTTTTTTCGGGACATTTGTCCGAAAAATCTGTGTGTCACTTTGTCATATGAGCGTGCTATTTAGTAAATGATTTGTATGTGTAGGCTGCTATTTGTATTTACTTCACAATTTTTATGAATAATCAGATTAATAACTTGTGTATTTAATCAAGAAGGAGAAGTAAATTGAGAATTAGCAGCAGGGTTTCTTAGATTAAGAAATTTTCACACCTTGAAGGTGCCACATGGTGTTGCATGTCCTTTGGCTTCCTACAAAGCAAGTCTCAACCAGGTTGGCCTTTTCTTCATTTCAGGGACAATGATCAGGTCCAGTGGTTCGCTTGGTCCTTCTGGCTCTTCTTGATGATCAACAGGATGTTTAGAAGGATTTGATGCAACAAATTCTTCTTCCTTGGGAGCATCATAGTCCACTTCTTTAGACTTCCAGTAAGCTAGATTCTCATCAAAAGTCACATCCCTGCTAACTTCAACTTGGTTTTTGTCCCTTCACATCCCTGTTCACATCCCTGCTAACTTCAACTTGGTTTTTGTCCCTTCACATCCCTGCTAACTTCAACTCGGTTTTTGTCCCTTCACATCCCTGTTCACATCCCTTCTCTTATCTTTAGGTACATGAATATAAATAGGACAATCAAATATTCTTAAATGACCAACCTGGGGTTTTTGTCCGGTGAACACTGTTGGAAAGTGTAACTAGGTTTGGTCTTCATAATGACTTGTAATTATGAATTTATGTAAAGAAGAAGACAAAGATAATAAAATGTATTTTGTAAATGCTTGACTCATGGGTTTCATGAGCAAGGATTTTTATTGTAGGTCCAAGACTTTTTGATGTCTTTAGGGGTTTGTCATCTTGTCATAAATATACATAATTAAAGAGTAATGTATATGAAGAAGTGTTACACTTGTGAAGGTTAATTATTGATGTAAACAATATGCTCCAAGACCTTGTCTAAATGCTCCTTGTAAGTCGGCTCAAATATGGAAGATACACCTCCTTGACAAGTCGGCCTAGAGAAGGTAAGACTGTCCCTATATATAGACAAGTCTGCGGCCTCATTCACCATCGTAAAGTTGAGACATCTCTGAGATTTCAGACAAGGAAAAGTTCAGATCAGTTCTGTGATTACAAGCGTACAAGGGTGACTTTCCAGTAAAGATAGAAGGGACCATTCAATGCAAGAAATAAAGACAATACATCACTTTTTTGGATAAGCATTTACCTTGAATCTCTGAGGTAGAACGAATGTCAATTCAAGACTGCAATTAGTGCGAAGAAAGGTCACATCTCAGTGAAGATAGAAGGGTATGTTCTTGGGTTAAAGTCTGTAATAAGAACGTGGTTTACAGTGCATAAAGGAGGAGGAATGTACCACAGTTAAGAAGACTGTCCAGCAAAGGAAAGGCCGAAGATCACTTTAGGAAGAGATAGCATCATCAAGTGTTGAAAGGAAGTGTGAGGAAGAAGTTTCTATATCAAGGTCAAGGGATCTTGGTCTAGAGTATTAAAGAGAAGAAGACCGAGAAAGGATTCACTAGAGGTTGAGCTCAGTCCCTAGTATTGGTGGCGTACGATGTAGCTTGGTGCAGAAAAAGGAGATCAACATAAGGAGCCAAGAAAGAGCAGAGACAAGTTCTTGGTAGCATATTGGTGTCAAGGGTTAGTGTCATGGTCATGGTACTTGTCAATTGAAGATCTAGAAGAATAATTACATTTGGGTTTTCCTCTCCAAGAGGGAGAGGTTTTGGCCCTGGCTTGGAGAGCCAAAATTTTGTGTCTCTTGTTTTTTGATAATTGACTTGATGAAGAACATAATAAGATAATGAAGATAAGATCTAAGCTATAGAAGCATAACAAGTATAACACAAGTAGTTATCAAGTAAGAGAATTGAATTAAACACTGTTGTACCAAATTCTCAACAAACGCTTCTTTAGGAGTCTTGTTTTCCAAGATTTGATGAGGACTTCTATTTTGAATGTAGACAACTATCATCGTTGCTTCACTCCTATTAATTTTTAGTTAGCATTGGTATGTTCTATGCTTAGCACAATTACTTCATTGTCCTTTAAGCAACCCAATGAAAATTTCCAATATGGTTTCTAATGGCAATCACTTTAACCATGAATCACATTGACAGTAATTGTAGATAGAACATAAAATAAAATGCAGAAGACAAGCCAAGACAAGAGGACACCAGATTTGGCGGATGCCAGGGAAAAACCCCAATGTGGGGAAAACCCTTTGATCAATTCTTCTTATTATTATATCAAATGTTCAACAAAGAGAGAGTACAATAGTCAAAATTGACTTGCCAAATCAAAGTCAAAATAACCCTATCAAATTTGTAGTCAACTACAGTCAAACTCAACCCTAACAAAAAAGTCAAAGATGGTCAACGCAATAGTCAAACAGTCCACTTGAAGCTTTGTCAAACCTAGTCAAATTCGACCTTCCTTGCTGGTCAAAGTGAGCCCAAAACAATCCTTCAAAGCCCAATCAAATTCAGTCAAAGGAGAGAGAAAGTCTGTTGTAATATTCTGCGGTCAAAGTTGCAGTCAACCCTGAAGTCAACGCCGATCAAAGTGCCCAAATTTTCTCGATTTCTGTGCCCAGTAATGTGGCCTAGAGACAAAAATAATCCTCCAAAAATCATAGTCAAAACTGGTCAAAGAGTCCCTGTCAATGCTGGTCAAACTTGGTCAACTCCTGAAATTTTCGGCCCTGCAATTCTATCCAGAAATTAACCTCCTTGTGCCACACGTGTGTGAGAGAGAGAATGCCTAATAGCTGTACGAACCAATGAGTGAAGGAGAGGTGTGTGTTATAATGATGACAAATGAGGTGAGAGGAGACATGTAATTGTACAAGTCGTTGAGGGTGAAGTGTCACGTCCATTGGGCTTCACGAGCCTACATGATGATGAGGTCGACCTTGACATTTAGCACACATTTCTGCTTGTCCAAATTTGATGATCTTTAGGTCGATTTTGGTCCTCTCGAAAAGAAGAATTCAATGCAATAATCATCTCCATCAAATGAGCTGTCCAATAGTCGAATTTGGCCCTAGTTTCCAATTTTAACACTCCCTCTCAACGAGGGAGAATTCCACCCGCCAATCCATCCATGATCATCGACCATCATGCCATCTTGTCGTCATGTACCATCTCCGAAACTTTTCTCAAATCTGCTGAACAATGATGTAATAATGAAGAAGAATTGATCGAGAGTGAGTCACAAAACCTTGCCACTGTCCACTGACAAAAGTCAGTCCAGGGGTAGAACCCCAATCAGATTTGATCCTAAATGATCAAGATGTTGAACACCATGCATCCTAGACATAGGGACTACGACTGTACATGATGCGTCCATCTATAGTGCTATGGCCCCTATCCACTTTTCCCAACTTATTGGCCGGATGAGAGGTACTTCCCATGAGTCATGGACCACATGGGTAGGATGTATGCTAGGGCATCAACTGGAGAAGGTGAACTACTCATCCTGCTCATATGCCATAGGAGAAGGTGAAACACTCATCCTATGCATATGTCAATCGTAGGGGAAGGTGAAACACTCACCCTACACACATGTGTCATCAATTGTAGGGGAAGGTGGACCACTCACCCTACACACATGTCAACCATCATGGAGTATCACAGGGGATGGTGAACCACTCGCACTGTACATAACACACCAATAGGGGAAGGTGAACCACTCACCCAATGGTCTCTTATAACTCCAAGAAGTACCCCAAGCCTCGTGGAGCTCCCAAAGCTCAATGTCCAACTCAAGTGGGACCCTTATGGGAGGGTCTTTCCACGACTCCAAGTATTTCTCAGAAGGCTAAGAATTTGATTTTCCCCTAAGGGCTTCGTGAGGATGTCTGCGACCTGCTCATCAACCCTGATGTGTTGGAGCCTTATTGCTCCCTGCTGTACCATATCCTGGAGGTACCCGATATCAATGTGTTTGGCGCGGTCGTGGAACACGGGATTCTCTGAAAGGTGAATCCCAATTTGGTTGTAGAATATCACGGTGGTATCCAACACGTGCGCAAATACCTCATAGAAGAGCTGCCTCAACCAAACAACTTCACAACAGGCCATACTAGTTGCAATGTATTCGACATCGATGATGCTTAAAGAAAGCAATTTTTGCTTCCTACACATCCATGAAATCGAAGCAGATCCCAATGAGAAGCAACATCCTGATGTGTTCTTTCGATCCACCACACTGCCACCCCAATCAATATCAGTATATTCATGTAGCCTCAAATTCCCAACAGTGTATCTCAGTCCATAGTTGATTGTGCCATGAAGATATCTCAAGAGATTCTTAGCAGCAAGCCAATGTATGTGGTGAGGCTTGACCATAAATTGACTCAATGTATTCACATTGAAGCATATGTCCGGACGGGAGTTTACCAAGAACATCGGGGCCCCCACAAGTTATCTATATTCAGAAGGGTTTGCGAATTCAGTGTCAACAACACTTCCACATAGCTTCTTGAAGTTGAGTTCCATCGGAGTAGACACAAACTTGCAATCCACCATCCCACATCTCTCAAGCAACTTCATAATGTATTTTCCTTGAGAAAGGAAAATCTCACCTGGCTTTTGCTAGACCTCCAGGTCTAGGAAGTAGTGCATCAGACCTAGGTCCTTCATCTCGAACTTAGAATCCAACTCCCTCTTGCATTGATAAATAAGAGGGTCTGCACCTGTCAGAAAGAGATCATCTACAAAAAGGACCAAGATGAGAGGCATGTCCTTTTCAACCTTGAAGTATAGGTTAGGATCAACATCGCTCCTTGTAAGTCCCAACTTCATAAGATAGCCATCAATCCTTTCATGCCAAGCCCTAGGGGTTTGCTTCAACACATAGAGGGCTTTCTTCAACCTGCATACGCGTGCTCTTCGATCTTGAACTTTGAACCCATGTGGTTGTTCAAAGTATACTTCCTCCTTGAGCGAGCCATGCAAGATAGCAGTCTTAACATCCATTTGATGTAGGCTCCATCCTTGAGTGGCAACTAGAGCAATAATAGTTCAGATAGTGGTATATCGAGCAATTAGTGCAAATATGTCGTCATAGTCCTCTCCTTCTTTTTGAGAGAAGCCTCAAGCAACAAGCTTGGCCTTATATTTTTCAGCACTCCCATCAGCTCCATGTTTGATTTTGTATAACCATTTTGAGGTGACTATGGATTTATCCTTGGGGTCCACACACCACTTCCTAGACATTATTCTTCATGATATATTCATATTCCTCATTCACCGCATCCTTCCAGACTTTGTGCTTTATGGCTTCTTCGAATGTACATGGCTCAGATTGAACAATAGTACTCATAGCAGCTAAGTACCCTTGATACCTGTTTGGATTTTTACTTTCACGAAATGTCCCTCATACATGGCTTAGATTGAAAAATAGTACTCATAGTAGCTAAGTACCCTTGATACCTGTTTGGATTTTTACTTTCACGAAATGTCCCTCTTGGAGCAATATGTCTTTTAGCATCTTCGAGAGAGTATCTTTGAGCCACAGAGGTCTTTTCCTTGAGGCAGAGGGATCACTGGGAGGTGGATCAATGGGATCCATCGAGCCTTCAACATTGGGCATCAACTCATCTATCGGAGGTTCATCCTGCTTTTCTGCAACATCATCATTGTCCTTCCTTGGGATAGGGAGATCTCTAGCTTTCCCAAGGGCATTATCTTCATCGAAAGTGACATCATGGCTTATTTCCACTTCTCTTTGACCAGACACAGATTCTATATGCCTTTGAATTTTCACTGTAGCCCACAAATGTACCTTTCTTCCCAGATGCTTCCAACTTGTTTCTTTTCTCTTTAGGCACATTAAAATACACATGACAACCAAATATTCCAAAATGAGAAACATCAGGTTTCTCACCAGTGAAAACTTGTTCGGGTGTCTTGAAATCCAATGCTTGATGTGGGATCCTATTTTGAACATACATGTCAGTGTTTGCGGCTTCTCCCCATAAGAACTTCGGTAGGCCTTGATCATGGAGCATGGCACGGGTGGCTTCCATGATTGTTCTATTTTTCCTTTCAACAACTCCATTTTGCTCAGGAGTGTATGGAACGATTGTCTTCTTCTTAATGCCAACCTCTCTGCAAAAGTCATTGAGTTGATTTGATTCATATTTGGTTCCATTGTCGGCCCTCAATATTTTGATCTTCTTCCCTGTTTGATTTTTTACCAAGGCTTTGAAAGAACGGAACCATTTGAACACTTCATCTTTCTTCTTCAAGAAATAGATCCATGTTTTGCATGAGAAGTCATCTATAAACATTGCATATTACAAGTATCCTCCCAATGATGTTACGAGCAACATACTAGATAGGTCAGAATGGACCATTTGAAGAATATTAGTATTTTGACTTTGACTAGAAGGGAATGGTCCCCTTGTAAGTTTCCCAACCGCAGAACCCTGACAAACACCTTCATGATTCATGTTGAACTCGGGCATACTTGTGACAATCTTCCTTACCCCATGTAATGTTGAAGAATGTAACTAGTGTCGATCTTCATAATTGTACTTGTCAAAAGAAATTTTATTATTAAATAAATTGACTTATTAAAGCATGGGTTTCATGCTTGGGTCAATGGTCAATAGGTCAAAGCACCCATTGAGTGCTCTAGGATTTTTTTAGTCAAATTTATTATGTAAACCCTTCTTGGGATCATTAATCTTAGTCATGCTGAACCCTCCATCCATCAAATAGCTCAAGTCGACCTCAGAATTAGCTCTATTTTCGTCCTCTACAAGTCGACCTATTAATCCTGTGAAAATTCCTCAATCAGAATCGCTACTATAGCAAATGATATTATTTCTTCTACTTGTTAATTCCAAATCAAGTTATTTACGGTGTTACACAGTAAATATCGAAATAAATACTACTGCAGCCTTCACAACATAAAAAATACTGTGGAAACAAAATACTGAGTAGGAAAGAAATAAACGCACACAATGAACACTTTTGTTTTTGGACAATGTCCCTGGAAAAACTCGATGTCGGAAAACTAGTATTGCAGCTGAGGGTTTTAATTATTATGCAGTAGTTTCTGAATAAAAATCTTTGGATGCCCAAACCGGCAATCCGATACAGAGAATAAACCGGCGAAGAGAGAGCGAGAAATTATCTCACACTGTCACTGGTGATTTGACCTTGATCCAACCTCTGAATGGCTAGCCAAATGCTGCCTCTACGTAGTCATTGCGCCGGCTCTGCGTCACAACCTCTAGGGATTGTGTCACTCCTCTGGCTGATCGATTTGCCAACTGGAAGCTCAGATCTCCAGCCCTCCAGCTCACACCCTGGCTCCCGGCGCTAGATAGGGACTGCTCCTTAGCAGAACTGTGAATCTCCTCAGAGGCTCTGCGCTGCCCAACGTGGCATTGTGCAGCCTCTTTGAACCTCTCGATGCCTGCTCTACAATGTATTCACCGGATCAGGAAAACTTCCTCTGACAAACTATCCCAGCCCCTCGCTACAAGAAATCTCTTGATTTCACTCCGACAACTGTTGCACTGCTCTCTTGAGAATTCGATCTCTAGATCTCTCACTCGATGTGTTTTCCAAATGCCCATCGAGCTCCTTCTTATAATCTCTCATCGACAAATCAACTGCCAAGATTAAAACATAATCAAAGGCTAAGATTAGCTTGGACTCGATCCTTGTCTTCATCTAGAAGATTCACACCCGATCTAATTAATACCTTTTAATTATTTCCTTTTCCTAAGTTTAGACTTAGGAATCCTAACTAAATCCTCTCTGGGTGGAATTTCTCAAAAATATATTTGGGTATTGTGTAATGCATGTGTCTTAGCCTCTTTGCAAAATCTTGAGGCTAGAGCACATCCGATGCTACAAAAAATCAACACTCCCTCTTGGCGAGGAATGTGCTCAAGTGTTGCAACCTCTTGAAGTAACACACTGACTTTTGCACCATCGCAGCTGCTGTGTTGATGTCTGGCTACCCACCAACTACTGCATATCTCTCTCTGTGCTTCATTTGTGCTGCTGCTGACTCTGCATACTGCTGTCAACTGCATCTGCACTGCAACTCTGTTGCTGTTGCCACTGCAACATATGCAACTGTCTTTGATCTGTTGTTGCTGCAACCGAGAGATGTCCATTAACTGAACCAACTGTGTTCAGATTGATGCATCTGTTAACCAAGTTTTGATTGCTGCTGGCCTCTGCACTGCTGCTGACTCTGCGTTGTGCCAACTGCACTGTTTCCAACTCTGCTCTGTGCTGCTTAGATCCTAACAATGCTAACCACTGCAACTGTCACTTTGGCACCTGACTGCACCATCTGTCACTGGTCCATCCTACTACTACTGCTAGGGGCTCTCGTAGTAAGGAATTGATCCAGGAGGTGGACTCCTCAAGGATCCTGACCATCCTGTAGCTCTCCGAGGCTACAAAACCATATCACCCCACCTCTCCCCTGGAGGTATATGGGCAATCATGGAAAACTCCTTCCCAATTTGGAGGACAATCTATCGATCTTTGCAGTAGCAGCTTGCTGATCCTACTCTTTCTCCTTGTCCTTCTTCCGAACAGGATACTGAAAACTGAAATGGCCCATCTCACCACATCAGAACCACTTAATCTTCGAAATATCCTTTTTTTTCTTGCGCTGCTTTTGTTGCCTTTTTGATGCAAGGGTTGCATTCTCCTCTTCCTTCTCGATCTTCACCCTACTGTTGCTGCTGCCACTTATGGTGCTCTTCACCAAATCACGCCTCATCTCCTCTTGTTGTAGATCAACCCATGCTCTCTCCCAATCAGGCAACTTCTCTCTGCCCAGGATACTCTGGACAAAGACTTGCCACTCCTCGGAAACATTGTTAAGGGCCGACCGTACAAACTCAGTACCCTAAGGTGTTGCTCCCACAACAACTAGATAATCTTGGGTATCCTGAAGTGTCGTTAGGAAGTGATCTATGCTCTCCCCCTTCTGCATCCTCGTGCATCTCATACTCTCTTCCAAGTACATCTTTCGTTGCTTGGAAGATCCCTGATATAATGTGGCTAATGCATCCCACATTTCTTTGGCTGTGCCATTGCCTGCTATGTGAGATACAATGTGATCTCTCACTCCGTCGAGGATCAACCTCCTGGCCTTCGCCATATCCTTGTTGTAAGCCTTCAACGGATCTGGATCTGCGGGGACAACCACCACACTATCGATGAAAGTTTTAATATCATGCTCATCTAGAAGGAAGGACATCCTTGCCTTCCAGATCACATAGTTGGAGGCACCCTCCAACTGATCTTGATTCTCACAACCCAGCTGATGCCATCACACCAAACAAATGTCGAACTGCCTCCTCTCTCCTCTGTGCAGCTGCTGATTGGCTCTACACACTCCCTGCTGGAGTAAGTAGATCTGCTCCCGGATACTGTTGTTCTGCTGTGAGAAATCAAATTCCTTGGCTAGGAATTCTCTGAGTGAGAAATTGCCTCAGTATGTACTCTTCTTTCCTCTTCTAATGCTTTTCTGTCCCAACAAACTGCTGCAGAATACTGAGTCCCAATTGAAGATCTGCTCTGTGCTACTCCCTCTTCCTCTGGCAAATCTTGATTTGAAAAATCTTCTCCAATAGGTAAGGCTTTGTAATGAAGGTGGGCAAATCTTCGGTGCCATAATTCAGATTGAAGAGAAGTATCACAAGTCAAGGTTCCCAAAGGAATTCCTCCAACTTGATAGAGACCATCAACCCTAAATCCATGTGTGAATGCATCTTTAGGGTTTCTTTGCCAAATACGTACCTTAGACACCAAGTTATTCTTCAAATTGGGCACATACAACTCTTCTTGTAGATGAATGTTTGACCCTGATTCATGTGAAGAGTGACAGTACTATCCCTTTCACGGGGTAGGTGGCATTATCTCCAAGTAGGATCTCCAAATTAGTCTTCTTTTCAATCAAATTTTAGAGGGCCTCTTTGGAACCAGTGAAGTGCCTTAAGGCTCCACTATCAATCAACCAATGATCCAAAGTATCCGGAGGAAAGACAGTAGATAGAGCGAAAATAAGATAAAACTCTTTTTTTTTCTACAACATTACTTTCTTCATACCTGGAATTTCTCGTCCTTTTGGGAGGTCGACCATTCCCATATTGAGCAGCGGGAGCATTCCTCTTTCCTTTATGGTTGAACTTGTTGTTCCTTTTGATTGCCATTGCCTTTGAAATAGTTGTTGTTGTTGTCGTCATCTCTTGGAGAATCTTTCTTGTGAGGACACTCTCTAGCATAGTGGCCGAACTTGTTACAATTGTAGCACCTTCCTTATCTTCCTTCTTTGAATCCTTGCTTGAACCCTTGACCTTGTTTTCTTGGACCAACATTATTTTTCTTCTTTGCATGAGTGGAGAAAGCAGTAGGTTCATTTCCATTTGAGGGCTTGTCTCTCTCCATCATCCTCGTCTCTTCGCGAGTGCATCTAGCCAACAATTCATTGAAACTAGGAATCCTATCATTGTTGAGAATGGTGGTGTTAAATACATCCCATGCTCTTGAAAGGCGTCTAAATGCAATGAGGGTGAGCTCCTTATCAACAATAACTCTCTCCAATAGATAGTAGATCATTCTTGATTTGTGTTATTCTCATGAAGTAGGATTGGATAGACTCCTCTTTGTCCATCTTGATGTCCTTCAACTTGTTCTTGAGAAAGAGGATTTGATTTGCATTGTTTACTTTGAACATCCCAATCACAACTTATCATACATCTCCTTAGATGTTCCCAAGTCAGAAATATAGACAACCAAATGCTTTTGAATGGAGTCTATGATAATTCTCTTAGCTTTGACCTCACCTTTCTTATACTTCGTCTCTGCAGAAGTAGGTGCATTGGAAGGAGGCTCCCACCACTCTTCCCTGCACATAGTCCATTTCATCATGCTCTTCCAAAGTCATGTCCAAGTCATCTTCCATGCATGATAGTCAGATTTGTCCTTGAGCTATCCTCATTTGAAATAAGATGTAGTAGCCATTCAGGCTAGACCAATGATCTTGTCTAACAAATCTCCCTTAGTGATTTCTTTTCTCTCTCTTGCTTGGGCTTTGTCTTCACCTAGGCTCTGATTCCATATTAATTTTTAGTTAACAATGTTATGTTCTATAATTAGCACAATTACTAAAATGTCCTTTAAGCAACCCAATGACAATTTCCAATTTAGTTTCCAATGGAAATCACTTTAACCATAAATCACATTGACAATAATTGTAGATAGAACATAAAATAAAATGCATAAGACAAGAGGACACCAGATTTGGCGGATGCTAGGGAAAAACCCCAATGTGGGGAAAATTGTTTGATCAATTCTTCTTATTATTATATCAAATGTTCAGCAGAGAGAGAGAGTACAATAGTCAAAATTGACTTGCCAAATCAAAGTCAAAACAACCTTGTCAAATCTGTAGTCAATTGCAGTCAAACTCAGCCCTAACCAGAAAGTCAAAGATGGTCAACACAACAGTCAAACAATCCACTTGAAGCTCGGTCAAACCCAATCAAATTCGGTCTTCCTTGCTGGTCAAAGTCAACCCAAACCAGTCCTTTAAAGTCATTCAAATTCGGTCAAAGGAGAGAGAAAGTTCGCTGTAATTTTCTGCGGTCAAAGTTGCAGTCAACCCTGAAGTAAATGCTGGTCAAAGTGCCCAGATTTCTCGATTTCTGTGCCTAGTAATGCGGCCTAGAGAAACAAAAATAATCCTCCAAAAATCACAGTCAAAACTTGTCAAAGAGTCCCTGGTGAACGCTGGTCAAACTTGGTCAACTCTTGAAATTTCCGGCCCTACAATTCTGTCCAGAAATTCGATCTCCTTGTGCCACACGTGATAGAGAGAGAATTTCCAATAGCTGTATGAACCAATGAGAGAAGGAGAGGTGTGTGTGATGATGATGCCAAATGAAGTGAGAGGACACTTGTATTTATACAAGTCGTTGAGGGTGAAGTGTCACATCCACTGGGATTCATGAGCCTACATGATGATGATGCCCACCTTGACATTTAGCACATATGTGGGCATAATTCAAAAGCACATTTCTGCTTGTCCAAATTTGATGATCTTTAGGTCGATTTTGGTCCTCTCGAAATGAGGAATACAATGCAATAATCATCTCCATCAAATGAGCTGTCCAATAGTGGAATTTGGCCCTAGTTGCCAATTTTAACAACTCCATAGTAACATAGGTAGGTCTTGGTAATGCATCATTGCCTTGATGGATTCTTCAATGGTTCTACTTTCTTTCAGCAAATCCATTTTGTTGTGGATTATAAGGGACTATCAACTCCCTCTTAATCCCAACTTCTTTTGGAGGTATATTCTCCTGCATTTTCATATCTCAAGATTTTGATCTTCTTTCCCTTAAAGTTTTCGACCTCAACTTTGAATTCTTGGAACTTGTCAAAGATTTTATCTTTTGTCTTCATGAAGTAGATCCCCGTCTTGTGGGAGAAATCATCAATGAGTGTTACATAATTCAAAGAGCCTCCAAGGGACTTCACTAGCATAAGACCACATACATTAGAATGGATTAAGTCCAAAACTTCCTTGGATCTGCTTTCGCTACTTGGAAAAGGCTTCTTGACATTCTTTCCAAGCGCACATCCTTTACATACCACTTCATGCTCTTCCTACAAATTTGGAACACTTAAAACCATCTGTTTTAAGCCCAACAAATCGTTATAGTGAAGGTGAGCATATCTTCTATGCCAAAGCTGACATGGATTAAGTGCTTGAGTAGGTTGTTTCAAAAGTATATACAACCTTCCTTCACGAACTCCAATTACTCTAGTAGAATCTATACTACATCCTTTGGGCCAAACAAGAAATTTGCTATCAACAAATGCTACTCTATCTCCTTTATCTTCCAAGCAAGAAATAGAAACCAAATGCTTCTTCAAATCTGGTACTTATAATATGTTGCTGAGATGAAGGTTATCACCTGATTCTAGCTCAATGAATGTATTTCCAATGCCTGAAATAGAAACCAAATGCTTCGTCAAACCTGGTACATATAATATGTTGCTGAGATGAAGGTTGTCACCTGATTCTAGCTAAATGAATGTATTTCCAATGCCTTTGACTGCATAATTGTGATTGTCTCCACGTTCCACCTTTTGCGCTAATCTTCTTTCCATCAGACTTGTGAGGTTGTCTCGATCTCCCACACATGGTTTTACAGAGCTGACCAGGGTTTTGTATCAGATGTTTTTTCCTACATATAAATATCTTGACTCTTGAGTAATACAAATGAATCACTTTTCATTGTGCTCCTCAATTGCATGTCTTTTGTTGAAAGTTCTTTTAAGAATTAGCAGAGACTCAATCCAAATACATAAATTAGAAGAGATTCAATCTAATTGCATGATGAAGAAAGATGTTGAACTATCTAAGTTGTATGATCTCAATTAAGCCCTTATTTGTTGAATTTTTTACAAGATGAACATTAAAAAGCAATTTTCTGATCTGATAATTACCATGTAATGATCTTTAACAATTTATCTTTATGCCACTGATATCATTGAGCAATTATACACAAAAATTATCAACAGTGATGCAATGAAAACTGTAAGATCATAAAGAGACATCCATGCACAATAGAGACAACAATTTTTTCATGGGAAACCCAAACTTGGTAGAAAACCCAACAACTCTTCTTCTAGGAGAAATTTTCTTCAGCAAGGTTTACAAATCCATAATTCTTTTAGGCCGACTTAGGAGCCCTATTGGCATGCGGGAATACCTCTCGTTGCTACACAAAAATCACAACATTATTAAGGAATGAAATGGAAAAAAAATGTAAAAATTGTGAAAGATGAGTCAAAAGAAGATATTGAAAGAAAGGATGATGAAATATCCAAGTTGTGAAACCATGATCAAACCTTCCTGAAAATGTTTAGAAAAAGAAAAAGAAAAGATGCTAACATGATGTAAAATTTAAGACTGGATGAAGAGACCATAAAAATTGAAAATTCTATTTATATGCATGCTGAAGAAGCCCTAAATATAGATGAAGTAAAATTAGAATTTCAAATGATAATTGGAGGATAGAAGTAATTGATTGATAGTATCACACTTCAGCCTTAGAAGGGAAAGGAAGAAAGCTGAGGTTGCAAAGGTCAAACCATATCAACATCCTCATTACTAGTAGAAGTCTGCAAGTGAAACATGACACATATTGACACCCACATTTTGGAGGAAACAAGTGGTGGAACCATGGCTGTGTTGAAATATGTAACTAGGTTCGGTATTCATAATGACATATGTAATCATGATTTTATGTATTTAATGTAAGAAGAAAAATAAATTTATTAGCCTTGTTCTTAAGGCATGGGTTTTATGCTCAAGGAAATTTATTTTATAGGTCAAGCACCCATTGAGTGCTTCTAGGTTTGTCATAAAGTCAATTGAGTCGTTGTCATGTATTGAAGACCCATTTGGGCATGTTACATGTTGTAAAGAAAAATTTATTGAGTCAAAGTAGAGTCAAAAGACCCTCCAAGACCTCGTCATTGCACAAAGATCAAGTCGGGCTTCATGAAGGAACAAGTTGGGCTAAAGATAGCAATTCATACCTATAAAAAGACAATGGAACTCGACCTCATTTGGACACACACTCAAGCAAGTTAGATTTTATCAAGATAGTAGCTGGAAAAGGATGAAGAAGAAGAAGAAGAACAAGATCGAAGTTTTGGGCCTCTCTCTCTCTCTCTCTTTTGTTAGAGTTTCTACTGTTACTGGGCAAGACGAAATTCTGAAGTTGTGAAGCTGCACTGAAGCTGTGAAGCTGCATCGAAGTTGTGAAGCTGCATCAAAGCTGTGAAGTTGCATCGAAGTTGTGAAGCTGCAGCTAGGTCGAAGCTTTGAATCTAATGGAGAGGTCGAAGTTTTAGAAGAATCTGCTGGGAAGGTCAAAATTGCAGAAGAAGCTACTGGAAGTCAAGGTTGTTGAAGTTGCTGGAAGCAAGGTGTGACTTCACCTTAGTTGGAGAGGTTTTGGCCCTAGCTGATCGCCTACATCTTGTGTCCTCTTGTCTCATTGTTCTTTATGATTTGGTAGCTGTTTGATGATAAGAACACTAAATATAATCAAGAGAAAGAAGAAGCTAATTAATTTAAGTAAAAATACATCACAAGCATTTATCAAAGTAAGAGAAATCACCTAATCTAGCTTCCCTAGATTTCTCAACATGGTATCAGAGCTAAGGTGACTACATCAAGAAAGGGTAGCACAAAGAAGGATACTCAAGGGCTAAAGCATAAGAGATAATTTGGGGAACATCAAGAGAATCAATCATCAAGAAGGACTAACCCTCTCATCATATCGAAGGAAATAATTAAGGAGCATCAAAGAAGACCTCAAAACCCTAGCTCATCCAAACAAGGGTTCCACACTTGAAGCATTCTTGGGAAACTCACATTCTACAATCATTATGACAAGGAAGGAAGAGCGAAGCACTTTTGGGTTTGTTTTCTGGACTATATTCTCTGCACATGCGAAGTATTAGGACATCCTTCTACAGCAACATGTATCGAATTGCAACCTCCATCAAGGGTCAAGTTTTGTGCCAAGAAATGTCTCCTTTGCAACTCGAAATAACAAGAAAAAGAATTCAAGTCAAGAGAAGTAGAAAGGAGGCAAATTTGTCCATCCTCTAGCCACACGTGTAAACTAGGGTTACTATAGAAAAGGCCGAAAATTGCGGACCTGCTACAACAAGCTGAAATTCTGAAGAAGGGACGAAATTTAAGGTTGTGAAACAAGTTTGACTAGCGTTGACTTGAATAAAGAGAAGCAGGGAGAAGCGTTGTCATCATCATTAAGGAATCAAGCTGATCTCCCTCTCTTTGAGTCAAGGATCACTTTTAAAGGAAGACATCTTCATCAAGAAGAGATATTCTATTATCAACATCATCATCAATATCAAGAAGTCATCAAGCTGAAGATATTGCCATCAAGGAGTATCTTCACAAGTAAGTACCTTTACTTCTATGTCTGAATCTATCAAAATGACTTCATTTTGTAAGGAAAGCAACAAATTGGTTGGGTCATCAAAATTTATTGCATGGAAAAAGAGGACAAATTTGATCCTCATAGAAAATGAATTCGTTGAGCATGTTAAGGGTTCTGTCACTAAAACTCAAAAGGAAGAAGCCCAAGTCTAGCCAAGTATATGAAAGGGGAGATAAGGGCTTAAAGGATTCTTATAGAATCCATCAAAGATCTCCTCATTCCATATGTAGCGAAGTTAGAAACATCAAAATAAATGTATGAGAAGCTAGTAGAATTGTTCTTCGTAAGTACTGCTAGAGAAGTGATATATTTTAGAACCGAGATGTGTAAATTGAAGGTATCAAAGGAAGAAGGAATAGCCTCATATCTTATGAGGGTCTCAGAAATCCAAGACCAACTACAAGAGTTGGGTGAAATAATGTCCAACAAAGAAATGACCTCTGTGGTGCTCAATGCACTATCTGATGAATGGGGCAACTTCGTATCAAGCATCTATATAAGATTGGAGAAACCAGGTTAAAAGAAAATAGTGATGTTGGACCAAGCGAACAAGTATCAAGCATTTGCAGCCATGGCCAAGGGAAAAGGAAAATTTGGGAAGTTTGGTCCTCAGAAAAAGAAGATCAATATGTTGAAGATCCAATGCTATGGCTGTCAGGAATATGGACATTACAAGAGATATTGTTCGAAATTCAAGAAGGACAACAAGAGGAAAAAAAGAAATGAAGCTCATACCGTCAAAGAAGTGGAAGAACCTGATGAGAACAAATCCAAAGGGATAGATCTTCACTATTAGGGTTTCTCCAATGCATTGCAAGGAGAAGTGGGAAGTGAAAAGACCTCAACCATGGTAGTCAAGATAAGGAGCATTATGATGAGATGCATCTTAGTAGAAGATGGCATCATACTAGAAGCATGCAATTAAAGCAAGAGCTCATGGCATTATTATAAAATATTGAAAGTATAGCTGAAGTAGAAGTCTACATGGTTGTAGTAGTCATCATAGAAAGAAAGTAGCTCTTGGTAATTGTTGCACTCAAATTGTCAAAGTTCTAGGTAAGCGGAAGTGCCCATATTTTTCAACAAGGATCAGATCACCTATCAGCAGTATATGTGTCATGGTCTCCCATTCTGCAAATTATATGATGTAAATGATCCTAGTATGACCTCGAGTTTATGTAACAACCTAGGTAAGTCTATGATTTTGGTGACAAATTTCATCCTAGGAGGATTTTTAACATCGCTGATTACTTGTGTTTCTAAACACAGTTAATCAAAGGAGTTTTCTCCCTCCAACTTAAACCCCCAAAGCTAGAGTGAAATTTATTGCCAATGTCTACATGAGTCCTAGTGTTTTAGTTGAGTCTAATGTAAAAGTGGTTTGCGAATAATTTAAGCTAGTCGGCTTAATTATTTTATTATAAATCACTTGGTCTACTGGATCATAATGTGTCGTAGATGGGTTGTGTCTTGAGGGCCTAAGCTTAATGTTTATTCCCTCTTTTGGGTCAAAAAATGTAAATCTTATGTAAATGAGAGTTGGAAAAATAATTAAATCCCCTCGTGTAAATTAATTAATTTTTTTGGTAAAATAAAATAAAATCCTAAGCCAGAAAATTAATTAATTAGAGTCAAGTTAATGTGTCTTAGGAAAATTAATTCTCTAAGTGGAAAAATTTGTGGGTCTTGAAGGAATCAAATTTTAAATGTCCTCCACTGACGAAATATTGTATATTTCAAGAAAAATTGGACCCTTGGGTCTTGGTGGTTAAGTCAAAGTCAAAATTTTGAGGAAATTAGCTCGAAATAAATTAATAATTAATTTTGAGCTAATTAATGTGGAGTTAAATGATAATTTCAGAATTTCCTCAAAAATGAAAAAATCAAGGGTCAAGATCTAAGTTGCACTGAAATGGATACGGATACGGGGTTTGAAATAGATACGACAAATTTTCAAAAATTCTGGATACGATACGGCAAGAAACGCCACGTCATATATATATATATATATATATATATATATATTGCCATTCATGATTCATCTTTGAAGTTTGAGAATCTAGATTATATCTAAATAGTAAAAATGCATAATGATTAATCATCTATCATCAATCATCATCATGATATCATCTAGATTCTATCATCTATCATCTATTCATCAATTATCATATATGAATTATGATTTATCATCTATCTTCATCATCAATTCAGGAATCAGCATATGCCATAAAGTTATTCATCTATCTATCACCATCAATTCAAGAATCAGCATAAAGTTATAATTTATAAATTGAAAATTCATAAATGATGATTCAAGTTCAAGCTATCATCAAGTTTTTGTTTAAAGGGGTAAACTTGAACTGTCATGATGATAGCTTGAACTTGCAATTTGTGAGGTTATAGAAATAAAGCAACATTCAGGTGGATTACTTTGGTATGATATTTTATTGGCTGGAAAAATAGGCGAGTATATTACAATTTAATGGGTGTTTGACAGTTTTTGTGTCCACAACTGGAAAAAGCATACCAAGCACCTTCTACTGATAGGATGCTTGTATGTATATGCAATTTGTATCAATGCCCTTTATATCTTGAGCATAGTTTTTTTCAATATGTGTTTTCTATTGATGTCTTATATCTCGATTCAATATGTTGATCTATCCCGATTCCATAATCAAGGAAGGCTTGTGAAGAAGGCAGCATTCAATCCTTGCTTTATTACAGTAAAAGAATACAGGATAAAACCAAAAGTATAAAGGGGTAAAACAACTTGCTTAGGAAGAATGCTTCAGATCTAATTGGCAAATTGCTGCATTGCAGGTTGCTCTACTGGTTGTGTACTCGCTTGAATATGAATATGAATATATGCAGTTTGATTTATTCTCAAAACTCAGGATTTATATGGCAACATTTAAACCCAGTAACTAGTTAAAGCTTTCTTAAAAATGTATTCTGTTCCCCCAAAAATGCCCGTTTAACTGTAATTGACCCGCACTAAATTGTAATGAGCTTTTGAGAGGGCAAACATTTGCTCTGCATTTCCGCATAATTGTTCCTTTTCAGGCAGCTTGGATTCTACTAACGTGTACTCACATAAATATGAATACATGCAGTTAGATTTATCCGCAAAACACAGGATTTCTTTGGCAACATTTAAACCCAGTAATCAGTTGAAACATTCTCAAAAATATATATTGTTCCCCCAAAACTGTCCATTTAATTGAAATTGACCTGCACTAAATAGTAAAGAGATTTTGAGGGCCTAAAGTTTAAACACTTGCTCCTCCGCTTTATAGTGTCTCATTGGTATTTGCTCTTGCAGACGTTTTCAAGGCATTTCATCCATACTCATTATCTGAGAACTTCAAGGCTCATTTTTCATGCATACTTGTGATCTGAAAACAATCTATTTTAGGTGAAAGAACCTGTTGGTTAAGATGACTGGAACCATCCATTTGTTTTTGTAGTGGGGCAAATGTGGCATGATCAAATTCCCCCATGTGCAAAAACATACTATGGAAAAATACAGTTTTTGAAGGTGGTAATTACCAATATTGGATTTGTGCTTTCAATATTCACACTACACCTCAACTTTCCATCTAAGCGACCTGATACGTTCAAAAAAAGCAAATACGTTTCTGATTTTATGAAATACGTTTCTGATTTTTATGAAATACGTTTCTGATTTTTATGAAATACGTTTCCGATTTTTAGAAACGGCCAGGAAACGAGACATTTCCAAAAAAACCGTTTCCGAAATTTCTGAAACGGGTCGGATACGTATCACTGCCGTTTCCGAGGAGTTTCGTACGGGTTTCTGTTTCGGAAACGGGGATACGAGTTTCCGAGGGCCAGCCTTGGCGTTTCCGGCAACTTAGGTCAAGATTAAAAGATCTTGATGTGTTTATCAACGACCAAGATTATTTTGACAAGGATCAAAGAAACTAGCTGTTATTTTTCCACTTGGAGGATTTATCTATAAATTAGAGTCATTTGAGTCTCTAGTCATTTGAATCTTGATCTTTGGCTAGAATTGTTGCTGAAGCATTTTGTAAACTATCGTCCCGCTCGGAACTATATTTTCTACCATAATAAAAGACTTTGGGGTGCAACTTGAGGTGCTCTTGTTTCGTTGATCTGTGGTATGTATTGACCACGGGCTTCCTATGTGGTGCTTTATGATTATTATTTTGAGATAATACAACATTTGCAGGTACTGTATCCTTGGTCTCCAAGTTCACAGATTATGGCAAGGGTTACTTTGCTTGGATCTCTAGTTTTTATATGGTGGATTGAATCTTCGCTAGGGCTATAGTGAGCAATAATTTTTCTAAAGCGTTTTAGCCATTCTTTCAAGGAAAATTATTATAAAAATTAATTTCTCAAAATCTATTTGAAAACCCATGTATATTTTGTAAATTTAAATTTGTAAATTATTTTTATAACTTGGGTTGGGGTTTTAGATTTATTTTTGTAGGTTAGATCAAGGAGTTAAGTGGAAGAAGAGCTAGATCTAGGCCCTTGAGGGCAAGATCTAGTCTCTCGTAATTTTTTGCAGAGTTTCCACGGAAGAATTTTTCAGAAAATCAAAGAGCGTAAGCATAACAAATTTTGGGGCAAGGGTTTCAAAATTTTCAAGGCTTCTAGCCCCAAATTTTCCTTCCTAGGCCTCAATCTCCCAACTTCTGCCCTCTGCGTCTTGGGTTCTAGCCCTCCTAGGTCTAGCCATAACCTCTAGGGGCTGCGACTTCCCTTCCTTGCCCTAGCCGCAGGCCTAGAAGGCGTTGCGACCTTCCTTTCCTCCTCCGCTCCCTCTCCCTCCTCCTCCCTTCTTTCCCCTCTTTCCCTAGCCGCAACCATCTAAGGGATTGCAGCTCCCTCTCTCTAGCCTTTGGGCCTTAGGCCTTGTTTTAGGCCTCCAAACCCTCATTTCCTCAATGCTAGCCTTATTGGGCAAAGCGTTGGCCCTTCTTGGCCATAATCTTCATCTTTGGTTCCCGATCTATAATCCTAGCCCTTTTATCCCTGTAAATTCCGCTCCGATGACCTTGATCTCCATTTTTTGGCTTCTTTTGCCCCAAATTTGACCTAAAACTCTAATATGAAATTTTAAGGCTAAATACTTGGCGGTTTTGCATGGTTTAGGTCTCTAAATTCAAAATTTTCAAGTGGCAACATTATCCCAAAATTTCAACGATTTTCAACGTTGGGATCTTCAAGGCCTTGGGCCTAGGGTTTGATCTCTAAATCCTTATTTTTTTGCAATTTTATTACAACAAACAAATCACAAATAATTAGGCTTTAAAACACATTTTATATGGTCAAAATTTTTTAGAATTGCAAAATTTTCTTTTCCACAATTTTTGGCCACTTGGGCATCTTTAATTTTCCCTAGATTTGACTTTGAAGCTTGCTGGAAATTATTGTATAACTGTAAAAAATCAGATCTGAACATTTCTGAAGCATGTCCTAAATAAAGTCCAAAAAATTTGAATTTTACTTTTTCGGCGAATCTTTCTATTTTTAGACATTATGGGGATCATCTTCAGTATTTTTGGTTTGTTGATATGTCATTAATCTGCTGTAATAAAGTTATTAGTTCTGAAATTTCTGAATCTCACTACCTAAAAGCATTCAAAATTGAAATTTCTGAATTCTGGTCCATATTTTCTATTCTGGGGCATATTGGTTATCTATTTTTAGGCATCATTGGCTTGCTGATCTGTGGTTACTCGCTGCTGCAATTAATATTTCAGATCTGAAATTTTGGCTGAAAGATACATTTTGAGAAGACTAACATACATGTTTTCTAAGTAAATCAAGTTGTTTGGCAATTGACATATTTTTGTGATCTTGGGATTCTGGGAAAGCATAAGTGGTGTTTTGTTTGGAATTTCCTCACTACTGTTAGAACATTGATTAAGTCTGAATTTTCTGAATCTTTACTGCTGATATAAATTGTCATAGATTTAAAATTGGCTAATTTCATCTTTGCACTCAACATTCGACATTGATCTCGTTGTTTGGCATAATATTTTGTGTTAATGATCATTGGTTGATAGAGTTGGTTATTTGAAGTTTACTCTTGTATCTCTTGGCACTTATCTTGTTTAAAGATTGCATTAGAACATTGCTAAGTACTCTTCCATTAAGATAAATCTCACATAAGTATTTAAGTAACCTAACTAATCTTAATTCAAAATAACAACCACTCATAATCTTGTGCATTTGCATACTAGATCTAGATTGCACTAATAATTTACCTTGTAGCATAAGCTAGGTTGATAGAGATATAGGGCAACCCTTTTCCAATTTCGCTTGAGGGATTCAACTTCTCCTAGTAGTTAACGCAGTGACCTTGCAGTCGTCAGAGCCACAGTCTCTGCAGCACCGGAGGGACTGCATGGGTGAAGCACAGGGGGAGGTATCTTTAATCAAGCTGTTGCCTACTTCCCGTTGGCTTCCATTACACAATTTACTTTGAGGATTGTTTCTCAAAATAGTTAAGGGAAAGGTTACATTTAGACTAGGAATTTAATTAAAATTTACCAAGATCACTGCATTACACCTAGGTCTTAAGTTTTGCATCTCATATAGTTTAGTCAGTCATCTCAAGCAGCCGGTGTCCATCCGATCATTTGGTTATAATTTACTAAAAACTAGGTTTTGTGTCTCCATTTAGGCACTGGTATCATAACCAATAATCTAATCTAATCAATAACCTTGCTTAAATTCTACTAAGTGGCCAGGCCACTCATCCGTGTCTCCCGAGCAAGTTGGTTTCCATCATTTTTATTTCTATCTCATTCCATAGGGACTACCCCCCATAGGCTGCTATTGGGAGACAACTAGAACGAAGTGGGCAAGGATCAGAGTGACAACCCCCATCTTGAGCGTTGTCGCGGTGCCTGTACAATCTGAGCGAAATAACCTCACTGAAAGCATAAATAGTACTTATAGAAAAAGAAAGCCATCTAGTATGATAGAAGGAATTCATCATACATCATCTTTATGAGAAATGAGCATTTGCTGAATGAGGATAATCAAGATCCTCCATTGGAATCTTCATTAGAAGGTTTACCTCTCTTGGGAAAAGCAAGTGTCTCGTGGAGAATTCCATCTTGTATGGGATTCATGGTTTAAGAAAGATGATGGTATGGTGACAAAAGAAAGCAACATGATTAAAAAACTTTCAAGCAAGGAAAGGAAGTTGCCGAAGGAAGTCTAGATGACCAAAGGAAGTCTAGATGACCAACAAAAGAAAAGAGGTATGTATGTATACATTTGTTAGAATAAGTCATGACATCAAATAGCATGGGTAAATGCTCTACCTCATGAGCATGATCGAATAAAAGGGATCTCTTCTTTTGGAAAAGATGCATGAAGGCATGGTTCACATATTGACAAGATGAAATCAACATAATATGTCATCATATGGAATATGAGGTGGTTGGTTGACAAAGATAAAGGAACTATGGATGGAAGTTCCTAAGAAGCAATATGTGAAGGAAGAAAGAAGAGATTGTGAAAGATGCAACTATGGTCACATAAGAAAAGGAATCAACATCCGATGACTAGAAAGAATTGGTATGGCATCTCCATGAAGAAGGCATGAAGACGCTGATAAGGTCTGTAAAGAAAGGAGACCCTTGACATATAAAGTCTTGGAGATGTGTTTATATACATGATGTTGATGGTGCGAGCAAGTAGATGTCATGATGAAAGACCATCACAAAAGGGTAATTTTGATTTGATGTTCATTTTTATTTATTTTTTAACAACACCTGGGTGGGTTAATGCAGGGTTACCGGAAAAAGAGTTTTAGATGTCACCTACAACTAACACTCATGTGGTGGGATGGAAGATCCTGAAGGAAACATGACGTTGAAGTGGTAGCTGTATGAAGGAAAGCCAAATGTGGAATAGAAGATTTTTTTTCCAGTAAAGAGTAAGGATGACATGACTAACTTGAGAAAAGTGATGGATGGCCAATGCCCTACAAAATGAAGGCTCCATAAAAATGAAATTCATGACATTGAATGGAGGAGCTCTACAAGTAGCTAAAGGTCCCATAATCTCCATCAAAGAAGAAGATAAATGTTGTTGGAAACAAGTCCCTGGTTAAGAGGGAGATTGGAAGCAATTCCCTAGTTAAGAGGGAGCTTTGACAAGTCCCTGGATAAGAGGGAACTTGGGTACATTCCTTTATAGGAATGGGTAAATCCTCCCTAGTTGAGAGGGAGAAATAGGCACATCATTCTTGTCTTCACTTTGAGAAGAAAGAATGAAGGATTGGGTAAGCATCTGGCATCCGATACTCTTTAAGGATGTGCTAGGGCATCCAAAATTAGAGTAGTCATAGAGGACCGATATTCTTTGAGGACTGGGAATCCAAGATAAGAATAGTCCTGGAAGGACATACCCTGTGAACACCCGGGTGGGGTATGTTCCTTGAGAGACAATGATGATGGTGTCTATAAATCATTGGTCTTGCCAACATTGTGCTTTGATCTTGTGGAGAGATAGAGTTGTTAGTCAAGGCCTTGTACGTGACAACGTTGGTTGATATGATGCTAAACAGATGGGTTACCAATCCGACTCTTCTTATGAGAATTCTTCAGATTGAAAATGTCCAAGTATCTTGTATGGATTATGAATACCTCCCTAGTTAAGAGGGAGTATTGAAATGTGTAACTAGGTTCGATCTTCATAATGACATATGTAATCATGATTTTATGTATTTAATGTAAAAAGGAAAATAAATTTATTATTGTTGTTCTCGAGGCATGGATTTTATTCTCAAGGAAATTTATTTTATAGGTCAAGCACCCATTGAGTGCTTCTAGGTTTGTAATAAAGTCAATTGAGTCATTGTCATGTATTGAAGACCCATTTGGTCATGTTACATATTGTAAAGAAAAATTTATTACGTCAAAGTAGAGTCAAAAGACCCTCCAAGACCTCGTCATGTCACAAAGATCAAGTCGGCCTTCATGAAGGAACAAGTCGAGCTAAAGATATCAATTCATACCCATAAAAAGACAATATATAAGAAGGAACTCGACCTCATTTGGACACACACTCAAGCAAGTTAGATCTCATCAAGATAGAAGCTGGAAAAGGATGAAGAAGAAGAAGAAGAACAAGATTGAAGTTTTGGGCCTCTCTCTCTCTTTTGTTAGAGTTTCTACAATTATTGGGCAAGACAAAATTCTGAAATTGTGAAGCTGCACCGAAGCTGTGAAGTTGCATCAAAGCTGTGAAACTACATCGAAGTTGTGAAGCTGCAACTAGGTCAAAGCTATGAATCTGCTAGAGAGGTCGAAGTTGTAGAAGAATCTGCTAGGGAGGTCGAAATTGCAGAAGAAGCTGCTAGAAGTGAGATCTGACTTGATCTTGGAGGGTCTTGGTCAAGGGCCAAAAGTCTTGGAATTTGTTAATTGAAGATCGCCTAGATCTTGTGTCCTCTTGTCTCATTGTTCTTTATGATTTGGTAGTTGTTTGATGATAATAACACTAAATATAATCAAGAGAAAGAAGAAGCTAATTAAGTTAAGTAAAAATACATCACAAGAAGTTATCAAAGTAAGAGAAATCACCTAATATAGCTTCCCTAGATTTCTCAATAGGCTGCACATGGAATCAAAGGATAGTTACTTGAGAGGATACTGTCAACAACTAACAACTACAACAAATTGACATGGTTATTTTTAATTAACATACATGGGATCAAAGACAAGGTAACCATATGGTGGCAATCCAACAAAGGACGACTTCGATAAAGTTTTCATATGGATGGATCAATGAACAAAATAGGTGACAATTCATTTCCAATCTACAAAAATATTACTAATGAATCTCATCATGGTTTGGAAGCAAAGCATCTCCAGTGGGGAGAGAATTGACATGTTACCTTTACCCAACATAAGGGCCACTTTTATAATTTTTTAATTTGAAAAATGTGTCATATATTAAGATAGAAATATCACTCATTGAAGTTTATGTATGTTGGTCACTAGTATAATTAGATAACATGCCATTCAAAACTGGGACCTATATAAACGATATCAGAGAAGGTAGTATATGTAAGAGCATTATAGTATATACTCTTTCATAACACAACTGAATATGTTTATTTGGAGATATTGTCTTTTGGGTATTTGGAGATATTCTTCAATTATTTACAAATTTCCATGCAACTCATCTGTCCTTTGTACTTAGGAGCTATGCTCTTCCATCACTCATTCTACTCTGTCATTGTGTAATATCTGATGTGCACCTGCCTATTCTTTATTACTTTGGGTTATTAAGCAATTAATAGGAACAAGAGTGCTCCAAGATGTCTAGTGCTACTGCTAGACAAACCTTATAGAGACCTTTCTTCATGAGTTCATGTTAATTTTAGTTAACAATGGTATGTTCTATGCTTGCATCAATTTCTTCAATGTCCTTTAGTTATCCCAATTATAATTTCCAATAGAAGTCATAGTAATCATCACATTGATAGAAATTGTAGATAAAACATGAACAATAAAAGCAAAGGACAAGCCGAGTCCAGAGAACATCAGGATTTGGCGAATGCCAGGGAGAAACCCCAAGATGGGGAAAACCCTTTGATCAATTCTTCTTATTATTATATCAAATGTTTAGAGAGAGAGTACAAAAGTCATAATTGACTTGCCAAAGCAAAGTCAAAACAACCCTGTCAAATTTGTAGTCAACAACAGTCAAATTCCGACCTAACCAGAAAGTCAATGCTGGCCAATGCAACAACAAACAATCCACAATGTAGCTCGGTCAAACCTAGTCAAACTTGACCTTCTTTGTTGGTCAAGGTCAACCAAAAAAAGTCAATAAAACAATTATTAAAGTTGGTCAAAGTCTGCACTTTTGTTCTACTGCCAGCCCTGTAGTCAACCCAGTTAACATGCCCATTAAACCTCGACTTCTGTGCCAATTAATGCAGCCCTCCAAGACACAAATTCTGGCAAAAAACCCACAGTCAAAGGAGGTCAAAATGGCCTTGGTCAAACCTTGAAATTTGGCCTCTTTCAGCCACACGTCTGAGAGAAGAAGAGCTGCTCTTGCTATTTGTACAACCCAATCAAATGACGAGAGAGAAATGATGAGTTGTGATGATGCCTAATGAGATTTGAGGTCTCTCTTATTTATACAAGTCGTTGAGGGTCAAAAGACATGTCCATTGGGCTTCATGAGCGTGCATGATGATGTGGTCGACCTTGACAATTTGCACATGTGTGGGCTTGACCTCAAAAACATATTTTTCCTTGTCCAAATTTGATGATCTTTAGGTCGATTTTGGTCCTCTCAAAAAGAGGAATTCAATGAAATAATTATCTCCATCAAATGAGCAAAAGTGGAATTTGGCCCTAGTTGTGAATTCTAACACTCCCTTTGAACTAGGGAGAATTCCACTTGCCATTCCAAACATCATCATGCCATCCTGTCATCATGTATCACCTCTACATTTCATCTCAACTCTACTGAGCACTGATGTAATAATGAAGAAGAATTGATCGAGAGTGAGTCACAAGACCTTGCCACTCTCCACTGATAAAAGCCTCTCCAGGGGTAGAATACCAATCGGATTTGATCCTAAATGATCAAGTTGTTGAAAACCATGCATCTTAGACATAGGGAGTACGACAATACAAGATGCATCCATCTGTAGAGCTATGGTCCCTATCCACTTTTCCCAACTCATTTGCCATATGAGAGGTACTTCCCATGAGCCCCAGACTGCATGGGTAGGATGTATGAAGGGGCATCTGCAGGAAAAGGTGAACCACTCATCCTACTCATATGCCATAGGAGAAGGTGAACCACTCATCCTATGCTTATGTCATCAATCGTAGGGGAAGGTGAACCAATCACCTTACACACATGTGTCATCAATCGTAAGGGAAGGTGAACCGCTCACCCTACACACATGTCAACCATCATGGGGTATCACATGGGAAGGTGAACCACTCACCCTGTACACAATGCACCTATAGGGGAAAGTGAACCACTCACTCGATGGTCGCTCATTGCTCCAAGAAGTACCCCAAGCCCCCAGGAGCTCCCAAAGCTCAATGTCCAACTCAAGCGGGAATCTCATGGGAGGGTCTTTCCACTGTTAAAATTGTACAACTGCGGTCAAATTCCACTATGGACAACTTAGATTGTCGAGATTATAATTCCATTAGATTCATCTTTTCAAGAGGACCAAAATCAACCTATAGATCGCCCCAATTAGTTAAGCAAAAGTTAAATTATGAATTAATTTAGTTATTAAAGTGAAATGGAATGGGTCGACCTAACCACATGTGGAGTTAGCCTTAGCCCCAAGCGGACCCACACAAAAGCTATAAATAGAGGCAACCACAAGCTCATTCTTACACTTGTTCGAGCGATCTTTAATTTGCAGCCATTGTTTTGGTTCGTCTAATTTTGTCTTGGCTCGCACAAGTTCGACGGAAGAAGCTTGCGCAAGGTTTGGGATCACAGGCAAGAGGCTTGCTCTAAACTAGGGCTTCTAAGCCATAGCCGCAGGCACAAAACTGCAGATTTCGGGCTAGGGTCGTGGGCAGAGAGTGGAAAGGGAGCGGCTAAGCTGCCCTAATCGCGGGCAGTTAGTGTCAAGGTTGCGGCCAAGGCCTTAGGGCTTGATGGGCCATAGCTGCGGGCATAGTGTGTTAAGCCCGTGACCAAGGACACATAGCTGCAGGGACAAAGAGCTATGGGTGCGGCTAGGGCCCAAAAGATTGTTTTGGGTTGTGCACTCCGTCAGCCGCAGGCATAGAGTGCCTTGCTAGCATCCAAGGAAGCTACAACCGTGAACACAACGTGTTGACGTCGCGACTAAGGGTTTCTGGGCAGATCTGAGCTTGATCCAATCACCAGTGCTCACGCAGATGTTTGCAGTCAGCCTTGACAATGTCCTGGATTCAGATCTAGGACTTGACAATTGTTTTCTGTGAGTTTCAGTGATCAATTGTATCTGCGATTTCGTACCATTGTAGATCTGCTCTATGTATTTCCACTGCAAGATATATCTACAGTTCTCACTCAATATCAGCAATGTTCATCAGTATGCTACAACCAGTGTCAGTACATTTTAGTTCTCAGATTCAGGCTCCTTCAGTAGAAGTATGTTTATGGTTTTATTGTGCATATGCTAGTTTTGTTCTACATCATGAAGATATAGACCTATGGATCATTGTACTCTTGTTTGTTAAATCATTTGATGACAATCTAAAAATTAGAATTTGCAAGGTTTTTCCCCATAGTGGGTTTTGCCCTAGTCTCAGACCAATCTTGGTGTCTCTATGTGTGCATGCTTTTCTTCCTTTGTTCCTTTTCGTTCCGATGCTTAAATGATGGTGATGATATTGTTCTTTCTAAATAGTTGCATATATTGATGTTTAATAATATAGATCTGTACAATGATATAATAATTTTGGGTGAGCTTAACATGTTATTGAAGAAATGCATCTATCAAAGCAAAGAACAATGTAGCTTCGATGGAAAATTAACATGGTGTCAAAGCTGGGTTGAAGAAAAGCCATGGAGATCACCCCCATGGAGACACTTTTATGGAAGCAAGTAGAGGATGGTAGAGGCCTAAAAGAATTCTAGGGTATGAAGAAAACCCTAGGTAGTTAGTGGATAAGGATGTGATAGTGAGGGTTTGAGAGAAACCCTGGTTTATGGTAAGAGTCTTGAGATGTGATCTATGTGAAGCACTTAGGATCAATTTGACAAATGACCTGGTTGTTGATAAAGTTGCTGATTGAAGGCAACATTGTTCTATGGTCTATGGATGACTCTTGAAGATTGGTTCAAGAGGGAGAGGATCATCTCTCATTGAAGATAAGTATTCCTTGACTTATGACCTTACTCTTGTGTATACTTATGGATCTGATTATTATGATTAATGTTTCTAGTCATTACTTCCTGCATGTATATTTGAGCACCTGGATATTTCTAACCTCCTTGATGAGATGTGATGAGTGGATCCCTCTTGAGGATCTTTTGAAATGCAGGAAAGATGGCTAGATTTGGAAGAGGTAAAGAGGCACTTGGGCTCTACAAGCTGCCTATGTGAAGATGCACAGGTAATACCACTAGGTATGCACGGTATATTGTATTCCAGTTGTGGATTGATGGCTAGGTCAGCCCTATGGTATGTTGAGAATGTCTCCTTCTCAAGTGGCTCATGCATGTGAAAGTAACATTTGGATTTATGTTTCCTATGATGAAATGGTGCACCTGGTATCGAATGTTTTGATCTTCTTGATTTTGCAAGGCTAGTTATTGTTGATATACTGCATAAATTAATGTTTGGCTAACATCTATTATTTTGAGACCTTGATTCTAATGGTATTCTTGACTCTTGATATGCATAATACCTGTTGGATCTCGTATAGAAGTTTACCTCATTGATATGGTATTGATAATGCTTCTGATAAGCATGATGAAAGCTCATGGAAAGAGAGATTGCACTTTGTTGGTTTATTGAAGAACCTAACTTGATCCTATTGATCATGATAAGCATGGTATGGTAACCATGATGATAGAGGCATATCTATGAGGTTGATGTTCTAGATCTCCTACTACCCGTGGTTATGGCACATGGTGAAATTAAATGCTCTATCTTGGAGTATTGTTATTTCATTCATAAGATTGTGTTGTCACATCAGACTGCTGCCTTGATCTTTGAAGTCCAACCGTTGATGAAAGATTGATGACATGATGTTGATGATAATGATAATATGTGTTTATGATCTAACAGATCTGCTGTTGCATGACTCCTGTAAAGACAGGTTGATGACATGAATGAAAATGAAATTACATGCTCTTCTATGATTTATGGGTATATGATATGGTTGATCTACAACAGAGGTCTGAGCCTCTCTCACACAATGGAAGGCCCATAGGTGTGACCATGCCTATGAGTCTCATTTTTGAAGTTTTGGTATGAATCAAGGGATCTCTAACATGTCCTACTATTGTAAATTGATTTTTGGAATTGTTGGAATTGAGCATGAAATCAGATGGTCGCTTGGAAGATGTCAATTTTGCAGATGTGTTGCAGATACCGGTAAGATTTGTCATCAGGAAAATTTTGTATGTTTGAACCGAACTTGTGTTTGTAGGTGACCGAGACATTCATATGCGTATGTGACTATGTTTGTGCTACAAAAGTTTGACATGGTTTGGCTAATTGATAAAATGTGTTTGGAACTTTTGACATGATGCTTAATGCTTGAGATAAGTTTAGAATTATAGATCTTACCATGATCGCGCATTTCAATTTGACATTATTTGATCTGGCGATAGTTGATTTTCCCAGATGACAATGCTATGTGGGCATAGTGACCTTTAGTGCCTTATGTGTGTATTCAGAATTATGATTCTGTATTGGCCTCCTTGTTCCTAGCACAATGGTTGTTGTGACTCAGTATGAAGATGGAACATGCATGAATTAACCTTGATGTTTGCACTAGCATCTAGTAACGAAAATGACTTGTAATGGCATGATCGACTTGTTGAATTAATAGTAAATGAAGTCAAGACTTGATATGAGCTCTACTTGTCACTGATTGAAATAATTGATACTATGATATCAATGTCTTTGATAATAGTTTTGGTCTGGCTTCTAAACTCTGATGAGATGATTTTGTTAACACAACATTGATTTATGTAAGGCTGGGTATGTTGGTGTGGTAAGGCATTATGCTTGCAGAGAGCGTTCTGTGATGCAAGCTCCTCGATTCAGATTTTTTTATATTTGTCAGTTATCTGATTAAGTCAGGTTAATGAGTTCCAAGGTATGGCCTTGATTTTGATTATGTCTTTGGTTTTACATATCGATGGTTTACTGTTGACAGTTGATGAGCTTTTGACGATCTAAGTTAGAGGGAGATGGCTTTTGAAGCTCGAAATAATGTATCATGGCATGATGAATCGATTTCTGGAATTTGGGAAAGAAATCCCATGTTGCAAGACTGTTGAAATGTCTTTGCGTAATGTAAATCCTCAAGTTCAAATGTTGTTGAACATGACATGTCATCTGTTATTTGATTGAAGCATTGATGTTTCGTTTTAAACATCCATCTGTATATGATGTGTATAGAACATGATTAAATTCATGATTGAGCCGCTTCATTCAAAATTTTCACCAAACATCTTTTGAAATATCTGCATGAAACGTTCTTCTTTTAAAGGTTGAGATATTTCTCCCATGATATGTAGCTGCATGGATGAACTGATGATGTTTGTGATTAGTATTGAGTACAATATGAGATCTGCCATGATATCTTGGATGAGAGGTCCATAGCACGACCGATGTCGGGTACAATGCTGCTAGCATGACTAATTGTGAGGTAGGATGTAAAAGCTTCTTAGAGAGCTGTCTGAGCATGACCTGGATAAGACATGGATACACTGTGATGACAGAGAATCCCATATTCATATAGTTGGCATTGTGATTTCTCCTTTTATTGAGATAGTGCAGCTATTCGAGACAAGCTTAGACTTGTGATTGAAACCTCCGTGAGAGGGAGGGTGATTATGGTATCTTGTTGTGATTGGTATCTTGTTATGATTTACATGATTATGTATGTTCTAACATAACATTTGATTTGATGTCCTGTATGAACAAGACTCTGCTACTACTCTGATAAGAAAATACCAGATGAGCGCAGCGTTGATCAAGGACACTGAGCCAACTCTTCCTCCCTGTTTGAGCTCCCAGGACGAGGAATTGAGATAGAGGGCTCCTAGGGTTGAGGGAACTCTGGACAATAGGGCGTATTCCCTATCTGTTACCTAGGGTTGAGATGTTGCTCCCCTATTTGGTCTTTGTAGAGTATACCCCAGTTGGCATCATACCCACAAGCCCAGCTTGTCGGCAATACCACTCCTCATTTGGCCAACGAGTTTTGAGTGTACTTGGGTTGTACAACCCAAGTCGATTATGATGCAGGTGTTCTACCACATAACTATTCAGGGTCATCAATTGGAAGATCAGTAGGCAATAGGATGGGTTGAGATAACCCTATGTGGTTCTGGGTTGGATTGAGCTCCTCGATGTGATACCATCGTCGGGATGGGCTCCACTACATGGATGGATATCCTATTGCTAGATATGGGGTTGTAGAGGTATAACTCCCCTATGAGATTCCGGGTCGAGATGTGCTCCCTGATGCGGTTACAGGTTGAGGCGTGCTCCTTGATGATATGCTCTGCAATGATTATTGATGATGATATCCCGAGTAGTAGCCTGCTGGCAGAGATCCAGGATGATAGCCTGATGAATGAAGGGTGGTAGCCTAAGCCCCCCATCCGATGATAAATTCTTCTTCTAGATCTGAGAATGTTCAACATACGAGCAGGAAACAATCAAGAGATGAGCAGGAATAAGCATGAGAAGTACATTGATAATTTGGAATGAGAAAGGTTCACAGCATGACGACTACATGACAAAGATGATTAGTGATGATACATGATGATGCATGAAGATAACAGAATGGCATATTGATCGATGAACAGATAATGACAAGTGGAATTATCCCTAATTGAGAGGGAGTGTTAAAATGGTGCAACTGCGGTCAAATTCCACTATGGACGACTCAAATGGTCGAGATTATAATTGCATTAGATTCCTCTTTTTGAGAGGACCAAAATTGACCTGTAGATCACCCGAATTGGTTAAGAAAAAGTTAAATTATGAATTAATTTATTTATTAAAGTGAAATCGAATGGGTTGACTGTTGGCCTAACCACAAGTGGAGTTAGCCTTAACCCCAAGCGAACCCACACAAAATCTATAACTAGAGACGACCTCAATCTCATTCTTACACTTGCTCAAGCGATCTTCGATTTGCATCCATTGTTTTGGTTCGCTTATTTTTGTCTTGGTTCGCACAGGTTCGATGGAAGAAGTTCACACAAGGTTCGAGATCACATGCGAGAGGCTCTCTCTGAAATAGGGCTTCTGAGGCATAGTCGCGCGCACAGAACTACAGATTTCTGGCTAGGGCCGCGGGCACAGAGTGGCAAGGGAGCGACTAAGCTGCCCTAGCCGCATGTAGTCAGTGTCAAGGTCGCGGCCAGAGCCTTAGGGCCAGATCGGGCCGATCTGGGCCATAGTTGCAGACACAGTGTGTTAAGCTTGCGGCCAGGGACCCATAGCTGCAGGCATAGAGAGCTATGGGTGTGGCTAGGGCCCAAAACACTGTTTTGGGTTGCGCACTCCTTCAACCGTAGGCACAAAGTGTCCTGGTAGCGGCCAGGGAAGCTACAGTCGTGGGCACAACGTGTTGAGGTTGCGTCTAAGGGTTTCTGGGAAAATCTGAGCTTGATCCAATCACTAGTGCTCGCATAGATGTTTGCAGTCAGCCTTGACAGTGTCCTGGATTCAAATCTAGGACTGGATAGTTGTTTTCTGTGAGTTTTAGTGATCAGTGGTATCCGGGGTTTCATACCACTGTAGATCTGCTCTATGTATTTCCAATGCAAGATTTATCTACAGTTCTCACTCAGTATCAACAACGTTCATTAGTATGCTACAACTAGTGTCAGTGCATTTCAGTTCTCAGATTCAGGCTCCTTCGACAGAAGTATGTTTATGGTTTTATTGTGCATATGCTAGTTGTGTTTTACATCATGAAGATATAGATCTATGGATCATTGTACTCTTGTTTGCTGAATCATTTGATGATGATCTAAGAAGAAGAATTTGCAAGGGTTTTCCCCATAGTGGGTTTTGCCATAGTCTCAGACCAATCCTGGTGTCTCTATGTGTGCATGCTTTTCTTTCTTTGTTCCTTTTCGTTTCGCTACTTAGATGATGATGATGATGATGTTGTTCTTTCTACATAGTTGCATATACTGATGGTTAGTAATATAGATCTGTACAATGATATAATGATTTGGGGTGAACTTAACATGTTATTGAAGAAATGCATCTATCAAAGCAAAGAACAATGTAGCTCTATGGAAAGTTAACATCCATGACTCCAAGTCTCTCTCGGAAGGCTAAGAATTTGACCTTCCGCAAGGGCTTCATGAGAATGTCAGTAATCTGCTCATTAGTCTTGATGTGTTGGATCCTTGTTGCTCCCCGTTGTACCATATCCCGAATAAAGTGGTTCCCGATGTTAATATGCTTGGAGCAGTTGTGGAAGGGGATTCTCTAAAAGGTGAATTCCTGTCTGGTTGTCGCAATAGATCATGATGGTATCCAACACATGCTCAAATAGCTCACTGAAGAGCTTCCTCAACCAGATAGCCTCACAACAGGGCATACTAGTAGCAATATATTTGGCCTCGGCGGTGCTTAAAGCAATTGATATCTGCTTCCTTCTTATCCATGAAATTGAAGCAGACCCCAATGAGAAGCAACATCCTAACTTTCTCTTTCTATCAACCACATTGCCAGCCCTGTCAACATCATAATATCCATGTAGCCTCATATTCCCGACAGTGTATCTCAGCCCATAGTTGATTGTGGCACGGAGATATCTCAAGAGATTCTTAGCAGCAATCCAATGTATGTGATGAAGCTCATGTAAAATTTTCTAAATCTGGAATCCTATTGCAGCATCTGGAAAATATTCACCTAATTGTTAATTTTAACTTAACAATTTTCTACGACAAACATTGAATACATCACACTGCAACCTACACAAATATAAAATATTGTGGAAACAAATATACAATGCAGGAAAGAAATAAACACACTTTAAACTCAATGCAGAAAAATTGGTGCAACAATTGAGGGTTTGTATTATTATGCAGTAGTTTCGGAATACAAGTCTATGCATGTTGACAAGTCATATAGAGGAAAAATTGACAAATAAATCTCGTGAGAAAATCTCACTCTGCCCTGGGAATCCGACACTGACCTCAGCTTGAGATTAGCTTACTCTGTGTTGCCTCTACGCAGTGACTGTGTCACCCTACGCAGTCTTTGCATCACAACTTGATGCAACCATCCCTCTTGCCATTGGATCTTTTGCTGAATGGAAACGAGGCTCTACTGGCCTTCAAAAACTCCCTCCGGCTTCTGGCACTGACCCTCAGCTGTTTCCTCAACAAAATTTCGGACTCCCTCTGAAGCTCTGCGCTGCCTCTGCGTGACACTGCGCAGTCTCTTTGTGGCTTTTACTACCTCCTATGCCTTGCACTCTTCGGATCAGGAAAATCTTCCATTGGACAACTATCCTTGCCCCTCACTGCAAGAAATCACATCGATCACTCTCCGGCAACTGCTGCGCTGCTCTCTTGAGAATTCTATCTCTAGATTTCTCACTTGATGTGTTCTCCAAGTGCCCTTCAAGCTCCTTATAATATTCTCGTTGAACATTCAATGACCCAGACTAAGTCCTAATCAATGGCTCAGATCAACTTGACTCGATCTCCGTCTTTTTCTAGAAGATTCACACCTAGTTTAATTAATATCCTTTAATTAATTTAATTTCCTAAGTTTAGACTTAGGCATCCATTAAAAATAATTAATTATTTTAATTAAACTGTCTCTGGGGGGCGGGGGGGGGATTTCCCAAAATGATTTCTGGGTCTTGGAGAATGCTTATGTCCTAGCCTCCCTGCAAATTCTTGAGGCTAGAGCACATCCGATCTACCATAAATCAACAACTCAACCATAAATTAAAAGGTATTCACAATGAAGCATATGTCAGAATGGGAGTTTACCAAGAACATTAGGGCCCTCACAAGTTGTCTATACTAGCAAGGGTTTTCCAATTCGGGCCCAACAACACTTTCACATAGCTTCTTGAAATTGAGTTCCATCAGAGTAGACACAGACTTGCAATCCACCATCCCACATCTCTCTAAAAGCTTCATCTCGCTTGGCTTTTGCCAAACGTCCAGGCTTAGGAAGTAATGCATCAATCCTAGGTCCTTCATCTCGAAGTCGGAAGTCAACTTCCTCTTGCATTGATAAATTAGAGGGTTTGCACCTATTAGAAAGAGATGATCAACATAAAGGACCAAAATAAGAGGCATGTCCTTTTCATCTTTGAAGTATAGGTTAGGATCAACATAGCTCCTTGTAAATCCCAACTTCACAAGATAATTGTCAATCCTCTCATACCAAGCCCTAGGGGCTGTCTCCAACCCATAGAGAGCTTTCTTCAACCTGCATACATGTGTCCTTCGATCTTGAACCTCAAATCCCGGAGGTTGTTCCAAGTAGACTTCTTCCTTAATCGAGCCATGCAAGAAAGCAGTTTTGACGTCCATTTGTTGTAGGCTCCATCCTTGATTGGCAGTGAGAACAATAATAGATCAAATTGTGGTATATCAGGCAACTAGTGCAAATATCTCGTCATAGTCCACTCCTTCCTTTTGAGAGGAGCCACGAGCTGTGATCCTGGTCTTATATTTTTTAGCACTTCCATCAACTCCATGTTTAATTTTGTAAAGCCATTTTGAGATGACCACAAACTTGTCCTTAGGTCTAGGCACCACGTCCTAGACATCATTCTTCATGATCGATTCATATTCCCCATTCATCGCATCCTTCCAGACTTGGTGTTTTATGGCTTCCTCGAATGTGTGTGGTTAAGCTTGAACAATAGTACTCATAGCTGCCAAATAACTTTGATATCTGTTCGGCTTCTTACTTTCACGAAATGTCCCTCTTGGGGAAATATGTCTTTCAACATCTTCGAGAGTATCTTTGAGCCATAGTGGACGCTTCCTTGAGGTAGAGGGATCACCAAGAGGTGGATCAATAAGATCCCATCAGGCCTTCAACTTCAGACATATGCTCATCTGTTAGAGGTTCATCCTGTTTTTCGGCAGCATCATCATCCTTCCTTGAGATAGGGACATCTTTGGCTTACCAAAGGGAAGTATCTTCATCAAAGGTGACATCGCAACTTACTTCCACATCTCTTTGACAAGGCACGATTCTATATGCCTTTGAATTTTCATTGCAACCGACGAATATACCTTTATTCCCAAAAGCTTCCAACTTATTTCTTTTCTCTTTAGGCACATGAAAATATACCAGACAACCAAAGATTCTAAAATGAGAAACATCAGGTTTCTTACCAATGAAGACTTCTTCAGGTGTTTTGAAATCCAATGCTTGATGATGGCTCCCATTTTGAACATATACTGCCCTATTGGCAACTTCTCCCCACAAGAATTTCAGTAGACCTTGATCATGGAGCATGGCATGGGTGGCTTCCATGATTGTTTGATTCTTCCTTTCAGCGACTCCATTCTGCTCAGGAGTGTATGGAAGAATTGTCTCCCTAGTAATGCCAACCTCTCTTCAAAAGTCGTTGAATTTATTTGATTCATATTTGGTTCCACTATCGGTCCTTAATATCTTGATTTTCTTCCCTGTTTGATTCTACACCAATGCTTTGAAAGAACGAAACCATTTGAACACTTCATCCTTCCTCTTCAAGAAATACATCCATGTTTTGTGTGAGAAGTCATCCACAAAGATTGCAAATATATGTATCCTCCCAATGAGGTTACAGGGAAGGCACCAGATAGGTCGGAATGGACCAATTGAAGAATACTGGTTGTTTGGCTTTCACTAGAAGGGAATGGTTCCTTTGTATGTTTCCTAGCTGCACAACCCTGACACACTCCTCCATGATTCATGTTAAACTCTGGCATACCTATGACCATCTTCCTTACCCCAGGCAAGGCGTTTTTATTGTAGGTGGACAAATCTATGGTGCCATAATTCACATTGAAGAGAAGTAGCACTTGCCAAAGTTCCCAGAGGACTTCCACCAACTTGTTAGAGACCATCAACCCTAAATCCAAGTGTAAATGCACCTTTAGAGTTTTTTTTGCCAAATACATACCTTTCCATCAATGAATGCTACCTTGAAGCATCTATCTTCCATTGCAGAAATAGATACCAAGTTCTTCTTCAAATTGGGCATATACAATACTTCTTGTAGGTGAATGGTTTGACCTTGATTCAAGTGAAGAGTGACATTACATATCCCTTTCATGGGGTGGGTGGCATTATCCTCAAGTATGATCTTTAGATTAGTTGTCTTCTCAACCAAATTTGAGAGGGCCTACTTATATCTAGTGAAATGCCTTGAGGCTCCACTATCCATTAGCCAATGATCCAAAGTATCCGGTGGAGAGGCAGTAGATAGAGCGGAAATAAGATAAAACTCATATTGTTTCTCTACAACAATACTTTCATCATACCTGACATCTCTTATCCTCTTGGGAGGTCGAACATTTCCATTTTGAGCAGTAGGAGCATTCCTCTTTCCTTTGTTATTGAACCTATTGTTCCTTTGATTGCCATTGCCTTTGAAATTGTTATGGTTGTTGTTGTCATCATTTCTCGGAGAATTTTTCCTCTGAGGGCATTCTCTAGCATAGTGGCCAAACTTGTTACAATTGTAGCACCTTCCTTTTCTTCCTTCTTTGAATCCCTTCTTAGATCCTTGACCCTATCGCCTTGGACTGACATTATTCTTCCTTTTTGCATGAGCGGAGGAGGCAGCGGTTTCATTGCCATTGGAGGGCTTATCTCTCTCCATCATCCTTGTTTTCTCTTGAGTGCATATAGCCAATAACCCATCGAAACCAGGTATCTTGTCATTGCTGAGAATGGTGGTGGTAAATGCATCCCATGATCTTAAAAGACCTCCAAGTGCAATGATAGTGAGCTCCCTGTCAACAATAACTTCTCCAATAGATTGTCAGTCATTCTTGATTTGAGTTATTCTCATGAAGTAGGATGTAGATGCCATGGAGACTTGTCCAATAGTCTTGTCCAACAGATCTCTTAGTGATTTATTTTCTCTCTCTTGCTTGGGATTTGTCTTCACCCGAGTTCTCATACCATGTTAATTTTAGTTAACAATGGTATGTTCTATGGTTGCAACAATTTCTTCAATGTCCTTTAGTTAGCCCAATGATAATTTCCAATAGGAATCACATCAATCATCACATTGACAGAAACTATAGATAAAACATGAACAATAAAAGCAGAAGACAAGCCAAGACAAGAGAACACCAGGATTTGGTGAATGCCAGGGAAAAACCCCAAGATTGGGAAAACCCTTTGATCAATTCTTCTTATTATTATATCAAATGTTCAGAGAGAGAGAGAGAGTACAAAAGTCAAAATTGACTTGCCAAATCAAAGTCAAAACATGACTGCCAAATCTGCAGTCAACAACAGTCAAATTCTGCCTTAACCAGAAAGTCAATGCTGGTTAACGCAACACCAAATAGTCCACAATGTAGCTTGGTCAAACCTAGTCAAACTTGGTCTTCTTTGCTGGTCAAGGTCAGCCCAAAACAATCAATAAAACAATGGTCAAACTTGGTCAAAGTCTGCACTTCTGTTCTGCGTTCAAGCCTGTGGTCAACCCAGTCAACATGCCCTAAACACCTCGGTTTCTTTGCCAATTAACGTTGCCCTCCAAAACAGATTTTGGCACAAAAACCGTAGTCAAAGGAGGCAAAATGGCCTTGGTTAACGCTGGTCAAACCTTGTAACAAACCCTAAAATTCAACCTCCTGAAATTTGTCCTCTTTCAGTCACACGTGTGAAACAAGAAGAGCTACTACTGCAATTTGTACGACCCAATCAGATGAGGAGAGAGAAATGATTGTTGAGATTTTGTGTATTTGGGGTAGCATCAGTTGTGCTCTAGGTCCCAAATTTTGAGGAAGGACTAGAGGTCACCTGATCTACAAGACCCATTAATGGATTTGGGAAATTTCATCTGGTTTCGTAGATATTAAATTAATTAATTATTCTAACGTATTTCCTAAGTTAAAACTTAGGAAAATAAAATAATTAAAGTGAATTTAATTAAACATGTGATGAAATTCTCTTAAGTCACACGGATCAAGCTTTCTTTTAATCTTGGCCATTGGTTAAAGATTTAATCTTGGACGTTGACTTGTCAACGAGAAAATTATAAAGGAAAGGCTTGGGGTCATTTGTAATACACACAGAGGCAGAGCACTGAAGCTAAGCTGAGATTCTAGGGCGGGGTTGCTAAGAATTCTCAAGTGTTTCAGTTGCAGCGAGGGGAATTTAGACCAAAGGGATGATCTGATCCCAGGGTCTAGAATACACAAGAAGCGGAGAAGAGATCAGGAAAGACAGCGCAGAGGAAGGCAACAACAGACAGGAGCAGCAACAGCAGCAGCAGCAGATGGTAGCAGCAGCAAGGACATCGTGATTTTTAGGAAACCCTTCAGGGGTTATGCAGAGACCCTTAGGGGCAGCGTAGTGACTGCATCACCCAGTCTGGGGTAATGCAGTGCCTTCCAGTGACAACGCTGAGCATTTGGAGGCCTTCAGAGGCTGACACAGTGTCTTTCAGGGGCAGATCTAGGGTTTCTAGGCCTAGATCTGGCCGAGTTCTGTAAATCCCATTTGAGGGTGTGGATTAGTCAGTATTGTTGGTCTTAGATCAGCCAGGTGCTGCAGATCTAGAGTTTTCTCTGTAGGGTTTTCCAAATCTGGAACCCACAGTTGTGTATTCAGAAATCTTCTTAATAATAGAGCCCTCCAGCAGCCAAAGACCGGTTTTCCCACATTGGGTTTTTCCAGAGACAATTTGTCCAGAAATAACTGTGTCACTTTGTCTATGTGTGCATGCGCTTATTCTAGATCTGAATTGGTAGAGATCTGTTATGTGTTTTACTTTGATGTTAACTTGAATTTATTCAGTTGATAACTTGTATAAGTAGGAGAAGCTTAACCGGATTAACAGAAATAATTTCTGCATAAGAATTTAGATTCAGAAATTTCTACATGGTATCAGAGCAATTGGAGATCTAGAAGGGTCACCAGCTGAAGAATCTGAAGGATCTAGCTGCAGAAAGCAGCAGAAAAGGAGATCTGAAGGGACAGTGCAGTTTTTAGGAGTAGAATCATGTAGAGGGAAGGGTGACACTGTCCAGCGCTGTGTCCTAGCAAGCCCACGCAATTACTGCGCAGAGGCAGCTCAGAAACAGCGTTGGTTGGGTTTGAAGCCAGCCAGTGTGATTCAGATCTGAATTTGTCATATCTAGAAAAAGTCTGCAGAAAAGTTGCAGAAATTCAGAATAGCTGGTGGGGTTAAACTTCTGAAGTTTTCAGATTTTTAACCTTAGTACAAGTGACAAAGTTTGGGAAGAGATCAGCGTCTCAAAGAGTTTCTTGCCAAAGGAAACTTGCAATTTGGTCAGAGGATCAAAGATGAAGCTGAATCGTAGTTGATTTGGTAGATTTCCAAGGAGGGAAATCAAGTGTTAGAGGGAGCAGAGGGTTCCCAGTTCGAAAAGGACCCTAGATCCAAGATCTCTAGCATAGAGAAGAGGAGTTCCGACACATTCTGAGCAAATGGCTCCTCATGGACTGCGTGATCAGGATAGGCTAGAGGGCCTCTCAAACTTTTCGATGTGGAAACCTAGGATCCTGATTGTCCTTGAGGCATATGGTCTAAGAGACCATGCAGAGCAGACGCTGGCCACATCGACAGATGCGGATCTCCTACGGAAGCATAGAGAAGCTACTGGACATGTCAAGCGGCTGATAATGGACAGTATCAAGGACCATATTGTACCACACATAGCTGAGAAGAGGACAGCTAATGAGATGTGGAAGGCCTTGACTTCCCTATATGAGGGAAAATCAGTCCAAAGAAAGATGCTGTTGGAGGCCCAAATGAGGTCATTCATGATGACCAAGGGAGAAGACATTGAGCATTTCCTCTTCATATTGCAGTGAATCAGGGATCAACTCACTGCAACGGGTGCAACCGTAGATGATGCAGTGATAGTCAGGACTGCCCTCAATACAGTCACAGATGAGTGGGAAACCTTTGTCCAAAGTATCATGGGCAAAGCGTACCTCCCAGATTGGGACAACTTGTGGTCGATCCTGCGGCAAGAAGAACTACAAAGGTTCACCAAGAAGCAGCACAACCCTGCGTTGAGCAAGGTTAAGAAGGAAGAGGAGGAAAATGCAACCTTGGCATCAAAGAAGTAGCCGAAGAAGAAGAAGGATCTTTCTAAGATCAAGTGCTTCCACTGTGGCAAAATGGGACATTTTGCTAGCCATTGTCCATAAAAGGAGGACAAGGAAGCATCTTCTTCCAAAGCAGCGGTGGTAGATGATGGGTCAGGAAATGATTTGGCCATGAGTGCTCATAAACCACGGAGGTGGGGTGACATGGACATGTAGAGGAGCTACATGGAAGTAAGGCGGGATCCTTGAGCAACTCATTTCTTGGATCACAAGCGAGCTACGACAGCCTTAAGACAGTAGTGGGACAAGTGGAACAGTGGGTGCATAGATCACAGATGAGGCATAAGCAGAGGAAGATCTGGAGGCTGGGAGGAGCAGCACAGAGCATAGCAGCAGCAACGTAGAAGCAGTAGTAGCGCAGAGGTTGATGTGACGTCAGCAGGGCAGTGTAGTACTACTTACGCAATGCAGCAGCGCAGAGAGCTTTAGAGGGATAGCGCAGTGCAACAACAGTGTGATAGACTTCAGTAGTGCAGAGGGAGTCTGATTATGCAGGCAGAGCTATAGCTGTGCATCGTTCTTTAGATGCCAACACAGATCTGTAGCCTATGGAGCTTCAGTGATGAGGATGTAGCCCATCTGACTTGTTTGTCAAAGATTAGGCAAGAGATTCAGGTGTTTCTCTCAACAAATGAAGTTGCAGTGCAGCAGATCAGCAGTGGCAGTGCTATGAGCAGCACATATGCAACATATTGAGAGGGAGCTGCAGTACAGTGGTTGCAGTGGTAGTGGCAGAGTCATGGGCAGCAGTACAGAATGGCAGCAGCAGTGCAGAGTTGAGTGGCAGGAGGCCAAGCTTCAGCAGCACAGAATCAGTGCCCAAAATTATGTAATGCATAAGTGTGATGTATTGCTAGAGCACACCCATGATGCTAAGAGGGAGTGTTGAGATTTTGTGTATTTGGGGTAGCATCAGTTGTGCTCTAGGTCCCAAATTTTAAGGAAGGAATAGAGTTCACCTGATCTATAAGACCCAAAAATGGATTTGGGAAATTTCATCTGGTTTAGGAGATACTAAATTAATTAATTATTTTAATGTATTTCCTAAGTTAAAACTTAGGAAAATAAAATAATTAAAGTAAATTTAATTAAACATGTGATGAAATTGTCTTAAGTCACACAGTTCAAGCTTTCTTTTAATCTTAGCCATTGATTAAAGATTTAATCTTGGCCGTTGATTTGTCAACGAGAAAAGTATAAAGGAAAGGCTTGGGGTCATTTGTAATACACACAGAGGCAGAGCACTGAAGCTAAGCTGAGATTCTAGGGCGGGGTTGCTAAGAATTCTCAAGTTTTTCAGTTGCAAAGAGGGGAATTTAGACCAAGGGGATGATCTAATCCCAGGTTCTAGAATACACAAGAAGTAGAGAAGAGATCAGGAAAAACAGTGCAGAGGAAGGCAGCAGCAGCAACAGCAGACGGCAGTGGCAACAACAGCAGACGACAACAGCAGCAGCAACATCAGCAGCAGACGGCGACAGTAGCTGCAGCAGCAAGGACAACGTGATTTTCAGGAAACCCTTCAGGGGTTATGCAGAGACCCTTAGGGGCAACGTAGTGACTGCGTCACCCAGTCTGGGGTAACGCAGTCCCTTCCAGTGACAGCGCTGAGCATTTGGAGTCCTTTAGAGGTTGACACAGTGTCTTTCAGGGGCAGATCTGGGGTTTCTAGGCCTAGATCTGGCTGAGTTCTGTAAATCTCGTTTGAGGGTGTGGGCCAGTCAGTATTGTCGGTCTTAGATTAGCTAGGTGCTGCAGATCTAGAGTTTTCTTTGTAGGGTTTTCTAGATCTGGAACCCAGAGTTGTGTATTTAGAAATATTCTTAATAATAGAGCCCTCCAGCCGCCAGAGACCAGTTTTCCCACATTGGGTTTTTCCGAGGACAGTTTTTCCAGAAATAATTGTGCCACTTTGTCTATGTGTGCATGTGCTTATTCTAGATCTGAATTGGTAGAGATCTGTTATGTGTTTTTCTTTGACGTTAACTTGAATTTTTTCAGTTGATAACTTGTATAAGTAGGAGAAGCTTAACCAGATTAACAGAAATAATTTCTGCATAAGAATTAAGATTCATAAATTTCTACAATGATGAGTTGTGATGATGCCAAATGAGGTTTGACGTCTCTCTTATTTGTACAAGCTGTTGAGGGTTAAAATAAATGTCCATTGGGCTTCATGAGCCTACATGATGATGTGGCCGACCTTGACAATTTGTACATGTGTGGACTTGACCTCAAAAACATATTTTTCCTTGTCCAAATTTGGTGATCTTTAGGTCAATTTTGGTCCTCTCAAAAAGAGGAATTCAATGCAATAATCATGTCCATCAAATGAGCTATCCAAGGTGGACTTTAGCTTTAGTTGCCAATTTTAACAATTACCTTATGAATTTGGGTACAAACCATTGGGATGTGCCTAAGCTTAACCCCTCAAAAGTCTACTTTGTTGAGAATTTGGAGGGTTGGTGATTAATTCAAATTATCTTCTTGATAATTACTTGTGTGCTTACTTGAGTTACTTATGTCTTTCCTTCTTTAGCTTATTTAGTATTTCATCAAGTCAATTATCAAAATACATGAGACACAAGAATTAGGCTCCTAGAGCCAGGGCAAAACCTCTCCCTCTTGGAGAGGAAAACCCGTAAGGAATTCTTCTTATAGATCTTTAATTGACAAGTACCATAACCGTGACCTAGACCCTTGACCTTAGTATGCCTCCAAGACCTTGTCACTGCTCCACTAAACTTCTTATGATGATCTTCTTTTCTGCACTATTCTGCACCACCACTAGGAAAGCTTGGTTCCTAGTCCTTAGACAATATGCTTCCTTGAACGTTTCTTTGTACCTCTTTATCTCCAAGTCTTTGATCCTTAGCTTACTATAGTGATCTTTCCCTTTAGCCGAGAGACAGAGATAAGCCTTCCTTTCCTTCGTTGATATGGCACCTCTCTTCGTATCACTGTTCAGTACTTAATATGCAAACTTGATCCTCGCTGGCTTGACTTTCTTCTTCGCACTGTTCTGTATACTTGATTACAGTCCTATCTTCTCGGTCTTCCTGAAGTGATCACAAAGATCTGAGGTAGGCTTATACTTCAAACATAAAACCCTTTATTACTGCGCTATATTATGATCCTTCTTCATTGTATTGCGTACCCAAAAACTATCCTTTCTTGCACTGCAATTCAGACCTTGATCTCACACTTCATTTCAGAATTAATCCAAACTTTTAACGCTCATGAAATCCACATTTCTTCAGGTAGAATCCTCGCTGTATATTCCTGTGAACTGCACTTTTTAAACTTTGTGCAAACCCCAGAGCAATCCGCAAGTTTTGTTTCTTCTGCGCAACATATACATGGGTATATATAGATGTTCCTATATATTAAAAAGCTAACCTGTCATATTAATATAGGGCCGACTTGATCACTATTTTGTAGGCCAACATGAAGGTTGTTTAGAGGAGAATTTCAAAGCTAATATGAGGCATCATTCTGAGCTTATGTCACAAGGTCTTGAGGCATATTAGACTGACTTGACTCTTCATATACATGACTCTTTAAATAGTACATTTATGACCAGAAGACAAATTCCTAAAAGACATCAAGAAGAAGTCCTTTGACCTATAATAAAGCCTTGCTCATGAAACCCATGAAGCAAGCATACCATATATATATATATATATATATATATATATATATATATACAGTGTTACACAGGATCTCGCCCCCCCACCTAGGGGTCTAGATTCCTCGCCCCCTCACGCTCCGGGTTCTTGGGGACTTCTAGGGGGCGTTTCCTTCACGCCCCCTTCACGCCTCTTTTAGTTTATGTTTTCATGTGAAAAGTTGGTGTGCCTCTTAGCATGTTTGAGAATCCGAGTGATTCAGATTCAAATGGTGACATGGTTGATCCTGATATATTTGCGCAACAGCTAGATGCAGAGACTAGTGGGGCATTACGTTGGGCATTTATGCTTATTTATCATTATGATGATATCATTTGATATTCATATGTTATGTTTTATGTTTTATGTTCCAGACATAACTTATTTGCTTTTAAGTTTTATGTTTCAGACTTGAGTTGTAAACTTCAGTTTAAACTTTATTTTGAATCTTGATATAATATGTCATATGATATCTTAAACTTTATTTTCATTGCACATTGTTAGTAGTTACATTAATGATTATACAGTCAGAAACTTACAAACTTACATGTATGATTGTATGATGTATGTTTTAAGTTTTAAGTTTTAAATTTGTTTCAGTTATATGATTCTTCATTCACTGATTTATAATTTTATCATTTATGATTTATCTTTCATGATGTAAGTGTATGATGACTGTATATACATTCCTTGCAAAAATACAATTACATTATAAATATTAAATTTTATAATTTTATGACCTCGACGTCCCCCCACATTTCTTGAAAATTGGGAGGAAGCTTTTGCATAGGCCGCTCCCGCGCTCCCTCGCCCCCTAGCTCCCACCTTCAGGGGACTTGGTGGAACATTGTGTATATATATATATAGATATATATTTGTCTTCTTCATTACATAAATGCATAATTACATAGTCAATATGAAGACCGATCCTAGTTACACTTTCCAACACTCCCTCTTACCTAGGGAGGTATTCATATAGGTACATGGTCACTTTCAAACTGAAGAATCTCATAAGAAGAATCGGATTGGTAATCGCATCTGTATAGCATCATATCAACTAGCATTGTCTTAGTGAAAGGCCTTGACTAACAACCCCATCTCTCAACGAGACAATGGGCTACAATGCTGGCGAGAGACATGAATTATAGACACTATAGTCATTGTCTCTCCAAGGTACATACTCCACCCGGGTGTTCCCAAAGTATGACCTTCTTGGACTATTCTTCTCTTGGGTAGCTAGCTCTCAAAGAATATCGGTCCCTGACTACTCTTATCTTGAATGCCCTAACACATTCTCAAAGAGTATCAAATGCCAGATGATTACCCAATCCTCCATTCTGTCTTCCCAAGTGAAGACCAGAATGATGTGTCTATCTCTTCCTCTGAGCCAGGGAGGACCTATTCCACAAGGGAATGTACTCATTCCTGTATAAGGAATGTACCTAAGCTCATTCTTAGGAATTACCTAGTTTCTTCCAAGTAAGAAACTTATCACCAAGGTTTTACATCCTTTCACATGATTAGTAGCCCTGCACAAATTCATCCAAATAAACATATACATATGAAATTTTAAAAACAAAAGTTACCTCAGTGATGATCTTTCACCATGACATCTTCCTATAGGCATCGACATCCTCTATTCAGATTGACACATCTCCTCATGATATGTCTTGTCAAGGGTCTTCTTCTTTACCAGACTTCTATCAGAGTCTACATATCCTCCAGGAGATATTCCAGTCACATCTTCTTGGCTTCCAGATGATAACTGCCTCTTGACATGATCTCTTCCCTTCTGCACATTTTCATTCCCAGGAACTTACAATTTCCAGTTCCTTGTTCATATACAACCACCTCATATTCCATATGAGGATATATTATGTTGATTTCATCTCTTAGTGCACCGTGAGAGATCTTCCTCCATAGATCATATTTCTAAATATAGAAGTCCATTCCCTGCAAACATATGACATGACTTCACAACATCCAGTGTCAGCATATAAATATATATACCTAATACCTTTTTCCTTTGAGTCAGCCTGTAGCAGTTATATTAGAATGAAGAGCTTCATTCCCTTGACATGCTCCATCAATATGTCATCATATCCCAAAATTCTGTAGCATAGAAATCTTGATGAAACCATTTTGCTTTCTTTCTAATCAGTGAATTCATAGAGAACTCCATTAGAAAATGTCAGCACCAGTTTCCATGATGACCCTTGATCTTGATGACTGCCATCCATCAGTATTGTTATCAGTGAGGTTTTCCCATAGCTGTTTCACCAAGAGCTCCTACGATGCTTTTATCATGATGCTATCAATATACATTGCTTCCTATCATACTATTTTACAACCAACATAAATCACTTAAAGAGGAAGATGATCCAATCATAATAGAGATCTTTCGCTTCTTCTTTCTTAGATTTCTTTGCATCAGGTTCTTCTCTCATATCTGAGACATGGGCTTCTTCCCTTTTTTTTCTTGTCCTTTTCAGATTTAGGACAATCTCTTTTATAATGCCCAAGTTCATTACATCCAAAGCATCGTACTTTGTCCATATTTCTTCTTTTATTCTGAGGACCAAATTTACCAAATCTCCCTTTCTTCCTAGATATGGCTACAAAGGCTTGATTCCCTCCACTTGATCCTGTATCAGCTTTGGCTTTCAATCTTGTTTCCTCTATTTTACATAGAGACCATAAATCATGGAATAGTGTGGCTTCTTTCTTCTCATATAAACTTAAGTTTCCCCATTTTTCTGGTAGAGCATTCAGCACCACTGTAGTCATTTCAGTGTCGGACATTACTTCTCCCAGTTCCTGCAGTTGATGTCTTATTTCAGGAATCCTCATAAAGTATGAAGTGATTCCTTCTTCTCTTGACAATTTCATTTTGTATAGTCCTTGTCTCAGAGAGATTGCTTTTCCGGCAGTACTCACAGAGAATAGCTCCACAAGTTTCTCATATATTTCTTTAGCAGACTTTAGTTTTGATACATAGGGAATGAACGAGTCCTTAATGGATTCTATGAGAATCCTCTAGGCTCTGATTTCTCCCTTCATGTACTTGGCATGAGCTGGAGCATTTTCTTTTGGTGGTTGAATTGTAGATCCTTCGATGTAGTCCATAACTTCATCTTCAATTAAATTCAAATCTGTCCTCTTCTTCTATGCACTAAAGTTTGATGACCCAACCAGCTTGTTGCTCTCTCTACAGTAAGTCATCTTGACATATTTAAGTAAGGTCATAGATACTTACTTGAGTAGAGTGGCTTGAAGCTTCCTTGATGATGATGAAGATGAAGTCATGAGCATCTTCTAAGATTGAAATCTCCAATGTATATGTTCTTGGATCCTTGATGATAAAGGATATCTTCAACAGATGATGTCCTCTTCTAACAATGTCTTGAATGTAAATCTTTGATGGCAAAGATTATTTTCTTGAATGAGTTGATCCTTTGAATGAAATAGAAGATCTTTCTTGAAATAGCTTGAGAATCTTCCTTGCAAACTGATTTGACTTTTCAACACAAACTTTGATGTTCGCTTCGTGGAGTGTCTTCTTTGTCAAGTAGCCCTTGTGTTCAGCACCTTTGCTCTGAAACCATGTTGAGAATTTGGAGGGCTGGTGATTAATTCAAATTCTCTTCTTGATAATTACTTGTGTGCTGAGTTGAGTTACTTATGACTTCTCTTCTTTAGCTTATTTAGTATTTCATCATGTCAGTTATCAAAATACACGAGACACAAGAATTAGGCTCCTAGAGCCAAGGCAAAACCTCTCCCTCTTGGAGAGGAAAACCTGTAAGGAATTCGTCTTATAGATCTTCAATTGACAAGTACCATGACCATGACCTAGGTCCTTGACCTTAGTATGCCTCCAAGACCTTGTCACTGCTCCACTAGACTTCTTATGATGATCTTCTTTTCTGCACTGCTCTGCACCACCACTAGGAAAGCTCGGTTCCTAGTCTTTAGACAGTATGCTTCCTTGACCTTTTCTTTGTACCTCTTTATCTCCAAGTCTTTGATTCTTAGCTTGCTATAGTGATCTTTCCCTTTAGCCCAGAGACAGAGATAAGCCTTCCTTTCCTTAGCTGATATGGCACCTCTCTTTGCATCACAGTTCAGTACTTAATTTGCAGACTTGATCCTCACTGGCTTGACTTTCTTCTCCGCACTGTTCTGTATACTTGATTACAGTCCTATCTTCTCGGTCTTCGTGAAGTGATCACAGAGATCTGAGGTAGGCTTATACTTCAGACAGAAAACCCTTTATTACTGCGCTATATTATGATCCTTCTTTGCTGTATTGCGTACCCAAAAACTATCCTTTCTCGCACTGCAATTCAGACCTTGATCTCGCACTTCATTTCAGAATTAATCTGAACTTTTAATCTTCCTGAAATCCGCATTTCTTCAGGTAGAATCCTCGCTGTATATTCCTGTGATCCGCACTTTTTAAACTCTGTGAAAACTGCAGAGCAATCCGCAAGTTCTGTTTATTCTGCGCAGCATATACAGGGGTATATATAGTTGTTCCTGTATATTACCAACCTGTCATATTAATATAGGGCCGTCTTGATCACTATTTTGTAGGCCAACATGAAGGCTGTCTAGAGGAGAATTTGAATGCTGATATGAGGCATCATTCTGAGCTTATGTCACAAGGTCTTGAGGCATATTAGATTGACTTGACTCTTCATATACATGACCCTTTAAATAGTACATTTATGACCAGAAGACAAATTCCTAAAGGACATCAAGAAGTCCTTTGACCTATAATAAAGCCTTGCTCATGAAACCCATGAAGCAAGCATACCAATATATATATATATATTATTATCTTTGTATTCTTCATTACATAAATACATAATTACATAGTCAATATGAAGACCGATCCTAGTTACACTTTCCAACATACTTAAGGTTCAACATATAATCAACACATCGATTCTTGTTTGGTATATTTCATACATACTGAGAGCTGTAACTAACTCTAACTATCTGGGAATTATTGAACTTCATTAAGTTAAAAATGTATTGCAAAAGCCTTGTTAAGTTTAATTTGTATAAGTTTAACATGTCTATTCTTGCACTCGTCTGTGAAAATCACTATTACAGAGTTGAATTTAGTTGAACATCAGCTCATCATATTGATTTTTGCAATAGCTTCATCCTTCCTATGGAATTTATGCTAACCTACCAGTATTTTTCATTGCAGGGAAATTAGTGCAGCTCAAGACAGGCTCACAGATTTACTGCAACAAATATTTACAGAGCAGCCACATAATCGGGAAATTGTACGACTCATTATGTCAACTGTAGGTCGTGGAGGCCAAGGTGATGTTGGGCAGCGTATCAGAGATGAAATCTTGGTGATCCAGGTAATGTCTTATTTTTTGGAAATGCATGTAGAAAGATATAACTCCAAAGTAGAATTTGCTGAGGTTTTAATATTTCTGGTTTTGCAGAGGAACAATGACTGTAAGGGTGGAATGATGGAGGAGTGGCACCAAAAGCTACATAATAATACGAGTCCAGATGATGTAGTCATCTGCCAGGTGGATAAGGATACATATTTATTTTTTATTCTCTATTTTCATTTATAAATTAGGAGGTGGACATTATCCTGAGATGGGGACTCTGCTTGTTGTCTATTTACAGGCACTTATTGATTATGTCAAGAGTGATTTCAACATGGATGTGTACTGGAATACTTTGATCTCCAATGGTGTAACAAAGGAACGCCTTGGAAGTTATGATCGTAAGATTTGTTCAGAGCCTCGTTTCAGCCATGATCAGAAATATGGTCTTATTCGTGACTTGACAGCATACTTGAGAACACTGAAGGTCAGTTTTCATTTTAATGTATATTGAAAAGACTTTACAGATCAGCTTCTTTGTCAGAGCGTTAGGCAACTTAATCATTTTTTAGAATCACATTGACTGTGATCCACTATTATCAACATGCAGGCATTTTGTAGTGGTTGTCTATTGGCTGTAAAGCAGTTTTATCTTGGCGGCTTACCTATTTTATTGTTGTTGCTTCAATTTAATGGTATAGTTTGCTGAGCATCCTAATGTATCTCTGAATTTGTCTTATGACATATATCTGATATTTATTTATCTCAATGCCTATTGAGTTGGCTCTCAGAAGGTTTCACTTTATGTTGTATGTTAATTTGGCTGGTATGGTTTGTGAGCTTTTCTTTGTTGTCTTTTTCCATCCTCAACCTGAAACCCTTAACTGGAAACAGAGAATTTGAACTGTAAAATAGTCTAAGTTTGATCTCAAAGTCCCTTAAGAAATACAGTGTGTTCGGCATCTCATGAAGTAATCCCCTATTTAGCACTGAATACTTTTGAATTAATTTAGTCACCTATACATTTTACAAAACAAATTGATGGTGAAATTCCTTTTTTCCAGGAAGTGCAATGTTTCAGATCTCTTTTACATGGATTTCTTCCTTGTCAAGTTATACTGTCTTGAACTATCAAAAATTTAGATAGACAATAGCAAAATCCACAATATTTCCTTTTTCTTAGGAATTACGTTGTACAGACTTGGAACTAGATTCAACAAACAGCATCCAAAAACAATATATCTGATTCAAAGCTGGGAACATCATAAAGTGCCTGTAATGTTTTGTTACTAATCCAATTAGTAGGGTTGCTAAGATCCCGGCAACTTGCTGGATGAGCACACATAAGATAGGGACCCATTGTCATCTCAACCCAAGTCCTCCATTTTAGACTTAACTACCTCCTAAATGGTCACACAGGGTGACGCAGAGGGAGGAAGGGTGTCCCCAGTGTGTCAGAAATTCTTCTGAAGTGTTCAGAAAAATTATCTCAGGTGTATGCTAGACATCTGCTCGTCATATTTTCTATAAAAGATTTCTACTGCTAAAGAATAATATAAACCCTTATCTGCTGGACCGATTTTCCCACATTGGGTTTTTCTGGGGACAATTGTCCAAAAATAACTATGTTCATGTGATTGTTTCTATTGTGTTATATGTGTTCTATTTGTTCTTCTGCTTTTGATTAAGTGAATACTGCAGCTGTGTTTATTTCAAAATTTACTGAAGCATCTGTAAATAACTTATCATAAATAAGTAGGCGAAATAAATCAATCACTGCAGTAGTATTTCATATTGAAAATTTCATAGCTCCAGCATTGCAGGATGGATGTACAGGTTACCAACATCCCCTTAAAACCCCTTTGTAAGGACATATTTAACTTCCTTTAGAGAGAGAGGTCAGGTGTCCTGGAAAGACCCTACTATGAGGATCTCGGTTGAACATTGAGCTCTGGGAGCTCCTGGGGGCCTGGGGTACTTCTTTGAGGTATAAATGACCACAAGGTGAGTGGTTCACCTTCCCCTATGACAAATGACATGTATGTAGGGTAAGTGGTTCACCTTCCCCTACGTATGATGAGATATGCATAGGATGAGTGGTTCACCTTCTCCTATGGCATATGAGAAGGATGAGTGGTTCACCTTCTCCTGTGGGTACCCTAGTGAGAGATGCATTCAGGCATCTGGTTGTGGGCATGTTAGTTTTTTCCCCACATGTAGGATGCTCATTCCCTACGATTGATGGTTGACATGTCGGTGGTATGTGGTCCATCCTTTCCCCACGTGTAAGATTCTTTCTACTATTGTTGGTTTACATGTGTGTAGGAGGTGGTTCATCCTTTCCCTACATGTAATGTTTGTTTGTAGGATGTGGTTCATCCTTTCCATACATGTGATGTGTGTTTGTAGGATGTGGTTTCTCCTTTCCCTATGTGTGATTATGAGCAGGATGTGATATAATCTTTCCCTGCTAGTGTTTTTGCATCGTCCTACCCATGTAGTCTGGGACTCATGGGAAGTACCTTTCATCTGGCCAATCAATAAGCTTCCAACCATGAGAAACAATGAGCCCATGGGTTACATTTATAAAAATTTGGGAGTAAATCCCAATGTAAAGAAGAAATTCCAAGCGTGAGAAGGTGAAGATCCCAATGCTAAGTCGAATTCCAAGTGGGAGGAGGGCTGCTGACGTCAAGTGCTGTATGTGGAATCATCCTTCACAAATCTGGCCAATGTATTCCTTTAAAAGGCTGTGTGCATCCCTTACTGTGTAACAGGTGTGAAGTAAAGGGAGTTGAGGGGGAGACAAATCCCACTCAAATCGTGTATTATCTCAGCCTTTTATCATATGCCAACAACTGTCCAAAATGGTGCCAATCTGCCCCTGCTCGAGATCATCTAGCTGGCCTTCGTATGGCTGTAGGAGACCTTGTATTGGCAGCGTATCAGTATCACTCAACTGGCTGCGTAGACTGCCTTTTGACTGCTGATAGGTGTTGATGAGTGGGGGGACAAGGTCTGTCCCATGTGGCAGTGCTGTCCCCCACTAAGCTGCCATCTAATCCGTGCCACCAAAGAGGACTCTCAGCCTGCCTTAGTTGCTGCCTTAGTTGCTATTGGCTTGGCCTCACTTAACTTTTCAATGTGGCTGCCATATCACTCATCTTGTCCCCTTTTAAACTGTTAATGCGCCCCCTGTTTATTTTTCTAATTTTCTTGTCCCTCTTGACTTTGGAAACAAAATAAATTTGTCTCCCATTTTTTTTTGGATTTTCTTCTCTTTTTGGCCACTAACATTAGGGAAAGTGGGTTTTGCGGTGGTAATAATAATTTTATGTCCCCCAAAGGTGGTCTTAGGATAATGTTGAGGTTGTGAGCACGAATTTCAAGTACCCACACACCAGCAGCATATTCTAGAGCCACTTATTTACAATTTACATAAAGAATTAATTAAAAATCCCGTCCTATGGGAAATTTTAATTAATTAAAAAATCCTATGAAAACCTAGTCAAATTCCGTGACACTTTAGATATGACCTAGCATGGTAATATACATCGACTCTAGGCATTAGGACGGACCCAAAGCCTAGTCATTAAGCCACACTCTAGCTTTGGAGGTATTTTTTTTTTTGGTAAATAGGACTAATTCTATTAAGCGATCATATGGTACAGGAAGAGATTACAATCAAGAGAGGCAAGAAGCGGTAACTGGAAATGATAAATAATCAACCTCGGTCCCGAAGGGTGAACATGAAATAAACAAAAGAACAGTGAAGCGTGACTAGGAAACAAAAGAAGAGAGAAACGAGGTTCTACCCAGAGTGGGCAACATCCTCCGTGCGAGATTTTTTCCCTTTCTGTTTGTTGACTTTTACCCATCCAACTTGGTGCGGATGGGCTGGAACCACTTGAAGATTGTTGTTGACTGCTGGAGGAGTCTCCTTATCTGAGTCAAAAGAGGAGGATTCATGGGTGCATTTTTGAGAGGTCATCGTGACAGGGGATCCCTCAGGGACAATGGGGGATGAGTCTCTCGTCTTCTTTGCCTGCTCCGTTTCTGCGTCAATCTCCTCCTCATTTGAGCTCGAGGTGTCATCGTCATCCACGGGAGGCGGGTGACAAGGTATCCATCTTTTGGGTTTTGGCTTGGGGTTGTTTTGCTTTTTTTGGGCTAGGAACTTGGCACAGGAGTTCTGAAGGTGCCCTGTTTGGTGACAGTGGCGGCAGTGGAAGGCAGTATTCTCATAATCCAGAGACTGCATCCACAAGAAATCACCAATCTTGAGATTGATTTGATCTGGCAGATGTTTGCTTATGTCGATTTCACACATATTCTGCCATATTTGTATGGCCCTTGGTACTCCCGAAAGGGATCTGATGTCAGGTAGCGGCCCAGGGAGTTTCGTATGCCTTGGAAGACTGACAGGTGCCATAAATGAGCAGGTAAATTAGGAAGCCCGACCCAGATTGGAATCTTGGTGATGATTGCTGTAGAGGGGTCGAAATCTGGGAACCAGGGGGTGAGGAAGAGTCCTGCTCGTCCCCAAAACCATGGACCTTCTGTTATGGCCCTCTAGTAATCTTTGTCGTGGTCAATCACTACAATGAAGAAGCTCTTTGAGGAGAAGATAACCGTGTAGTTGTGGGTCCAATTGGCATAGATCCATTCGTAGAGATCCTTTGTGCACGACCAAAGTCCATTGAATTTGCAAATGATGCCGGTTTGTGCATATTTTTGAAGCTGCTCTACCAGATCTGGATGGGAGATCTCTATGGAGGGAACTTCCTCCATCTTATCAACCAGAAAGGGCTTGGGGGCCGCAGGGAAAGGATCTGCTTTTTTGGGCTGTGCATGGACAACATCCTTGTAGGAGAAAGCTGGTGCAGATGAAAAGTGCCCTGCAGCCCCCCATCTCAAATGAAGGGTTAAGATTACAATGGCGTCTCTCTCAATGTTATAGAATGAAAGGGGAAATGAGACACCAAGCTGTTTACCTTCGTATAAAAGCCTTTGAAGAGCTGAGGGAATCCCCAACTAGTGCTCTAGGGCTTGCAGGAGTTTCTGTACTCTGTCCGTTGAGCGAACCCATATCATCATGGATCTGTTTGTGAGGAGCGAGATCTGGATTTGAAAGGCTTGAGAGGATGGATCTAGGGAACCCGAGTTGTCAGGAAGCATTGCAGAGCCCAACTTGAAGACCCATGCCCGATCGTTGCAGTCCTCGTCCTTTTCTGAGATCCTGTTGCAGTTATCTGAGCTCAGGCTGCCATTGGGGGCTTTCTTTTTTCCCCATTTTCAAGGCAGCTGGGGAACTGCAGGCGAGGTTTACCCTGGGAAGCTTCGTCATCAGCGTTTTTCACAGAGCTCCACAGACGTGAGCGCAACCCTTGTGCCGGCAGCTGGCTGCACGCAAGTGTGTTTGTTGGAGCGATCTGGGGCGGCTGCGTAGCTGAAGTCCTCTGGTCTTTCAGATTCGACTTTCTTTGCATTTTCTTGACGACGTCAGAGGGGTGGGGGATCCTCGTACGTGTGCGCCCTCCTGCTTTGCCATTGTAAACCTGGGCAAAGATTGAATCGGCTTCAATGTGTGCGTGAGAGAGCTCAACGCATGGATTCTTCAACTTTTCATCAACATAGCTGTGTATCTTGCTGGGCTCAAGTTGAATCGGGGCTGTGCCATATCTCTGGGTGTCGTGTTCCACAGGCTTATGCTGAGGCTTGACGGCGGCAACAGAGAGCTGGGAGCTGCATGCAAGAGATTTAGGGTTCCTCATTCCATTCCTTGATAATCCCTGGAAGCGAGAAGGCTGGAGAAGCTACTCCTTGAGCTAGCTTTGGAGGTATTGAGTGAAAGAAATTATCTAATTATTTATTGCTGAAGAGCGAAAATAATTGGTCAAGTGAAAAAAACACTCTAGAGTAGACTCACATAATGACCGGGTCCCAAGTCGCTTAAGCCTATTACAAATTTCATCATGCTAGTGACATTTATTAGAATTTCCCCATAGGGGTTGCGGAATTTGAGAGAGAGAAAATCTAGAGAGAGGAGAGAGAAAATGGGCATAGGTGCCCTGTTGACTTCTGAACTTCAAAATCTTTTTGGAGTGCCCCCTCCATAGGGCAATGAAGTCCTCGTTCCCTGCCCATGTGTATATGACCAGGTAATAGGTCTCACCAATGCTTGTGAGGAAGTTCCTTTCCATTATCTAACATCCATGTTGGCTAAGAGGTAGTAAATACTAAAGACAAAGTAGTGCATAGCTCAACCATTGAGATCCAAATGCAGTTGTCGACCTTAAAGGTCTTTCTAGATCTTGCAGGGCACTGGTCATTAGGAAAACACAAGTGCACAATTATCAAGAGATTACCTAAGTTACCAGGAATCGGATACGGACCTGGATCGACCAGGTTTTTGAAAAGATAGGATCCGGATACGACAAGGAAACGACAAGTACAAACAATATAAATATAGTTTTATAATTTTAAAAACAAACTATCTATATAAAATAATATAATTTATTATTAATATATATATATATATATATATATATATATATATATATTATAAATTATATTATTATTATATATATTATAAATTAATAATCCTATTATTAATGTATATTTAAGATTAATTAATATGAATATAATTATTATATATATATATATATATATATATATATATATAATTAATATTTTAAATTAATAATCTTATAATTAATGTGTTATTTATAAGTATTTAATCTTAATTATTTTGAAAAGTTTAAAATAATTATTTCTTAACATGTTACTTTAATATTCCTTAGTATAATCTTTACTTTTTAAGTTTTAACACATTACATTACATTAACATGTTATTTTAATATTCCTTTGTATAAAATTTACTTTTAAAGTTTTAATATTCCTTCTTATAAACTTTACTTTTTAAGTTTTGAATGGTGGATAATGTTCACATTTAATATAACTATGCCAAATGGCCATGGTTTATAAACATTACTTTTTATATATTTAAAAAACCATGTCACTTTAACAGGTTACATTGAATATGTTACTTTAATATTTTTAATATTTCTCGTTATAAACTTTAGTTTTTACTCCCAAATGGTTTATAAAGTTCACTTATATTTATAACCATGCCAAATGGCCATGATTTATCAACATTAATTTATATATATATATATATATATATTGTAAATTTTTGTAGATGTTCTATGCTTGATGCAACTTTATTGATCGACAAAATATATGTGTTGTGGTGCGTTACGGTGGTTAACAGGATGCTTCAACCAACAAATTCTCTACACGGTCAGCCACCCAGAATGTGTCACACAACCCTCTTGGACAGCTCTATAACAGTCAACCGAAAGTCAACAAAAGTCAATGCTATCTAGTCAACGGTCAAATCAAAACAACAGAAAAAGTCAACATAGCCAAGTCAAAGTCAACGTCCATCTTTGATTTCTATGCCAAAAATGCGGAATGCAGAAATCAGAATTTATGGAGAGTTTGAGGTCAAGTTGACCATGCGTTGACCAAAGTCAACGCTGGTCAAATCTGCGCTAAAACCCTAGGTTAAAACATAAAATCCCTTGTTGCGTTTTCCCACGTTTGAGAGAAAAGAAGAGCCTCCAAGATGATGATCGAACCAATCAGATGATGAGAGAGAATGTGTGATGAGTGATGGTGAAAATGACCTCCAATGTTGACCTATATATATCCATCAGTGAGGGTGTGTGACACATTTGTGGGGCTTCAAGCCTACATTACAATTCTGGCCAACCTTTCACATAAGTTGAATTAATTCAAAATAAATGTTCTGCTCATCGGATCAAGACGATCTTTAGATCGATCTTGCACCTCTCCGAAAGAGGAATCCAATAAAAATATTGGCATCTTCATCTGAGCATCACAACATGGAGTTTGGACCTGGTTGTCCAAAATTAACACTCCCTCTCAACTAGGGAGAACTCCATCCACCTGTGCCATCTAAACATCGTGCGTCATCCCACCGTAACTTGCTTTGCTGGCTTCTTTATTTCAGAACAAAAGGTGAGTCACAAAACCATCACTCTCGGTTGACAAAATAGCTCAGAGGTCCGAAACCTCTATAGGACTCAAAGTAGTCACATACCAAACCGAAGTTGGTTTAATTGACCCGAAGTCAGTTGGAGGTCCGAAACCTCACTAGACTTGATCCCAGATCAAGTGGTTGGACACGTGCCATCCTAGACATAGAGAGTACGACAATCTCCGATGCGTTCATCAGTCTTTTCTACTGGTCTCTAGCTTTTCCCACCTCATTGGCCAAATGAGAGGTACTTCCCATGAGTCTGGGACTCTATGGGTAGGATGCATGCGGGGCACAGATCAAAGAGAGGTGAACCAACTCAATATCATAACAGCGGGGCAGAAGCATACCAAAAAAGTTTGGCAAGCCTAGCCCTGTGGTTGCTTATAGCTCCAAGAAGCTATCCCCAAGGCCCCCTGGAGCTCCCAGAGCTCATCGTCCAACAGGACCCTTAGCATAGGGTCGTTCCACGATACCAAGATTCTCACGAAAGGTTAGGAACTTGACCTTCCCAAAGGGCTTTGTGAGAATATCCACGACCTGCTCATCAATTCCTATGTGATCGAGCCTTATGGCGCCTCACTGTACCATATCCCGGATAAAGTGTTACCTGATATCAATATGCTTGGATCGATTGTGGAAGACGGGATTCTCGGACAAATTAATCCCACTCTGGTTATCACAAAGGATAACGGTGGTATCTAGCACATGCTCGAACAACTCACTAAAGAGCTTTCACAACCAAACTGACTCACAACAGGCCATACTCACTGCAATGTATTCGGCCTCAGCAGTGCTCAAAGCCACCGACTTCTGCTTCCTGCTCACCCATGATATAGAAGCAGATCCAAGTGTGAAGCAGCATCCCGATGTGCTCTTACGATCCACCACACTGCCAGCGCAATCAACATCAGTATATACATGCAGTGTCACGCTCCTGACAGTGTATCTCAACCCATGGTTTATCGTGCCCCGAAGATATCTGAACAGATTCTTGGCACCAACCCAGTGAATGTGATGAGGTTCAACCATATGTTGACTCAAAGTGTTCACTGCAAAACATACGTCCGGACGGGTGTTCACTAAGAACATCAAGGCTCGTACGAGTTGACAATAGTCAGTAGGATTTGCTAGCACGGGCCCAGCAGCGGTGCCACTCAACTTTATGACCACTAGTTATGCTTTTCACAATGGCAGACGGGATAACGAGATCTGGGACTAGCGGTAGGTCACAGCATGTGTGGAGGAATGCAACGGAAGAAAACAAACGATAGGGAATTGTGGCGTCGGTTAATTTCAAGAAGATTGAGCGCACGTGGATACAGGGTTTTACCTTGTTACAACAGTGAAATCTGTGGATTGTGGTCACAACAACGAAACTCAGAGCCACTGGTTTCAAACGACAGCACAAAGGCGACGGATTTAAAAAATGAGATGTCTTCCTGGAATCGAGGGTCTAATGATGGTGCTCTTTTCAAAATGTGTAATGTGATGTTGGTGGATATGTTCGACATGTAAGCAGAGACGTGAAGAAAAAAAAACACAGGTTGATGTGCTTCGCAAAGATTTGTTGACACCTAACTGTGTTGCACGATTGTTTGTTTTTTTTTTTAAGAAATGTGTGAACGACCAACACCGAATTTTCAAATATCTAAAGCACTGGTTATGGTAATGCTTATTTTTTAAATGCAAGTGTCACATTTGTTGGGTGGAGCAGCTTTGATTCCTTTCAAAATGATAAATAAGCCCTCGCCAGTGAAACGTAAATGCTAAAGAATATTTCCCTTTATTTCCCCTTTTTGGGGCAAAATCTTCGTTATAGTGTCTCTTAATCGAGGCTCGTCTTGAATGAGAACTAAGTTTTTTTCCTTTTATATATATATATATATATTTAAATTATTTCTTTTCAATTTTTTTTATTTTTTATCTATTTATTTATTTATTTTTTTCTTCAAAAATGGCCAAGGGCCTCTGACGAAATCAACAAATGGAGAAACTCCAAAATTTGTAGCGAATGCTTTAGTCACAACAGCAACAAGGTTGATGATTTTTATGGTCAAAGACTTGGATTGGGGAGTGTGGCTCTGTGCAACGGTGAGCGGCTAGAAGATCGAACTGCTCTGATACCAAATGAAGCGAACAAAGTTCCTTCTCAAGTTAAATATTCCAGAAGACTTGAAATATCAGAATATTGATTGAGGATACAAATATTATTATATAAAAGGTATGAAGAATGAGTTGATTGAGAATCACAAATGAGGCTTGCTTATATACCTAGGCAAGTGCCTCTTCACGAAAGGTCATGTCTCATCAGACATGGCCTTTCAACCTAATTACTAATTAACTAATTAATCATTATTTATATTATTTTATTCATTACATCCTGCTCATCCAAGATATCGAAACAAACCCAAGTGTGAAGCAACATCCAGATGTGCTCTTGCTATCCATCACATTGCCAGCCCAATCGACATCATTATATCCATGGAGTGTCACGCTCCCTGCAGTGTATCTTAGCCCATGGTTTATCGTGCACCAAAGATATCTCAACAGAATCTTGGCACCAACCCATTGAATCTGATGAGGATCAACCATGTGTTGACTCAACGTGTTCACTTGAAAACATATGTCCGGACGGGTGTTCACTAAGAACATCAGGGCCCCTACGAGTTGACGATACTCAATAGGATTTGCTAGCACAGGCCCAACAGCACTACCACTCAACTTCTTAAAGTTTAGCTCCATCAGTGTCGACACAAACTTACAGTCCACCATTCCAAATCTTTCCAGCAGCTTCAAAATATTTTCCTTGAGAAAGGAAAATCTCGCCAGGTCTCTCCTAGACCTCCAGGCCTAGGAAGTAATGCATCAGTCCTAGGTCCTTCATATCGAGCTCAAAAGCGAGCTCCCTCTTACACTGATGAATGAGAGGGTCAACGCCTGTCAGGAAGAGATCGTCCACATACAACACTAGAATGAGAGGCTTTTCTCTATCAACCTTGAAGTAAAGGTTCGGATCAGCATTACTACGAGTGAAGCCCAACTTCATTAGGTAGCTATCTATCCTCTTGTACCAAGCCTTGGGGGCTTGCTTCAACCCATAGAGGGCTTTCTTCAACCTACAAACATGGGTGTCTCTATCTTGGACTTCGAACCCTAGAGGTTGCTCCACATACACCTCTTCCTTTATCGCACCATGCAGAAAGACGATCTTCACATCCATCTGATGAAGATTCCATCCTTGCGTAGCAGCAAGGGCTATGATAGATCGGATGGTGGTATATCGGGCTACAGGTGCAAATATATCATCATAGTCTACGCCTTCCTTTTGAGAGAAGCCTCGGGCAACAAATCTTGCCTTGAACTTTTCAGTACTACCATTAGATCCATGCTTGATCTTATAGAGCCATTTCGAGGTGACAAATGCTTTGTCCTCCAGTCTCGGAACCACATCCCAGACATCATTCTTCATAATGGACTCGTACTCTTCGTGCATAGCATCCTTCCAGACTTGATGCTTTGCGGCTTCCTCAAAAGATCCAGGCTCGGATTGTAGGATTGTACTCATGGCTGCTAGATACCCTTGGTATCTATTCGGCTTCTTGCTTTCACGGAATGGCCCCCTTGGGGCCATGTGTCTCTCGGCATCCTGGAGAGTATCCTTGAGCCATGAGGGTCTTCTCTTGATTGAAGGAGGTGGATCAATAGGGCCCATTGGTCCTTCAACATCAGGCATCGTCTCATCCTTTGGTTCTTCCTGATTTCCAGACCTTACTTCATGATCTTCCTCAGAGCTCGGATTATTGATTACTTTCCTGAGGGAAGCATCTTCATCAAAGGTAACATCGTGGCATATCTCCACTTCTCTTTGACTAGGAACATAGACTCTACAAGCTTTTGAAGTTTCATTGTAGCCCACAAACATTCCCTTCTTCCCAGAAGCATCCAGCTTGTTCCTCTTCTCTTTTGACACATGAAAATAAACGGGACAACCAAAAACTCTAAAATGAGAGACGTCAGGTTTATTACCAGAGAAAACCTCTTTGGGAGTTTTGGAGTCCACAGCGGAATGCGAGCATCGGTTTTCTATGTACACAGTAGTGTTCGCAGCTTCTCCCCACAGAAACTTCTGGAAGACCTTGGTCACATAGCATGGCACAGACAACTTCCACAATGGTCCTATTCTTTCTTTCAGCAATGCCATTTTTCTCAGGAGTATATACGGTTGTGGTCTCCCTCTTGATGCCATCTTCTCTACAGAAGTTATTGAACTCGTTCGTCTCATATTCAGTGCCATTATCGATCCTCAAAATATTGATCTTCTTCCCTGTTTGATTTTCTACCAGGGCTTTGAAAGTACGAAACCACATGAAAGCCTCATCCTTCTTCTTCAAGAAGTATATCTAGGTTTTGCGAGAGAAGTCATCTATAAATGTCATATAATAAGAGCATCCTCCCAAGGATGTCGCGGGCAGCATACTAGACAAATCAGAATGTATCAATTGCAAGACATCAGATGTCTTTGTGACACTTGAGGGGAAAGGTCCCCTTGTATGCTTTCCTTCGGCGCAACCCTGACATACACCTTCATGATCATTTTTTAATTCGGGCATCCCTGTCACCACCTTACTTGCTTCGGGAAGGGCTTTGTAATGAAGGTGTCCAAACCTTCTGTGCCATAGTTCAGTTTGACAGATAGTATCACATGTCATAGCTCCCAGTGGACTTCCTCCAACCTGGTAGAGTGTATCAACTCTAAACCTAATCGTGATAGCTTCCTTGAAGCTCTTCTTCCAGATGCGTACCTTCCCATCAACGAATGCCGCATTGAAACCTTTGTCTTCCATGGACGAAATAGACACAAGGTTCTTCTTCAAATCAGGTACATATAGTACATCTTGCAAGCGGAGGACTTGACCTTGAGATAAGTGGAGGGTCACAGTCCCTGTCCCTTTCACGAGATATGTGGCATTATCTCCAAAGATAATTTTCAGATTAACATCCTTCTCCACCAAATCAGACAATGCTTCCTTAAACCCAGTGAGGTGCCTTGAGGCACCATAATCAATCAACCAGACATCGATAGTGTCGGGTGGAGATGCAGCAGAGAGGGCAGATACAAGAATGAATTCATCTCTTTTATCATCAACAACATTAGATTCCTCATACCTGGAATTTCTCGACCTTTTGATAGTTGCCCATTTCCATTGCGACCAGAGGGAGCCTTCCTCTTTCCTTTGAACCTGTTGTTCCTTTGATTGCCATTTCTCCGGTTGTTGTTGTTGTCATCATCCCCAGGAGAATCCTTCTTATTAGGGCATTCTCTAGCATAGTGGTCGGTCTTGTTACATGTGTAACATCTTCCTTTCTTTCCTTGGGCCCCTGCTCTTCCATGGTTCCTCAGATCACCATTGTTCTTCTTCTTAGCATGAGCGGTGAAGGTAACATTACCTTCATTTTCATATTCCTTCATTCTTGTTTCTTCTTGAGTGCATCTTGACAATACTTCATCAAAATCAGGTATCACATTATTATCGAGAATGGTAGTATTGAATACATGCCATTTGGAGGAGAGACCTCCAAGTGCGGTGAGAACCATTTCTTGATTAGCTATTGTCTCCCTAATGGCCAGAAGATTATTTCTGATTTTGGTCAACTTCAGAAAATAAGATTGAACGGATTCATCCCTGCCTTTCTTCAGATTCTTCAGTCGGTTCTTAAAGAAAAGGACTTGATTTTCATTGTTGGCCCTGAACATGTTGACCAACTTATCATACATCTCCTTGGATGTGCGTAGCTAAGAGATGTAGGCAACCATACTCTTATGAATTGAATCCAGGATGATCAGCTTTGCTTTGATTTCCCCCTTCTTATATTTTGACTTGGTGGCAACAGGTGCAGATGATGGAGGCTCTTGGATTTTATCCTGCACGTAGTCCATGACATCTTGATCTTCCAACATTAAATCCAAAGACATCTTCCAGGCATGGAAGTCTTCCTTCCCAGTCAACTTGTCATCAGCTTTGAAGCCATTATAGTTTGAGGTACACTTGGGTCCTTTGTAGAAATTTCCTGTTTTTCCCAACCCCGGTTTCAGTATCACTTATTTCTCCTTTTGGTTAAATGCCCTTTCCCATATCCTTACATTCAACACTCAGAAAAAATAATTTTTATTTGCTGAAACAACAATCACTTTGCTGAAACAGAAATCACTTTGCTGAAACACAAGTTACTTTGTTGAAACACAAATTACTTTGCTGAAACACAAATTCTGGAAAACTTTTACAGAATGCTGTAAATGCAGAAATAAAACAAAACACACAGCAAGCTGAAACAATCATTCAACACATTTGAACACTGAGATTTTTGGTCAACTTGACCCTGGAAAAAACCCCCTACAACTCTTGGGGAAAACCAGTCTTGAGAGCTCCTTCTTATTTCTGAAAATACTTTTACAGAGAGGCAGAAATTACAGCAAAAATTTCAGCAACTAAACAACAGTACTTATCTCGATTTCCGTGCATTCACTTCGCCTTGGAAAATGTGCAAAACAGGAAAAACCCAAAACAGAAATTTTACAGCATTTATGACAGCATTAAATGCTGAATGAGCTTCTCGATTTTTGTGCCCAGCTGTACGGCCGTACTGCTGTACGGACTGTACGGAAAACCCAGCTGCTTCTTCTCCTAAAAATCTGCGCTCCTTTGCCTCGAAATCTGTGCCAAAACTGACTGTACGGTTGCTGTACGGATTTCCAGAAATCTGTACCACCAAGCAGCAGTCTCTCTCCTCGATTTCTGTGCCCAGAATCTGCCCAGAATTAAATGCTGAAGCTGCTGTACGGTTCTCCTTGAAAACTGTGCCTCTCTCCCTCGAAAAATGTGCCCAACACTTGCTGTACGGATTTTCTGCCTTGGAATCCGTGCCTCCTTGCTGCTGTACGGACTTTGCTGAAGTTTCTATCAGCTGCTCTCTTTCTCCTCCCTGCTCAGAAATCTCCCTTGCTCTCCTTCTCCTCCTCTCTCAATCTGCTCATGAAAGAATGAATGACCTTTTCCTCCTTTTCCTCCTTTAACCTAACCCTAAGTGACTTTTGGGGAATCCCTAAATCCAATGGCTGAGATAGATTGAGATCTAGAGCTGAGATTAAATGCTCATTTAAATCTCACTTTTCATTTTTTAATTCACCCCACTTTAATAAAGACCCACTTAGTCTTTTATTTCCAAAGTCACTTTTTCCTTTCTAATTTTATATTGACTTTATTTAAAGTCACTTTAACTTTAGTAACTGTATCACTTAAAGTCACTTTAAAATTAGATTTGACTTTATAACTTTATAAAGTCACTTTAGTAACTTTATCACTTAAGTCACTTTTAAATTAGATTTAACTTTATAAAAATTTATAAAGTTACTTTAGGAGAAAAATTAAATTCTTTTGGACACTTTTCCCTAGGCCAAAGATCAAAGCCTTAGGGAACCACCTGTCCTCCGGTACCAAATTTCAACACTCCCTCTTACCGAGGAAGGTGTTCCTCACCACACTCATCTTGTCTCTGAAGTAGACATGCTTGCCCCGTGGTAAGGCTTTGGTAAGAATATCTGCAACCTGCTCATCAGTGGGAATATACTCAAGCTTCACGGCTCCTTTCTGAACATAGTCTCTGATGAAGTGATATTTGATCCCGATATGCTTTGACCTGTCATGAAATACTGGATTCTCCGTGAGTTTAATGCAACTCTGATTATCACAGTAAATCACTGAAGGTCTCAACGGCTGACCAAATAAGCCAAACAACATCTTGCGAAGCAAGATGGCCTCACAACTAGCTAGACTGGCTGCCATATACTCTGCTTCCGCTGAACTCAATGCTACTGACTGCTGCTTCCGGCTGAACCATGACACCATTGCCGAACCCAACCCAAAACGGCCTACAGGGTGCTCTTCCTATCGAAGCACAACCTGCGCACTTTGCCCAATCAAAATCGGTGTAACACCGCCAATCTCCCACTCCATCCCCACACTGTCGTCCGGACCACCAATCCACTGTCCCTGCAAGTATCGCAAGAATGTGTTTCTGCCAGCCACCCGGTGAACCTTCCTAGGCTCACATAAGCGGCTCATCGTGTTGTTGCCAAAACAAATATCTGGTCTAGTGTTGACCAAATACATCAAGGAACCAATCAGCTGCCTGTACAATGTGGGATCCACCAACTCGGAATCCGAAGCATGAAGCTTCTTCCGGTTGGTGATCATCGGTGTCGACATGGGTCTACAATCCTCCATGTGGAATCTGCCAAGGATGTCCACAATATACTTCCCCTGTCCCAGGAAGAAATGCCGCTCCTCCTGCCACACCTCCAAACCCAAAAAGTAATGCATCAAGCCGATGTCCTTCATCTCAAACTCCGTCGCAAGATCTCTCTTGCAGTGCTCTATGAGTCTCTCTGCACCTGTAATGACTAAGTCATCCACATACAGCACCAGAATGAGAGGCTCCTCACCTATCACAATATAGTAAGGTTCGGATCTGCCTCACTCTTTGTGAAACCCATCTTCTGCAAGTAAGTATCTATCCTGGAGTACCAAGCTCTGGGAGCTTGCTTCAGGCCATAAAGGGCCTTCTTCAGTCTGCACACATGGGACTCCTTCCCATGCACCTCAAAGCCCTGTGGCTGCTCAATGTACACCTCCTCCTGTATGAAGCCATTGCGAAATGCGGTCTTCACATCCATCTGGTGGATCTTCCAACCCATCTCTGCTGCTATCGATATAATGGAGCGGATCGAAGTATATCGAGCCACGGGAGCGAAGGTCTCCTCATAATCAACTCCCTCTACCTGGGAGAACCCTCTAGCCACAAACCTCGCTTTGAATTTCTCAATGCTGCCATCTGCGGCATGCTTTACCTTGTAAAGCCATCTGGAAGTAACCACGGATTTGCCCTCAGGCCTCGGCACCACCTCCCAAACATCATTCTTCATGATAGAAGAATACTCCTCCTGCATGGCCTCTCTCCAGACCTGCTGGCTAGCTGCCTCCTCATAGCTAGAAGGCTCAGAGTCAAGGATGTTGGTAGCCATTGCCATGTAGCTACAAAACCTCTCAGGTGGTCTGCTCTCTCTGACCGGCCTCTTAGGCTCAGCAACAGATGTGGCATCTCTCAAGGTGTCCTGAAGCCACTTGGGCTTCCTCTTCCCCGAGTGCACTTCTCCCGCCGGAGAATAAAACTCCTCCTCCTCAACATCAGGAGCCTGAACTCCACATTGTCGCCTATTTCATCCTCCTGCCCTGCACCGAACTTTGTAGATCTTTGAGGTACGTGTGAGCGTTTGTCCATCGATGGATCCCCGGTGAAGCTGCTCGACGGAATTTGCTGCGTGCGCCGCAAGCACCACCCCTCGACTCGCGAGCCACTCCCCCTTGTGACGGACTACGACATCGTCATAGATGTACCTCGGATCCTCACGATCCACCTTCTGGATACTGGGCGCTCAGCTGCTGCTGAGGGTGGCGGGGTCCAGATACTCTAACTCCCGTGACCTCCTAAAGGCCCTGTCCTCCTCGAACTTTACATCCCGCCTGACAACAACTTTCCTCTGCGCAGGAATGTAAATTCGAAAGGCCTTGGAGGTCTCACTGTAGCCCACAAAGATACCCTTCTCTGCGGTGGGCTCTGGTTTGGTCCTCTTCTCCTTGGGTATGTAGGAGTATGTCATGCACCCAAAGATACGAAGATGACACATATCAGGCTTCTTCCCAGAAAAAGCCTCCTCCGGAGTCATGTGCCCCAAGGCATGATGCGGAGTCCTGTTCTGCAAGTAAACATCTGTGTTGCAGGCCTCTGCCCACAAAAACAATGGCAACCCCTGATCATGTAACATGGCTTTGGCAGCCCCTCCGATGGATCTGTTCTTCCTCTCCGCAACCCCGTTCTGCTGGGGGTTGTAAGGAACAGTGAGCTCCCTCCTAATGCCTGCCTCCGCACAATAGTCAACAAACTCTCCAAGGGTGTACTCTCCTCCATTGTCCGACCTCAGGGACTTGATCTTCCGAACTGTCTGTGTCTCCACAAGAGCTCTGAACTCCTGAAACCGCTTGAAGACCTCACTCTTGGTCTTCAAGAAATAAATCCAGGTCCTCCTGGAGTGATCATCAATGAATAACACATAGTACTCATATCCACTCAAGGAAACATGAGACATCTGACCGCTCACATCAGAATGAATCAAATCAAGTATCCCAGTCGCTCTGCTGTCACTGCTGGGAAAAGGGGATTTGGCAAACTTGCCCATCGCACATCCTCTGCAAGTATCAAAGTGATCAGTACTGAAATCTGGCACACCTGCAGTGATCTCCCGCAAAGTCCTCAAGGCTCCATGATACATGTGCCCCATCCTGCGGTGCCAAATCTCACACTGCTCAGAACTGCTAGCTCTGCTGTCGGTACTGTTGCTCAATGCCAAAAGGGACTGAAATGCAAACTTGTACACCTTTGCATGGCGTACACCTATCACTCTAGCTGAATCAGCTGGAGTGCCCCTGGGATACATCAACACCTGTCCTCCCCTGAATAGTATCTCATATCCTCTGTCCTCCAAAGCTGAGACGGATATGAGGTTCTTCCTCATTCCTGGCACATAAAGAACATCTGACACCTTCAAGGGAGGTTTGGACTCCCTCTGAAATGTCAATGTTCCCACACCGACTGCTCTAACAACTCTGTCATCACCGAGTACTACCTCTACATCGGTGCCACTCTCTGAAAGCTCTGAGAAGTACTCACGGACTCCTGTCATGTGACGTGAAGCCCCACTGTCCACATACCAGATACCCGAAGATGCTCCGCTAATTGAGGGAAATGCATGCTCCCTCTGAACCTGTGTGGCAGGTAATCCTGCACTAGAAGACTCACATGCAATGAACCCAAACTCCCGGTCAAAGCGATCTGCAAAGTCCTCAACCTCTGCTGAAGCTGCCATACTCTGGTTCTTCCCCTTCTTCTTCTTCTTCTCCGGACACACAACTGCATAGTGTCCCATCTTCTGACAATTCCAACACTTCACTTTGGAATGGTCATGCATTGTAAAAAATCAGCTTGCTTTAAAATTTTCGAGTGAAAAATCGACGGACGTATTTTTTTCTCTTCCTTGTCTGGCCTTAGGCACTCAAGCTCCGATACCATGTAGAAATTTCCTGTTTTTCCCAACCCCGGTTTCAGTATCACTTATTTCTCCTTTTGGTTAAATGCCCTTTCCCATATCCTTACATTCAACACTCGGAAAAAATAATTTTTATTTGCTGAAACAGCAATCACTTTGCTGAAACAGAAATCACTTTGCTGAAACACAAGTTACTTTGCTGAAACACAAATTACTTTGCTGAAACACAAATTCTGGAAAACTTTTACAGAATGCTGAAACTACAGAAATAAAACAAAACACACAGCAAGTTGAAACAGTCATTCAACACATTTGAACACTGAGATTTTTGGTCAACTTGACCCTGGAAAAACCCCCTACAACTCTTGGGGAAAACCAGTCTTGAGAGCTCCTTCTTATTTCTGAAAATACTTTTACAGAGAGGCAGAAATTACAGCAAAAATTTCAGCAACTAAACAACAGTACTTATCTCGATTTCCGTGCATTCACTCCGCCTTGGAAAACGTGTAAAACAGTAAAAACCCAAAACAGAAAATTTTACAGCATTTATGACAGCATTGAATGCTGAATGAGCTTCTCGATTTTTGTGCCCAGCTGTACGGCCGTACTGCTGTACGGACTGTACGGAAAACCCAGCTGCTGCTTCTCCTCAAAATCTGCGCTCCTTTGCCTCGAAATCTGTGCCGAAACTGACTGTACGGTTGCTGTACGGATTTCCAAAAATCTGTACCACCAAGCAGCAGTCTCTCTCCTCGATTTCTGTGCCCAGAATCTGCCCAGAATTAAATGCTGAAGCTGCTGTACGGTTCTCCCTGAAAACTGTGCCTCTCCCTCGAAAAATGTGCCCAACACTTGCTGTACGGATTTCTGCCTTGGAATCCGTGCCTCCTTGCTGCTGTACGAACTTTGCTGAAGTTTCTATCAGTTGCTCTCTTTCTCCTCTCTGCTCAGAAATCTCCCTTGCTCTCCTTCTCCTCTTCTCTCAATCTGCTCATGAAAGAATGAATGACCTTTTCCTCCTTTTCCTCCTTTAACCTAACCCTAAGTGACTTTTGGGGAATCCCTAAATCCAATGGTTGAGATAGATTGAGATCTAGGGCTGAGATTAAATGCTCATTTAAATCTCACTTTTTAATTCACCCCACTTTAATAAAGACCCACTTAGTCTTTTATTTCCAAAGTCACTTTTTCCTTTCTAATTTTACATTGACTTTATTTAAAGTCACTTTAACTTTAGTAACTTTATCACTTAAAGTCACTTTAAAATTAGATTTGACTTTATAACTTTATAAAGTCACTTTATTAACTTTATCACTTAAGTCACTTTTAAATTAGATTTAACTTTATAAAAATTTATAAAGTTACTTTAGGAGAAAAATTAAATTCTTTTGGACACTTTTCCCTAGGCCAAAGATCAAAGCCTTAGGGAACCACCTGTCCTCCGGTACCAAATTTCAACATCCTTGACAAATGCTCCATCTTCGGTGATTGCTCTCAATACAAACTTGGGCTTTGTCTTCACTTTAGCTCCTATACCATGTAAATTTTTGTAGATGTTCTATGCTTGATGCAATTTTATTGATCAACAAAATATATGTGTTGTGGTGTGTTACGGCGGTCAACAGGATGCTTCAACTAGCAAAGTCTCTACACAGTCATCCAACCAGAATGTGTCACACAACCCTCTTGGACAACTCTATAACAATCAACCCAAAGTCAACAAAAGTTAATGCTGTCCAGTCAATGGTCAACACAAAACAACAACAGCAAAAAGTCAATGCAACCAAGTCAAAGTCAAAGTCCAGCCTCGATTTCTTTGCCAGAAAATGCGGACTGCAGAAATCGGAATTTATGGAGAGTTTGAGGTCAAGTTGACCATGTGTTGACCAAAGTCAACACTAGTCAAATCTGTGCTGAAACCCTAGGTCAAAACATAAAATCCCTTGCTGCGTTTTCCCACGTGTGAGAGAAGAAGAGCCTCCAAGATGATGATCGAACCAATCAGATGATGAGAGAGAATGTGTGATGAGTGATGGTGAAAATGACCTCCAACGTTGACCTATATATATCCATCAGTGAGGGTGTGTGACACTTCTGTTGGGGCTTCAAGCCTACATTACAATTCTGGCCGACCTTGCACATAAGTGGAATTAATTCAAAATAAATGTTCTGCTCATCAGATCAAGATGATCTTTAGATCGATCTTGCACCTCTCTGAAAGATGAATCCACTAAAAATATTGGCATCTTCATCTGAGCATCACAGCATGGAGTTTGGACCTAGTTGTCCAAAATTAACATATATATATATATATAAACCTATGTTGAATCGTCATTTTTAAACCTTACCGCAAGAGTTAGACGCTCGAACTATCCCGATCTTTCAGTTATGTGAGGACATGTTGACCTGAAGGGAATACATAGAGTGAATTATTCAGAATTACATGGAAATGCAGATATTGGCAGGAAGGTAAGGCCCAAAATGTTGATCCATCTAACAACATGATGATGGGAATTCGATTTTCAGTTTTACAATAACTGTAACCGTTGAAAAATCCTTTGTTGGCTGAGTAATCCATTTACTAGCATGAAATCCAAAAAAATTCTTTGTCTGGTCTATCGTACAATCCACGAGGGAAAGGGTGTTGTTGTTGATTTGTCAACCATACGAATCCTAGGCGGATCTGGATCCAAATCCGTATCTGATCCGAGGATTTGCGCATCCTGCACCCAGGCGTGATGGATCCGGTAAACATAGGAGATTACCTATAATTGCACTACTTAATGTTACTTAAGAATGACTGAAGCACTTAATGAGACAAGGCTGACAATTCAAGTGAAAAGAAATTAACAATTCCAATTAGAGCTTATCAATTATGTCAACAAGACCTTATCTTATGATTAGCGATATTATTCTGTGATTAGGCAAGTTACCACTTATATAATAAACTAATGAAGCACATTAGATGACAATAAAGACAAGCTCAAAATGAGATTGCTAATAGTGATAAACAATGGATGCTAATGCAATGATGCAAAGATGCAAGAGAAAAGTCAAGAACAAGAAACAAAAAAAGAACAATGCTTGCTCTTATTGATTATAATCTGTCTGGAGGAAATAAGTGAGGAAGAGAACCTATTTACTGCCAACCAACAGAAATGATTGAAGTAGGAAAAGGATTTATTGATTGGTCAAAGTGCTAACCCACCAAAGCATTCCCTCAAGCAAGGCACAATGTGGGACCAGCACCTCCATCACCCAACTGGTCTTTACGGAATGGCATAACTGTCCATTGAGTAGCCAGACAGGATTATGTCACCACTATACAACAACAACTTACTTTTGATGGATCTAAAGCTCACTCCTACTGGATTCAACCTCCCCATATAGATATTCGAGTCAAAGGCTTGGTCAGTAAACAAAGGTAACAAGCTTATCATCTCACGCAAGACTATTATCAAGATACCAATGCAACTTAAGATATTAGAGAGGTCCTTTTGCAATAACTCACTGTTATAGATCAACAAACAAGTTACTCAATAGCAATCCCCAAAATCAGTTGAAAACAATCACTATTTCAATGATAAACCTTTAGCAATTAGAGATATGACCTTTAGACTTTTTAGGCTTATTAAAATTTGGTTCTAGGGACTGATCTTTAAATCTGATTAAACTTCTTTAACAGTGATAACAGTCTAATATTTTGATTGCAAACAAAGAAAATTAATGACCAATTCAACCCTTTATAATCAAAATGATGATTTCTTATTGTATTAGGCTTATTTAGATGAGTTTTTAAGAACAATATATCAACAATTATGTTGCTGTAACACTTATTTCAGACTGCTGCAAACTTATATGAGATTTCTGCAATATATATCAGACCTCAAGAATACATAGCAAAACCGACATAAATCAACAAGATTGATGAATTAAACCCCTATAATCAGAGTATGATGCCTTATATGAGTTATTAGCTTATTAAGGGGTTACTTTGGTGTATTCTTTGATTTGTTTGCCACTGCTAACAAAAATTCAGATTGTTGTAGGTTATTATCCAATAGATGACAATCAATTATATGTCAATATGTACTCTTAAATGCAGATATAGATTAGCCAGTGTGCAAAGAATACTTTTAATGCCAAGAAGAACAAGTTAGGCTAGGAAAAGACCACTGAAGTCTGAAAACTCTAGATCAGATCTCTAAAATTTATATCATACTTCTGAATATTCAATTCAGTTAAATGTTAACAGAGAGATCAACAAGTTTTGACAAGAGATATTCACATAAATGCATGAAAAACAAATCCAGATTACTTATAATGTTCGTGAGATTAATATGTGATGATTTTAGAGAGTTTTTAGGCTTGTTTCTCTTGAATTTAAGGTCTGCAATAAAATGTTCTTATAATGTTCGTGAGATTAATATGTGAGGATTTTAGAGAGTTTTTAGGCTTGTTTCTCTTGAATTTAAGGTCTGCAATAAAATGTTCAGATCTGATTTGATTTATGCAGCAAGTGAAAGAGAAGGTAAGGAAATATCAAACCCTCAATGCCTCTAGGGCTATGTCCAATGGCTGATTTAGCTAGCCAAGGCACCAATGAGGCTAGTCTTGGTCTTGAATTGCAAATCGTGGGCTTACCAACACCTGCAACCACAAATGTAAGTCCGAAATAAAATAGATCAACCACCAAAGCCCCACATCCAAACTATGGAATGCCCTATAAACCCAGCGGCTAGGCAAACAATGGTCTCTAGCCCTTGGGGCTAGGCCAAACTATCCTTAAAACACCAAAAAATGCATTCAAACTCAAGAATCCACCTGAAAAACAACTTTAGAAATCATTTGCCCAGAAAAACCCCAGTTGCTGCAACAAAAAGACCCTCTGTGGCTAGCGACTTCATCTTTCAGGCCCAACGTTCAGATTTGGTGATATGGGTTTTGTTGATCGGGGCCCAATAAGGTCCTATATACTTTGAAGCCCCACAAAATCCTTTCCAAAATAAAAAACACTGACCAAAAAATGGGTAAAAACTCTCAAAACCCCAGTCATTGGGCATGAATCTTTAGATCTGAAAAATAACTCACTTCTTCAAATCGATGGGGCTTTCAACTGCCAAAAGTCTTTAAACACAAAATCCTCGCAACTAAAAACTAGATTTAGACAACCCACATTAGATAAATACAAAAATATATATACAAAATGTCAAAAAACCCCAAGATCTACAAAAAATAAAACAAGGGTTAAAAATAATTTACAAATATTCACAATATTTATGAATTAAAATTACAAGCTCTCATTAGCAAAATAATTCTTTGTAGCCCAAAATCAAATAATTTTTTTTTTCTTTTTAGATTTTTGAAGTAAAATTTATAGATGAATAATTTCGTTAGATAGCCAAACCAAAACCCTCCTAGAAAATAATTTACCAAAATGAAAGCTTAGAGCCCAAACACGGTCAACTCTTCTCCACAGTCTGTGAACTTGGAGCCCAAGGGCTAACGTACTTGTAAATCTCTATAAATTCTTAAGATAAACCATTAACTCATATGGTGAATCAGATCACCTAAGATTCTTTTATCAACAAAATTTTCTTATCACCGAAAAATGAAATAACAGTTTAAAAAAAATCATTTAGCACAATATAAGATAAACACATAGCCAACACATACCACAGATCAACAGATAGAAGAACACCATGAATTGAACCCCAAAGTCTTTCATTTATGATAAAAAATGTTCTCAACAGAGTTGTAGCCCAGTACACAAAATCAAGAACACCATGAATTGAACCCCAAAGTCTTTCTATTATGATAAAAATTGTTCTCGACAGAGCTGTAGCCCAGTATAAAGAATCACCTCATCCAAAGATGGGAAATAGAAGGAAAATAACTTCCTTGTATAGAGTAACCTATGTTGCCAGGAAACGTGGGTTCAGGGACAGGGACGGGGATGGGTACGCCATTTTTTGAAACAGGGTGCGTGGGTTCGTTGGGGGTATACTATAATTTATAATTTATATATATAATAATATTATATTTTGTAAATTATAAATTTATAAATTATAATTTATAATATATATGAATTTGTATATTTTTCAACTTTAAAAAAGAAAATTAAAATATTTATGATTTAAAGTTTTAATTCCTCTCTGTAACGGTAATACAAGTACTACTTAGTACTTATAAAAAAGTTTGATGTTGTTTATGATCCTCATAGTTGAGCTTGGGTCAAGATTTATGGATCCTGTAAAAGGGTAAATTTCTGAATTTGCTCAAAGAATTGAGGCAAGCCTTAGTTGGTTCTTTGTTCATAGGATTTTATGATTTATCATATTTCTATTAAGTTTTCTCAAGGTAGTAATAAGTAGGCTTCAAATGGAGTGGAATTCTACTTTAATTTAAATATCCAATTTAGACTCTCCATGCCCATTTTGGAGATATCTCACACTTCCTTATTCATGGCAGTAAACATCAAATTTTCGCATTTTTTAAACTATAAACATCTACCATCTAAGTGTGCAGTTTATATGTTGGTGTCATTTCTTAAGCAAAGATGTTTTTGTGTTGAATATAAGTTATAACAGTTCACAAAAGGCGTGAATACCTCCCTCTGACACCTTCGTCTGCTCCCTCCCGTCCTTTGCATGTATACCTCCCTCCCGTCCTCTGTCGCCGCCTTCTACTTGTATTGCATGAATGAATGCCTCTGTCCCTGTATATTGCATCCTCTGTCCCTGCATGAATGAATTCCTCTGCCGCCGTAATACCTTCGCCTGTCGTCCCTGCTTGAATCCCTTCGCCTCTCCGTCGAATGGATACCTCGGCCTCTCGTCCTTGCTTGAGTATCGGTCGAACGAATACCTCAATGAATTCTTCCCTAGGTCGAACGAATGAACTCAATGAATGGCCTCTCGTCCCTGCGTCAAACGAATGAACTCAATGAAATGAAGTGAAGTGAGAACTTAGTTTACGTTTAGACTTAGTATTTACGATTTACATTTTGATTTCAATAATTAAAAATTTCAATTTTTTTAATTCAAAGTTTTAATTTGTAATTTTATTAAAACTTAATATTTATTAAAATTTAATTTTAATTTTTAAATTTCAATAAAAAAAATTATAAAAAAATTTACTCAAAATTGGAGAACCCAAAGAACCTGATTTTGGGTTCTAAGTACCCATCCTTGGGGTTCTCCGTACCCATTAAGACAGAAGAATCCAATTTTTTTTTTGGAGAACCCGATTCTTCATAGGGTTCTTCACAGAAGAACCCAATTTTTTTTCTAGAGAACCCGTTTCTTCACAGAAGAACCCGGTTCTTTTGGGTTCCGTACCCAAATCTAAGGCTTGGGTTCGAGAACTTGGGACTGGTTCGAGAACCCCACCCGTGGCTTCGAGAACCCGTGCAACTTAGAGAGTAACCCCTCCAAGTGGAAAATAACGCCTAGTTGGCTTGATCCTCGTCGAAATAATCTCGATCATTGAAATTAATTTGATCATCTTTTAATCTCCACCCTCGAATTTTTTATTTTGAGGGAAAATTCGAATTCTTCTTAAAAAACAGTTTTAATTAATCCAAAAAATATTATTTTAGATTAATCTCCGCAAAAATTTGACTGACTTAAGCACCAAGGTCCATGGGCTCAATTTTCTTATAATATCCATTTTTCCCTTGGTGGAGGACCTCCAAAAATGACTTCTTTTTGACTCATGATTTTTTGATTATTTTCCACTTGGAGAGAAATTAATCTCTCTATAATTAATTTTTTTGACTCAAAATTAATTAATTTTTTGGCTTAGGATTTATTTAATTTAGCCCAAAAAAAATAATTAATTGACACTAGAGGGGCTTAATAATTTTTTTCACCCTCAAATATTTTAGCCATGGTTTTTGATTGCAAGGGACTATGCACCAAAATATTTTTTACATCAATGATATTACAATTAATTCAACCTTTGAAAGGGGAAAACACTTTTAAACATAAACCCTCAATAATTTACCCAATTCTACGACACAATATGTTCTAGTATGAAACCAAGTGTGTCTATAATAAAATTTAGCCATGTTGTTTTGATTACGAGGTACCATGCACTAAAATTATTCCTAAACACGCTTTTACAATAGACTCGATAAACACTAGAACTCACTTAAGACCTTCTCAACGAATTCCACCCGAGCTTTGGGGTTTAACCTAGAAGAAAAACTCTGTCGATTATGCGTGTTTACAAACACACATAATTCGGGGAGGTTAAAAAACTTTCTAGGATGGAACCCTTTGCCAAAGTCTGAGGCTTACCTAGGTGTTGTTTCATAATTAAATGGTCATATTAGCATGGTTTACAATAAAACTTGCAGAAATTGGGTTTACAATGATATATTCATGCCGAATAATGACATTGATCTTTGAAATTTTTTTCACTATGCTTTCACGGGCTGATGACAAAATTGTGGATAACACAACACAAAGCTCCCAAAGCAACAATTAAACATTCCAAGGAGGTAGATTCTGTTGTCCTGGCCAAATACAGCATTCAGGGTCTAGAGGATGAAAATGCTATTAGTTTTTTATAGCAGCGGATAGGTATTCTAGTCTCTATGGTGTCTAAGAGGCTAAGGAACAGAAGATCTCCAAAACCCAGAAACAGTTTCACAAGAAAAACCTTAGAAACACCTCAATTAGATTAATTGACCAATAATTAAATATTTTCCTAAGTTTAACTTAGGAAAACTGGTTAATTACATCGGATTAATTGAGGAAAATCGATTTTGCTCTAGAAACTTCCAGAAAAGTCATTTGACAGAGTCAAGATGATCTTAGCCATCAATTCAGATGTGATCATGTTCGTTGGTTGCCCAACAGTGGATTATAAGAGCAAGTCGATGGGGTTTGTAGAAGAAACACAAGACATTTGAGCAGTTCGACTTACCCATTTGTAGTGATTTAGCAAGGGCACAATTGAAGCAGAGGAAGACACCAACAACAAGGTTTTCAACAATGAGAATTTATGGAGAAATTCTCAAGAGGTTTCCAACATTCAAGTGATAAGAAGGGAGGCTGAGATTTCCAGCAAAAGAGGCTGAAGTAGGCAGTGGAAATTGCTTGTTTGATCTAGAGTGTCAGCCAATGCGAGTTGCAGAGATTACAGATCGCGTGCCAGTGTTGGGAGGTGATATGGAGGAAGAGCGAGTAGCTTCCATGATCAGCAGGAGGCAGAGTGACTGTTGGAAAGAATTTCTGGAGGCTATGTGAGTTCCCCAGCAACAGATCTGCACAGTCCAATTATCTAGTGAAAGTGCCAAGCAAGAGTGTGAGTGACTTGGAGGAGGCCGAGTTGATTCTGAGGAGGGATCTTTGTGATTCCAGTTATTTTGCTAGTTGAGATAAAATTGCCGGAAGCTTTGCTAGTGAATAGGCAAGCAATTGATTCTCAATTTTGTTGAAGATTATTAATAATAAAACCCTCATTTGTTGCATTGGTTTTCCCTTTGGGGTTTTTCCAGGGATGATTGTCTAAAAATAATGATGTCAAATTATTATGTATGTGTGTGGATTATTTCGTTTTTATTTGTGTAGTATTGCAGTAGTGAATTTGTCGTTGTTTGTTGTAAAGTAATTTACAGAAGATAAATAAAGTACATAAGTTACTAGATAAATATCTAGTTACTGCATTAATTTCACAAATGTAACCATAATATTATGGATAGGGTACCCTCTTGGTGTACAAATTGATCAACAAAAGCTTTACAATGCTTTGATTTTCTGGGGCAAGATAGAGTGGATCAGAAGTTCTCCTTCCAAGCATTATGCATTAGTTGAATTCAGAACTGTAGATAAATCCAATTGTGCAAAAGATGACCTCCAGGGAAGGCTTTATAATAATCTTGCAATACAAATTCTTTATTCAATTGGTGAGATTGAGCCTATGGATGATCCCAAAGTTATTTCCACTTTTGTGACTACATCGCTTCCATGTGAAGCCATGTCTATCTAGTAGTGGATTGTAGTTTGGTTCAATTCAAAGGTTTGGGTCACAGGCTAATCCTCAACTAATCCTCACCATTGATTCAACTAACCTTGAACAGACACATGCGGATGGAACTGAAACCCTCAGAAATGTTTCTTTGCCTGCATCTCCTGCTAGAACTGGCCAGGTAGAGTGTTATGGAGGTATAGAGGAAAGTTGTTGCTGGCAAGCAATAATCACTAAACTTGGAATTCCCATTTGCAATGCATGATGCATTTCAGTAGGCAAAAGCATTGAAGCTACATTTCCTGAAGTAGTCAATTGCTCTTCGAGAACAGATTTGGATATATGCTCAACAAACATTTTTACTAGGCATGTGGTTTTGCATTCTGTTATTTTGTGCCCGAAAGAGACCAAGATGCGCATCCTTATCAACAATTTCTAGAGTATCTGAGTTAAAAAAACCATGCTTGTGTTGCACAATTTAGCGATGGCACAATGATGTTTTTGGTGCCTCCCTTTGAATTTTCAGAACATGTTCTCAAGGTGCCTCACAAAAATATTTTTTGTGTAGTGATCTAGTTTCTGCAACAAAGTAATGCTATGCACCTGAGTATAGTATTGCCACTTATGTTGAAAGGCAACAATTTATCTGTATCTACCCAACTGTCCATTGAAAATGATCCAATGCAATGTGTAAAAGACAATATGCCAAGATCACTTTCAACTGGGCAAGTTGCTTCTGTAGAAAGGACAAATCATATACCAGTAACCAGATACAGAGCTCAATGCCATTTCTAGTGGTGCTTATGATGCCTTTGGTAGTAATTAACCCAGATCATCACAACTGTGGAGATTCATAGGCTGGCAGTTTGCATGTAGTTATGGCTGAAGGAAGAGGCAACATCATGCAAGAAGGTTATGATCCTGTTTATGCTGCTCATCCCTTACGATGATGGTTTGAAGGAAATATTGTCTCTCATCTATCTTCGATGTTGATCAATGGGCAGATTGATGAGAATAAGAAAGTATATATTGGTGCGATACTTGAGCAACATATACCTCCCATTCAATTCAAATTGCTAAAACTATGGGTCATGGTCCATTCTCACTAATACTTCTTGATATTATACGATAAACTGGCCAGAGATATTTATCAGGCATTAATTAAATATGCATTAGAAGATCATTTCTTAGAAAAAATTATGAAGAGCTCTTATATGACAGCTGGTTAGAATAGGTTACAGAGTTTCCCTCATTTATTGGGCAGTAGAGGCAGCACATCGCTGTAGGTGTCAAGTTCATTTGTACTTTTAGAAATATGTTTCATGATTCTAGGCAGTAGCCTAGCTTTGTAAAAGAATAAAGAAGTCAACTGTAGATGTGAGAGAGGTTGGATTTTGGAGAGGACTTGTAATTTGTATTTTTGAGTACTTTTCTTTCAGTACATTTAATCAGAAGATTCTTGTTTCATCTTGTGGCACTGTCTTCTTTTGTGAGTGTTATCTTTTGTTATTTTCATATTCTGTTCATCTGAGCATATGTAGATTATATGGAACACTAGAGAAGCCAAGCTAAAGATCAACTTCCCTTATTTCTCCTGGTGATGTTATGTTTGATTTTAAGACTATACTGTAGATAGGTTGTTTATGTTATCCATTTGCACTCATAGATTATCACCTTGATTCCATATAATCGAGATCTGCTCTATTGTTAAACTACTGAATGCTTTTCTGTATGCTATCTCACTTTATCAGATGACTTATGTATTCAGGCTGGGTATATACTATAAACGTTATTTGATATTTTTCTATAGCCTTCTTTCATTAATTTTTCAGCTATGCTTTGAGAGTAGGCCTTTTGGTTAAACCTCTAGGAGATTGTTCTTTACACCTCGAAGTAACAAGTTTAACATTTAGCAGCCTTTTTTTAAACAACCCTAACATCCTGATTGCTTGACGCAGTTTCCAGCCATAAACTGTCTACAAGGGACAACACCTGCAAAACAAGCGAACAAAGTGGGGTTGCCCCATAGTGTTGAGTTTTCTTGAGTGATTCAAGATCTGATCATGGCCGTTGGTTTCCGAACAAGAAAAGTATAAAGGAAAGGCTTGGGGTCATTTGGAGGACACACATGGAGGTAGAGCACTGAAACTAAGCTGAAGTTCTAGGGTAGGGTTTGCTAAGAACTTTCAAAAGTGTTTCAGCTGTAGAGAGGGGTAGTTTAGGCAAAGGGGATGATCTGATTCCACTGCCTAGAATCAGCAAGAGGCAGAGAGAAACTTCCAGAGGCAGCAGTAACAGAGAGGGCAATAGTTGCGCAGCAGAGGCAGCTTCAGCTACGCAAGTGCTATGCAGTCCCGCCTAGCCTCTAGGGAAGTGTTAGGCAACAGGAGACCCATTTGGGTAACGCAGAGACCCTTAGGGGCAGTGTAGGGTCTGTGTCACCCATTCTGGGGTTACACAGCGCTCTCCAAGCCAGCGAGGAGGCACGCAGTGGCTGAAGAGACAGATGCAAGGGCCTCAGGGGTAGCGCTGGGGTTTCTAGGGCCAGAATTTGGCTGAGTCTTTTAAATCTCGTTTGAGAGTGTGGATCAGTCAAGGTTTTGGCTTCGAACAACAAGTTAGCTGCAGATCTATTTGTTTATCTGTCAGGTTAACCAGTGTGGTGTCCAGATTTGCTGTATTCAGAAAAATACTTAATAATATAAACCCTCTAGCAGCTAGAAGACTAGTTTTCCCGCATTGGGTTTTTCCAGGGACTATTGTGTAGAAAATCTTGTGTGTCACTTTGTCTATTGTGCATGTAATTTTCTGTTTTAGATATGAATCGGTGAAAGTCTGTTATCTGTTTACTTCGATATTAATCTGAAGATTTCAGCATTAATAACTTGTTAAGTAGGAGAAGTATAACCAGATCTAACAGTAGATTTCTGCATAAAGTAACTTTCAGAAATTTTCACATGTTATCAAAGCGATTGTAGATCTAGCACGGTCACCAGTAGAAGACTGAAGAATCTTGCTGTAGAAAGAAGCAGAGAGAGCAGCAACGTTAGTAGAAAGCTAGATCTGAAGGGACAACGTAGTTTCAGAGGGAGTAGAGCCACGCAGAGGCCAGAGTGGCGCAGTCTTACACTGTCTCCACGCAGGCCCACGTACTTACTGCGTAGAGCCAGCGCTGGGACTGTATGCTCACACAGAGGCCAACGAGGGTGACGCAGATCTGAAGCTGTTTGATTCAGAAGTGTCGAAAGCAGAGCTGCATAACTTCAAAAGTTGTTGGTGGGGTTAAATTTCTGAAGTTTTCAAAATTTAGCCTAAGCACTGGGAGACAAAGAGCGGGAGGAGATTAGCTTCTTAGAGGGTTTCTAGCCAAAGAAATCTGCAGATCGATCAGAGGATCAAAGAGAGCTGGTTCGTTGTTTTGGCAGATTTCCAAGAGAGGAAATTAGTTGTCAGAGGGAGCAAAGGGTGCCTTTTTCGCTAAGGACCCTATATCCGAGCTTCAGTTGAGAAGCGGGGAGAGGAAGTTTCGACAGAGTAGATCGAGCCTATGGCACCTTACGGACTACATGATCAGGATAGGTTGGATGGCTTGCCCAAATTTGCAATCTGGAAGGCCAGAATCCTAGTAGTCATGGAGGTATACGACCTAAGAGACCATACAGAAAAAATCCTGGCCACGCCGACTGCTATGATTCTCCTGAAGAAGCATGAGGAAGCTGTGACACATGCCAAAGGTTTCATAATGGATGGGGTTAAGGATCATATTGTTCCACACATCGCTGAAAAGAAAACAGCTCATGAGATGTGGAAAGCCTTAACAACCCTTTATGAAGGGAAGTCCGTCCAGAGGAGAATGCTTCTAGAGAATTAGTTGGGGTCATTCATGATGACCAAGGGAGAAGAAATAGAGCCCTTCCTTTTCAGGCTATAGTCAATTAGAGATTAGTTGTCTACCATGGGTGCAAAGGTGGAGGATGATGTGATGGTAAGGACTGCACTTAATGCGGTCACAGAAGAGTGGGAAACCTTTGTCCAAAGTGTCTTGGGCAGAGCGGACCTTCCTGACTGGGACAATATGTGGGCAATCCTTCTTCAAGAAGAACTCCGCCGGATCACCAAGAGTCAGTACAACACGGGATCCAGTAAAGTGAAAAAGGAAGAGGAAGATGATGCAACCTTGGTATCAAAGAGGCAGCAAGGGAAGAAGAAGTGTGATCTATCCAAGATCAAGTGTTTCCAGTGTGGCAAAATAGGACATTTCGCCAACAATTGTCCACAGAAGAAGAAGGACAAGGAAGCTTCTACTTCCAAGGCTACTGTGGCGGACGATGGGTCAAAAGATGACGTAGCCATGGGCGCTCACGAACCACGAAAGTGGGGCGACATGGATCTGTAGAGCAGCTACAGAGTGGGGGCGGTATCCTTGAGCAACTCTTCTCTTGGATCACATCCGAGCTACGGGAGCCTTAAGACAAGAGTGGGACAAGTGGAGTAGTTGGTGTAGAGAATCACGGATGGAGCAGAGGTGGATCTGAAAGCTGAAGGGAGTAACGAGTGCAGATGCAGCAGTAGCGTAGGGGCTGAAGTGACTTTAGCAGTGCAGAGCAGAGCTGCAACAACGTGGAGGCTTCACGAGGACAGCGCAATGCAGCAGCAGCGTGAGAGATTTCAACACAAGGGGCTGATGTGACTTCAGCAGTGCAGAGGGAGTCTGCTTACGCAGTGCAGAGCTGTAGCTGTGCAACATCCTCCAGATGACAACACAGATCAACAACCAATGGAGCTTCAGTGATGAGGATGCAGCCCAATTGACTTGTCTGTCAAAGATTGGGCAGGAGATTCAGTTGTTTCTCTCAGCAACTGAAGATGCAGTGCAACAAATGGCAGCACAAATGAACCATATTGAAAGGGAGCTGCAGTACAGATGTGGCAGTGACGGTGGCAATGTCATGGGCATCAGTACAGAATGGCAGCAACAGCACATTGATGAAGGGCAGCAGGCCCAACATCAATGCAGAGACCCACACCAGAGATCAATGCAGAGGTTCGGGGTGAAGCAAAGTTTGTACTAGAGCACATTCCTCGCTAAGAGGGAGTGTTGAGTTTTCTTGAGTGAAGGGGTAGCATCGGATGTGCTCTAGCTCCCAAAATTTGTAGAGGGACTAAAGTACATGAGATCTCCAAGACCCAAAAAGGGATTTGGGAAATTTCATCCTGTTTGGAGATAAATAATTAATTAATAATTTTAATTAAGGACCCTAAGTTTAACTTAGGAAAATTAAATTATTAAAGGTAATTAATTAAAACATGTGATGGAATTGTCTTAAGTCACATGGATCAAGCTTTCTTTTAATCTTAGCCATCGATTCAAGATCTGATCATGGCCGTTGGTTTCCCAACGAGAAAATAATAAAGAAAAGGCTTGGGGTCATTTGGAGGACACACACAGAGGCAGAGCACTGAGACTAAGCTGAAGTTCTAGGGTAGGGTTTGCTAAGAAATTTCAGAAGTGTTTCAGTTGTAGAGAGGGGTAGTTTAGGCAAAGGGGATGATCTGATCCCAGTGCCTAGAATCAACAAGAGGCAGAGAGCAGCTTCCAGAGGCAACACAAAGAAGCAGAGGCGGCAGCAACAGAGAGGGCAGCAGCTGCGCAGTGTAGAGGCAGCTTCAACTACGCAGGTGCTACGTAGTCCCTCCTAGGGCAGCTTTAGGCAGCAGGAGACCCATTTGGGTTACCCAGAGACCCTCAGGGGCAACGTAGGGTCTGCGTTACCCATTCTGGTGTTACGCAGCCCTCTCCAGGCCAGCGCAGAGGCACGCAGTGGCTGAAGAGACCGCTGGAGGGGCTTCAGGGGCAGTGCTGGGGTTTCTAGGGCCAGAATTAGGCCGAGTCCTGTAAATCCCGTTTGATGGTGTGGATCAGTCAAGGTTTTGGCTTCAAAACAACATGTTAGTTGCAAATCTATTTGTTTCTCTGTCGGGTTAACCAGTGTGGTGCCCAGATTTGCTGTATTCAGAAAACTACTTTATAATATAAACCCTCTAGCAGCCAGAAGACCGGTTTTCCCGCATTGGGTTTTTTTGGGGACTATTGTCCAGAAAATCTTATGTGTCACTTTGTCTATTGTTCATGTACTTTTCTGTTTTAGATCTGAATCGACGAAAGTTTGTTATGTGTTTACTTCGATATTAATCTGAAGATTTCGGCATTAATAACTTGTTAAGTAGGAGAAGTATAACCAGATCTAACAGTAGATTTCTCCATAAAGTAACTTTCATAAATTTTCACACATAATTGCCCCCCTAGTTTTCCCTCTCCACGTGACTTGTAACCCCTCGGTGGCTCAACCTGTTAAATTTGTATAATTTTAGTTTTTAATGAGATTACTTGATTATAACCATGATTACCAAATTAATCAAGAAAAAAAGTACAAATAAAAACCATCCCGCACGATGAACAATCAAATTTTGAACAAGGGTTTGCAAAAATAAAGCTCTTTTATTGGACGACATTTACCTCATATGACAACAACAACCATTACAAGAGGGGAGGCTAGCCTTTTATATAACTTTTCTAACGGCTAGATAACGAGTAGTTGGACTCCTAAAATAATTATTTTTTACAAGCTATCCACAAGTTGGAACTTAGTATTTTTTCATAAAATATTACATAATCAATTTGTTTTCCCTCTAAAGGGTCAACTTAGCTCACAGTGCCCAATCTAGTCAACTTAGTCTACAATTTACTTTTCTAATGGGCTAGAATGGTCAGCAATGGAGAATGGTAAACTTTATTATCGGAATATCCCACTCATTTATCATTGGAGGAATTCAACTTGGTCCTTGGAAGGTTCTACTTGGTTAGAGGAATTCGACTCGGCCCTTGGGAAGAATATGTTGCTTTGTAACAACTACTTTCTTGGTCCATTATGTAATTTCTCAATCCACTAAGTCTCCAACAGCTAGTTAGACCATGCAATAGTTGGTTGACTTCTCTGATGACTAGCTTGACTTGAATTTTCTTCCTTTACTAACTCAACTTGGCCACTTGCTCATTGGATCTCCAAAGCCTTAACTTTTTGACAATTTTGGCACTTTTGTATGCCTAAACTAGCCATGCTCTGAACTGGGTCTCTCTTAGAGTCGTCATAACTTGCCTAGCATTGCTTCATCATCCCTGCCTTTGCCACATCATCTACCCGCTGTTGATCGCTTCTCCTTGCTGCCAACACCTACCTACAAGTTAGTGGAAAAAGCCTTCAACCCCACAAGGTGTGGTTGGTAGCAAGGATCTCAGAGAAGGGGCTCTCACTTTGGTCCCGACTCTCTCTGTTTTAGCTCTCTCCTAGGTTAGCTAAGGGGGGTAGTCCCTAAAGGAAAACTACGTTAAAGATTTGAGTTTCTAGGATAATATTAGAGTGAAAATAGATCACTTTTAAAGATTCATGAGCATTTATGAGCAACTTTGAAATAATAATGAAAAACCATTTAACGATTGCCTTTACAAATAACGTGCTCAAAAGTAAAAGAAATGAACACAGTAATCCTGAAATGTAAACAAAACACTATTAGCACAAGATATCATAAATGCTCTCAAGATAAACGAATTTATGAATCAAAACACATGAATCTATCTTGTTCACAAGGAAACAATTAGTGATCTAAAGATAAACCAAATGATAAAAAGACTTGAAAATTAAACCAACATGCATTTAACTCTGCAACATGAAATAAGAGTACTTGAAAGGAAGTGAGATTCATCAACCATCCATGAACATGATGAACATTAAACATGAAATGGAGCTTTCTAAAGTAGATAATGTCCAAGTACAAGGAAATTAAGTTAAACTTGTTGCAAAAGAGATTACAATACTTGGATGAAAGTAAATGCTTCTTGAAAAAGGGAAATGATATTTAATGAGAGACTTTGAGCCATCAAGAAAACAAAATTCAAGAACTTGCAAGTAAGCTAAATGTGATGAAAAATGCTCTTGGTTTATTTTATTAATTGGTTCTAAAGCAAGATTATAATTCAACTCTTTAGTCCTCATACCTCACCCTCGCCCAAAGCTATGGATCCCACAGTGAGGAGTCAGTAGAGGAGTAGAGGGTCCCCAAAAATGTCTATTCAACCAACTTATGTTGGAGGTAAAATTTTAGTGATTTGCTTGGGGCATGTAAGTAAATTAATCAACAATGAAAATTAACTTTCAAACTTGAGATGTATTTGCACGTCATGAAGTAGAATGCTACTTTATGGAGAAAATTTGCCCAATACTTATTGCATGTAAGATGTAATTAAAGGTGAAACATAAGTGGTTTTGGAACAAAATTCATGACAAATTTAAAAGTGCATGCATGCAAAAGTTTGAACCTGCTATGAAAGTAAAAGGACTGGAAATATGTAGCAAATTAGATTAAGGTGCATGCAAAATGAGTGTAATGCATGATTGTGTTAATTCCCCAATTAAATGATGCGCATGCAAGTGAAAAATATCAAAAATCAAGCCACAAAGTCTCTCTAAAAAGGTGGAGAGATAGGGATACCAATGGCTAAAACCCACGCTCCCAATACCAAAAATTTTATTAGTTATTACAATAAGGAGAAAACTATGAAGTCTTCTCTATAATCCAAGGAAAGTCTTCACAATGTTGGCTTGAGCCATAGATCTTTCCTTGCTGAAAATTTCTGCAATTTGAGGCCCACAAAAGCCCAACAAAATGCAAATTTTTCGAGGAAGAAGAAGCAAGACAAAGCCTTTTTGAATTACACGGCCAAGAGAGAGAAATAGAGACCCCAAGTGAATTTGGCCTCCCTTAAGAAGAACTCAACTTCGTCAAATAAATTCTCTCTAATGCTCACGGCCAAGGGAAGGAAATAATCTAGAAGTTAGAGCCCCAAGGTCTTGCATGCAAACTTGTAAGAAATTTTCTGAAAATGAAACCTGCAAGTAGCTGCAAGACAACAAGTTAGAGCAAAACTAGAACAACAAATGTTAGTTCAAGACAATCACAAAGTAATATTACAAAAATAATCTACAAGAGGCTAGGCCCAAAGAGTATGAGCAAGCTCTCCTCTTTGACTAGCCATAGCTTGGCTTTTTGAAATAACCAAATATTAAAGAAATGAAGAACAATACTTGAAAAACAAACTATTTTAAGTTTGATTTTTTGATGCAAGAAATAAGAGCTTTGAGAAACTTAAAAGAACCTCTGCAAGGCAAAATAAAATATAGATTAGACTTTGGAAATCAACACATGCGGGTTCTCCTTGAATATTTTCAAGAATGGGTTGGTTCCTCTGAGAACTTCCCCTCATGTTTAAAAAGCTTGACCAAAGACAGATCCTTCTACACAATCTTACCACAACATATTAAATCCACATGAAATTAAATAAAAGAAATGGAAATAACTCTTATAGATATATTTGACATCAAATAGAAGATTTCTTATCCTAAAGCGATCAAATAACTCTTATGCTAATATGAGATAGCTGCATACTAACACAACTTGAAACAAGCATGAAGGAAACAATAGCATGAGGAAATAAATAGAAGCATAACAACAAGTCAAGAATTTACCATATATGCAAGGAGAAGAGCAACATCACAAATTACCCCAAAAAATTTTGTATTATATTGCAAGTACGTGTATAATCCGACAGCGCGTCCTCAAGCCCAATAGCTTGTAGTACATGATACAATATGAGAACCCATGGCTCCATTATATAGAAAGTTGGGAGCAAATCCCAAGGACGAATGCATGTGAGAAGTGAACTTGGAGCAAATCCCAAGTAAAGATAAACCAAGTTCCATGTGCAAAAGACTGAGACACCTAGAGAAAAATCGAATTTCTTTTGTGCACACCAAGGGAAATCGAATTCCCCATATGATCTAGTGAACTCATCCATAAGCCAAACGAAGCCTCGTGCTACACCAAGTCCACCACTGCAAACTCAAACCAACTGAAACCGTACCTGTAGATGACCCCAATGATCTTCTGCATAGGTCCCCATTTTCTCTTCAATCAACTGATCCTGTAGAATATTCGTTTTATGCTCAATTTTCTTTAATAAATTTGATTTTCCTTGTGTGTAAATGCCGCTTTATCTCTGAGAAATTCGATTTTGAATAAATAAATGATGAATTAATGATGCAATGTGCTCAGTCATCCTCCACATGTCCGTTGACTCAACTCTTAGACTTAGAATAATTTCCAAGTCATTTCCACCTCATTTTGTCACATGGAATAATTTATTTTTCTCTATTTTATTTAATTTTAGCCTTAATTAAATGCCACAATTTCCACTAAACTTTGGAAATGTGGGTTTTGAGGGTCCAAAACTCATTATTAACCATTCAAAATGTGTCATAGTAGAAAGTTGATTGTGAGGTGTAATTTTGATTACTCATACCCCATACAACTTCTCTAGAAAACACTTATTATAATCTAATTACAATTTTTATTGCAATTTTCGACCTGTGGGAAATCTAAAAAATTTAAAAATCATTATGTAGACCTAACCAAATTCCATGAAATTTTTTGTGTGATCTAGTATGGTAATATACATTGACTCTAGACACTAAGACTCATCCAAAGCCTCACCATCGAGCCGCACTCCGGCTTTGGGGTAAAATTGGAGAAAAAAACTCAATTAATTATTAAGTCCGGGTAGGGAGATGATAATTAACCGAGTAAAAAAAACCTCCCAGAGTAATACTCACTTGTTGGAAAGGTCCCAAGCTACCTAAAAAAAACTCCTAGAGTAATACACACTTGTTGGAAAGGTCCCAAGCTACCTAGGGCTGTTACAGACTCAATACTGACTAAAATTCATCATTACTAGCATCACTTATTACAATTCCCCATAGGGCTTGGAATCTGAGTACAAGAAAAAGATGATGAGAAATAGTAGAGTTCAAAAACTCTGTTGAACTGATGATATCTGGTGGTACAAATGTCTTTTGGTTCATCCTTGGGCATGGAGTCTTCTCATTATCCTCAAGTGCCACTCCAGTGGTCAACACCCCCTTTACTAGTTCTGTAACATCTTGAGGAATATGGGAAATATGGCAATTGGGTATTGTTCCTTTCATTTTCTAATCATTTTTGACATAATGCATGCATCATTCTGCACATTGTTGACCCTATTTTCCACCTGGAAACTTGCTTGACTTGTTGACCAAGTTTGAACAACTTGTAACTAGCCACTTTCTCCTTAGAAACTTGTATGGGTATTGGAGAAAATTAATCCACTATGCTCCTTAGTCTCATAGACACCATCTGAGACTAGAACACTTGTCCGAGCTACATAAACTTACAAACTGATATACCACTGCAGACTAAATCTGAAGCACATGTGTATGATGGAGTTGAGGAGAAATGCAAGCCTGGATTTGAGGAGCTAGAATAGGAACCTCATACATGCAACACAATCATACTCGACAGGGCGTGTCTCTAAAGTAGTAGACCTGGATCTGAGGAGCTGGAATAGGAACCTTGTACATGCAACAAAAACGCACTCAACATAGTGTGTCTCTAAGGTAGTTACCCTGAAGGGGCAGTAGGTCTTACTGTCAAGTTTAGACATAGGTGAAGACATGTTTTCTAGGAGAGCTTTCATTCATGGATGATCATGAATGTTTCTAGCTAGGTTTTTCAAAGGATCCAGATAATCTCTTTGGGCATGATCGGGGCCCAGTTATGGATGTGTTATTGAGTTGAATATAATGTTCTCTTCCACCTTCACAGAGGGTACATTAATGTTGGATCCATAAATCCAAAGGAGTCTCAACTTTCCTCTAAATGGGCGGGGGGGAGGTTGGGGGGAGATCTTGATTATAAATGTCAAACTCCAGGTTTCAAAGTCTACTAAACTTTTGGAGGGATTTTGACCATCCACATATGAAGAAAAATGATGTAGCTGCAACAGAGTGATTTCATTACTTTTCTCGAATTATTGATGATTTGCCAATTAGGCACTGTTGAGGTTTTTTCCACTTGTCGTAGTTTTTGGCACATGCATTGATTGTTTGAGTTTTGTCCTGACATGATAATTGATTTAGAATTTGAGCAGTTATTTGGAAGAATTATGTTTTGATATTTTGTAGTTGGATCATGCATAGGACGTTGATTGGCACTATTTTTGTGTCATTTTTTGAGATCCATTTTGTAGTCATTTTGTTCACTTGGATGGTCATTAGACATTGTAGAGGATAACTATATTCATCTACATTGTTATTTGCCATTTCATTGGGTTGTCAGGGATTTTGATGGATATATAGGACTGGCAACTGATTCATTTTTCATGATTTTCTCCTCAGATATTGGAGTTCACATTAGTGAAATATTATAGGCATTTTGGCTCATGTGTTTACACAGTGGGATGTTCCAGATTCTATGAGTTTTCGGCATCCAAATTTGGTGCCTTTTCAGGCAGATCTTTATTAAGGCTCAATCCATGACTTTTATGAGTTTTAGATTGAAGACTTGGAGATGATACTAGCGTATGCACTAGTGCTTGTTGCCTTACTGATATAATTGTTCAGAATTATGATTGAGGGGGGGGGGATTTTTAGCCTGTGGCTCACTATACAATCATAAGGTCACATATCACCTCTTTATGTATTTCACATTATAGGATATCACCTCTTTATGTATTTCACATTATAGGATATGGTTTTTATCATGAGTGTGTCTTAGATCTTTGTTTTTCTCCTCCCAGCCTTATCATTTTTTGAGGTGCAGTGTGAGATTAAATAATAATTCTAGCTTATAGGGTGGCGACATCCATGTAATATATATTTTCATCATTGATATGGATATAATAGAAGTTTCTTATGCCTTTCTGCCATCTTGTGTCTCATTGCATATTCTGTTGTTTTCTCTATTCTTTCAAATTAACATATAATGGTTTTGCAGGCAGTTCACTCTGGCGCAGACCTTGAATCTGCCATTGCAACTTGCATGGGTTACTCTGCAGAGGTAACCTATTTGATCTTTGGTTGTATTCTTATGATTTTTAAATCTACCCTTGTAATATGTAAGTTTTTCTTGTGGTACTTCACTGCAGGGACGGGGTTTTATGGGTGGAGTTCAAATTCACCCTATTAGTGGTTTGTCCTCTGAACTGCCGGTAATAACAAACACTTTGTCATAGTGCATGCTAAATTTATTCAGTAGAATTGTAGAAGTTTATCTCTTGTAATGATTGTTGGATTTGACCATGACTAAATAGGGTTAAGCATTTCATGTCTTATTAATTCACCAAGAATTCTCTTTCTATTAGCAAATGCTGTTGCCTGTGTTTTGAAATTGTTTCAACGTTTTCTATTTTATACAGTGAGCTTCTTTAACTTATGCTTATGCAAATAATTTCTAATAATCAAGCATACAAGCAGGGACTCTTACAGTTTATTATGGAGCATATTGAAGATAAATGGGTTGGTCCTCTTCTAGAGGTGGGTTGCATGCTTTACTTTGTTATTTTGCATTCAGGTTTATCAGATAGTGTCATGTTAAGGTGTGGTTCAGTTTTAACCTTGTGTAAGTTTTAGTTGCTCAAAACATAGACATCTCATGCTGTCATACATGTGACTTTAGGGATTGCTGGAAGCACGATTTGAGCTCCGTTCTAACCTTCTTAAACCACATGATCGACTCAAGGATATCATATTTTTGGATCTTGCTCTTGACTCAACTGTTAGAACTGCTATTGAAAGGGGATTCGAGGAGCTGAATAATGCTGAACCATCGGTATCTGCATCTATCTGCCTATTTTATTCTCAAGGATGAAAAAAATAGGATTTTCAAAGTACAAATAACCGTTTTGACAAATAATACTGAAATTTGTTGTCTGGTTTCCAAATACAGTGTAGTGTAACACGTTATTGCAGGTTTCAATCTTGATTTTGTAAAATAATAATTATTTTGGATATGTTTTCTTATCTAAGCTGGCTTTATCTTTTGGATGCAGGAAATTATATATTTTATTACCATGGTGCTTGAAAATTTATCCCTATCATCAGATAACAATGAAGAGATTATATACTGCTTGAAGGTTTTTTTCCCATCTTTTTAGTACGCAAGTTTAACATTTCCGTTTGAATACTGCTGTTCTCCACTTTCTTGGGTCATGTTAAAGTACATTTTTTATTGTTTATCTATTCTTTAATACCTACTGTCTGTATGCATGTCTGAAGATTGATTTGGACATAAGCATGTCTTTGTGTGTATAAAAAACAAAAAACTTATTGCAATTAAAATGGATCCCGAAAGCTGTATGCATTTTTCAGGATCTGATCTGGGCTAGTACATCATTAGTTAATCCTTGCAAAGTACTGAAATTTTAGAGCACTTTCTGCTTCTGATTTCTAGGTTGTTATTTTTAAACTCTAGGTTGTCATTCTCAAAATTGTTTAAAATGATCTTTCTGTATATAGTGCATATTAAAGAACTGGCATGTTATTGCTGTATTTAATGCATATCATGGATGTTCTTAGAATTTTTGGAAAGTTTCTACTCTTGGTTCATCTTTTAACAGAGCCTGTATATTTTCTTTCAAGGATTGGCATCATACAATCGATTTATGTAAGTCTAATTCAGATCAGTGGGCGCTATATGCTAAGGCTGTGCTTGATCGGACAAGACTTGCACTTACTGAGAAGGCTGAGCACTACCAGAAAGTTTTGCAACCAACTGCTGAGTACCTTGGTGGTTTGTTGGGAGTAGATCAGTCAGCAGTATGTATTTGCACTTGCTAAAAGATTCTGTAGGATTGTATGCTCTGAAAGTTCCTAGTCAATGAAATATCTTCTTGTAAAACATTTATGTAAAGACATCACCTCCTTGTGATCTCCTGTAGGATTCCAAGTTGGCTTGATGATACAACTTTTGCATGAAATATAAATTGTTAGTTTTGTGAATGCCTATTTTTGTGTTTGCAGCTGAGCATCTTCACAGAAGAAATGATACGGGCTGGCTCAGCTGCCTCTCTATCTTTGCTTCTCAACCGCCTTGATCCTGTTCTTCGAAATATTGCACATCTTGGCAGGTTATTTGATCTAATCATATATTCTGAGACTATTGCTATCTTATTTAACTTTATTGCTTTAATGTACGCAGTGCTAGTATTAACTGAGATATTAGTGAACTGAAAATGAATCTGACCGTAGTTTGGACAGCTACAGTGGTTTAAAAACATATAAAGAGAAATTCTTCTAGAAAAATTGTAACATATATCCAAACCTCTGGACAGCTGGCAGGTGATCAGTCCAGTGGAAGTGCGTGGGTTTGTTATTACAGTCGATGAATTAGCTAAAGTTCAAAATGAAGTCTATGGTCAGAAAACAATCTTAGTTGCAAACAGAGTAAAGGGAGAGGAAGAAATTCCGGATGGTGTAGTCGCCGTTTTGACGCCTGACATGCCTGATGTTTTATCTCACGTGTCAGTGCGGGCAAGGAATAGCAAGGTTTTTCATGATACACACCAATATTTATCTAATTATTTAATTAGTAAATCCTGAATTAATTTGGGAGTGCATTGTTTCTTGTGAATTTAATTCATTGTTTTATAATTTCAAGTTCTTCAACCATCCAGGTGTGCTTTGCGACATGCTTTGATCCAAACATTCTCGATGACCTTAGAGCAAAGGAAGGAAAGGCATTGTCGATACGGCCTACTTCATCAGACCTAGTCTATAAGTATGCATTATTTGTATTGTTTTGACTCTAGGTCTAAAATTCTTTCCTCTGTATATTTGGATGTTCTTTCATTGTTCTTCATTTGGTGGTTGTGTGCAGTGAAATCAAGGTTAATGAAGTTTTGGATGACTCAGAAAATCTATCACAAGGCCATGGAGTATCTCAAGGAATAGCATTAAAGAAAAAAAAATTCAATGGAAAATATGCAATCTCAGCTGATGAATTTTCCGATGAACTGGTATGCATTTGCATGAGTTAAACATAACAGGGGAATTTATATGCCATGTATTCTACAGATGTCAGATGTCTGCTTCTTTCTGTATGCACTGTTTCGATTATCTGGTTTAATGTTTTGGTGGTGATTTTGCATCCTCCAGATTGGGGCTAAATCTCGCAATATTGCTTATTTGAGAGGCAAAGTGCCTTCATGGGTGCGAGTTCCTGTGTCAGTTGCCTTACCGTTTGGTGTGTTTGAGAAGGTTCTATCAGAAGATATGAACAAGGTATAGTGGTAGTCATTTAGTTTTGACCATGGAAAAGTACTTAGCAAAAGTAGCCATGAAACAACAAGATAATACTTCATTGGAAGTACTATAGAGTGACACTTGCTGACTGGAATTCCACAGGCCCTGTATTTGTTTATTTATTTCCCTTATAACAGAAACTAAGCACGAGCCTGTAAACAGAGATTAACTAGAATTCGATGCTTTGAAAAGCTGTGTAGTTTAATAGTCTGGTGTTTTTTGTAAATAATTCTAATTATGATATGGATATGCAGGATGTTGCTGAAAAAATAGAAGCTCTGGACAAACTTGTAGCCAAAGGAGACTTTAGCGAACTCCACAAAATTCGAGAAATTGTTCTGCAAATGAATGCACCTTCCCAATTGGTATACTTTATACCTTTTAAAAGCAATATACATGAGCTTGTGTGGTACATACGTGAAGAGTTTTTCCCATTATTTGGCATGGATATGTGAAAGTGATTTAATTCATTATTACTGGATAGCAAATCCCATTCATGATATAACACCGGTATCTGCTAATAAAGTTTTCTCCACAGCTTTGAACAGTGCTGGTATAGGATGACAACTTTACAAGACATAGCATTAGACTTATTATTTATCAAGCTACCAGTTTTTGTTTATCGAGGCTTAGAGAAATTGTCACAATCTTTATTACAAGAACAACATTAATTTCCTTCATCTTCAGGTGGCTGAACTGAAAGATAAGATGCAGAGAGCAAATATGCCTTGGCCTGGTGAGGAGGGTGAAGAGCGATGGCTACAGGCTTGGATGGCGATTAAAAGGGTGAGAATTGTTCAACTTCTTCAGTTTTTAGTGAATCACAATTATAATTTAACACTTATCCTTGCTCCTAATAGTTAGAGCAATAATATTCAAGTTATGCTCAGGCACAACATTTAGAATGTCCCAGGGACTTGTGTTCAGTTGGCAAGAATGCACTTCTTATAAGGGTGAGGTTGGCCATTTGAGAATACAAAAAATAGTTTCTGTTCTGAATACTGAAGATATTGAAAAATCTAAAATGTCATATCTGGTACAGCCTCAAGTGTTGGTATTAAAATAAATAAGAAAAACAAGTTAATTAAGATAAAAATAGTTTTTTTTTGAACAATACGTCTTATATTATCCAGTAGATATTTATAAAGCTGAACAAATGAAATAGATATTTATTTAAAAACATATATTTAACAAATCTTTTCACTTTTACCTATCAATGTTTTGAAAATGTAAAATAAAATTAAAGGTTTGTATATTTATTTATTTATTTGTGGAAAACTAAGCCTTATGTTACAGAATTATGAAAATACACAAATACTGTACAAGGTTATGCTTTCTCTTCTCACCTATGATAACAGGACCAGCAAGTCAGACCAGGTGGCTCTTGTCGTTATTAAAAATTCAAAGAAAATATCCATGAAATTTTTTATTCTTCTTAAGATGAGATAAGTTTATTAATATCGATCAGTGACCAGAAATAGGGCAAAAATTAGGTAATTGGGACTAAAGTACTGCAAGTCATAAAGTAGTCTTGGGAGAGCCATGGAAACTCCTAAATACCAAAAAAGAAATACAAAAGAAGGAAAGTGTTACAAAAGAAAAAGTTTAAGCAATAACACTTGAGATTTCTTCAAAGCAATATTAAGTTAAAATATTAAAATCACTTTTCATCGTGTAAGTCAATCCAATAACTACTTCAAAAAATAAAATAATCTCATTCGATGTCATTTTACCAATTATTAAAGATAGTTTATTAAATGATCTTTATTAGTAATTTTCTGTTAGGTCCCCATATTACTAGTGTAGTCCCATATTGTTATTAGTGTAGCTCCCTTATTGTTATTGTTGTACCCCTGTAACCTCCATATCGTTATTATTGTTCCCTTACATTATTATTGTTAGGTCGGCTAGGATTATATTGTGACCCCATGGACTCCTATATATAGAAGGAGGTTGCCCCCTCGAATTGGTTGATTTCTAAGGCGTTGATATCTCTTTTCTTCTATTTTTGGAGTTGGTTTCATAATATTTGGTATCAGAGCTTTGGATTCTAGGGTTTCGCTGCTTCAAACTGGTCATCGTGGCATTTTCGCTATAACTTTTTTTTCTTGGAAGGTTCAGAAGCTGAAATTTTTACAGAGCGAAGCCGAAATCCGAAAGAATGTCGTGTAAAAATTTCAGATCTTGGTTCGCAAGAGATATGATCTATGGAAGTTAGGGTTTTTTTTAGGCTCCCAAATTTCACCTAAACAGGTCATTGTGGCATTTTCGCTATAACTTTTTTTCTACGAAGGTTCAGAAGCTGAAATTTTTACAGAGCGAAGCTGAAATCCCGAGGAACTTCCTGTAAAAATTTCAGATCTTGGTTCACAATATTTTCGGACATATGATATGTGGAAGTTAGGTTTTTTTCAGGCTCCTGAGTTTCATCTCAAAGAGGTGACCTTGGAAAAATCGCCATAACTCTCTCTGAGCATTGGATTGGAATTCTGTAAAAAGTGGCTGGAAGTACACGGATTGTAGTTTCCTATGTATCAATTTCAGAGCCGAAGGAGAAAACAATGAGACGTGGCACGCCGTACTACTATTAGGTCATTGTGGGAGATTCGACATAACTTTGCCTTGAAGTATCCAAATTAGGTCAGACCTGTGGCACTCGAAAGAAGATTCAGAGGGCTATTACGGGACCGATTTTCAGAGATTGGAGATCCGCAATTATAGAGATAATTCTATTTCAATATCGAGCTCCTCAAAAGCAAGAAAAATGTGTGTATTTTTTTTCAAATTGCGTAAGTCTTGTTTGAAAAATCAGAGTTAAGTGATTCCAAGGGCATATTGAGCATAGATATCAGTATTGGGTTTTAAAATGCCTGCTAAAAAGAATTTAACACCCATTAAGCCCTCAGAATACTCTTCTATGACTCATGAAGATAAAGAATTGCAACATGATCTATCAAAATTACAAGAGCAAGTGCACCAAATTTCGCTCTCGCAAAGAGAAACAAAAAATGAAATGGAAGTTTTGAAGAAAGGCGTGGAAGCAAAGATGGATGGTTTGAAGAATAACATGGATGGTTTGAAGAAAGACGTGGAAGCTAAGATGGATGGCATGGAAGCTAAGATGGATGACATGGAAGCTAAGATCAATGAAAAAATGGAAAACATGAAGAATGATCTAAAAGTAGACATCGAAGGTTTGGCAAAGTTGATACAAAAAATGTTTCCTAATGGCGAAAAGATAGTAGAGGAAACTCATGATGAGAACAAAATAAATGTTAATCGTGATTTCATAAACTCTAATGTTGGATTAAAGAACCACCATATTCCAAAGATGGATATGAGGAAGTTTGATGGCAAGGATACCGTAACATGGATACTACAGATGGAGCAATATTTTGATCTCAATAATGTGCAAAACACACAAAAGGTACGCATTGCAACTTTACATTTAGAACAAAATACATTTGTATGGTATCGATGGCTTTGCTCCTGTAAAAAAATTGTCACTCGGTCAATTTTTACGGAGGAAATGATAGCACATTATGAGCATACAAAGCGCAACACCTTCTTTAGCCAATTGATAAATCTCAAACAAAAGGGTTCAATGGTGGAGCACATTGAGGACTTCCAAAAATTGAATATAAGGGTAACTGATATTCCACAGGAACACAGGATTGATGTCTTCATAAGGACTTTAAAGGATAACATCCAACATGAAGTTCGTGTTTGGGAACCTAATTCATTGGAGAAGGCATTCAGGTTGGCAAGAAAAATTGAATGTAAAATTATGGCGACAAGGAAGCTTACCACTCACATCTATAAAGATGGAAGTGTTGCTACTCCTAGACTTCCAAAACCTACAAGGTTGACACCACAACAATTGGAAGAAAAAAGAGCAAAAGGGCTTTGCTACAATTGTGATAGCAAATACACTAAAGGTCATAAGTGTGCTGAGAAGAAATTATTTTACATAGATTGTGAAGAGGAGGAAGAAAATGAACAAGAAACTTTAAAAGAAGAGGATATACACCAGGAACCAACCCTAGAAGAAGAAGAAACGAGTCCGACCATATCGTGTAATGCATTGGAAGGAATTACCACTCCTCAAACTCTCAAGATAGAAGGACATATCAAGAAGAAAAAGGTAATAGTGTTGATTGACTCGGGTAGTGCCCATAATTTTATTCATTGTAAGGTAGCCAAAGAATTGAATTGTTTCCTATACCCAACACCAGAATGTCAAGTGATGGTTGCAAATGGAAGAACTATAAATTGCTCTGGAAAATGCCATAATATAAAGCGAACCATGGGGGAATATGTATTGAATAGTCCAATGTTTTCCATTCCAATGGGAGGTGCTGATGTTGTACTAGGAGTACAATGATTACAATCTTTGGGGATGGTATCTTTTAATTTTCAAGAACTTTTCTTGAATTTTTTTTTGGAAGGAAAGGAAATCGAATTACGGGGTATTGCAGGGAAGCCGAGAAAGATAATAAGCTCTTAATGTCATGGCAAAGCTTTTGAAGAAAGAACAACGAGGCGTAATTGCACAATTATGCTCACTAGAAGTTCCAACATCAAAATCATCTATTTCTCCAGATTTCCAAAAAGTCTTAGACAATCATTCCAAGGTGTTTGAAACTTCCAAAGGACTCCCACCTATTCGTGATCATGATCATGCTATTCATTTGATTCTGTTCCTCCAAACATCGGGTCTTATAGATATCCTTATATCCAAAAGAGCGAATTGAACGTATGATTTCAAAAATGTTAGAGGCTAGTATAATTCAACCTAGTCAAAGTTATATTTCTGCTCTAGTAGTATTGGTGCACAAGAAGGATGGATCATGGTGCATGTGTCCGGATTATAGGGAGCTCAATAAGCTCACTATTAAAGATAAATTTCCCATTCCTATGATTGATGAATTATTGGATGAATTACATGGAGCAATTTATTTTACCAAGTTGGATCTTCGTTCAAGATATCATTAAATTAGAATGAAGACTGAAGATATTCCGAAAACAACATTTCAAACTCATGAGGGTCATTATGAATTTTTGGTCATGCCTTTTGGCCTTACTAATGCACCTTCTACATTTCAAGGGTTGATGAATTTCATTTTCAAACCCTTCATTAGAAAATTTGTGCTAGTATTTTTTGATGACATACTAATCTACAGTGGATCTTGGAAGGATCATGTTCAACATGTTCACAGGGTGCTAAAACTATTGGAGGAGAAACAATTATATGCGAAAACATCCAAATGTTTCTTTGGAGTATAAGAGGTGGAATATTTGGGTCATATTGTATCTCACAAGGGTGTTAAGGTAGACCCTAACAAAATTAAAGCCATTAAGGAATGGAAAGTCTCAACAACCATAAAGCAGTTGCAAGAATATCTCGGGTTAACAGGGTATTATCTCAAGTTTGTTAAGAATTATGGGAGAATAGCAACACTTCTAACAACATTATTGAAGAAATATGCATTTTCATGGAATCCTGAAGCAACTAAGGCCTTTAAACATCTTAAAGAGGCAATGTGCATAGCACCGGTCGTAGCTACGCCAAACTTCACAAAATCCTTTATTGTGGAATGTGATGCCTCAGGAAATGGAATTGGTGTTGTTTTAATGTAAGAAGGAAGACCCATTGCTTTGAAAGTCGCCCAATCAAAGGAAAGTATTTACAGAAAGCTATTGATAAGAAGGAAATGTTGGCAATACTACATGCACTAAAGAAATGGCGAACTTACGTAATGGGAAGGCACTTCAAGGTAAAAATTGATCATGATAGTCTTAAACACTTTTTGGAACAAAGAGTATCTTCAGAAGAGTAGCAAAAATGGGTCAAAAAGAAATGGTTATGACTTTGAAATCATCTACAAAAAAGGGAAGCTAAATGTTGTTGCAGATGCACTCTCAAGAAAGGATGAAGAGGTGGAAGCATTGCTTTGTGCAATTTCTATTATCCAATCAGATTGGATAACCGAAGCAAGGGATGAATGGAAGAAGGATGAAGAAGTGTGGACACTCATTCAAAAGTTGCAGCAAGATCCTAGTACATCTGACACATTTAGTTGGAAAATTGATTCCTTATGGTAAAAAGATCGCTTATATCTTTGTAAGGATTCCCAACTAAAACAAAAGATTCTTTTGGAATTGCACATTTCTCCTTTAGGAGGACGCTCAGGATTTTTAAAAACTTACCACAGGGTGAAGAAAGAATTTTTTTGGATGGACTTAAATCTGGTATTTAGGAGTTTGTGGCAGAATGTTTGGTTTGCTAGCAAAATAAAGTTGAGACAATTAAGACCCCGGGTCTTCTACAGCGTTTATCCATTCCAAGTCAACGTTGGGAGGAGATTTCAATGGATTTTATCACATGTTTACCTAAGTCCGAAAGAAAGAGTGTCAACATGGTGGTAGTTGATAGACTTACCAAGTATGCACACTTTTGTGCATTATCTCATCCATTTAAAGCATTTACAATTTCTACTGCATTTATGGAAACAATTCAAAAGCTACATGGAAACCCAAAGATTATGGTAAGCGATAGAGATCCCATTTTTACTGGAAATTTTTGGATGGAATTATTTTCTTGTTTGGGTACTCAACTAGCTCATAGCTCATCTTATCATTCTCAATCCGATGGTCAAACTGAGATAGTGAACAAATGTTTGGAAGGTTATCTTTGTTGTTTTGTATCTGATAAACAAACACAATGGGTCAAGTGGTTACCTCTAGCTGAATGGTGGTATAACACTTCTTTCCATACTGCAGCGAAAATGACCCCATTTATGACACTTTATGGATATCATCCACTGTCCATCACATCATTTTAAGAGAAAATTCTAAGGTGCAAGCAGTGGAAGATCACATCGAGCATCAACAACAAGTTCTCCAACTCTTAAAGGATAACCTAAATTTGGCACAAAATCGAATGAAACAATAGGCAGATCAACATCGCAGCGATAGAAGTTTTGATGTAAGAGACTGGGTATTTTTACGGCTACAACCATACAAACAAATGTCCCTCAAGCAAGCTAAGAAGGATAATAAATTATCGCGAAAATACTATGGTCCTTACAAGGTGTTGCAAAAGATTGGTACTATGGCATATAAATTGGAGTTTCCTGCTTCGTGAGTGCATCCATTTTTCCATGTTTCATGCTTAAAGAAGGTTATAGGTGACAAACTTCTAGTTCAAACAATATTGCCAAAACTTGATGAGGAAGGAAACATCATATTGGAACCTGAAACAGTCACGGAAACAAGAATTCGACGACTATGAAATCGATCAATTTCAAAGTATCTCATCAAGTGGAAGAACTTACTCACTGAAGATTCTACATGGGAGGATGAGAATTTTATACAGAAGCATGCAGAGCTACTCAAGCATTGAGGACAACACTTTTTTGAAGGAGAGGGGCATGTTAGGTCCCCATATTACTAGTGTAGTCCCTTATTGTGATTAGTGTAGCCCCCTTATTGTTATTGTTGTACCCCTGTAACCCCCCATATTGTTATTTCCCTTACATTATTATTGTTAGGTCGACTAGGATTATATTGTGACCCCATGGACTCCTATATATAGAAGGAGGTTCTGTCATTTGTAACATCCAAGAATTGTTTATTTATGTAATTTATTGGAGGTTGTCCCTTTGAAGTGGCTGATTTCTAAGGTGTTGATATCTCTTTTCTTCTAATTTTGGAGCTGGTTTCATAACATTTTCAAAAAAAAAATCAAGTAGTGTTACATATATTTTATGCTTGTTGTGAGGTGTAATATTCCTTGTAAGTTTCTCAAAATGAGCTCTGAGTTTTCTGAGTTTTAACAAATTTGTTCAGTGAGGCATTTTGTCAAACATGTTGTGTGCGTACTGATGTAGGTGTGATTTTGATGTATTTAACTCAGGTAAGATACACAGTGGTTGGGTTAGTGTTCACATCGTCATTTTTCGTTTTTTTTTGTTGATGTTAGGTCACTTCTATTTTCTGGTCCCTTTTTTATATATGTATGGTTCTTTACTCTCCCATAGTGTATTGATACTTTTTGTTCTTAGTTCCATTGAGCTGGTCATTTGTTAGACATGAATAAAATTATCTTTATCTTGTTGCTATTGTAAATCATAAGTTTGGGTTAAGAGTGACCATGTTCTTTATGGTTGATGACGTAGTAGGTAGTCTCGAACTTTTGGGGGAACATTTATTACTGAGACCTAGATGGGGACTTCATCAAGGGAATTAAGGAAACATGACAACTCCACAAATAACATTTTCTATGGGGAGCATTAAAGATAATGAGTGCATGTTGTGAGAACGAAGTGAACAGATGTGGCAGCCACATATATGGTGCCTTTCTTTTGGCATTTTAGTATTTTACTCTCTTTGTATCCTCTCTCAATGAGCATTGAATCGATTAATCTCATGTTTTTTGACACGTGAGTAAATGCGAATCCGTTGATAGTGTAGTGGAGTTTTTAATCCAATCAGGGTTTCCTCCACTCTAAATCTGGTGTCCTTTTATATTGCTTTTTACTTGTCATTCTGTTGTGCAGTGATTGTAAGGCTAATATTGGCAAATGTATCTGCCATATTCCTGGCTGCATAAACGTTTCTGTAACAAGTAGGATTTTTAACTATAGCTGAAATACAAAATAAAACTCAGTGTGTAACTATTTACTATAGCTGAAATACAAAAGACCGATCAGAAGGGCTTAGTTACAAGGAAAGGGCTTCAAAGGCCCTACTGTGCATGACTTGAGGGGATCTCTTTTGCAACAAGAGATTTGTAATATTGATGAGTATTTGGCTGAATGTAAAGAGTCATGGCTCAAAACAGGTTGTTCCATCATGTCAGATGGAAAGAACTACACTATCATTAACTTCCTTGTTTCTTGCCCTCAAGGAACAATGTTTTTGAGATCAGTTGATGCATCTGATAAGGTGAAGGATGCAACCCTTCTATTTGAGCTTTTGGATGAGATTATTCAGGAAGTGGGGGAGCAGAATGTTGTGTAGGTCATCACAGATAATGCCTCAAAATATGTTCTTGCTTGAAAGATGCTTGAGTCCAAGTATAATACCATATTTTGGACTCCATGTGCTGCACATTGCATATACCTCATGCTTGAGGACATAGGCAAAGTGGCTTGGGTAAAAAATACTGTAGAGCATGGAAAGTGCATTACAAAATACATTTACAACCACTCATGGGTATTGAGCCTAATGAGAAAAAACACTGGGGGCGAAGAGCTTGTTAGGCTTTCCATTACGAGATTTGCAACTCACTTCCTCACGTTGCCATGTCTCAATTCTCAATAGAAAAACTTGCAGAAAATGTTTTCTTCTGATGATTGGACTGAATCCCGGTGGGCTCGTAGACAAGATGGAAAAGACACCAAAAAGAAAGTCTGAGACAATTATTTTTCAATGTTCCACCAAGTCCCCTGGAGGTGGGAGCGAGGGGGCGAGGGAGCGCGGGAGCGGCCTATGCAAAAGCTCCCTACCAATTTTCAGGAAACGTGGGAGGACGTCGGGGTCATAAAAATTATAAAATTTAATATTTATAATGTAACTATATTTTTGCAAGGAATGTATATACAGTCATCATACACTTGCATCATGAAAGATAAATCATAAATGACAAAATTACAAATCGATGAATGATGAATCATATAATTGAAACAAATTTAATAGTTAAAAGTTAAAACATACATCATACAATCATGCATGTAAGTTTGTAAGTTTGTAACTATATAATCATTAATGTAACTACTAACAATGTACAATGAAAATAAAGTTTAAGATATCATATGACATATTATATCAAGATTCAAAATAGGGTTTAAACTGAAGTTTACAACTCAAGTTTGAAACATAAAACTTAAATGCAAATAAGTTATGTCTGAAACATAAAACATAAAACATAACATATGAATATCAAATGCTATCATCATAATGATAAATGAGCATAAATGCTCAAGTTAATGCCCCACTAGTCTCTGCATCGAACTTCTGCACGAATATATCAGGATCAACCATGTCACCATCTGAATCAGAATCACTTGGATTCTCAAATATGCTAAGTGGCACATCAACTTTTAACACGAAACCATAAACTAAAAGGGGCGGTGAGGGGACGTGAGGGGGTGTGAAGGGGGGTGTGAGGGGGCGTGAAAGGGGGTGTGTGGGGGCGTGAGGGGGCGTGAGGGAAATGTCCCCTAGAAGCCCCCAAGACCCCGGAGCGCGAGGGGGCGAGGAATCTAGACCCCTAGGTGGGGGGGCGAGACCCCGTGTAACACTGTTATTTTTGGAAAAGGTCTTCAGAGCTGGTAAAAATTGCTGAGCCCCTTCTTAAGGTGCTAAGGATGGTGGACAGGGAAAAGATGGCAATGGGATACATATATGAGGCTATGGATTAGGCAAAGGAACGAATACGAGCAGTTTACATGGATAGGTTAGCTAAATATGGTCGGATATGGGAGATCATTGAGAACAGATGGAACAATCAACTCCATCGTCCCATACATGCAACTGGGTATTTTTTGAACCCAAAGTATCATTATAAAGCTCGGCTAGGAGATCAGCGTGATGGGGAGGTCAGATCTGGATTGATTGATTGCTTGGAGTGCATGGTCCCTATCCATGCAGACCTTTTGGAAACACATAAACAACTTACTCTTTTCAGTATGGCAGCTGGTACCTTTGGAAGGAACTTGGCGAAAATGGCAAGAGAAGTGGATCAACCAAGTAAGCAATTCCAATTTGTTTTTCTTTTCAAGTTAAATTGTTTGTAAATAAGTAATGAAATGAACTATGTTACTAATGAATGTCTTTTTTATTTGCAGCACATTGGTGGGAGTCATTTGGTGGCCAATGTCCTCAATTGCAAAAGTTTGCAATTAGAATCCTCAGCCAAACTTGTAGTGCTTCAGGTTGTGAGTGCAATTGGTCTGTTTTTGAGTGCATACACACAAAGAAGAGAAACCGTTTGGAACAAAAATGGTTAAATGATCTTGTGTTTGTGCAATACAACCTTCGCTTGAGGCGGAACCAACTGATGAGCAAAACACCTGATCTAGATCCCATTGTGTTGGATGATATTGATCCAACATCAGAATGGGTGGAGGAGACTGAAGATCCAGTGTTTGAGGCATATTTTGATTTTGATGCAGCATTAGCGGGGGGTGAATTTGAAGTAGATTTGGTGGCGCCATCAGACGAAGACCCAAGATTGGTAGCTGCATCAAGGAAAGGCAAACAACCAATGGAAGGCACTAGTCATGCAACTCGAGTAACTCATGCTTCCATTAGATCCACTTCTATTGTTATTGGTGGCAGTGGTATTCAGGTTGCAGATGACCCTAAGGTTGAGGCATCCTCAGACTCTGATCCAGATGATGTCTATGCAGCTGTAGATGTTGATCCTGTGTCTAGTAGCGGTGATGAATTTGATGATTGATCATGATTCATGTGTAGTCTTGTATTAGGCCAATGGCCTCATAGCTTGTAGCATTGTTTTTGGACTTTATGGGACATTTGGAGCCTCATTTTATGCTTATGTATTTTTTGATGATATGTATTGCACTCAGTGCCATTTTGATATATTCACCTTTGCATGGTATATAAATGAGCAAACTTTGCATATTTTGTCTCTATTGGCTTGGAATCATGGTTGCAAATCTTCAAAATAGTTTTTTTTATTAAAAAATAATTATTTAATGTATTTTTTTTTAAACCGGTTTGTTTAGACATGACCAGTACCGGTTAGACCGGTTCCGGTCCGATTACTGGTTCATTAGGTCCATTGCTCTGGTCACTGGTTCCGGTTTTTAATACTATGGTAGGGAGTACTCGGTCTGTTGGGTGCTCTTAAGACATACAAATAATAATAAATATATATGTCCATGCATTGCATAACAATAATTCCAAGTTTGAAATAAAACTTTAAAATGTAAACTTCAAAATTTTAAACTTCAATAGTCAAAGAGTACTAATTACTTGATGCTGGTATAAGAATCTAACATTTATGAGTTTAAATAAAGTATACATCCATTCTCTATGATATTACGAGCCAGGCTTGAGGGGCAAAAGTTAAAAGGGCTGCCAACTCTTCAAAACAACTTCAAAAAACTATGGCCTCAGAGCCATAGTTGTCCACAGTTAAAGATCCAGCTGCTGTTGGAAATATTGTCATTGATGGAAAATGAGCACAAAGGAGCAACACCAAGACAAGGGAGTAGATTAGATTCAGATGCAATTGTTGTAGAGAAAGAAAGTAAAGTGGCAGAGGCTACAAGAGGAGGGTTTAGATGGGAAGTAGTTTTTTGAACAGATAGGGTTTCTGTTGTTGTTGAAAGCCTACAGGCAAATTAGACAGAAGAGCCATTGATCAGAATATCAGGCCAGAGAGAAGAGATCCTTTATAATTATTTGATTATATGTATATATGGAGGAATTTGATTTCTGAATCATGGTGTGCATTGATTGAATGTTTGATTCAATTTTAACTCGTGTAAATCAGGGTTTGGCACAATATATATGTATGCAGATGAATCGGGCAGGCCTTGACCTCATGAGTTGAACAAAGACGGAACCATGTTTAACATTCCATACTTTGGTTTAAAAGATTTGCAATATGATAGAAAGGCCATTTTCAATAGAAAAAAGGATTCCACATTTAGTTGTGATTGTTGTAGATGTAAAAAGGAATGAAAGTAAAGTACAGTCATTGGGCAGCGAGATCAACGGATAAGATTAAGGGAGACAGAAGACTAGGATTAAGTCGCATAGATCAAAGTCAACAGAAGGACGAAACCAAGGAATGGGTTTGAAAACCATAAATGGTTTTCGCGCTGCTTTAGAGTGGTAAGCGGTAATATATGAAATGAACGCGATAGCATTAAGGAGTTGACACGTGGTATCTTAATACCACCTATTTCGCGTGAGTTTGGAATGTTAAGTTGCCGGGTTTAATTCTATGCGATAGCCCTTTGATCAAAGGAGGCAACGATCTGACGGTGTACGCATCAGAAGTTGTGCAGAAGTTAACGAAAGGTGTGGACCCGATAGTGAAAAAGGTATGTTAAATGTCATGCATCTTAGTTATGCGATAACTGTTGGATTGTTGAGTTGGAGCGCGATGAAGCGTCAGCCATCAGATGTATGAGCATATGTTTTTTTTGGTAAATTGTGGGCCATATATGATTTAACACGCAAGCGAGCCTCGACATATGTGCGGCCTATTGATAGGCGGAAAGGGTAAGTTATAAAGTATTATGTTAACTCTATAACATAAAGTTTAAGCTTTGAAAATATTATGGAGAGGCATAATGAAATAAAGTTGTGGGCCCGTAAGTAATTATATGGTTTATTTAGGGTTTTAAACCTTAGAGTTGAAATCATAAGCGGATATGATTCACGATTGGTAATTTGAGGTTTTTAAACCATAGTTGTGAGAAAGGAATATTAATTCCGAATTAATAATTCTTTTATTTGGGTTTTAAACTAAAGTTCAAGGAAATATCAAAATGGGTTTTGGTATATGGTTTTAACCATCAATTGAAAAGGTAAGCTTCCGCATTAGAGTTTGCCCCAGTTTGAGGATTATTTTGGGTAATGAATGTGACATGCATTTTTACATGGAGAATGTGGGTAAATGCTGCTGTGGCAGCATCATTTTTTTTATCCAACCTCTGGCAACATTGACAGAAAGGCCATTTATCAGAAAATCTTTGAGATTTGCAATATGGTGAAGACCGTCGGATTGCAAACAGGATCAACGGCAGTCGTTTAATCGGGGATGCGGCATCGGTATATGTGCAAGACTGGCGGAAATATAAACCTTTACAAATGTTTTATATATTAAAGGTTATATGAATATAGAGCAGAATGCATGGTGTTAATATATTTGGTTATGATGGGTCTTAACCAAAGTTATAGATTATGGTATTATTAACATGCCATGATGAATAATGTCAATCAAAGGATAAAAGCCAAGGTAAAGTGTGAAAGAATTCCATCTTTAGAATATGTGACAAATCGGTGTTAAGGTTATGGTTGATGTGCATATGGATACATATAATTAAATTTATATGCAAAGTGTGGGTGAACGCAGCACAACAGACACAGATAACGGATGAAACAGGGTAATTATGTAGCAGAAACTGAAAAGACAGTGACAGCAGCAAAAAGACAAATACACAGCGAGCCAAGAGCTGAAAAGGTTAAGCGAAACATTTTTTCTATAACTGTCAATGTAAATGAATTAATTATTTTTACTGTATGTGATGCAAAGGCAAGTCTCCAAAGGCAAATAAAAAATCTCCCCTGTAATACTGAATTGAGTACATAGTATTGTAACATCCTGTAGTGCCGAGCGAGAAAATGAGAAGGTGGAATGCAAAGAGTCATACCTGTTCATTTCATATTCCCATATGGAATGCAAACAACTATGAGGGGATCTCTATAAATGATGTTATAGTAATATGCTTAAGGAGGTTAGAGAGAGTGAGTAGCATAAGGCTAGAGAGTGTAAGAAGAAGAAGGAGCAGACAGAGAAGCTGTGAAGATCCAGAGATAACATAAGGCAGATATGAAGGATGGAGGACAACAGTGAAGAAGGAATATAATGGGGCTGATATCTAGGTAAATCAGCATGTTGTTTCAACATTGTGTGAGGAAGTTGGTGCTTCCATATCAAGTTGTAGCATGATAGATGTCCAGTTGTAGCTGGCTGAGGTAGGAGCCTCCTGTAGGTTGTAGCCTGCAGAAATTAGATGGGAGTTGGAGCTTCCTTGCAAGTTGTAGCTTGCAGAATTGAGGTAGTAGCCTCCAGTAGGTTGGAGCCTACAGAAAATCAGTGGTGAGAGGGAGTTGGAGCTTGCCTTTGCATCACAACAATAATAAGATGTGGTTTTCTCCCTTATGGGTTTCCACTTATATTTGTTGTCTATGTGCATGATGATTATGTGTTGATCTTTTCTATTGAATCTGCTTAATACTTGTTGCTCACTTATTAAGATTGTTGTTCCATTGTATATTAAGTTGATCACGAATTGAAGATGTAAATAAGTGTAAAAGAAATTTTTACAAGACCATGACTGCATTAAACTAATTCACCCCCTCCGTCTCAGTTTAACCAAGGGTTCAACAGCTGCCTCAGAAAAAAAAAAAAAAATTCTCTACTAGAAATTGCTTTGCATCATGGTTGGAATTTCAAAACAGACTCACCTATCAAATTTGAGTTTTTTCACACCTTTCCAACCAATCTTCACAGTTTGAAAGAAGATTTTGACGGTTTTGTAAATCTTTAAACTGTATTTGACTGTCAAATTCCATCCTGGTGCCCAAAGCTGGAAGTCATTTCACACAATGAAAATGTAAGAAATAAATAGAGATTCTAAGCATTTTTATAACTTCAAGTAATTAATTTGGGGCCTTGTTAGGGTTATTTGAGTAAACTTGTCTCAATCAAGTTACAAGTGGTTTGCGGCTCCAGTGATCCAATACCCATGGTTTTCGTTTTGCCTAGGGTATTATCTTCGAATGTAGCTTGGTTTCTGTTTGCCCAAGGTATTATCTTCGAATGTAGCCTATTTAAAGGGCTGGAAAAATTAATGTTAAATTGTTTTGCTGGCCAGTGAGATCAAACAACGATAAGACACCACCATCTCTTGGTGATCTGTGATCTTGGTATCAGAGCCGAAGGTGGATATATCTGAGCTTGGTGAGTATGAGAGCTAGAATTCGCATGAAGAGTTTCCATAGATGGTGAGGCTACTGAAGAGCAGACCAAGTTGAAGAAGAATCGACGGCGACAATGTAGAATTCTCAATTGTAAAAACACAGTCATTCTAGCTTTCTGGAGGTCCCTTGCAGATTTATCCTATTTTTTTTCCTGAAAAATAGGTCTTGGGATAGAGCCTATATCTCCTAACCCATGATGTAGTTTGAGAAACTAAAGGAGGTTTTTGTAGGAAATTATGTCTTGAATAAAAACCTCTCTTGGTTTTTTGAAACATATCCCCCGCTGTCCAGAAACTGCGTTTGAAAAAAATGTGTAAAACAGGAAAACTCAGTTTTCTGAAAATATGGCTTCAAAGAAAGCCTTGTATCTCCCAACTGATAACACCTTTGAGAAAAGTGAGAGAGGTTATTGTTATTTGATATGTTTGTGAAAATAACCTCTCTCAGTTTCTTAAAATACCGTTCTGTTTGCTCAGAAACCTCCTTTGAAGTTGACTGCCCAAAACCAAAAAACAGAGTTTTTGCTTCATAACTTTTAGCAGTTTCGTAGCGCTTTCTGCCTTTTTTACACTGGATGCGCTACGAAAGTAGGGATTCTTGGCTTATTAGGCAGTTTTGGCACAAAAACTTTGGGAAATGAAATACAAATAGAAAATGATGAATGTTTGACATGAAAGAACTTTAAAGAAGGCTTTATTTGAACCTTAGGATGAGCTTTAAACTATAAAAAATCTAAAACCTTCCCTTGATCAAACCTAAATTGACTCCTAAAACCCTATTTTGATCCTGAAATTTTGTAACCTTGTCAAAATGATGTTTTGAAATTTTTTGGGTGATAACACCATCGATGAGTACGCCATAGGGCAACTGAAGGTGAACGATGGAAAGAAGCTTGTTTTTGCCACGAAAGAAGGCTTGAAGCTCGACAAGACGAATGAGGATAAAGAAGCAGAAATCAGAGAAGAGAGAGCGTGTTGATTTTATTTCAGGCATGGGAAACTGTAAATATGCATTCAACAAGCAGAGCAGTGACGCCGACAATCATTTCGACACCTGTCGTGAAGCACCTCTGACAGGACCTTGGAAGATGTTGGATCATTGACTAGTATGGGTGCTGGAAAAAAAAAGGCAGGGCAATCGAAATAATAGATGACACAAGCCAGCACAGCACGTCGAATGAAGAAACAAAGCATGATAGGTGATTGATAGAAGAACAAGATGCTGCCTATCAAGCTGCACTTGAAGTTGACAGAGCAAGAGAGCCACAGAGGTAGGCAGAGGCTCTGGTAAAAGCTGCAAGGGAAGCAACTAAGAGAGAAGATGCTATGCAAAGGCGGTGTTGTTGGCTTTGAAGCGATAAAAGTTGCGTGGAATGAAGATGTATCAAGGATTGCACAGCTGTGGAAATGTTGATGGATGTTGCAGTGGGCTGGAGCCTCAAGAACGAGTGGGGATGGAATGGTTCGCAGGAAGTGGTGGGCATGTAGTGCAACATGTGATCAACAAAGCCTTCACGAAGAGAGGGCTAGCAAGTGAGCTGAGGCCCAAAAGCGGAGGTACCTGCAGCTGGTGGATGCGCTGGAGATGATCATGGCAATGGTCAATCTGGTTAGTTGAGGCCTGAGGAGGATTTATTGTTCACGATTGATTTGACCTATAGTTGTGCACGAGAAGAAAAAAATGATTAGTGGTTGCTTGCTAGTTTAGTGCGTCGGAGCGAGAACATAAAAAATGGCTGGAAAGCATCAGGCTCAGAGAGTGCAAAGGATGGATTAGGTTGAGCAGGCAGAGCCCTTACCACTAAGAGAGACCTGCGACACATTTGTTGTTTCAGAGATCCACAAATGTCAATACATCTTTTGGTTCAGGAGTGCGTGAAAATGGGAAGAGAGTCAATACATAATAAAATGGCTCCTTGCAATAGGCTCAAATGGAGTGTGATGTGAAGGCGAAGTCTTGATGGCCTCATTCAAGACTCAAGGCAATGGTAGAGAGAGTTTTGGTTGGACAAAGAAAAAGAGACAAGTTGAAAATGATGCAGGGAGATGAAAAGGAGTCGGACTGAGTGTGTGGAGAGCACATATCAAGGTGTGGATATGATGAGATATAAGGATAGAGGTCAAGTACCGAAAAAAAATCCTAGGTCAAGGTATGGATCGAGCAAGATAAAGAAATCGAGACAGTGGTTGTATGGATGAAAAGAATGAAGATGGAGTAAAGAGTGTTGAAGTTTAATAAAGGAGCTAGTGTGTGTGATGTGTGACCACGGATATTTTGGTCCAAGGCATTCCCTAGGAAGTTATAAGACTTAATGTTCAACCAGACATGTTACGCAGGAACACACATAGTTATAAGGCCTTAAGAGTTTGCTCAGATCTACATGTAATGCAGTTGTGCATGGAATTATCAAGCTATGGAATGGACCACTTGGAGAGGCACTAGGGTGGTAGGTGTACCGATATCCTGGCTTGAGGGGGAAATGTGAAAACTCAAATGAGAAGGTTGATGATTGGGACCAGGTCAATCCTCCAGATTCAAGTTGAAGGGGGGGATTGTTAGGGTTGTTTGAGTAAACTTTATTTGGTCAAGTTACGGGTGGTTTTGAGTTCTAGCTATACAAGCACCCACGGTTTTTCCCATGGTATTATCTCCTATTGTAGCCTATTTAAAGATTGGAAAATTAATGTTAAATTGTCTTGGCCATTGAGATCAAACAATGGTGTCTTTAGAACCGACATCTCTCTTGGTGCTTTGTGATCCTAATAGGTCTGCCCTTTTTTCTTTTTAATTCTTGATTTCTTTTGTTTTGGACTTTTTGGGGATCAGACAATCGTCCTCCTTGTGGATGTCTCCCAATTGACGAGATGTTCCAAAATGGGGGGGACACACCAAGGAATGTTCCATCTTTGTTTGAGTGTACTTGCATTGGGCCATCCCGTTTTTGGAGTACCCACTTCGGGGGCATAGAAAATTTAGGAACTAAATTTGTATGTTTTTATTATTTATTTATTTTTAAAAATAATTTATTCAAATTTTATAGAATAAATGTATTTAGTTTATAAATTATTAATTTTTTTTAGAAACTATATAAAATTGTTAGAAATTTGAATATTTTTATAAAAAATTTCCAAACATTTTAGCATTGGTATTTTAAGAATTAGTAAGACTTACCAATATTTCCAGATTTCAGAAAAAATAAGAATTGTTGAAATTTTTTTTTATATAGAAGTCATTAATAATAACATGCTTAAGGAGAATCGAACTTTTCTCCTAAAATATAAATAATATTTAAGGAAAATCAAGCTTTCATCCTAAAATATGGATAATAATGTAATAATTAAAGCTACTTATTTGGCCGAAACTATATGAGTGTGTAGTAACGATGAGTCTTGTTTTAAATTCTAATGCATATCAAATAGTACCATTAAAGTATAATGAATGGAAGTCTGTTAACTATGCCTTATTAAGGAAGTTTCTTGGACATCACGGGGAAAATGTTAAAATTGTTTTTGTATTGAATTGGTAAATTATACTGTAGGGACGAGTCTCACTTCTTGTCCCTAAGATGTATGCTTCTTTACGTATTCTCTGTTGTTTAGTGATGTAATATAAAATGCGCTAAATCCTTCGCCCTACGATGTATGCATCTTGATGTATTCTCAATTGTTCAGTGGTGTAATACAAAATGCGTTTATATATGTGTGTATATTATCCATTTTGCATTTTAAAAGCTAGAGCCAGTCGCTGCTTTATGTTTCATGGCATCCTCTAAAGTGTAAAAATTATTTTGCTCACATATTTTTGTGTCATTATATTTATATTGGTCTGTTCCTTTCAGGTTTGGGCTTCGAAGTGGAATGAAAGAGCGTATTTTAGTACACGAAAGGCAAAAATAGATCATAGTGACCTTTGTATGGCTGTTTTGGTTCAAGAAATAATCAGTGCAGACTATGCATTTGTCATTCATACTACTAACCCATCAACAGGAGACTCATCTGAGATTTATGCCGAGGTAGATTCTGACATCCAAGAAATAGTTCTCTACAAATTTGTATTCAGACCTTGCTGTAATATGCTTATCTTTCCCTCATCTGGTTGTTGGCCTCTAGATTGTAAAAGGTTTGGGAGAAACACTAGTTGGGGCCTACCCTGGTCGAGCTATGAGTTTCGTTACTAAGAAGTCAGACTTAAATCAAGTCAAGGTGAAGCTTTGATACGTTACCACGCTGACAACAACATATTTTGGGTTCCTTTTTTAGTTCTACTTGGTGTGGGATCTTTTTCTCATTACTTTCTTTCCAGGTATTGGGTTACCCCAGCAAACCGATAGGACTTTTCATCAGACAGTCTATAATATTCAGATCTGATTCAAATGGTGAAGATCTAGAGGGTTATGCTGGTGCTGGTCTTTATGACAGGTGAGTATGCTTCGTCTATTTCTGATATACGATTTATATGGGATCCTGATGTAGTGTTCAAAATGACCTTTATTTTCTCATCTTGTTGGAAAAGATATATTTTACACCATATTTCCTGATATTAGTTGGTAGATTTGTCCTGTCAACAACAGAAACGAAGGCAATTTGTATTTGATTGTTTTTAGATTCCAATCAAAAAATGCAATTATAGATGGAAAAGATGACTATCAACATTTATAGATTAATGCAATGGGAAATGATATACAGTTTCAGACAATTATCAGATCTCATTCTTTCTGATTGATGTTCAAAAAACACTTATAATTTGAACACAATGTCAGGCTATATACATTCCGATGTGGATGCCGTTACCATATGTGTCTAGAGAATTTTGTCATCATGAGGCTAGAGAAAACACTAACATTTTCAGTTCATATCCTATTTGACATATGTTTCGTCTCATCGGCACTCGTCTTGATATTCAAAATATTTATGTTAATACAGATAATGAATTTATATTCTGATATTGGGGTTTTTCGTGTCAATTTTTCCAGTGTTCCCATGGATGAAGAGGAGAAAAGAACAATTGATTATTCCTCAGATCCACTTGTCGTGGATCACAATTTTAGGCGGTCCATACTATCAAAGATTGCTCAAGTTGGACATGCAATCGAGGAACTTTATGGATCTCCCCAGGATGTTGAAGGTGTAGTAAAAGATGGTGAAATCTATGTTGTGCAGACCAGGCCTCAAATGTAAAGGATGCATCCAAGGAATAAAATTATCCACTAATGAGAAATATAACATGTAGTCTGAGAATGCCCTCCCTTTATCTATTCAGGTATTTATTAACTCAGAAGCTTGGATTCTGGGATGCTTTCTGCTATAGCAGAGCTTGCAATTTATGAGTGGCAGTCGTTTCCATCGATGCAGAGGCATTGTATGGCAAACTCTCCACTTTACATTTGTGCCAGCTTTGGGCATTCGGCCCTTCAAGATTACTCCTAGAGCATATTCATGTTAGTGATATGCATAGGCTGTGCGATTTACCACTTCACTATAGCATATTCATGTTAGTGATATGTATAGGCTGTGGGGTTTACCACTGTAAGTGGTTATCTTGTTCTGAAGCTTTGGAACTTTCCCTGCAGTTCAAGCAGGGAAGCAGGGAAAATATTCCTTATCATTTTATCTAGAATAGATAGAGAGGGACGGATAGAGAAAATAATTGCAATTAATGGGGTGGTATTGAATAAATCAACATTGGCTAGTTGCAGTAATTAATAAATTTTCAAATCTTTGTAGAATTTTCTCACATGAAGAGGAGAACAATGGCGTTTGACTTTTTTCTTGTTTCAGCCTATTCTCATAATGTAATGGACTTCATAATGTTTGGAAATATTGTTGTTGCAAATATTACCACGTAAGTTCAAAGCCTTTGCTATAAAGCAAATTAAAGCCAATAATTGAAGGTTGAGTTCCGAAAGGAACTGATGTCCTTATAATTTTACAAGGCAAATGCCCAGTTATTACAGGAATCCATGAAAACCATCAGTCTTGACATGTATTATTATAATATTATGAGCATAGACATTAATATCCTTGTACCTCTCCTTCAAATGATAGTCCATAAAATTAGCCCAGCTGAGGCATCCCAATTGGTGATGCTGGAGTTTGGAGTTAGCGAGGACGTTGGTCCCCAGATCCCGGGTTCAAGTCCTCCCTGGGTGAAAAATGTATGCCAAGTGAACAAAAAGTGTACGAAATGTAATCATGCATGGTTCTTACGAAAAAAAAGTGTGTTATTCAATGCCATGAGGATTGGATATTTTTTTGTTTGTGTGTTGGAGTTGTTACATTAGATGATTTTTTTGTTTGTGTGTTGGAGTTGCTACATTAGATGATAATTATCATAATAAATTGATTATTTTTTTGTTATACATATATACAGTCTCTGCATTTCTAGAAAGATTTTTAAATTAATTTGAATGCTTACTTTGTATTAAGACCACCAAGTTTAAATGCTTGTTTTGGATTAAAACCGCTAAGTTGACATAGGTTTCGTAAGGATGAAACCACAGACCGATAATCATTTGAAAGAAAAACCAGAGATGACACCAGAACTTGAATGCTATTTTAATTATTCATTTTATTTCTTTCAACTTTCTTCACCGATTTCTTTACCCACTCTTTGGATGTAACGATGGGTCCACATTAATATTGACATTTAGTTACTATATTGAGAAGCATGCTCTATGATTGAAATGTAGTTATTATATTGAAAAGCATGCTCTATGATTGAAATGTAGTTATTAAGATATCATCATTTATGAATAGAATAATGAAAGAGTTCCTTTTAGGCTTTTACCAATGTGTCTTGATTTAGTTGTGAAGTTGATGGAATATTGAGTTATAGACTCGGACTCATTTTTTTTTTTTTTTGTGATTTTCCTCACTAAAATAGCATATTAACAAAGAGGGCTAGGTACAAGTTTTGTATGTAATACTATCTACTAAATAATTTTTCAAGAGAGGACAACAATTTTTTTGTTGTTGTTGTGATTTTCCTCGCTAAAATAGCATATTAACAAAGATGTAATATTATCTACTAATTAATTTTTCAAGTGAGGACAAAGTAGCATATCCCCAAAGGGAAATAACCAGTAATAAACAGAAAATTGCCAGACAGATATAGAAAATACAATGCTGAACCAGATCACTGAACAATTGCACATAGGATTCCAGAAAACTGAGCCATTTTATTAATCTGAAAGTACATAGAGAGGAGTACAAGAAAATCAGAGTAGTGCACCTATCCTTGCCCTAGGCAAGTGGAGACCCTCTCAAACAGAATAATGGCTGCAACAAGGACAGCGTTCTAGCTGCTCTGAAGACTGAAGACTGGAAAACAGCTGATCTCAACTCCAAAACCCTCACCAATGGGAAACGCTGTCTCTGCTAGTGACAGCGCAGAAACAGATGAAGCACTAGGCACCAAAAACCCCAGACAGATAGATCAGCTCCTGAATGCTAGGAAAACGCTGTTGAGCCCTCTCACACAAGCCTGCTCCTCAGATCAGCGTCCTACCTGGTGGATCTGCCTCCTGAATGCTCAGATCTGCTGGATCTGAAGCCTCCAATCAGATCTGCGTCCTATCCCTCCTGATCTGCGTCCTCCTAGATCAGATCTGCTACCAACCCTTCAGATCTATGCTGGATCTGACAATATCTCTTCAGATCTGCAACCCCCAAGGCTGGATCTGATGTTATCTCTTCAGATCTAGGCTAGATCTGCCAATATCTCCTCAGATCTGCAATCTCCCAAGCTGGATCTAGTGCTATACCTTCAGATCTGCACCATACAGAACTAGATCTGCAAATATCTGCTCAGATCTACCCTCTCCAAGGCCGGATCTATCAATGTGCCTTCAGATCTGCGTCCTCCTCTTCAGAACTGGACAGCGTCCTCACTCCAAGACTGATCTGCGTCCTTCCTTCTCCTGGCCAGCGTTTTCTCTGCTCAGATATGGACTGCGTCCTCCCTGGAACAGCGTCCTCACTCTCCTAGGCTGATCAGCGTCCTCTCCTCTCCTGAAACAGCGTCCCTCCTCCTCAGAACTGCGCAGCCACAAGAGGGCTTCTTCCTCTCTAATTCTCCTGCTGAAAAGTGCTACCAAGTCCCGCTGAAACTGAAGGGTGTTACTCAGAAAATATCCTTACTAGGGCGGGCACTCGAAGTCCCCCGAAGCTAAGGGTGAAACCAGAAATAACCTTACCAGGGCAGGCACTCGAAGTCCCCCGAGGCTAAGGGTGAGATCTCCGACCGGAGACACTTGGTTGCACTAAACAGTGCTGCAGACCGACTAAACAACCGGCGTGCTGAAGCAGACAGAAGTCTAGCTCTCAATAATAATATCAAATCATCAATGATCCAAATGAGGTGAGAACCTCTCCTTTTATAATGCCAAACTCCCTCCAAAACTTAACTCTCCTTTGACCTGCGCAGTTTACTTTGGGTCAGCGTGAGGCCTCCCCTCATATACGTGTGGACCCCCAAGGCCCCTTCTTTAAGTTATAACGTTAATCAACTAGGAAAACACTTTATTTTATAAAGTGAGGTGACTAAAGTGAGGTGACCCCTCTTATTTCTCACTTTATTTATTATTTCCAACTAAAGCGGCAAAATTAAACAAAAATGAGATATTCCAATTAGCAAGGCTAATTGGGAATATTACAATTGCCAATTTTGGCATCTAGTTGTACTCAGAGTATTTCACTACTGCTTAATAATAAAACCCTCATATGCTGCATTGATATTCCCAAGTTGGTTTTTTCGGGGACTTTTGTCCAAAAATAATTGTGTAAATTTTATGTGTCTATGTTAGCATTTCTTCTTGTGTTTATTCTTCCGCAATTTTTTATTTCTGAATGTTGTAGTGTATTTATTTCGATATTTGTCGTAGCAGATAATTGTTAATTAATTAACAATTAGGAGAAATAATTTCAGTTTTTGCAATAGGATTCCGGTTTGGAATTTTCACATGGTATCAGAGAGTAGGTGATCAACCGATGAGCTTATTAGCGAAGACCGAAAGAGTTTCGATGTTCAGTGTGGACAACAAATCAAAATTCCCAAGGGACAACGCAATCACTTTGCCAAGAGGCCAAGTCACTCGAGGAGGTTCGATTTTTTTTGAGAGAGCGACAAAAAAAATCGATCTATCTAGATCAAGTAGCTCTAGAGGCAGAGGCAGCAACCCAGTATTTTCGCAGAGCAGATCTCTAGTTGGATGCAGTAGTTTTGCATCAGTTTGCTAGAGCAGAGCTAATTTCAGATGGAAGAAAGAAGAGCACAAACTGAGGGAAAATTTTCCTCAGGGAACTTCTAGTCTCAGGAATTTTTATTTCCCTTGTAGAGCAACAGTGGTTGTGAGCAAAGTCTCTCACCCTAGAAGGGAGTGTGAATCGCTGAACAACAGCTGAGCAGAAGGGAAGAGATTTTCAACATTTGTTGAGGTGGCCATTGCTGGGCTTCGAGATTAGGATAGGTTGGATGGTGCTTCCAAATATGCCATCTAGAAGGCAAGGATCTCCTTCCTTCTAGATGAGTTTGATCTCAACGCATATATCGATAATGTAGTGGCAGTTCCCATGGATGCAGATCAACTAAAGGAGTACATAAGGGAGATGGCGTGGGCAAAGGGATTGATCCTAGATGGAGTTAGGGATCATGTGGTCTCGCATATCGTTGGAAAAGATACTGCCAACCAAATGTGGGATGTTCTGGCCTCGTTGTATCAGGGTACTTCCGAGTGGCAGAAGATGTACCTCGAGGAAAAGTTGAGATGCATCTAGATGCAGAAATGGGAAGGCATAAACCCTTCCCTCACCAAGATTCAAGAAGTTCGGGATCAGTTGCTGGTTGTTGGGGCAATGCCTCAAGCTTCAGAGCTGCTGTGATTGGCGCTCAATAGTGTCTCAAAGGATTGGAAAGTCTTTGTCCAAAGTATATTGGGCAAAGAAATGCTACCAGGATGGGACAAAATGTGGGCCGACTTGTAGCAAGAAGAGATGAGGTGAGCTCTTTTGAAGAGCTCCATCAATGGCAACAACAGGGGAATGAAGAAGGTGAAGGAGGAGAATGTGGCCCTCACATCAATGGGTCCTAGTCAGGGACAAGGAGAGCAGAGAAAGAAGGACCTATCGTAGGTCAAAGGCTTCATGTTTGGTGAGCTAGGCCACTACAGTGCCCAGTGTCCTCTTAGGAAAGACAAGGAGGAGAAGCAGGACTAGCAGGCAGCTTCAGCAGAGATCGATAAACTTTCCTCTAGGCTGGAGGAAGACTTCGCGATGTTCGCCAACATGCCTCCAGGAGTGAGGTGGGGTGACTTGGTTTTGTAGCCCTAGAGGACTACAGCTGGGCAGGATGCTTGAGGAGTCCATCCCTTGGATCAGTTTCTGGCTATGAGGGGTCCGTTGAGAATTTGTAGGGTTTGAGATTAATACAAAAATTATCTTCTTGATAATTGCTTGTGAGCTTGCTTATGTATTCTCTTCTTTAACTTAGTTCATCTTTCATCAAGTCAATTACCAAAGTACTTAGTCAAATCTAGAGATAGGATTATTTTCACTTGTAACTAAATATCTTTAAATGTAGTTAGGAAGGTAAATCTCTGATTTACCTTCCTCACTTTCTACCACTTTTAGATCAGCCTGTCTTCTTACAATCACTGTCTTGACGTTGGCAAATTCCTTCAATAAATACTTTAAATCTCAAATATATTTGCACTATACCCTTCTGCACCTATCCGCAATCCAACTCCTGTATTGTTTGCAATCTGTACTCTGTACCTTTAGCAATTTGTACTCCTGTACCTTTCACAATCTGTACTCCTATATCCTCAACAATTTATACTCTTGTACCTTTCGCAATTTGTACTCCTGTACCTTCTGCAATTTATACCCTTCAATCTGCACTAAACTCTGTCCTTAGATCCACACCTTTTTAACCACTATAAAACCTTAGACAGATCCGCAATTATTGTCTCTTCTACGCAGCATATGTAAGGGTACAAATAGTTGTTCCTGCCAGATAATAAGCCGACCTTCCAGCCATTATGTAGGCCGACTTCCACACAGTTTGTAGGCCGACTTCCTTGCATCAAATACACTTATCTTCAACGTTGAATATGGGTAGTCTTGTGGTCGTTCTTCTGCATTGTCTTGGAGGATATTCTTCCATTTACATGACTCTTAATTACACTTTTGTTCATAAGACAAATCCTAATAGATAAGAAGAAGAAGTCTATAGACCTATACAAATCTTGCTCATGAAAACCATGAAGCAAGTAAAACAAAAACACATTTTATTATTTTTGACCTCTTCTTTACATAAGTACATAATTACATAGTTAACATGAAGTCTGCCCTAGTTACACTTTTCAACAGGGTCCACAGTGTTCAGTAACCGGATGGACCAGTGGTAGTTGGTGCAGTCAGATGCTGGGGAGTGCATTGTAGAGTTTCCAACAATGCAGTTGGCAGAGTGCAGAGTCGTCAACAACACTGAGTCTTCAATGGACAATGCAATAGCTAGTAACAGTCAGAAGTCGGGTGATAGATGCATCATTCTGAACACAATTGGTTCAGTATTTCAGATATGTCTAAGTTGCAGATGTTGTAGTTGCAATAGCAGCAGATGAGAGGGAGTTGCAGTGTAGACGTAATGTTGGTAGCAGTTCAACAGGGTCAACAACAACACAAATGCAGCTCATATCGTTGTTGTGCAGTGGTTGGTGGGCAGCAGTAGCTAGACATCAACAACGTGACAGGGGATGATGCAGAGGCAAGGTGTTGTGGTAGCAAGTGCAACACTAGAACACATTCCATTTTAAGAGGGAGTGTTAGTTTTTGTAGCATCATATGTGTTCTAGCCATAAAATTTTGTGGAGAGGCTAGAATACAGGAGATCTCGAAAACCCAGAAATCGTTTCTGAAATTCCTCCTAGAAGTGACTTAATTAGATTATTAATCAGTTTTAAATATATCTGAAGTCTAAACTTAGGGAATATGGCTCATTAATCAAAATTTATTAAGTCAATGCGTGAATAATCTAGAAACTCACATGGACCGACTTCAAGTTAATCCTAGCCATTGATTAAGATTTAATCTTCGTTATTGGAATCCCAACACAGGATTATAAGAAGAAGTCAATGGACACTTGGAGAATACACTTGAGAGGTTCAATTTCATGAGTAGATCAAATACCAGAGTAGCAGTAGTCGGTTGCCAGAGAGAGAGCTAGTGAGATTGAAGCAATGAGGAAGAGGGGCAAAAATAGTGAAGTTGGAGGAAGAATTCCAGATCCAGTGAGTGCATTTGCAGAGAGGCAGAAGATCCATAGAGAGGTTGACGCAGAGGCAATGCAGTAGCCTCTAGAGGCAGTTTCGATTCTGCTGGGGAAAGACGAGTTTCAGTGCCATAAGTTGGACAAAGGTTCCAAAGGCCTGGAGAGATATTTTACCATAAAACAAAAATCCAGGTGGCTTGAGGAGAAGCTATTTCGAACTGGCAGAAGGGACTGCGCTAGTGTGACACTGTAGCTACGCAGAGCTTGTTTGGACGACTCGCCTAGAGCTAAGGTCAAAGCCCAGATTTTCCTGTGGAGTGAGGAAATTTCCTCACTAGATTTTTCTTTCCACTATTTCTCTGTAGGATTTTTCCAGTTTCGGCATCCAGTTGTGCTCAGATTATTTCACTGTTGCTCAATAATAAAACCATCATCTGTTGCACCAGTTTTCCCAAGTTGGGTTTTTCCAGGGAATTTTGTCCAAAAATAATTATGTAAATTTTATGTGTGTGTGTGTTAGCATTTCTTCCAACATTTATTCTTCTGCAATTTTTTATTTGTGAAGGTTGTAGTGTATTTATTTCGATATTTTTCATAGCAGATAAATTGTTAATTAATTAACAATTAGGAGAAATAATATCAGTTGCTGCAATAGTATTTTAGTTTGGAATTTTTACAGAATCATTATTTTCATGATGGTTGATTGGACTTTTTTGTTTTGTGAGGTGAGGTTCTGATAGTTTTAAGAATCCTTTCTCTTTTGATAGGTTTCGGTGGTGATGATCCCACCCTAGCCAATCCTTTCTTTTCTCTCATTTATTTGGCACAATTTTCTGAGGCACTTTCATCTAGTTTTTGCATTCAAGGAAAGAAATTTGTTGGGCTATTGGCTTGGAAAGTATTATGTGGCTTATGTGGCATGAACCTAGGGCAACAAGGAAATTGGAGAAGCAACGAGCTAGGTTTAAACATTTTGATTAAGGTAGCAACCTCATTTCCAACAAGGAAAATTTTAAGGACATAAATTTATCTTAAAGTTTAGAAGCATTGGCAAATCTTACTAGTCCCTAATATGCAAATTTCAAAATTTGGGGATATTTTTTGTAAAAATACTTATATTTGTAATATTTTCTAATATTCTATATGAAATTTTGGTGATTTTTTAGTTAAAACAATTTTTTACTATAAAATTTGGGCGAATGACTTAGAAAAAATGGAAATTGGCAAATCCTTTTTTTTGGAAAAAACATGGAAAATTAGCCCACTTGCGAATAGTAGCCCCTAAATTTTTCCCTGTTTTCCAACCTTGTATGTTGAACTATTGATTGAGGGAAGATGAGGGAAACAAAAGTCATTCTGTTCATTTCTAGGGCAACGACACCCTTGACTAAGCTACAAAGGGATTGTTCAATGGATTTAATGGCTAGTTAGTGTAATTATAGGGTAGTGGAGCCCTCCCTTTGCCATCACAATCTCTCCGGGTGACTTCTGTGGAAGAAAAGAAGCCTTTTAGGTTGAATTAGGACTGCGATTTCATCATTAGAAATATTGTCAACAACAAATCAAGCCCTTGTAATAACACAAAGATTTGAAGCCTGGTTGTGGTAGCAAGTTAGCGATTGGGATCCTAATTGTTGGAAATACTAAGAGGGGGGTGAATCAATATTTCCTTCTTTTTTACAATTGGTTAGTTAATCTTTAAAAATTTAGAGCATTAGATTAGAACATATAACAACATTACATCAAAGATCAACACACAAAATATATTTTCTCAACAAGTGTTCGATTATATATGATGTACATACAAATTTACCAGATGAAATCGGAAGGAAGTACAAGGCTCCCCAAGGGTTTTACCAGCAAAGCTAGAAGGAAGAAAGTGCTCCTTGAAAGGGTGTGGGCTCCCTTACGAGGGACAATGGCCCAATTACAACCGCCCTCTCTCAATCCCATTGTTGCCACTGCTCCTACCATTTCCACTCACTGTTGTAGTTGCTCCCACTCACTATCACTGTTGTCCATTTTCTCTCTTACTTCTATTCACCACTAATATTGTTATCACTGCTTCGATCCATCACTATTGCCATGCACCTCTGTTGCTATCTTGTTGCTAAACAACCTGCCTGCTACCACCGGTATTCAATGTTGTTAATGTTGTCACTCACTGCTACCTCACCTGTACTACCGCTCACTATTGCTCAAAGATCAACACACAAAATATATTTTCTCAACAAGTGTTCGATTATATATGATGTACATACAAATTTACCAGATGAAATCGGAAGGAAGTACAAGACTCCCCAAGGGTTTTACCAGCAAAGCTAGAAGGAAGAAAATGCTCCTTGAAAGGGTGTGGGCTCCCTTACGAGGGACAATGGCCCAATTACAACCGCCCTCTCTCAATCCCATTGTTGCCACTGCTCCTACCATTTCCACTCACTGTTGTAGTTGCTCCCACTCACTATCACTGTTGTCCATTTTCTCTCTTACTTCTATTCACCACTAATATTGTTATCACTGCTTCGATCCATCACTATTGCCATGCACCTCTGTTGCTATCTTGTTGCTAAACAACCTGCCTGCTACCACCGGTATTCAATGTTGTTAATGTTGTCACTCACTGCTACCTCACCTGTACTACCGCTCACTATTGCTTCTGCTACTACAATGTATTGCTGCATATGTCACTACTATACTGTCATTGCCATGCATGTCATCACTTTTACTGCTGCCAACAGGGTAAGGTCACTACTATCAAGATCATCAAGGCTATTTTTGTCATAGTCACAAAATCACTGCCAAAGTTTTATCTCAGATTCTTGCTCAACTTAGTGACAAGTCTACCATCAGTCTTATGCCACTGCTCAACAATAAACTTTCAACAACAAATCAAGCCCTTGTAATAGTGCAAATATTTGTAGCTTTCTTGTGGCAACAAGTTAGTGATTGAGGTCCTAATTGTTGGAAATACTGAAAAGTGGGTGAATCAATATTTCCTTATTTTTTACAATTGGTTAGTTAATCTTTAAACATGCAGAGCATTAGATCAACACGCAAAATATGTCAAAGATCAACATTACATCAAAGATCAACACGCAAAATTTATTTTCTCAACAAGTGTTCGATTATGTATGATGTACATACAAATTTACCAGATGAATCTAGAAGGAAGTACAAGACTCCTAAGGATTTTACCAACAAATCTAGAAGGAAGAAAATGCACCCTGAAAGGGTTTGGGCTCTTATACAAGGGAAAATGGCCCAATTACAATCGTCCTCTCTCAATCCCACTGTTGCCACTCACTGCTGTTGCTGCTACCACTATTGTTGTTTCTCCCACTCACTGTCACTTTTGTCCACTGTCTATGTTATTGTTATTCACCACTATTGTTGTTATCATTGTTGCCATGCACTTCTGCTACTATCTTATTGCTCAAAAGCCTGCCCACTACCACTTCTTTTCAATGTTGTTAATGTTACCACTCACTATTACCTCAACTGTATTACTGCTAAGTGTTTCTTGCACTGCTACTATCTATTGTTGCATATGTCACTACTATATTGTCATGCCATGCATGTCATCACTGTTAATAATGTCAACAAGATAAGGTCATTGCAATCAAGATCATCAAGACTGTTGTTGTCACAGTCACAAGATCGCTACTATCTTATTGCTCAAAAGCCTGCCCACTACCACTTCTTTTCAATGTTGTTAATGTTACCACTCACTATTACCTCAACTGTATTACTGCTAAGTGTTTCTTCCACTGCTACTATCTATTGTTGCATATGTCACTACTATATTGTCATGCCATGCATGTCATCACTGTTAATAATGTCAACAAGATAAGGTCATTGCAATCAAGATCATCAAGACTGTTGTTGTCACAGTCACAAGATCACTGCCAAAGTCTTATCTCAGATTCTTGCTCAACTTAGTGACAAGTCTACCATCAATCTTATGCCACTGCTCAACATTAAACTTTCAACCTCTTTCAATCATATATAGCCTCATTCATACTTCCTCAGTAATACATCAGTGATCATGAAAAGTCCAGGCTTTCAAGCAACATTCAATTAATGTCAAGAATATATTATTACTGTCAAATGACCATTTGTTATATACTGCAATACATAAGGTCACTTCCACATCACTATACGTCAAGGTTATTCAGGAACTGTGCAATCATGCCATAGTGTATCTCACTCACTTCCACTTGCTACCACAAGAGTCTTACCATTTAGAATATATATATATCCGTCACAAAAGTTGTATTAAGTAGTATATTGTCAAGGTAAGGTCACTGTTATGTCATTGTCTATGTCATGTACTAAATCATAGGAACTTTATCATGGAGATACACTTGGTGTTAGAAAATAAGAAAGGCTGAAAGATTTTCTTATGTTGATAATTACTTGTGAACTCTTAGTGTTCTTATTAACTTTTATATGTTCTTCCTTTGTCTTTGTTTCATTAAGCAATTACCAAAAACAAAACACGAAGACTAATGGACACCAGATGTAGGCACTCAGCCAGAGCTGAAACCCCTATATAGGGAAAAACCAAGTCGGTAACTCTTCATTCAATAGATTCAAAATGAGGCAGACCAAGACCTTAGACCCAAAGACCTTCCTCCTCCACCAAGTCAACCTTCCAATATGATTCAACACACTTTAATAGTATCTTCTTGTCCAACAACTTCAACCCAACAACAATCCAGAAATTTAGACTTCCTAGCTATAGAACTTTGACCCCCAACTACAAGATTTCGGCCCAAATTCAACACTGCAGTTTTCAGCCCTTCCAGTAGCTTCATAGCTTCACATGTGTGTGTGCGTGAGAGAGAGAGAATTTTGACGTCTTAAGCTTGAGAGAGAGACCTCCTCCTTCTCTAGCCTTTTCTTTTTCTTCTCTTGACTTTCACCCCTTTTCTAGCCCTAGAAGTTGCAGATCGAACTTGATGAGTGAGTGTGACAAATGAGGTCAAGTTGATGTATTTATATAGATGTTTCTACCCCTCAGATTAGGCCGACTTGTCCAGTTTGAGGCCGAATTGGTGGAGGCTTAAATGACCTATTTTACAATAAAATAAATTTCTTCTTTGACAAATAGAGCCCAAGAAGAGTATTTTACATTATGACATGGACAAGGATAGTTGACATAAACCGTAGAAGTTTTCAATGGAGGCTTTGACCTAAAAAACATTGACCCAAGCATGAAACCCATGCTTTAATGTGTCAATTTATTTAATAATAAAATTTCTTTTTCTTTCTTTTGATAAATATAACACATTATGACTAAAGTATAATTATGAAAACCAATACTAGTTACATTCTTCAAAACTCCCTCTTAACTAGGGAGATGTTCATAATTACATATATATAGAGGTGCAAGGAAGATCTCAAAATTAACTAGGAAGAATTCTAGCACACTCAATGCTACATACTAGATACTTGACCAAGGTATTATATCGATGGTGGGACTAAGACGGACTCAAGCTTTTAGCGACTCTAGGTACCATCATGCTTACTAGCTAACCATCAACCCAGAGATCTAGGTACGTATCCAAGGTTAGAGCTCCTTGACCAATGCCACCCTCCCTCTTCGAGATCAAGACATCAACACATAGGTCGACCAGATGTCCTCCCAAACGTCCACCATTAGATGCTTCGACTCTCCCTATCAAACTAGATATATCCATTTGTCCAAGCATGCTTCTAGAGTGTCCAACATTCTTATGGAGATATTTACCAGTACAAACGCAAACCCAAATCAATAATAACCTTTCAAATATACATACAAGTAAACATAAACCCTCGAGGTTCTCAATCATCCTGATGCCACTTAAATCAAGTTATTCATATGCAACTAGTCAAAAGCTTTTCTTCTTTCATTTCTTTAGTAACACCAATATGTCCTCAATATATTGTAGTACTTTCATTCATTCTCTGATTTCTTGTTCAAGGTATCCATCATGACTATCATAATATGCCCTCTCTCTTAACTTGGGGGATTTACTCTTTTCTTCTATCATGCTCCCTTTTAACTTAGGGAGATCAACAATTTTCCTTTTCTATAACCTCGAAGAATCTTCAACCTTCACGACATCATCAAGGTTATCTTGATCATTATCATCCTTATAGCTTCCTTCATCATGCTTATACGAACATATTTGTTATCTTGAAGATTATGTACCTGCAAAACTTTAATTGAAAGTACAACCGAATACAAACATACAAAAGCATGAAGTTAACTATATCAAAATCATGTTATTGTAGTGGAAGTATCAAAGCATTTAGACGTTAAATACCTAAACCTAGTTAGGTTCATGATCAATAAGAAACATACTTTTTATATACTATACTTTAACTTCTTACTATGGTTATTGACATAAACCCTAGACCACATCATCAACACTTAAAACAACTCAATCAAGATATTAGTTTCAATATATCTAGGGCCTCAATATTACTTTTAGAGATATATGAAATATTCTACCATGACATTGTAAACCCTAAATTCCATCTTCGAGACAAAGCCTTATATATCAGTGATTCAATAACAATTAATCATAGTACTATCTAAGGTTTCAAAAATATGGTTTTATAGGACAAACTTCTACTAGGGTTTGTAGCAAATCATAGATTTTATCATCAAAGCTAAATTATATCAAAATCAATATCACTATATTCTAGAATATCAATCTCTACTAGGACTTTGTTACAAACTTTAGAATTCACAAACTAACATATGAGCATCAACAATCAAGTTAGCATACTCACATATACATATCTAGGACGCATTTCACATCAATACACAAACATTAATACATCAATGCTAGAAATACAACAATTTTCATCAGGTCGGAGTTTCGATCAAACATATACATAGGGCTTCATTCCTAGGATCTTATTTCAGCTAATACAAGGGTCTTGCTTATAAACCTTAATTTACCAAACCCTAAAGTTCTAGGGTTTCAATACATAACATAGACATTAACAACAAACCTTAAAGAACTAGGGTTTCTATCATAACAATACTAAAACCCTAAACATCAAAAGAATAACATTTCTAGATCTCATTAACAACCCTAAGTAAGTAAGGTTTCATAATCAATATTAACATACCCTTAGGTCAGGGTTTTATAGTGAACCTTTTAGGGTTCCACAAGAATGATCAAATGATAATATAATGAGGGTAGATTCAATGTAATGATTAATCACCCTAATAAGGATCTTTACGATTCAAAGCCCCTAGACATAACGATGTCAATAATGTAAAGAAAATTTCAAAAAAAGAATGACCGTACCTTTTACATGAAGAGAACTTTATAACAAAGCTTATAGTTTGAGACATACCTTGAGTTGTTCCTTAACAAACCTTGTAAGACATTAATTTTGAAGGGTTTCCTTTGGAACAACTTATTCCATGCTTCAAGTTTATCCTTTGAAGTCTCCTCCATAACCTTTGTGTATTTTTCAATCTTTCCTACCACAGAAAATGTAAAGAAAATATTATTAACATAGAATACAAACAAATCTTGATATGAGAGGGAAACTAAAGATAAAAGAGGAAACATGAAATAAGCTACTTATCGTTTGGTAGAGTTGTGGAGGCTCCCTCTTAATGTAGTCCTTTTGAGGGATACCTACATCTTTCAAAATAATTCAAAAATGTTCTAACGAGACATGTTAGACCTACAAACTTTTGAAATCAGAAGGATATGTGATGGACAATATTCCCTAAAAAGTCCTTGTCCAATAGATTTTTTTATCTTGGATTCTTTAGACTTGTTTTTCTTAGGTGGAGCTTCATCAACAACATTCACATGTTCCCTTTCTCTCTTCTTATTACTTGGATTCTTTGGACAATGGCTTTTGTAGTGACCCATCTCGTGACAATAACAAAGTTACTGATAAAACGAGAACTATTGCCTCAAAATGAGAACTCTAGCAAAAAAACCCCCAAAAAAATGAAAAAACAGTCTGAAAATTGAAGTGTTGATTCTACATCCCTACATTTATTTATTTATTTTTCCGGGGTAAATTTTCAATAAAATTTTAAAATGATAGTAAAACCAATTTTTTTGGTGCAGAAAACACCCTGAAAGAAAAAAGTGTTGATGCTGGAATAACGCCTTTTTTTCGGGGTTAATTTTCAAAATTTTCAAGCATGACATTAAAGATAAAATATCACGTCTTTGAAAAACCTTAAAATTCCAACAATTTTCAGCCATGATGTTAAAGATAAAATACTTATAATTGTTTTCAACCATAGGATTAAAGGTACAATATCGTGACTTAGAAGAACTTTAAAATTTTGACAAATTTTCAACCATGGAATTAAAACCAAATATCACGACTACAAAAACCTTAAGTTTTCAATATATTTCAACCATAGCATTATGGAAAATTTTTATGACTAAAAAAAACTTTAAAAATGAACACATGAATTAAAAAGTTATTATAACAAGAGTAATTTATTTTTTAAATGTTAAAAGTATATCTATTTTAAAATCTTAGCCTAAAACAATTTGACACACTACAGTGAAAATTGAAAAATCAACCATCAAATTGACATGTAGTGTAAGTTATCTCGACCTATTGCTATGAAATCTTAAAAATCAATCATGAAATTGACACACTATGGGGGTAGACTTGATCCGTTATAATGAAAATTTTAAAATCAACTATCAAATTAACACATAATGGGGTCAGTTTGCTAGTCGATGATCGACACAGACCCAACAAAAGAAAAAAAGAAAATAAAAAATAAATAAAAATAAAAAATACAAAACAAAACAAAAATTAAAAGTAAAACAAAAAAAAAGTTTTTAAAAATAATAATTAATAAATAAAAAAAAATATAGTAAAACATAAAAGATTAAAAGTATAAAAAATGACAAAAGAAAAAATCAAACATAAAAAATCTATACAAAATATTTTCTAGAGAAATCACATAGAAGTTTTCAGGGACAACTTGTTTCGAAGAACTTGTTATGGTTTGTCAAAATTATTGAGTTAAAAGAAACACACTAAAAAAAATCAAGCATAAAAATTGTTTAAAAAAACAAAATTGACTAAAATAAAAACATAATAAGGAAAAATTAAAAAAATTAACATTAAAAATAAAGAATACAAAAAAAGGTTTAAGATAAAAAAAAACATTAAAATTTAAAATAAATAAATAAATAAACTCTTAAAAAAAAAATTAAATAAAAGAAGAAAAAATTTAAAATATTAAAAAAACACGTTAAAAGAAAAAATTAAATTAAATTAAAAATGATGATGATGGTTATTGTCTGTTAAGATCATTGTGGCCTATTAGACCTCAAGAGAGGAGAAAGAATCTAAGTTTGATACTTTAAAATCTTGTTTCTATGGTCAAAGGGAAGGGAAATAAGTTCTCCAAGATCGCTATAGGTGGGTTGGCTTAATAGGTCAAGAAGATTGGAACTGTGGCAGATGGTAGGGAATTGAGAGCGAATGTGAGTAAGAGTCGGGAAGTCTAAAAGGAAGTGATTTTCATCTTCCACCTGCTAAGGATAGCAAATCTGATAGATTCTATCGTTTCAAGGGTATTGGGAATAGACAACTGCCCGGTCTCACTCCAAAGCTCATGGGAATTAGTTCTTATCTTAGCGATGTTCATTTTTTTTCTTATTGCTCGACAACACAGAGAGATAATTCTGATTATCAAGGGTGGGGTTGATCACTTCTTTATAGTATCTTAGTTTCCATTTACCCTCCATCTCCTGATCCTCCCACAGCTTGTCCTTAAACTTGGAGGTAATAATATTTTTGATATTATATTTGCTTCTGATAATGAGCTTCTCCTTAATTCCCCAATGGTTGAGCCAGGATTGGGCATCTTTATGCCATCCGCGCTTGAGGCAAAGGTGAGGGTTTTGACTACAGTTAGAAGCAATTTTAGGGAGCTTTTTTTATTCCATGTTGTCAAGCTTCTTCTTATACATCAGATATCTAAACATAGCCGTACTTTCATGTTGGAAATATTGTCATTGATGGCAAAGGAGAAGATAGGAGCAGCACCTGAACTAATTCTAAGACAAAGGAGACAAAGGAGACATACAAGGAGCAGAGGAAGCAAAGGCAACAAATTGAAGTAGAGAAGAGGGGCACAGGGTTTTGGTGAGTGTGTAGTAGCATTTACAGGAGAATAGAGGGTTCTTAGTTGAGGCTAAGACACCCAAACTTGGGCTGGAAATTAGAGCACTTGTTTAAGTTGAAAAAGGGTTATAAGGCAAAGAAGAGGTGATTAATCTTGTTTAAGTTGAAAAAGAGTTATAAGGCAAAGAAGAGGTGATTATTGTGAAGATTGTGGTGATTAATCTCATTAATCGAAAGCGCAATGGAGAGAAAATTGACAAAGCTCTGTGGAAAAACACAGTAGAGCTGAAGATGGGATATGAAGCAGTTAAGACTGCCGAGGTGCCGAAGTGTAGAAACATGTTGGAGCCATGTGTTGCGGAAATTTAAGTTGAATGCGAAGTCAAAGAAGAAAGCAGAACCATGAGGTAACGGAACCATGCAGTAACAGTGAATGTGGTTTCGGGAATCCGCCGGTGGTTTTCGCAAAAGTTTTAAATGGTAAGCGGATTTCAAGAAAAAAATGCGATAAGGGTTCGTGTGTGACACGTGTCTTTAGCGGTTTCAGAATACAACCCATTTCGCAAAATATTTGCGCACTAAAGTGCTGCGGTGAAAAAATTGTGATATCCGTTGGATTTGGCATGTTGGGATGAGGTGTTGCGACCACCGTTGGATCACAAGTGAAGTAGCACGGGTGGAAGGTACGTTATAAAGTGTTGTGGGCCCAAATACATTATAAAATTGATGCGGTAGTTTGTTTTATATTGTGAACTGGAAGTGTGCATAAAGCTATGAGGCCGTATTACTTATTTGATAACTGGGTTGTATTAAAGAGTGAAATGAAAGTGTGGCAGTGAATGATTCTATGGTTTATTGGTTTATAAGCCTTAGAATTAAAGTCGACAAAATAGATTATTATAACCATTGGATTTAATTTATTAAAGCCCGAGTTACAATACAATGCCGAAAGTTAATTAATCCAAAGGTTTTATGTTAAGACTCTTAAAAAGTGCTTTCATGTGGAAATGAATTAAGGGAAAAGAATTATTTTGGATATAATATATGTTGCTGGAATCATAGTACAAGTGGGGTTTTAATTCAAGTCTTATTACATTCAGACTTCTATAAAGTGAGTGTGGGCATCAATTTTTATATACTGAAGTCTGGGTTTTAAGCCAAGTCCGAGTTATGTTTTAAGCCAAGGTCGAAGAGTCGTATAATTAAGAAAATGTGGGTCCGAATAGTATTCAGATTAATGAAAGCATGTTGACCATTATATTTGGGTATATAATCCATGGATGGAATGTTGAATTCAATTTCGTAAGGAAGGTTTATCATAAAGTTTTAAACCCCAAGTGTTGAAAGAGAAGTTCGCATATGAATTCATGAAGTGGGTTTAGACCATGGTTTAAACATTTATTGAAACAAGTCGAGTTTCTGCACAAAAATGAAATATGTGACGGTGGGGCCCAAACATTAATCTATGTTGATATTCGGTTTATGCATTAACAGTTGTGGACATTCTAAGTGATGAACATTCAAATGATTTAAATCCAAAGTCGAAGATTAGTGACATGTTCCTTGAGCACATTTAATAAGGATCATATAATATATATGATGGATTGAAATGCCGTGACCAAAGGTTTACTTTGGGGGTTTTAAAACAGAGTTTGAATTCAGCGTGTGAAATATAACGTGGCCTGTTGTAATGTTCCTTTATACTAAGATTGAAAATGATTTATAAAAGAGCTTCTGCAATGAACAGAGATTGCCCAGATTGGAGAGATTGAGGACCCTTTTGGATGATTAATTGATGCATGAGACTTTGAGAGTTATTTGGGGGCTAAACTTGTAAAGCAGTTATTTATGCAGCAGATACACAATTGCAGTGAACAAAGATTGCAGATTTGAAGAGGTGTGTAGTGAAGGTATTCAGATTTGCAAAATCTGAATTTGAAATGCACAGGAATGAAAATGTGGGTTTGTTACACTACAACAACAGAAAAGACAAACACACCGTGAGCCAAGAACTGACAAGGTTGAATGAGATATATCAGATGCAAATGTAAATGTAAATGTTTTAATTGATTTTATATTGTTTGTGATGCAAAGGCAAGTCTCCAGAGGCAAAGAAATATCTCACTGTAATGTTGAAATGTATATTTATTGTTATATGTTTTTCTAAACATGCTAGGAAATGAATGAGAAGGTGGAAGTCAAAGAGTCATGGCTATTCACTTCAAATTCCCTGTGGAATACAAACAGTCATGAGGTAAACTCTATAAATGATATCACATAGATATGCATAGAGAGGTTAGAGAATGGAGAATTGAGGCAAAGATGGTAAGAAGAAGGAGGAGCAGATAGAGAAGTTGTGAAGACTCAAAGATGATATAAGGTAGATGTGAAGGCTAGTGAACAATAGTGAAAAAGGAACAGAACATAGCTGATATCCAGGTAAATCAGCATGTGGTTTTTGAAAGAGTGAGGAAGCTGTGCTTCCATATCAATTTGTAGCTGACTGAGGTAGGAGCTTCTTGTAGGTTGTAGCCTGCAGAAAATAGATGGGAGTTGGAGCTTCCTTGCAAGTTGTAACTTGCAGAATTGAGGTAGGAGCCTCATGTAGGTTGGTGCCTACAGAAAATCAGTGGTGAGAGGGATTTGGAGCTTGCCTTTGCATCACAACAATAATAAGATGTGGTTTTCTCCCTTATGAGTTTCCACTTATATCTGTTGTTTATATGCATGATGATTATGTGTTGATACTCTGTATTTATTCTGCTTAATACCTTCTGCTCATTTATTAAGATTGATGTTCCATTGTATATTAAGTTGATCACAAAATGATGATGTGAATGAGTATAAAATAAAGTTTAATAAGGACATGACTGCATTAAACTGATTCACCCCCCCCTCTCAGTTTAACCAAGGGTCCAACAATTGGTATCAGAGCAGGTTCCTTCTGTATCAGTTTAACAACTGGAAGGAGATCCTAGGTCCCCAAGATGGCTAGTCTAGAAGGTTGCTCAACAAATAAAGCCCCTTTATTCACCGGTACAAATTATGCCTTTTGGAAAATAAGAATGAGGACGTACATAATGTCTCTAGGAATAGAAGTTTGGGCTGCTGTGGAATTGAGATATGCCCCAAAGGAGACTGACTCAAAGAAAGATGCCAAACAAGACTTTGTAGCTAATGCAAAAGCCATGAATGCACTCTTAAGTGGACTGTGTGAGGCAGAATTTATCAAAGTAATGCACAACAAGACTGCCAAAGAAATATGGGATACTCTAGAAAACATCCATGAGGGAGACAAAAAGGTGAAGATAGCCAAACTTTGAGTCTATAGAGCTCAGTTTGAAAATATAAAAATGAATGATGATGAAGACATTGCCAACTTCTTTTTAAGGGTTGCAGAAATTGTGAATAACATGAAAGCTCTAGGAGAAACCATAAAATAATGTGTAGTTGTTCAAAAGATTCTAAGATCTTTACCATCCAGCTTTAATCCCAAGGTTTCTGCCATAGAAGAAACAACTGATTGGGAAACTTTGACCATGAACCAATTACTTGGAAACTTAATAGCCTATGAGATGAGACTGCCACAGAGGAAGTCAAATGTGAGGGAGGCAGCCTTTAAGACAGAGAAGAAGAAAGAAGAAAAATAAGATATATGCTCTTGCTTTGATGAAGAAGAGGCCACATTTATCAGAAAATTGGATAGAGGCTCAGGAAAATATAAAGGTAAACTTCCATTTAAATGCTTTAACTGTGGAAGAGTTGGGCACTATGCTTCTAAGTGTCCTCATAAGAAAACAAAGAATCACACTCAAGAAACAGAGCAAACCAAAACAAATAATTGGTAGAAAGGGAAGAGATTCAGGAGAAAATCATTTTATGCTCAGGAAGATAGCAGTGCTTCTGAAGACTCAGATGAATCCTCAAGTGAAGAAGGAACCTCTGAATTTGTATTGATGGCCAAAGAAGAGCTTGAAGGATTCCTTCTAGAAGATGAGGAAGAAGGTGAAGTTGATCTTGAGGGGGAGCTAAGAAGTGCCCTAGAGGAAATAGACAGACTTAAACTAAAGTGCAGAAAACAGAAAGACATTCTCCTCAAATATGTAAGAGAAGAACAAAATTCAGAAGACCTCATTCAGTTGAAGGTAGAGCTTGAAGAATCCAAGAAGGTAGAAGACATTTTAATTAAGCAAATTGAGGATAAAATTCAGAAGCAAGAGAAATTGGAAGAAGAAGTAGTATGCTTGAGGAAGAAATTAGAAAGCACCCAAAGGAAATTGTTAATAAACATTTCTCAAATGACAAGCTTTGATAAGTTGAATAACATACTAGATGCTCAAAGCTCTCCTCTGATAAAAACTGGGATGGGCTATGAAGAAGAAACAAGTAAATTCAAAGAAAAAGATAACAAGAATATCATTTTTGTAAACGTTGTCAAGGATAATGAAGCAACTCAGAAAGTTCCTACAGAAGTAGAAGCCCGCAATGAAGTAAACAGGGACATGAAGGAACCTCAAATGACAAAGAATGAAATAAATAAACAGTCAACTGAAAAAGGCTCATATACTCCTGAATATATAAAATTTGGAAGCTATCAAAGAGACTCTTCCCCCCTATGAAAAATGTCACTTGTTATGCCTCCCACGAACTGGGACATATTGCTGCTTACTGTCATAAAAGGAGAATCGATTCCAACTAGCAAAGGACGCAAAACGTGAAAAGACTACCTCAAGCAAACAAATGGAGAAGACAACCCTTCATCAAGTACGCTAATTGTTTTTATGGGTATTGTTTTTACTGTAAGGAATTCGGCCATAAAGCCAAGGAGTGCAGAACATATGGACAAAGACTGATGTTCAAAACCTCAAGGAGATTTATGAATTATGGACAATTCACTCATACTCATAATTCTGCTAAAAATATGATCAAATGTTGTGTATGCCATAAAATCGGACATATGTCTTCCCAATGTCCTCTCAAAGAATGTGGTCCATCTTCTCAGAAAAAGGTGCTAAACAAATAGCTGCCTGCAGTGGAAAAAGAAGTTGAATAAGTGTGACTTGGCTCTAATAGCCCAAGATCAGAAAAGCCAGTGGTATTTGGACAGTGGATGCTCAAAGCATATGATTGGAGATAGAAGCAAGTTTATAACCTTTGATGAAAAGAAATCTGGAAATGTAACTTTCGGCAATGATAAAGCAGGGAAAATCAAAGGAAAAGTCTTAGTCAGTCTGGATAATGGAAGAGGAAAGGTCCAAGATGTACTATTTGTGGATGGGCTGAAAGAAAATCTACTTAGTGTCAGTCAAATGTGTGATAAAGGCTATGAAGTTATTTTTAGAGCACAAGATTGTGAAGTAAGATCAAGCACCATAGGAAAGACCTTGATCAAAGTTATTCGAACAGAAAGTAATGTCTATATAGTGAAAGAAAAGAATGAAGCATGCCACCTAAGCAAACTTGATGAGTCATGGTTATGGCATAGAAGATTGGGACACCTTAACTTTGACCATATCATCAGTTTGAGCAAGAAGAAAGCAGTCAGAGATATGCCAGCAATAAAGAAGCCTTCAAATACCATATGTAAATCTTGCTAATTGGGCAAACAGACCTGCACATCTTTTAAGACCAAAGATGAACTATCAACAAGTAGGCCACTTCAGCTTGTACACATGGACCTGTGTGGAACTTCAAGAACTAAAGCACCAAGTGGAGAATCTTATTTCATACTGATAATAGATGATTTTTCCAGAATGACATGGGTAGCATTTTTCAAATATAAATCTGAAGCACTTGAGAAATTCAAGATATTCAAGGCATTGGCAAAAAATCAAACAAGATGCAAGCTAAAGTGCATCAGATAAGACAGAGGAGGTGAATTCACAGACTATGATTTTCCAGACCCATGCAATGAGAATGGGATAAAACAACAGTTTACAATTGCAGGTACACCTCAACAGAATGGAGTGGCAGAGAGACAAAACAGGTTAGTACAACAGATTACTAGAGTCATGATGCAAGAAAGTAACATTCTCCAAACCTTCTGGGCAAAAGCAGTACACACAACTGTGCACATTCTTAACAAAGCTCATTTAAGACCAAACAATGACAAGACTCCTTACGAATTATGGCATGGTAAACCAACGTCAATCATGCACTTTAGAGTCTTTGGAAGCAGGTGTTTCATAAAAAATAATGATGAAAAACTGGGGAAGTTTGATGCAAGAGCTGATGAAGGAATATTTTTAGGATATGCATCCAAGAGTAAGGGCTAAAGGTGCTACAACAAAATGCTGCACAAAATTGTGGAAAGCATTGATGTAAGATTTGATGAAGATCTACCAAACAGAACAAGAAGTACAAGATGCAACAATCCTCCAGAAGATCATGAAGAAGCGAACCAAGATAATGATGAACTAAGCAAGACAACAGAAGATACTGAATTAAACTCAAAAGGTCCCTCAAGACACGCTCAAAAGAATCATCCAGAAGATCAAATCATTGGGGACAAAAGTGTGGGAGTCCAGACTAGAAGACAACTAGCTGAACAAAAGGAAGAAGCATACCTAGCCATGTTATCTCAAATAGAGCCAAAGAAGTTCGAAGAAGCCAACAAAGACAAATGGTGGGTAAAAGCTATGAATGAAGAACTGGACCAAATTGAGAAGAACAATACCTGGGAATTAATTCCAAGACCCACTGAGAAAAATGTCATTGGCACAAAATGGATATTCAAGAATATGATGAATGAACAAGGACATGTAATCAGAAATAAAGCCAGACTTGTATGCAAGGGATATTCACAAATTGAAGGTCTTGATTATGATGAAACATTTTCCCCTGTAGCAAGAATGGAAGCAATCATAATGTTTTTGGCCTTTGCATGTTATCATGATTTCAAGGTATATCAAATGGATGTGAAGTCTGCCTTCCTGAATGGAGATCTAGAAGAAGAAGTCTACATGGAAAAACCTGAAGGATTCTCATTAACAGATAAACAAGACTATGTGTGCAGATTAAAGAAAGCCTTATATGGGCTGAAACAAACTCCTCATGCATGGTATTCAAGACTGGACAAATACTTGCAAAAACAAGGTTTTAAGAAAGGAGGAGTAGAAAACAATCTGTACATAAAGGTTAATGAAAATGAACTCCTGATTGTAGTAGTATATGTAGATGACATCATGTTTGGTAGCAACCAAGAGAAGTTAACAAAAGAATTTGCTGAAGAAATGAAATCAGAATTTGAGATGTCTATGATTGGAGAGCTCACCTTCTATTTAGAACTTCAAATTCAACAAAAGAACACAGGAACATTCATATCACAAGAAAAATACTTAATAGAGATGTTAAAAAGGTTCCAAATGGAAGACTGCAAACCTGTGTCAACTCCCATGATCACTGGATGCAAGCTATGTGCTAATGATGGATCTGCAGATATAGATCAAAGACTTTACATATCCATGGTAGGAAGTCTGCTGTACCTAACTGCCTCTAGACCAGACATTATGTTGGCAGTAGGACTTGTGGCAAGATATCAAGCAACACCCAAAAAAAATCACTTACTAGCAATCAAGAGAATATTTAGATATCTACAAGGAACTGCACATTATGGGCTATGGTATCCAAAAAGCAAAGGCTTCACTTTGACAGCATATACAGATGCAGATTGGGCCAGCTGTGTGGATGACAGGAAAAGCACAAGTGGAGGTGCGTTCTATTTGGGAAAAAGTCTGGTGGCATGGCTAAGCAAGAAGCAAACTTCTATCTCTCTATCTACAGTAGAAGCAGAATACATAGCAGCAACAACATGTTGCACACAAGTAATGTGGATGAAACAAACTCTCCAAGACATGAAGGTAAGCATTGATGAATCTATTTCTATCAAATGTGACAATACAAGTGCAATAAGTATATCAAAAAATCTTGTACTTCATTTAAAAGTAAAGCACATCCCAATAAAGTACCACTTCCTCAGAGAACAAGTAGCACATAAAGTAGTGAAGTTGGAATATGTACCAACAAAGGAACAAACAACAGACATATTCACAAAACCTCTTGCTAAAGAGCCATTCGAATATCTAAGAGACAAACTAGGGGTAGTGTCTGCAGATGCTACTCTCTGACATAAAAAGAAAGTATCATTCCAGGGGGAGATCAGAAAAGAAGGCATCATTCTAGGGGGAGATCAGTCAACAAATTTTGTCACAAAAGAACCAGAGCAAGTGAGCAGTGCATGGAACAGGTCCTCAAGATCAGAGTATTATGGACAAGATTTTGAAACCACACTAGGAAATGTGAAACCCTTTGCCATTGATGTCAAAGGGGGAGGAAAAGCAAGAAAAATAAGAGTATTAAAGTATTGCCATCAATGCCAAAGGGGGAGACTGTTGGAAATATTGTCATTGATGGCAAAGGAGAAGATAAGAGCAGTACCTGAACTAATTCTAAGACAAAGAAGATAAAGGAAACAAATAAGGAGCAGAGGAAGCAAAGGCAGCAGATTGAATTAGAGAAGAGGGGCACAGGTTTTTGGTGAGTGTGTAGTAGCATTTACAGGAGAATAGAGGGTTCTCAGTTGAGGCTGAGACACTCGAACTTGGGCTGGAAATCAGAGCACTTGTTTAAGTTGAAAAAGGGTTATAAGGCAAAGAAGAGGTGATTATTGTGAAGATTGTGGTGATTAATCTCATTAATCGAGAGCACGATGGAGAGAAAATTGACAAAGCTCTATTGAAAAACACAGTAGAGCTGAAGATGGGATATGAAGCAATTAAGACTATCGAGGTGCGGAAGTGCAGAAACATGTTGGAGCCATGCGTTGCGGAAATTTAAGTTGAATGCGAAGTCAAAGAAGAAAGCGGAACCATGAGGTAACGGAACCATGCAGTAACAGTGAATGTGGTTTCGGGAATCTGCCGGTGGTTTTCGCAAAAGTTTTAAATGGTAGGCGGTTTTCAAGAAAAAAATGCGATAAGGGTTCGCGTGTGACACATGTCTTTAGTGGTTTCAGAATACAACCCATTTCGCAAAATATTTGTGCACTAAAGTGCTGCGGTGAAAAAATTGCGATATCCGTTGGATTGGGCATGTTGGGATGAGGTGTTGCAACCACCATTGGATCACAAGTGAAGTAGCACGAGCGGAAGGTACATTATAAAGTGCTGTGGGCCCAAATACATTATAAAATCGATGCGGTAGTTTGTTTTATATTGTGAATTGGAAGTGTGCATAAAGCTGTGGGGCCATATTACTTATTTGATAACTGGGTTGTATTAAATAGTGAAATGAAAGTGTGGCAGTGAATGATTCTATGGTTTATTGGTTTATAAGCCTTAGAATTAAAGTCGACAAAACATATTATTATAACCATTGGATTTAATTTATTAAAGCCTGAGTTACAATACAATGCCGAAATTTAATTAATCCAAAGGTTTTATGGTGAGACTCTTAAAAAGTGCTTTCATGTGGAAATGAATTAAGGGCAAAGACTTATATTTGATATAATATATGTTTCCGGAATCATAGTACAAGTGGGGTTTTAATTCAAGTCTTATTACATTCAGACTTCTATAAAGTGAGTGTGGGCCCCAATTTTTATATACTGAAGTCTGGGTTTTAAGCCAAGTCCGAGTTATGTTTTAAGCCAAGGTCGAAGAGTCGTATAATTAAGGAAATGTGGGTTTGAATAGTATTCGGATTAATGAAAGCATGTTGACCATTATATTTGGGTATATAATGCATGGATGGAATGTTGAATTCAATTTCGTAAGGAAGGTTTATCATAAAGTTTTAAACCCCAAGTGTTAAAAGAGAAGTTCGCATATGAATTCATGAAGTGGATTTAGACCATGGTTTAAACATTTATTGAAACAAGTCGAGTTTTTGCACAAAAATGAAATATGTGACGGTGGGACCCAAACCTTAATCTATGTTGATATTCGGTTTATGCATTAACAGTTGTGGACATTCTAAGTGATGAAAATTCAAATGATTTAAATCCAAAATAGAAGATGAGTGACATGTTCCGTGAGCACATTTAATAAGGATCATATAATATATATGATGGATTGAAATGCCGTGACCAAAGGTTTACTTTGGGGGTTTTAAAACAGAGTTTGAAGTTAGCGTGTGAAATATAACGTGGCCTGTTGTAATGTTCCTTTATACTCAGATTGAAAATGATTTATAAAAGAGCTTCCGCAATGAACATATATTGCCCAGATTGGAGAGATTGAGGACCCTTTTGGATGATTAATTGATGCATGAGACTTTGAGAGTTATTTGGGGGCTAAACTTGTAAAGCAGTTATTTATGCAGCATATACACAATTGCAGTGAACAGAGATTTCAGATTTGAAGAGGTGTGCAGTGAAGGTATTCAGATTTACAGAATCTGAATTTGAAATGCACATGAATGAAAATGTGGGTTTGTTACACTACAACAGGAGAAAAGACAAGCACACAGTGAGCCAAGAACTGAAAAGGTTGAATGAGATATATCAGATGCAAATGTAAATGTAAATGTTTTAATTGATTTTACATTGTTTGTGATGCAAAGGCAAGTCTCCGGAGGCAAAGAAATATCCCATTGTAATGTTGAAATGTATATCTATTGTTATATGTTTTTCTGAATATGCTAGGAAAGAAATGGGAAGGTGGAAGTCAAGAGTCATGGCTGTTCACTTCAAATTCCATGTGGAATACAAACAGTCATGAGGTGGACTCTATAAATGATATCACATAGATATGCATAGAGAGGTTAGAGAATGGAGAATTGAGGCAGAGAGGGTAAGAAGAAGGAGGAGCAGATAGAGAAGCTGTGAAGACTCGAAGATGATATAAGGCAGATATGAAGGCTAGTGAACAACAGTGAAAAAGGAACAGAACAGAGTTGATATCCAGGTAAATCAGCATGTGGTTTTTGAAAGAGTGAGGAAGCTGTGCTTCCATATAAAGTTGTAGCTGACTGAGGTAGGAGCCTCCTGTAGGTTGTAGCCTACAGAAAATAGGTGGGAGTTGGAGCTTTCTTGCAAGTTGTAGCTTGCAGAATTGAGGTAGGAGCCTCTTGTAGGTTGGTGCCTACAGAAAATCAGTGGTGAGAGGGAGTTGGAGCTTGCCTTTGCATCACAACAATAATAAGATGTGGTTTTCTCCCTTATGGGTTTCCACTTATATCTGTTGTCTATATGCATGATGATTATGTGTTGATACTCTGTATTTATTCTGCTTAATACCTGCTGCTCATTTATTAAGATTGTTGTTCCATTGTATATTAAGTTGATCACAAAATGAAGATGTGAATGAGAATAAAAGAAAATTTAATAAGGACATGATTGCATTAAACTGATTCACCCCCCCCTCAGTTTAACCAAGGGTCCAACATTTCAATGGGGGACAAACCAGAGTCGATCAAGAGGATAGGATATGGAGTATTTCCCTTGATCTTAAGGTTGTAGGTTATGAATTTCTTTTGAATCATCTCAATCTTCCTCCATGACTCTCTGGATATACTGCAACCCCAAACTTCACATCCGTATAAGACAACAGGGGTGACAAGGGTCTGAAAGAGGAACCTCTTTTTACTCCATATGTAAAGATCAACCGACTTACAATTGTTTTCAAGCTTATAATAAGTTTTCCAACCCCCAATAATCTTTTTCTCGATGTTATAATTCCAGTTGAGATGATGAGGGAAGTCAATGCCCAAATACTTATAAGAAGAAACCCGCTCTAAGCATTGGTTATTAGACATGAAACTACCATGGGCGATCTTTTTGGATTTAATGATCATGGCTTTAGTCTTGTCGGTATTAACTGTCATACCCATCTTGGAGCAGTAGTCATGAAGAATTTGGAGCTGCTTGTCAAAGTCATGATGGAGTTTTGCAAGAAGAACGATATCTTTTAAAAAATACATTAAAAAAAAGTAAAAAATATATAAAATTAAAAAAATATACTATAAAAAATTTAAAGTAAAAAATAATTAAAAATAAAAAAAATAATTAAATAAAAAAATAAATGGCGACCTTCAGCGCTTGCCTGGCCGAGGGTTGATTCTGGGAATCAACCCTCGGCTAAAAGGGGGCTAAGGGCTGCCATTTTTTTTCTTAAATTCAATTATTTTATTTATTTATTTTTTAATTTTAATTATTTATTGTTTAAATTATTATTTATTTTTTAATTTTTTAATTTTTAATTTTTAATTTTTATAACATATATATTTTTATCTTTTTAAAATCTTTTAATGTGTTATTTTTAATATATTTTTTAATTTTTAATTTTTTTTCTTTGGTTTATTTTTTAATTTACTTGTATTCTTTATTTTTTAAATTTCTATGTTTTAAATTTTTATTCTTAAGAATTTTGTTTTCTTTTTTTAATTTCATTGTTTTTCTTTAAGTTGTATGTTTTATTTTTCTTTAAACATTTATTTATTTTTACTTAAATTTTTCTCTAAACCATTATTTTTGGAAAAAAAACTTCAAATGTCACCATCTTTGAATTTAAAATGTTGGACACTTAATCCTCTATGGTAGGTATGGAAGCTGAACCGTCACAAAAGGATTCCAAGAAACCTTGGAATGTGGAATCCAAGGGTCACCTCATTGTATTATAAATGAATATCATATCAATGGTAATAGGCAACTAATGCGTATCTTTCTTTTGTGCATGTTTACTTTTCTCACCCACCATGTGTTTGTTTAACATGGTATCATAGCTGGCGAATTTTGGCCTTGCTCAAGCCTGAGCCACTTGTTATTATGTGGCCATTATAGATCTGCACCTTTTCCTTGTTTAGGAATTTTTCTCTGACATTTCTGCAGTCTGGCATATGAGGAATATGGCAGACTGTTAGGGCTACAAGAAACACCCTCCATAGAAGAAATGCTTGCATATCAATTTTTCTTGTCTGCTTGTCAGAACTGTTGCCATTTTCACTCAAATCGTCAGCGTTTGTTTATCTGTCATACTACAAAATCCTGTCAATTCCCTCTCCCTCACTCAGTCGATTCACTCACTCAATTCTGATTGCAGCGTAACGCTCTCTCTGTGCTCTCTCTCTCTCAACTGCTCCATCCTCAGATTCACAAAACACCATGCTCCTGGCCTTGCGGCCCTCCATACTCCTCCACCACTCCACACAAACACTCCACCTCTCGATTTCTCTGTGGTAATAAGCAGTCGACTCCAGAGTATAATTTTTACACAGTTCCACGCTCCATATACGTGCAGCCTCCCTCCTTCCCCTCTTTTGCAGCGCTTCCTCTCCTAAAACTCAACGCGCAATACAGTCTAGGCTTACCATTGCAGGTGCTCCTCCATGCGCAGTCCTCTAGGTATCTCCACATTAAGCACCAAAAAACCTCAGAGAGCGCCAGCTTATGCTTCGACAATTGGCAGTCGAATTCCTGGTTATGCACTAAACCTTGGTCCCCGCCGGATGCCTCTCTGGTGTCAAAAACTCGGGATGAATTTCTTGGCTCTAGCCATGGGGGCGCGCGCATATATGTGAAGAGGGTAGGCAAAAGCGTTGGTTAGAAGCGCAACAGTGGAGAGCCGAGAGGAGGAGAAGGAGAAAATTTGGAAGGCACCTCTCCATAGCCCAATCTTGTGTAATACCACGATCTGCAGGAACATTGCACTGACCACTCACATTTCTCGGCCCTCCCTTCATGCACTGGCCTCTCCACCGCCTCCTGCTCCCTCCTCCGCCCTCCTGTCGGCCCCCTCCACCTGTGTGGCCTCTGCTTCACCTCCCACTCCCCTTGTCTCTCCTGAGCGCTCCTAATCCCAACTCCCGGTTCACATATATTCCTACCTATCCAGTGTGTTAAATGCTACCACTGCGGTGGGAGAAGGTTGGCAGGAGTCGAGAGGATGCTGCGTAAGTAGGAGCATAGTTTGGAGGCGGAGAAAAATATTCACAAGGTGCTTTATAAATTGACTACATTTGCGATTGAATGTGTTGCAATGCGTTTAGAAATTGAAGTTGTAATTCCTTAAGAGAGCAGTGCATTTGTTTTCTTGTGTTTGCTACAATATTTTTTGCTACAAGCAGAGCAATGCAGATAGAGTCTCCACACAAAAAGGAGGAGAATAATTAAGGTTTTTTTCATAGTGTTAAAGATTTGAAAATAATCTGTAGAAACGAGCAGAGAAAATTGTTTAGTGTTTATTGCAAATGATTGTTGAAAATGATTGATGAGAGATGCAGTAAGTGGATAAAAACAATTGTGATGCACCAGTGACCCCAGAGTTTAAAATCACTATCGCAGAGAAAAGTTTGCAACCTGCACAAAGAAATGGGGTATTTTTGGTTAAAAATAAAATTAAAAAAATAGCAGGTTCAAACCATTGCATAAGGATTTGAACAATTATAAGCATCAAATTACAATTATATCAACAAGTAATCACCTGCTCTTTTGCATTGAAATTTTTTGAAGACCGGTAGTTATTTTCCACCGTGAGATAGTGTGCACCTATGAACGCACTGTGACATTGGAAGTGGTATTTTAAGTGGAATTTGAAGTGGTGTTGGGAAATTCTTTCAAAGTGGCATATAATAGTTGGTCCATATTGGCATGATTGTATATTTGTAGCATTGGTATTATATACTATATATTACGCAATTCAAGTTGAGTTGTTGAAAAAATGACTACAATCACTGAATTATTAGAGTTTCTAAATACTTCAATATACTCTACTGTTCGTGATATAGTTGAAATTGGAAAGGGAACTCTCCTTGACATTCATACATGTCTACAATATGCACAAGAAAAGATTGATTTTTTGCAGCTTGAATCTCAACTTCAACAAGCAGAGTTACAACAAAAAAGTTGCCATTCTCAACCTGTTTCTATTCAAAACATTGAAAAGACTCCCATAAGCAGCAAGCCAATAATGTTGTGGTTGATTCACATTCAATGCCTAGTATAAGAGCACGTTTGCACACAGAAGCAAACATACAGCGTGCACCTCCCAAGCCCATCATCAGACCTTGGGAAGAGCTTGTCCACAACAAGCACAAAACTGGTCTTGGATATGACAAGGAGTTGTCCTTTCATATTCTGGACTACTCCATGATCTGAAAATGGAACTATTTGTAATGCTATGCAAAGTATCCATTTCCATTTAATTAAGTGAGCAAAGTATTCTCCATGTCTTGCAAGTTAAACAAAGTGTTTTTTATAAGGTTTCTGAGTTTTATGTGTGAGGGAATGTTAATTAAAATTACTGTTTAACATATTAAAACAGAAATACACAGCAGATAAACTTCACCATAACATAACACAACAATATGATGAGGCAGTTCACCCCTCGTGGGCTACATTTTCTAGGTCCAAGGCTCCCAATGGGCATGTCCTTGCTCTATTAAGTTGCTCAAAATGGTTATACAGTGAGAAATACGCCTAAACAAGAAAAACTCTGTGAAATTGAATTCAAAAGACAGAAATAAGCTAAAAATGGCTTTTGTTTCACCTCAAACAGTGAAGTACAACCCAAAATAGCTCCATCTTCTTGATGGCCCTGGTGGCCCTTTCCTCTTTCCTAAAGAAAAAATGGCTGAAGAACACCTCTGTTTGCTCTGAAACCTATCCCAAACACTCCAGAATGCTCTAGAAACCCAAAATTGACTAAAATTTCGTCCAAATTGGTTCAATATTGTGAAAGTTATGATCTAAACAAATTTCCACCTAATGTCACTTGAAAACCCCACTAATTGTGGGCTAACTCCAGTTAGAACTCCAAAATGGTGTTCAAGTCGGAATTGGCGGATATGATGCTAAAAAGTCAGAACCATTTTGCGGTTACAATAAATGTCAAGCGGGGGCATGTGACCTCCCCGCATAGACTGCTGCATAAGTTGCTAACCGAACCCGCCACATTAAAACACTGTAGTGGTCACATTTAAGGTTAACGGTTTTGCTAACTATTTTATCTGCGAGTTTTGGGCCTTAAGACCAAGGTCGCTGGGGCCTGGTCATATGCTGTCTGGGACTAGCCCTGAGGGCTAGTCCTTTAATTTTTTTTCGCCGGATTAAAATGAATTACATAAAATACATCCGACTCCCTTATGGTTAAGAAACAAATTGTAGCCCGAGTGGTCGGGCGCGTGAATTGCGTGCAGGAGGTCCCACCTTCAAACCCCTTGGTCTCCAAAAATTTTAACATTGAATTTGAACTCCGGCCTGGGGCCATGTGGCGGCCTTCGGGCCTGCCATGTGGCAGCTCCTGATTGGTCTGCCCAAACAAAAGTCAACAAAGCCACAAATGAGCCTCTGCCACTTGTCGATAAACCATTCGTCCAGATGGAATATTCCCAAAATATTCTTTTTTAAATATTTCCAAAGTCAAAAGTCAACTTTGGTCAACTAGATTGTTTTGAGTTTACTGGAGACTTCAAACCTGTATAACTTTCACATACGACGTCGGATTTGAGTGCTGTTTTCAGCGCCAGAATTACAGCAACGAGGCCTTTCCGGTTGTTTAGATTGAAACCAATTCTAAGCACTTCCATTTTTGAGCATTTTTTCAACTTGGACATGATCACCTGATCACACCTCCCAAATGGGAAGCTTTTGGACCCCAAATGCTCTCTAAATTATAGAAATTGAAGATGAGAAGACTGATTCTCCACTCTTCCAAACTTGAACCACTGAAATATTCCTGACTTCATCAAATTGAGCTTCTCATAAAAAGATAAATTCTTCCTTAAATCTATTGACCGACTGTTGCTAACCTTGATTGAGTCATGATGAAATTTTTTGAAATTTGCAGAACAACAACTGAAATTTGCAGAATACATACTGTTTCTACAATGGTCTACCTTAAAAAAAAACTGAAATTGAGATTCAGCTTGCCAACTGTCCTTATGGCAAATTTTTGCCGAATGAGCCATGTACTTGTGTCGATTCCTGACCAAGTTTTCTCGCCATACCAATCTTCCATTCTGAAACTAGCAATGACCCATGCTAAACTTTGTGTCCTCTTTGCTTGCATGCTTTTCCCTTTCTTGGATTCTTGCACCACCTTGCACCGACACTTTGTTCTCTGCACCGATCGACACCAAAGGCACTTTCTGCATCATCTTGTCATCTTCTTCCAAATATGACCTGCTTTCAGACTGAAACATATCATCATTTACATAAAAAATAACATGAAAATGATTATGTACAAAATATTTTTGCTTAACCATCAACAAAGTCAAATTTTGACTTGCATTGACAAGCCTTTTCAATTGCCTTGCGTTGACTAAAGAAGATTCTAGCTTCTTCCGATGTGCTCTCACAATAAATTCCTTACCATCCTTGAACAAATGGTACTCGTTCTCATGGCGATGGAAGATCTATTTTCTGTCATATAAATACAGACTACCCAACACCACACCTGTAATGTCAAGCGGTACCACATCTAGTTCAACCAAATCAACATAATGAGCTGTTATGGCGAAGCACAACATGCACTTTCTTGGGACTTGTAAATTAGCATTCTTGCAAATCCATCCAAGTGGATATGGCTTTGGATGTGGAATGGTTTCAAGTTTCAGCTTCTTGACTAAGTCTTCTGAGATGAGGTTTTCTTGAGACCCACTGTCAAATAGTGTGTCCATCTTTGTGTGTTTTGAGATTATCCTTACATGAAACAACTCTATCCTATTCTCTTCATTTGGAACTTCTATGTGACAGTTTAAAGTGCTAAAACTGGGATTTGTTTCCTTTACAATATCTTTCCCCTTTATGTTCTTTAGTACCATGGCTATGCTTTTAGTTTCATCACTTGATTCAGACCCTAAGTCTTGCTCAGCAGTTGCAACCGTTTTTCCTTTTCCTTTGGCCTTATCTTTGGTTTTAAATTTTTCTGGTTTTAGCTCCGGATGAAGTTTCCAGCAATGGTCTTCATCGTGGCTTGTTTTGGAACAATTTTTACAAAAGAATTTTCCTTTTTCTTTCCTAGAGTTTGCATTTATTTTTCTCCTTTTACCTTTAAATTCACTACCCTCATTCCCATCAAAGGATTGTTTACCTGTAGCCTCTAAATGCGTGGCTTGAACACAAACCTCATCTAGACTAGTACGATTGAACATAAGGATAGTATGTATAAGATAGTTGTGTAAACCACCTATATATTTCAGCAAAGTCTCTTGGCTATGCAAATCAATTCCAAGTAATAAAGCCCTTCGTCTAAACTTTTGAGTGTAATCTTGAACACTTTGTCCCTTAAGTTGTCTAAAACTTTGCCAATTCATGATAGCCTTTTGTAAATGAGCTAATGGATAAAATTGCTGCTTAATTGCGGAAATAAATTCAGCCCATGATAAAGTGATCTTACCATGTTTTTTAATTTCATTCTTGGTCTTGGCTTCCCACCATACCAATGCTGCTCCTTCCATTCTCAAAGAGGCTAACTAAATCTTGGTGTAGTCTTCATGAAGGTTTTGTATCCTCAAGTAAACTTCCAATTGTCTTATCCAATATTCAAGTTTCTCTGCATTAACCTCATCATTAAACATAGGCAACTCAAATTTAACATCAAGCTTTAAAAATGAACTTTTACCAGTGGTTTTAGACGTGTGAGATTGATTTACCAAAGTTGAGGATGACGATGTAGAGGAAGAGGATGAATATGGGGATGGTGGATCACCATTACCTCCATGTCCTTTCTTTGACTTGTCATCACTTTTATTTCCTCTTGAAGAACCCTCTCCTTCTTTCTGGTGTCTATACCTTTCTTCAACAAGCCTATCATTCCTTTCTTGGTAGAGTATCTTCACCATCTCTGTCATGTCTAGGAAAGCCTTTCGGAACACCCGTTCTTCTTCTTTGGGATCAATGTCTTTAGGAGCTTCTCCTCTCTTAAAGACATGCTTGAGGCTTATTCAATGGCTCTTGGAGGTGGCTCTCTAGCCCTTCTTGGTTGTGGATTACTTTGTTCTCTAACCAAGTGTCCTTCACCTCTCTTGATTTTAAGCTTAGTAAGCATCAAAACTTGCAAACAATCAACTATATTTTTGAACAAGAACAAATGCTGAGTAAAATTCTAGCTTCTAAGGCTCAAATCGTGAGCTCTGATACCATCTGATCTGAAAATGGAACTATTTGTAATGCTATGCAAAGTATCAATTTCCATTTAATTAAGTGTGCAAAGTATTCTCCATGTCTTGCAAGTTAAACAAAGTGTTTTTGATAAGGTTTCTGAGTCTTATGTGTGAGGGAATGTTAATTAAAATTATTGTTTCACATATTAAAACAGAAATACACAGAAGATAAACTTCACCATAACATAACACAACAACATGATGAGGCAGTTAACCCCTCCTGGGCTACATCTGCCGGGTCCAAGGCTCCCAATGGGCATGTCCTTGCTTTATTAAGTTGCTCAAAATGGCTATGCAGTGAGAAATATGCCTAAACAGGAAAAACCAGCTGTGAAATTGAATTTGGAAGACAAAAATAAGATAAAATGGCTTTTGTTTCACCTAAAATAGTGAAGTACAACCCAAAACAGCTCCATCTTCCTGATGGCCCTGGTGGCCCTTTCCTCTTTCCTGAAGCAAAAATGGCTGAAGAACACCTATGTTCGCTCTGCAACCTATCCCAAACACTCCAGAATGCTCTAGAAACCCAAAATTGACTAAAATTTCGTCCAAATTGGTTCAATATTGTGAAAGTTATGATCCAAACAAATTTATGCCCAATGTCACTTGAAAACCCCACTAATTGTGGGCTAATTCTAGTTAGAACTCCAGAAATGGCGCTCAGGTCAGAATTGGTGGATATGGCGCTAAAAATTCGGAACCGTTTTGTGGTTACAACAAATGTCAAGTGGGGGCATGTGACCTCCCTGCATAGACCACTGCATAAGATGCTAACCGAACCCGCCACATTAAAACACTGTAGTGGTCACATTTAAGGTTAACGGTTTTGCTAACTGTTTGCTCTGTGGGTTTTTGGCCTTAAGGCCAAGGTCGTTGGGGCCTGGTCATATGTAGTCTGGGACTAGCCTTGAGGGCTAGTCCTTTAATTTTTTTTCCGCCGGATTAAAATGCATTACATAAAACAAATCCCTTATGGTTAAGAAACAAACTCTAGCCTGAGCGGTCGGGTGCGTGCATTGCGTGCGGGAGGTCCCGCTTTCAAACCCCTTGGTCTCCAAAAATTTTAACATTGCATTTGAACTCCGGCCTGGGGCCACATGGCAGCCTCCGGGCATGCCACATGGCAGCTCCTGATTGGTCCGCGCAAACAAAAGTCAACCAAACCACAAATGAGCCTCTGACACTTGTCGATAAACCATTCGTTCAGATGGAATATTCCATGGAATATTTTGGGGAATATTCCAAGGAATTTTCTAGAATATTCTTTTGAATATTTTTTTTTTAATATTTCCAAAGTCAAAAGTCAACTTTGGTCAACTAGATTTTTTTGAGTTTACTGGAGACTTCAAACCTGTATAAATTTCACATACAATGTCAGATTTGAGTGTTGTTCATGGCGCCAGAGTCGTAGCGACGAAACCTTTCCGGTTGTTCAGATTGCAACCAATTCTGAGCACTTCCATTTTTGAGCATTTTTTCATCTTGGACATGATCACCTGATCACTCCAAGCCCATCAAATTTTAGAGTGGCAGATTCCTTTATGACAGTGCACATTCAGTTGTTCCAGATCCTGCTCCTCTTCCACAGCAACAACAACTAATTTAAAAATGCCAACACTGTGATCGAGTTGGCCATATGAAAGATCACTGTTTTGATCTTCACCCATGCAAGAAATGTGGTCGACACACCCACTCTTTACACATACGCTTTAGAAACAAGCCTCCTGCAAGAAAAAAGATTCATCTTGGATGGATCACTTCTTGGCAATGGGAATCAACAACCAAGAATATGCTTAAGTCACATGTCAGAACTTGTTCTAGAATATTGAACAATCTTGCAGTTGATTTTTCGCCATCATCTCACCTTTTACCTGACAGGGGGGAAAATGGTGATCATCTACAAGCTTCAAAGTCACATTAAGCGAGCCTGAGCCATAATCTCTCATTCCAGATTCAGAGTTGTAGCTAGAGACATAACAATTCAAGCGAGCCTGAGCCACAACCTGTCATTCCAGATTCAGAGTTGTAGCCAGAGACACAGATGACCATGAGCATGCCTTTGGTTGGTGGTCAACCTTAAACCATCTATGCGAGGTTCATATTCTTCCTCTTCAAAGAATTCAAAGCACTTCCTCTAGCAGAAGACTTCAGCTTTTTACTAGCTTTGGTAGAGTTCCGGGAAATGCATTAAGCATTCCAGTGTTGGTGGTCATCCTTAAACCATCGTAGGTTGTAGACCTCCCTTCTTATAGGTTGAAGGTCTCCCTATTCAAATATGAGGGACACTTCCTCTAGCATAAGCCCTCAACTTCTTGCCAAATTTGGAAGATTCCGGGAACTGCAATAAGCGTTGCATTCCAGTGTTGGTGGTCATCCTTAAACCACCTCTTTATGCCAACATTTCAGAGAGCTGATTCAGCCTAAGCGCTGCCATGCATACTTTGCAAATTTGTATTACAAATCTCTTCTTGGACTCACACATACCCCTTCGGATTAAGGGGGGGAATGTTGGACACCTAATCCTCTATGGGTAGGTGTGGAAGCTGAACTGTCACAAAAGGAGTCCAAGTGACCTTGGAATGTGGAATCCAAGGGTCACCTCATTGTATTATAAATGTACATCATATCAATGGTAATAGGCAACTAATGCTTATCTTTCTTTTGTGTGTGTTTACTTTTCTCACCCACCATGTGTGTGTTTAACATAAAATTCATAAAATTTGTTATTTTTCCAACTTTTTTTATTCAATTGTTTTATAAAAATCTTTTATCTAACATATCATTTTTAGTGAAAAAGTTCTGAAAAATGTATTTTTTAATTATATCTATATGAAAAATGTGTATTTTTTATTGAGTGTTTAAAATTATTATTTTTAGTGATAATTGTTTTACGAGTTGTCTTTAATGTGAATATTTGAAAAGTTTTCCAATTTATTTTTCTGATCTAATGTGTTTAAAATCCAGCAGGAATTCATTGAAATCACAAGTTTGATGGGTAAACTTTGCACAATCGATTGCCCTAGGGGTTTTCAGGGTGTTGAATCCATACATGTAGTAAGAAAACAATTTTAAATAACACAAATCAAGATTTCACCTCAAATTTTTTCGCTGGGTTTTGGCTAGAAAATCCACTAGAAACTCCAAAAATTTGCATTAAAGACAAATCCATTGTTTTATGTGTATTGAAGTATTAATTAACAGTATATAAATTTATGAAAATTTCGATCCTCAAAATATTATTATTATTATTATTTTTAAAACTTTGCAGATAATTTAAAATTTTCATTATAAAAAAACATTGCAAAGAAAAAGAAAAAACACATGTTTGGAAAACCATTAAAAAATAAACATCTTAAGGCGAAAACAAGAAGATGAATAAGACAAATTGAAAAATGGTTAAATAATCAACATTAAAAAAAAATGTGTATAGTCAAGACCTTAGAAAAGGTAAAGTGTCAAAAATATGCCTTAAAAAAATGTTGATGTTTTTCGAAATCCACATGAAAATCACCATCATTTAAAAAAAATTATCCACTCTTAATACATTGTAAAATTTAAAGTGTAAAAAACAAACTCTCTATAAAAAAGGGGTTGATGTTGCATCAACACTTTTCAAAATCAACATGAAAATCACTAGCATTTAAAAAAAATGTTCATACTTGATGCATAAGAAAATTTAAAGTGTCAAAAATATTGTAAAAAAAGTGTGTATTTTGAATCAACACTTTTTAAAATCGGATGATTTTTTTCTACCTCAAAAAAACCGGTAATCGGTAAAGTTCTCGTTTGATTGGTAACTATGTTCAATTGTAAGATTCAATCTTGGATAGGTCAACTTTCTTCTTTGGTCCCTTGAACTTCTTGAAGGTTCCCTCTTCTTCTGATGAGAAAAATATGCATTCAAGGTGTTTTCTTCTTCATCCTCCTTGTTAAGTAATGATATTCGAGCTTCTTCTTGACTGCACACACTAGCACATTTGGCCCAATTTCCGATGACCAAAATGTCTCTCTTCCGACACATAGGCGTCCCAAGAGCGACACTTTGAGGCGGGGCAAAACGTGGTTAGCCATTACGTCGCAATTCCGACACTTCAATAAAGTGTCAGCAGAGCGACACATTTTCCGCAAAGTGTCGGAAGAGCGACGTCCGCAAAGCGTTGGAAGAGCGACGTTAGCAATGTGTTAGAAGAGCAACGTCCGCAAAGTGTCGGAAGAGTGACGTTCACAAAGTTTTGGAAGAGCGACGTTCGCAAAGTGTTGAAAGAGCGACGTTAGACAAAATGTTGCTCTAACGACGTAGACAAAGTGTCGCTCTACCGACGCTAGATAAAGCGTCGCTCTAGTGATAGTTGTAAACGTCGCATTACCGACTCTCTTCCGTCGAAAATAAATTTAAAAAAAATAGCCACATGTCGCTATAGCAACGGGTCGAAACGTCGTTCTTCCGATGGAAGGAAATTTAAAAAAACTAAATGTCACTCTTCTGATGGAAACGAAGTGTCACTCTTCCGATGGCAGCAAATTTAAAAAAAAACTACGTGTCGCTCTTCCGACGGAAACGAAGTATCGCTCTTCTGACGGAAACAAAGCGTCGCTCTTCCGACAGAAGAGAAGCGTCGCTCTTCCGACAGAAACAAAAAAATATTTAAATAAATCCCGCTCTCGCACATGAACCCTCTATAGCACATAAAATAAAATGGTAGAAGACCATTTAAGGTAATTGATGTGGAATTTTTATGGCTCGGCATCTACATTCTTTTAACAATGGGTTTAGTAGCTCTTGGTTTAGCTCGGTGTTTGACATTTTCAGTGGGAAACCTTGGTTCTCTCCTTTGGCCTCTAGGCATCCTCCTTCACCATTTCAAGAGTTCAAGGAGAACCTCCTTTGGTTTTCAAGGAAAACAATCTTCAGCTGACAAGCAGAGTGGTTTTAGTTTCCGCCTTTGGCATTCTGGCATGTTCCCTATCCACTTGGGCATCATCCTCATGAGTCTCACGTCTGGCTGCCTACTCTCTGTCTGCATTTGTAGTATGTCAACATGATTCAAAGTCTGTTTGTTATACATGTATTCTGGTAATGGGGGTGCCCCGTTTCTATTTTGGGTCATTCCAGTGCACCTTCATCTCTAAGACAGGCCCTAAAGCATCATGAGGATACAATGGATAAACACGACAACTTAGTTCATTTGCTTTAGGATAAACTGATTGATCAGGGATCTATTAGGATCCTATGTGGAAGTCGTTATGGGTACCCTGCTATAGCAAAAGAACATTTCAGCTCTTGAAGCACATTTTATAGAATTTACACCTACCAATTTGGAAGGCTCATGAAGTATCTATAGAATATCCACACCCTCAGCTATATGCTAGACTGCACTGTCTTTTTGGCTTGTAAACTGAAGAACATCACTAATCTTGATATACCTTTTTGCTGTGAGCTTTGTTGCAGCCTTTATTGATACAAATCGTCCAGTTATGGTTTTAAAAAAACAATGAATTGAAAAGGATAAAGAAGCATGTCATGAGAAAGATCATAAAACAGAAATCAAGAGTAGGAATATTAACTAAAAAATAGTAGTTCATAAAACACCAAATATAAAAAATAATCATAATCTTATTTGAATTCTTTTTCTTACTCAGGAACATCTCCATATTTGAGTTATAGCCCGAAGTTCTACGATGTAATGAACAAGAGAAGGGAAGTATATTCCATAAGAAAGATTCAAAGACAATATAAGATTCGATAAAGACAATTTCATTGATGTCTAAAAAATGGCCACAGAAGTAGATCAGTGGGTCTAAAACGTACAACAAGTTGAATTACAATGTGGGAGTGCATAAGCAATTCCTATGTCACTGAAAGAAAAATGATTAAAAACTAAGTGTAGCAAAGAGCTATAAACTATTAGTCTAGGAAAAGGACATAAGATATTGTAACTACAGTGATACAATAAGAACACTAGCAACCATAGATTTTGGTTCTCATCACGTGAGAGAGAGAGAGAGAATGTGTGCGTGTCTCTGTCGAACCTGCAGTTGCTCATATCCAAGGGGGAGGGAATGAACCCAACACCAAATAAAAAAAAATAAATTTTTTTGACATAATTCAAAATAATGACTGAAACAAACAGTAACCCATGAAATAGCAAATATACAATAATAATCAGCTAGCTGAGTTTTTATTCTCACTTGGGAACAATCTCCACATTGGGGTCTAGTCCACGGTTTTCCAACTTGTACAAAACCAAATAATATTAAAATGGTAAGATATTTTTATCCTATCAGGCCTATGCATTTATCTTATTGCATCTTAGATCTCATTAAAAGTGTGGAAAGAAATAGAGAAAATGTTGACACATACCTCTTGAATATCTCCAACATAAATCCGATCACCATAAGTGTGAATAGACACAATCGTATTGGGAAAGAGCTTATTCTCACATTTCGGCAACAAATTATTTTTGCACAAGTCATATATTCTCAGCACCTGTCCAATCCCAACTAATAAGCGGCCTTGAAATTGACATAATCCAAGAGGTGCTCCATCAACTGTTGTTTTATGCAAAAGATCCAGGGATTTGCCATCATCCACATATCTATAAATATGAATAAAACCTCCTGAACAATGCCTCTTTGGCCAAAATTATAAATCACTTTCAGTTCCAATGGCCACAAGTGTTCCCAATTCTTTATCATGAAAAGTAACAGAGCAAATGCTAAATGCGGCTTCATTATCCTGCAGTGCCAAGAGGCATGTAGTTTCACCAGTTTTCGGATCTAGAACTCTAACAAAAGATGCCCACTTCTTTGACTCTGCTTTTGGATAACCATACTGCTCATCAGGAAGAGGATCCTCCTCCTCTTCATCATCTCCATTCTGCTGTTCTACTTCCATGTTCCCACTCTCCCCTAAACCAACAGCTTCTAAGCATTCTTTCTTTGCAGCTTCAAATTCTTCTGTAGTGAATGCACCCTAGTCGCTTTCAATAATAATCAATGATTTCTGCTTTGGATGCAAAATTAACTTTCGCGGCGTATATCTAAGAGGCATAACGGTCTGATTGAATGTTTCTCCCAACCTTTCAATTGCAAAAACCCTAAGCGCATCCCCAGCAATTGCAACCACACCTTCAGCAATTAAGATAGATGAGCACCACAATTTGCAGCTCATAAACTCTCGACATCATAGACATATATATGATATGAATCTAAATTTATGGAAGAGTATCACTTATGGAAGAGGATCCTACATTATTTTTTTTCTCAATATTGTCACCATATTAAGAAGGATTTGATCAAATTTGTCCATCGTACTTACGTGTTAATATATGATTCAATACTTGCTCAAAAAACAAAGATACATTAAATATGTCTCCATCACTGGAACATGTAACTAACCTTCATCTTTGGATTATTTGTAACTTTAATCTGCTTATGTTTCTGGAAATATTTGTTATTACCACCGAAAGAGAACTCTGGACTCACAAAATTGCAAGAATCCTATAGCTTTCAAGGTCGAAAATTGAGAACAATGCTACATTCACTTATCTACAAATTCAGTGAATTTTCAGACCTCATACTAACTGCAATAATGGAAAATATCACACCTCAACAGCTTTCAATTTTTTTGAGACTCTACTATCCTTGGGTATTTTGAAGGTCACACCATTGCATTCAACTTCTAGGATTGGATTGCCTGCATCTTGATGTTCTTGCATGCCAAGGTCAAGACAAATTTATGCCACATTTATTTTTAAGAAAATTTTGTCTATATTACACACACAGTGATCCCAAAATTGTCAGACACTTTTATTTTGAAAAAAATATATTTGAAATTGTGAAAAATAGATTGGATCCTAGAGGGGAACATGACTCTTGAGCATTGAGATTAATGTCCAGTGGAGAGTGACCACTAATTTAGGAAACTATTATTCTAAAGCACCCCTTAAAGGCCACATCCACACCACAAATAAAATCATGTAGTCACATAGTTGAAGAGTATAATTCAGAAGGGAATATTTAGCTTAGGGAGGTATCCTTGAATAAGAAAAATAAGAGAGATCAATATTCTTGCCTTTAATGCTCAAATTTTCCAGAAATGAACAATAAGGAAAAACAAAAAAGATTCCTAGCCATCAAGTCAATCACATGATCAAGACTATATTGAAAAAAATGTACAAAATTCCCTAGCAAAGAACAATATGGAAAGAAAAAAAGATTCCTAGCCATAAAGTCAATCACATGATTGAGAATATGCTGGAGACATCTCAAAACATCATAGAAGAAGCATAAGGAATGGAAAGAATTATGTCAACATACTTTTTGGATTGACAAGTTACCATACATTTGTTAAGTACCTCTAAATTGGAACAAGTTTTCTGGGTGTACTTTACAAGAGAAATTGCTACACGAGAAAGAAAAGGAAAATCATCAGTGAGGATAATTTTAGTAAAATCATTTTCAGTTCTATCACAATCCTACAAATTTCAAGTATTTTACCTTCTTTGTCCAGTTTTTCATAATGGCATTGAATGGAACAAGGCAATGTTTTAGTACTTTATTAGATTGGATTAGAATAAATTTGATCTATTAAATTGAAAAATATACCGATGAAATGCCGGGACAAACATGTTTTTCTTCATTACTGTTCCTATCTTTACTTTTTCTAGATCAAGATACATATATTGGGTAGGTCCCATAAACAGGAAAAATACAGATATAAGTGGATCTTCCCTCATTATTCATTGTCTAAATATCTGGTTAACCCATCTTTTAACATTTTAATACCCATTATGCTATCCTTGTATACTAGAAGTAGAAATGTTTGATGGGATCTGCTAGACAAAGTAAATCTAAGCCTCCATTGCTTCTTGAAGAAGGATCAAAAGTCCTAGATAGAAAACCAAGAGATCTCAAGACATTATCAGACAAGGCTGAATATATCTGAGGTAAATTCTCAGTCCGAACCTAAGAGGGTCGAAAAGACTTAGTCAAAACCATAGGAAACCTGAAAAATGAGCTTAATAAAGTGAAAGTCTGAGAGTGATTAAGAGGAAACTGAGAAGCCTAGAAGCCTAGAAAATCAGACCCTAATTTATTCAATACAGTAGTATGCCTTGAGGCCTTAACAACCTTGAGAAAAATTTTGAAGTTGGCTTTAGAGAAGGTTGAAGTTGTCTATAATATCAATTTGAATCTGAAGGAGATCATTGAAGTCCCCTATTGAAATAAAAATGGACATTGGTTACATTTTATGGTTTTGAGATAATTGTTGTTATCACTATGTTATGCCTAGTGGAAATATTTCTAGGATGAAGGGTTTTTGATATGTTATGACTTGGAGATCGAAGAACATAATGCCAACTATTTTGAAAAGGATTTAAGAGCTAGAAATCCCAAATTGTTCTTCTTTTTATTATGTTTCAATCAAGTCTAAGAGGCCTCATAAATTCAAATAGAAATTGCTAATGGCCATTGCAAAAGAAATATTACTTCTCAAGTTAAGACTCACTATTTATTAAGAAAATTCTATATTTCCTATCTGAGTATGTGCCTTTAGAAGCTCTAGTCCGAAACTCTGAAAGAAGGATAAAATCCAATGGTATTTGGTCTGCTATAGTAAGGCTGGAATACCTCATATGAAATTACATAAGATCACATCTGAGTCATACTGTTCTAGAGTAGATGCCACTGCTGCACTTACAATATCGGGAATCATAAATCGTTTATCTAAGAATACTGCATCAAGAAATAAGACCATAGTACCTGGAAATCAGATATATAAGTCATAGTCTCAAACACCTATGCAAAGACTTTCGTGACGAGAAGCAGGACGATAACTATAGATTCCAAAAAGATGTACAAGAGCATGTATCTGAGGGATAGACAAACCATCATAGAGTCATTGTGAGAGGATAAAACTATGCCAAGGTTGAATTTGTCATCATTCAATGCTCAGTACTGCCATCTGTCCTCAACAAGAAGCTTATACCCAAATTATAGATGATATAAGTATAACTGATCCATCCCTTAAGCAGCTGCAACAAATATATGATATACTATGATTGTGTCATATCAAAGAGTGAATAAATTGACAAGAATAAAGTGTCATAAAGCTGAGAATCGAATCAAACTTGTTGTGCTGAGATCATTTCATATAGACTTGAATGTCGAGAGTATACAACTGAGATGAGGCTGAGATCAATGATTGTAACAATACTGGGATCACGTTATCAAGACTATAGAGATACCAAATTCCAGTATGATGAGGTTATTCAAAAGAGTGATAACATTGTCATTATGGTTAGATCATTCCAGAATCCTCCATCATGTAGAAGTCCACGTAGGAGCAGTTCTAAAACACCTGCTTCAGCAATGCTTCAAGAAGCCTCAATGTGGCTACAAGATATTTCAAGTCTTAATAATGATGAATTTAAACTAAAGCTAAGAGGGTGCTTAATGTTTAACGTAATTCAAACTTATATAAGGGAAGCAAAGCAAAGATCAATATGAGCTTCCAAGGTCAGTAAACTGATGCTACTAATGAGCTTCCAAGGTTTCTTCAAGAGATAAGGTCGGCTGTAATTGCACAGGGACAATGAACTGAGGACTGAAATTTCGTAATAGGTCTGTAAGGATGCTTCCATTATCCACCTAATGAGACTTGATTTTAAGCAAATATGAATGATACAAAAACTGGGGAGGATAGTGACAATAAGTTTATTCTCTACAGAGGTCACAAATATGAAGACCAGGTCTGAATGTAGTCTTCTCCCACATATATTTCTTGCTACAAGAATACATAAGAATCAAAACTGAAATGCACAGGTCCTGTAATAATTCCACATATCTGAGATCTCCTTCATATTTTCTTGTGTTTATCTGCTCTATGATGGCTACAAAATGACCTTCCTAGCAAGCCAAATATATTTTGGGATGTCAATTGAAACACAAAGTATAATCATTCCTTGGTTCATCAATGAATGAGGCCAGATGGATTGTTTTTAGTGGGCTTTCCTGCTCTTTGCTAAATATTTGAAGAATGAAGATGTAAACACGACAAAACCTTCACCATATTCAAGAATATTTTCTCCCATATGGAAATTGATCTCTGCATCCTCAAGTTTCATTAATAAAAATATCAACTGGATATTGGGGAATGGTACTCGAATCAAAATTGAAATTGAATCTATAATGAACCACCCCCCACTTCAAGAATCTACAAAACTGAGGCCTCTTAAGCTTCATCTATCTAGTCTTAAGGTCTATTTTTTGGGTCATATATCCAAGTCAAAGGACTCTAGATTGTGGTTTGACTGGTCATTGGAAAATATTCTTATCAACATCACAAGGCTTATGGATAAAAAACAGGAAAGTTTGAGAGGATGTGCTCCTTGGTACTATGATGCAGATGAAAAAATTGGCTTGAAATCCCATGTATATACTGTTAAGGAAAGTTATGAAGATATTATTTTCTCCATGAAAATCCCCCCTAATTCCTAACTATGGAGATTTAGTTGTATCTAAATAGTGCCATCCCTAAAGTCAACACCATTTTTTGGCTTCTCACTCACAAGAAAATTTATATTTATGAAAACCTCAAAAAAAGAGGCAACCAAGGTCCCTTGCGGTGCCACCTCTTCAATCCTAGTGAGGAATCAAACTCTCATATTTTCCTATCTTCCTCTTATGCCGCTAAACTAATACCCAAAACTCAGTCTTCATTGCCAAGGGACTCATCTAAGGGTGATACAATGATCCTTTCTCCTTCATTACTATCTTTAAGACGTTACATCTTTGGGAGAGTGAATGAGGAACACCAAAAATAATGCAAAGACCAAAGAATTTGAGAACATAATCCAAAGTATTCTGAAATGCCTCAATTAGTGACAACGTTAGCAAAGGTATCTTCAGTTTGAAAAGTTTACTGAATATTGATTACATTAGATTGAAGGCTTTATATTGTTTTTCTCCGAAATTTTTGTTTGAAGTTAAATTTCTTTTACCAATAGTATCGTAGAGTATATGAGAATCAAATGTAGGACTGATTGAAAAAGTATGTATTAAGACTTGTATTAAATTTTCTGTGATGTTGTTATGGCTGATCTTAGGATGCCTTGATGGAAAAAATTCATTTGTGCAAAAATGTATCATCAAAGGACTATGCCAATGTTCTGGAAATACATGCATTATATGAAGTTATGAAGGGTTCCTTAAAGAAAACATTAAGGACATCATTTATAAAGAGTCCCTTCACCTACTTATACAAAACAATTTCAATGATGAAATCATCAAGTGATATATTATCTTCAACAATGCTTGGGCAGTGTTAGATGCATCTACTGATTTGAAGCACACAAGCCATATTGGTATTGGAAGAAGCAATGAAATGGATCAAGTTCATTCAATTTACTAAAGAATGGGTAACCTGTGTAGGAAATTTCCTCTAATATGAAATACTGCCCTGAAGTTGCAAAGTTTGTAAAGCCATATACCCTATACTGCAGTGATATGTCTTGCATTGCACTATTGTGAGTATGATTGTATTGAGTGAGATATGATGAAAAATGATTATTTGAAGTGTCTAGAATTATGGCTAATCCATAGCTAAAGGAATCATCTCTAAAAATATATCTTGGGTAATTGCAAAAGAAGACATTCAAGTATTTCACTAATATAAGGGATGAAATTATTATACCTGTGCCAAGAATATTTGGTGATATATATTGAATTGAAGTTTTGGGGACCTATGTTCCCCTTGGAAATGTTTCATTACATTTTAGAATGCAGGATGTTGTCTTGATGCCATGAACCTTCAAAGATTCCTTAGAGTACGACCACCTCTTACTTGTGAGCTTAATTTCTAGAGTACGACCAACTCTTACTCATTGTACAAACCCAACATCATTTATGGCTCCCTTTTGGTCAATATTTCAGCTTTCCCAGAAATATACATCAGGCTACAGTATGGAAATATTGACCTAATGAGACTCTTATTACTGTTGGTGTGAAATATCCCTTGAGTTTATCTTGGAGCATGTAAAAAGTACTAGGTGGATCTTCTAGAGTTAGAAGTGGGAAACCTTAGTCATCATCCATATGCTGAGTGAAAAGGCACTAATATCATATCTTTCTTTCAATCTTATTTTCTTAAACAAACTGCAAACCATTTTGCGGGATTTTTTGTGCATATCAACTTGTCTTTCGCATAGAAAGAAGGTAATTTTGGTATCTTGGAGGCCTTATGCTAACATTCCTGAAAAAAATATGTGAATGGAGGCCTTATGGATCCTTGTTAATTCTTTGATTGATAATCCGGCATTTGAATCCCAAACCAAGGAAACACTGACAACTCGTCAGAACAACTTTGGTTCAAAGTGTGAACTCTCTCAAGAGTTTTTGAAGAAAGTTGCTAAATGTGGAGTTTTTGAGAACATATTATCATGGGCAGACTTCAAACAGAGCAAGGATATTAATAAAACTGATGGAACCAAGAGAAAAAGGTTAACTGGTATCACCAAGCTTGATGATGCAAATGATGCAGGAAGAAAGAATTCTGAGAAATGCACTCTGATTTTAGCTGAGGGAGATTCAGCCAAGGCCCTTGCGATGGTAGGGTTGGATGCTGTTGGTCGAAATCATTATGGTGTGTTTCCCCTTAGAGGTAAGTTGCTGAATGTAAGGGAAGCCATCCATAAACAGATAATGTAAAATGATGAGATTCAACATATCAAGCAAATCCTTGGTATGCAGCATGGAAAGGAATATGGCAGTGTCAAATCTCTAAGATATGGTTATCTTATGATTATGACATATCAGGATCATGATGTTTCACACATAAAAGGATTTCTGATCAACTTCATACACTCTTTCTGGCCATATCTACTCGAGATTCCTTCATTTATTGTTGAATTCATTACTCCTATTTTCAAGGCAACCCATAAAAATGGACAGGTATTGTCTTTCTATACCATGCTTGAGTATGAATCATGGAGAGAATATCTGGGTGGATCAGCATCAACATCAATTAATAAGCTTAGACTAATTTGTGTAATAGCTTGAATATGGTTAAGATATAGCTTAGAGAGTGTTGAATAGGGAAACATAGACTGCTACAGAGATCAAATTCATATGGTCATGATAAAGGTAGAGATCTTTCACTATGGCATGTGTAATGGTTCACTCATATCAATGCTAAGCTTAACCAATCATACAAGATCAACTATTATATAAACATTAGCAATCAAACTTTGTTTCTACTTAAGGTTTATAAGATACACATGTTGGCATAGAGCTAGTAGGGCTATGTACTTATTACTATGATTCTGGTCAGTGTTAATAAGGTATGAAATGAATAGGGAAACATAGATCATTACGTCATAACAAAGAGCTTAGCTTGAATATGGAGTTCCTGGTCACTGTAATCTAATCCCTGTATTAAGGATATCATGTTTATAAAAATATGTGTTATTCCATTACGTGTAGTTACATCAATAACAGCTTGGTCACTGATTCAATGGACTTGATTCATTAGTACTAATAACATAGTGAAATCAATAAGCTTATAGATTCAATAGAGCTTACTACTAGCTTAAGTAAGGTGATATAGTGATAGTTACTAAGCTTAAGATGGGAATCATAGGTACGATACGGTCTATTATACCAATATTCTTTTAGTTCCATATAACTGTTATCATTGTAACTAATACATGGGAATCATAGAAGAGATATAAGGGTGAATACGTTACTCAGCTTAAGCTAATCCAACTCTTTTCACTAATCAAAGCTGGAAAGAGCGTATTCAATGATATTGAGCTAGAACAAGAACAAGCATATCTCAGTATTGAGCTTACTTTACACCTATGTCCACATTAGCTATTGAAATACAAGATTATTTATTAGGTAGAATATTGTATGCTATTAATCTATCCTTAACCTATATGATGAATATGGACATTTTAGTATACACTAGAGTAACACTGAAACATACTTTTTATAAAAGACCAATATGAGATAATGTAGATTAGGGAAACACTATCCTCATATAAACTATACAAGCTTATGGATCCCGATATGATCTGAGCCTATACTATGATATGTATATTTTTTATCACTTTATTATGATATATTGATTGGCCTAGGATTAAGGGACATTTCAACATCCCGGAGCACTGGAAATTACACCATTGGCTTGGAACCTTAGTACAAGGGTTTTAAGGGTACAATTGAACGAACAACTATAAAGGATAATTGTGTGTCTTACATGATTAGTGGCATCATAGAAGAAATTAATGAGACAACAATAAGAATTATAGAGTTTCCTGTTCGCAAGTGGACTCAGGATTACAAGGAATTTCTGGAGGCATTGATGACTGGGAATGATAAGATTAAAGAACCATTCATAAGGGAATACAAGGAATACAATATTGATACCAGGGTCCATTTAGAGGTGTCATTGTCTAAAGAGAATATGAATATTTCACTTCAAGACGGCCTTCTAAGGAAATTCAAACTGACTACTACAATCAGTACAAGTAACATGCATCTTTTTGGCTCGAAGGGAATCAATCATAAATATGAGACCTTTGAGAAAGTTTTGGAGCACTTCTATCATATCCATCTTGAATTATATGAAAAGAGAAAGAAATTCCAATTGGACAACCTTCAGCTTGATTTGCTGAAATTGGACAATAAATTCATATTCATGCTGGGAGTTGTAAATGGAGAAATCATAGTGAACAACAAGAAACATGCAGAGTTGCTAACAATCAAATAGATGAAAAAACACATACAAAAAACCAGATAATAATCATGAACAATCTTAATATTGAATTATGAATTGTAAAGGAACTTACAAAATGTGACACTACGAACCTGGTCAAGCGCACAAGCAAAAATATCCTATACATGACCCTGGTTGACAAGTTGTATTGCTCATGATGCAAGAGGATTTGTACCTGCGCTGCCAAGTCATTCAAAATCCATAGTTATCTATACAATAAATACAAGTAATTGATGTAGTATTTTTTACTCTAAGATGAATTCTTATGATAATTTTAGAACATATGTTGAAAATGTCAAAACATACCTGAATAAACTCCTCTTCATTTCAAGAACAATTTATTGGAGTCGCCTGAACTTGGAATAAGCCTCCCACGATCTGAAAGAGTAGCAACTAAGTCAATAGTGACTTTTTTGTTGCTACGTTGGATCAAGGGAGGTTTGCTCCAATAAATTATTCTCTACTAAACAGGGCCAACCATGTGAAGGTGGAAGCTCTTATGGCCCCTCCCCCCTCACATCACTCTCAATTCCCCGATACCCAATCTATATTTCATTTTTTACTTTCATGAGCCGAAAAAAAATTCAATAACTAATAAAAAAGAAATGCAACAAAAAGTACGCAAGAAAACATTGAAAGTGCTTGACATAAAAATAGTATGATAAATGATTTTTTAATATAACGCAAAAAAGGTTCCAAGTATGGTAACATTTGTCTTATAATAATACAATATTTTACATTATCAAATTTTCTTTTTCTTATTCCTACTTCTAAAGCTCCTAACTATATCATCAACATCATTGTGCTCTACTTCTGTTTCATGCCTTTCTTGCAGAGCCGACCTAGTTACGTACTCACGATGTCTGGTCTCATGCAGTGACGGGGCATCGCCTACAAAAACAGATAATATTAAATTTTAATTTTCATATCATTGAACTAGTTCGGTAATATTAATAAAAAAACATTGCAAGGAGATTATTTACCTAGTGCACCAGTTGTCACCGTTGGAACCGTTGCCTTGTCTTCCTATTTGGTGGTAAGATCATCAAGTACAACATTCTCTGTCATTTAAACAAAAAATGTTATAAGGAGAATCATCAAGGTATAATTAGAAAAAATTATAAATGGAAATTAATTACCATCATGGCCCTCACTGATAGTAGCATTGTCGGCCTGGTCCCCACTACAATGATCAGGTTGCACGTGAGGACCATGTACTTTTGGAAATATTTTGCTCTTAACGCACTGCTTTACAAATGGGTTATTTGGCTCGTTGAAAGTGTTGCTCCCTGATTTAAATAAAGTTTTTAGACATTAAATTTATGGATGAAAAAAAAATATTGAAAGGTTAACGTTTTACCTTATCAGGACTTTTGGATCTTGGGACCTGTCACAAGATTCTACAATGTTCAACTACGGCTTGATAGCCGGAATGGAAAGCGATCTCTCTGTCTTCTTCTATGGTTTCCGTTCCAAATTCATCACCCTACATTACATATGATTTTGTATTTTTAATGTTATTTGATGGAATTACAAAATTTTTGGAAGAAGATACAATTAATTATAAGATGTTTAGCTTCTTACAATTCTTGTGGTCAATTTCAAGTAGGCGCCCTGGCCTAGCTTGTGATGGCCCTTTTTTTCAATCCTAAATTTGGTTGTCTTCGAGGTGTCAGGAAACCTATCATAAAAATCTTGAAGTAAGATATGACGTAGCACACTTTTATTTTAGACATAGAGAAAATTAAAGCTATTGAATTAAAGTTGTAATTTACCTTGCGGGTCCAGTCAGCATTTTTCCTTCTTTCTTGGCCCTTTTCTCTTTTCCGTCATCGATGAGTGCTCTCCACTCCCTCTCTGGAATTGTGAGAGGATGCTCGTATCTAGATTTAATTTTCAATTGCGTCCTATAGGTGTCCCTGGTATATTTCAAATATTTTTCAACTACCCGAGCCACCGTTGTTCTATCAAATGTGTCCACCCCAAAAAGGGCTTCTAGATAATCTAGAAGTTCTTTTTTCAGGTTGGAATTCTGTGAATTCCACCTTGTGCGTATGGTCGGGCCAAAAATTATCAACGCCTTCCTCTCCAAAAACCTGTAGAACTCATTGTTTCCTACACATAAAAAATATATTATCATTAATTTAAAAATAAAAATAATGATAAAATATGTTTTAGATAGAGTACATGAAATAGTTAAAATATTAAAACTTACCTGGGAGTTGTACGTGCTTTATAGGAACACCTCATCGTTCACCAAAAACATGCCATCAATGGTCCCCGTGGAGGTGACACGTGTAGCTCCAGGAAACACAATAATATAGTTGGCCATACCAGCCTCATCACTGCCAACACGTTCAACGGCTGGCTGGGTGTCTTCTTGGGCAAGGTGCGTTTCTTGGTTGCCACCTAAAGGCATAGAAGGTGTACGAGAGGGTCACTCGGTAATATCTTGCCCTTGTGTCCCGCTACCACCAACACCGGGGGAAACAGGTGTCAGATAATGCTACATACAAAAGAATTTTTTTGTTAGTTTAATTAATATAAAAATTAAAAATCAAACTATCACACTTCATGATCTCATGTAGAGAAAAAAAAATATCCTTTTGATTTTTTATTATTACCTTATATGTTTCTAGCTAGGTCATAAGTTGTGTTATCCTCATTGCTATTTCAGGTGTTTGAGGCGTAAGGTCTACCAAACGATCAAATTCCAACTTTTCTTTTCGCGCCTTTTTTTGCAGCAACAACAATGGACATGGGGATGAAGAAAACTCTTCCTCATTGAGGGAATCATCAGGCGCACCATGGCCAGGTGTCTGCATATTTGAACAAAATTAACATTATTTCAATTATGTAAATAACTAAAATACCTGAAGATAGAGCAATGCTGGAACTTTACATGTTATTCTGCTGGCCCCTTTCTGCGATCATCTTGTCTCGGGGTTGTTCCTGTATTGCCACGATCAGTCTGTCACATTGCAATAAAATTAGAAATGTGAAAAATTGAAAACAATATCTAACTTGAAAACACAAAATTAAAACTGAAATAATTTCTAAATTTACCTTTTTAATACATAAACTTTGTGCATTAAAGAGGCCCTGGAGTGGTTGAGTATAATTAAAAGTAAGGGCTGTAACCCAAAATTTTATACTTACACCTTGCTAGTAGACAATTTCTACAAAGTAAGTAGATTAGATGAGGCTAAAGAGATTTTCAGTGAAACTTTAATTAGCGGAATAAAGCTAACTGTAGTGACCTATAATGCATTGGTCAATGGATATTGCAAGGGATGGAAATTGGATGAAGATTTCCTTCTCCTCGAAGAAACGAATGAGAATGACTGCATGCCTGACATAATTACATACAATACCATAATTTAAGGGCTAATAGAAGAGAACAAGATCTTAGAGGCTTTGAAGTTGCATGATCAAATGGCATATATCTGTTTGGGGTGCTTATTGGATTTTGAACTATGATCCTGGTAATTACATTGACAAGACAATGTTGACATAGAATGTACTCTCTCATCCTCTGCTGAACATTTGATAATAATAAGAAGGACAATTGATCAAGGGTTTTCCCCATCTTGGGGTTTTTCCTTGCCTTGTGCCATATCTTCGTGTTCATTTGTCTTGGCTTGTCTTCTGCTCTTACATTTAATGTTATTTCATTAGTTACTATCATATGGTGATGATTAAAGTAATATCTTATGGTCTAATAGATTTGTCAATGGGATAATGAAGTAACTATCCTAAGCAAAGAACATGTTAAGACAAAATTTAACACGGTATCAGAGCTTGACAAGGAAAAACCCAAGCTAGAAGGCACAATCTTTGCAAAAAAATGAAACTCTTTGTGGCACAACCTATGCGGAAATATGAACACATCACACATGTGCATGAGAGCTGGAGCTACAGTTTTGTTTGAGAAACTTGGATAGATCTAGTACATCAGGTTATGTCCACTTGTAATATATCTACTAATGATGATTAGAAGTTCTATCAGCTTTCCTCAGAACAAGGTTTGAATGCATCTTCAGCCCTCCATCTCAGAACTATATCACAGGTCTGGTTGAAGATATCATTTCAGAAAATCGTGTGTTGATTTTGTGATGATTATTTGTTGTCTTATCAAATGAATCTGAAGCACAGGTCGAAGTTTAGGAGATAACATAATATGGGTTTATCACTGCTTCTGGAAGCTTGTACTCAGCTCCACTGCTTATCCATTGGTCTATACTCTATACTGACCTTCACCTTAGCCTCATTGCTAATCTTCCATGCCAACAAATTTTCTATTAAAGGGAATGATATAGTCAGTACTTTCGATAATGTGGATGCATTGATGATTGACTTGTTTGGATTTCCAATCCAGTCTTCTGTTGAATTAGGCATCATAGTTGGAATGTCTCATGTCATTATAAGGTCAAAATCCACAATAGTGATAACATTCAATGTGTTTTTTTATGTTCTCTTTCTAGCTTTGTGACTGGAATGGGTTGTAGGCCCAATTGAATCTATATAAGTTTTCTTTCTATGGCTTTTGTTTTCTGACAAATTTAATAGGGTTTCGATAATTATGAGGCCAAATTCTGAGACTAATATCGTAGATATTTGTGGTTATCATTTCAGAATTGCACTAAAGTTGATCCGATGATTCTTGAAGTTTCTTTTGAGGTTGAAAATCACTACGGTATGGATGATATATAGAGATGTAATCAAGGTTTCAGTCTTGTTTCAATATTCACTGATGCATTGATCTACGTATTGCAATTTGACCTGGTCTGTAAATGCAATCTCTGTCTAACACAACCTCATTAAATCTGAATGAGCATGTTCACCATTTCTTTGTCAAGAAAATCGTTGGAGCAGGATCTATTTTAGATGGAAAGACAAGGAATGTAAATACAATTGCAACTAGCTGGAAGAGATTTAAATCAAATGAACGAAAATGATATATCATTGTCAGTCGGTCATCAATTGATTAATCTAGAGCCATTTCAAATAAATCAAGTATATGAAGTTTCCATGAAGCAAAAATTAGGAGTTCGATCGATGTGGATATACCTGAGTATGTTTGTAACCTATACGAGTTTTTGGCAAAGTTGTTGATGCGCTACACCTGTAACATATCATTTTGAATGTTGGCTTGAACTCAAATTTATCTCATGTTTATGTCTGCTACTTCTACTATGACTTATTGTTGATGACAGTCGAGTAAGGTTATTGCCCAGAAGAGAACCTTTGCAACAATACATGTTTCTATCCAATTGCATTGAAACCTTAGTCTGTAAGACATTGTTGGAAACTAGGATTATTTGACAGATAAATTGGTCAACGTGATTGGAAGTTGTTTGATCTGATGTAGTTGACCATCTGAAGCACTTCTATCAAGGCTTGCATAAGACTTGTAGTCATGAACAAAATTTTTCTACTTGGAGTCACATTTTTAAGTAAACGATGGTGTTGTGTACTATTATTAAATCTTGTGAAATTGCTTTGAGAGCTTGATACATCTATTGAAGCTTTCAACACTAAGAAATTAGGCAAAGCCTCCATTATTGAGCAAGCATGTAAGACATAATTTTAATGTATAGAACTAATGACTTATATTGCATAGACTAAAGCTACTTCACTGGGTCCATATGATGATCAGAAGTACAATTGTTGATTGTCAAAAGATCAATTTCACAAGGTGGAAGTATACCAAGTCCACTTATTCCTTACTGACGAGAGAATATGAAATTTCAAGTCAAATGAAGATGGAGGACAATTCAGATGTTTTGAACAACAAGGTCCAGGTCTATGAATCCGGGTTGCATAAGAATCAAGGACATATTCAGATTTGGAGTTGAATACTTAAGTATGGCCCATCAAGAAGCTGAAAGGTCCATGATATCCCTATATAGAGGGAAATTTGAATGAAGTCATGAAGAAATAAAAATTTATAGGTGATAAAATTACTGTATGACACCTGAGGCTATTTTGAGAATTACAATTGGATGTATCAAAGATATATTATCATGCTATTAGAGACCGAAATCTCCACTGCTGAGATTGTATACAATATGACAGAATCAAATAGAATACAACATGCAGGAGTTATGGTTACAGGTTAAGATATGATCAGGTGATAGTTAGAGTCTGGTCAGAGAATGTTAACTAGAATTCACCAAGACCATTTACTAGATGGAGTATATGTATATGCTGCAGTTGTTATTACTAATTAGCATGTCATGCCTCAATGAAAATATGTCTTCTTGAGGGACTGCATATCAAATCTGGTTTGACTCCATATGATCAGTGATAAGCCTGTGGATGCTTTATTATATATAACTTATAGCGTGCAAATCTTACACTAAAACCATTCCGGTACTCAGATCTTACAGTATAACCAGGATAACTGATTAAATCACTGTGTAATAAATACAGATAATCAGGATTGGAATGATTGTTGAAGAAAAGGTAATAGCCCAGCCTTTGGAGAAATATTTGAAGACCTTTGGACGATGAAGCTCCTTTGAAGCTACCTTCAAACTTTGAATAAAATGAATAAGAGCCTAATGATTACATATTGAGTCTCAGAGGGAGTTGTCTATTGAACCCTCTTAGCATATATAGCAAAAGACATTACTGCTTATGGAAGTGCATGATTGATTGATAAATTACCTTCAAAGTGGATGGATTTAATGATGAGCGTGTTTCCAGATGGATGCTTTTCACTCTGGAAAGACAATCTTAGGCTTGTGGTCTCCTTGAGTAAGATGGAGTAAGAACAGTTAAGTATTTTATGCAATAGATATGCTAGGATCAGGGGATTGCTAAGTACTGCTAAAGATCTCTGCTAGTAGGTCTACTGAGTAGAGCTATTGAGGTTTCCATTGACGATTCAGTCAGCAATATCATTAATTTTTACAAAGAAGCCTGGTGACTTGTTCCTATTTTGGGATTTGTTGTCTCTTGAAATAACCCTTTACTAATACCATCGTTTGAAAAAGATACTTTATGATAAATTCCATCATGTTCAATAATGAAAAGGAAGGCCACAAAATTAGAACATGAAAAATCATCATGATAGGATACTAGAAACTAGATAAGATTGGGGCATAATATGATGATAAATCTAGCTCATGTCGAAATATTGTACAACATCACATTGAGACAAGCCTATATCACTACTAACCATCAAGGGAAATGGATCATGAGAAATGTCATCTTCTAAATTCCTTGATTTTCCAAAGACATAAATAGATGCCTCAAATTTATTACAAGATTTATACGAAATTGTCTCACCCCACAATGTTTTAGAAGTACTCAAAGAATGCACTATTCAAATCCAGCTGTCGACAAGTAAGAATTTGAAGAAGTATCTAGAAACTTTTCACCCATGAATCTTTGATCCATAGTAGGAAACTTAATATGAATTACAATATTGAGTTTGGAAATGTAATTTCAGTCATGTAGATTTGTGCGTTGAAAGGCACATTTTGGATAATGCTTGTGATTGAATCAGACTGTGGTGTTTTTAGCAAGTCTGCGTGACATTATGTTGAACAAAGTTGTCATATTATAATGTGTGATAATTGACATAATGATTGAGTTGTTTTAATGATGCAGGCATTGGTAGTGTCCGAATATCAATCTGAAATCTTTGAGTGGCAGGGCTTGATGTTTGTTATACTTAAAGAGAATTTAATTCAAGTCTCTGATTCAATGAAGGAAATAAATCGAGACTCCTATCTCATTTTCCTTTTTATGCTCTAGCCTCTAAGTGACATCATCAACACATTCATATACACAGCCTAAACTTCAGTGGAAATTGTTGATGTTCGGTGGCATCATTGTTATACTCCTAAGGTATAGACATCTTGATCACACCATTAAGCAGAGGGAGTAATTAATATTCTATATCAAATGTATAGAAAGGAAATAATCCTCTTTCAGTTTTGAAGGGGCAGTCTCCTTAAAACCTTTTATATCATAATTCATCCTTGAGACCTGTAACAGTATTATTGAATCATGCTAGCAGAGTTGTCATCCTTTGAAAGGGATCTAGCATAGATGATTAGATCCATCATTATTTAAGGCAATCTGGAGGAAGTTTTTTTTTTAAGCAGACAAAAGTCCAGAAAGAACATATGGGTTACAATTTTTGAAAGTTTCCTCCTTTTTAAAGGACTTGTTTATGACCCTTTGGATCAGAATCTTGAAGCAGTTCTTACAATCACAAAGAACAGAAGTACTCCACCGAGGAAGCATTGATGGAGTGGACTGAACAGTCTCTAATTTTGATTGATCATTGGGCAATTTGACTTTATTATCTTAAAATTAAGTCTGCAGAAGGAGCTATTCTATCCAATAATTATTATAAGGAAGATCATGTCAAAAGACTTGATAAAAGAAAGTCATGACTGTTGATCTAATGACTCTAAAAATTATTCCATATATCCTTGGTTGCCTGAGAAGTTGCATGAAAAATTTAAGAAAAATAATATATGAAAGATGGATCCGTAATTCAGAGAAGACCAAAGTTTTTTTTTTTTCTTGAAGGAAGATCCAGATCACCTATCAAGAGACTCTTTCTTCAGCCTCTTATCTATCACAGGAAGGTTGAAGTTATTGAGAAACTTTCTGATCATTTATGACGTGGTAAGGTTTCTCAAGCTCAACATGTTCTGATCTCATCTTCAAATCAGGTATGGTTTTGCATTCATATTATCTGTCTCTACATTAGAAGCCAAGTTTCATATCTAATAAGTCACAGTCCTGGGCATCACTTAAGTGTACCAAATCCTAGGCCGGATCATATTTCAGAAGGTGCCATTTCCTCCATCAAATTCTGGGTATAATGATCACTGATTTATTCAAAAGTTAAGCTCTAATTCTCTTATCATCCCATTTTGAATCATCCAAGAGCAATCTCATCAAGAAAATACCTTTGAAATTTATAACGAAGAACTGAGGCTAGCATGGAGAAAGAAGGACGAGTTTCTCTCTGTTTTAGGGTGCGTACTTCTTGCAGGACTAAGCCGCAGGTGTGAGGAAAGGTTAAGGGTACTTTTGTGTTTGTTTTATGGTAATTATTCCCCTGTTCCGAGCTGCAAAGAATAATAGCTTATGGAGGAAGGTCAGAGGGAATTGTAATCATAACAGTGAATTGTAATCATAAAAGTGGCATATTCTGCTCATTTATAAAGTATAACAGACACACAGAGTTTCTTCAAACATTTTACATGCAACAAAAACACTACTATTGAAGAATGAAGAAACCACATTACCATTTTTCCATGTAGCAATTAAGTCAAGAGTTTCTTCAATGTCGCCTTAGCAGATTAATGTTTCCTTTGACGTGGCCCTATTAGATTAATCCCTGCACTGATGTAACCCTTGCAAATCAATAGAATGACATAGAGCGGGGTCTGGCTGCGGGGAAGGAGATAGATGCAGGTCTGGCTGCTGGGGAAGGAGAATAGAGCACGCAGGAAAGAAACTAAATTTTGAAATGTATGAGAAGCGTAATAATCAGTGCAGGGAAGACCGGCGAGCACCCTTGTGTAGTCAAAAATTTAAAATTCAATTTATTAAAGAATAAACATATCTACCCCCAAAGTTAATTTTTCCTTAGTTTGGATTAAATTAGACATTAAACTCGTTAGAATTAATGTTGGAGGATGATTAAAATTCTTAACTTTAATAGATCAACTCAATTGTGAGCATATAGATTATTATAAACTTTGTAGTGTTGCTTTCTTCCTTTTACCAAAGTGGGTGAAAGGAACATATAAATGTGGGTTAAAGGAACATATTACAATACTCTTGAAGGTACATGTATTAGGGACTGCATTAATGTGACAGATTTGGTGGATGCATACGTGAAGCCTTAGTTAATGTTCATCCTAGTGAAGTAGAGTTATATAATGTTGGCCCAGGAAAGGGTATGTAAGCTATAGCTATAATATGAACTTAGGTGATTTGATACGGGCGGCCTCAACCGAAACGACCCGGCCCGAATGGGTTTGGGTGGGTGCCCTTAAACGAAACGACACGGCGCGCCCAACCGAACGAAGGCACAAGGGAGAAAACAGAAAATGGGTCGCATGAACGTGCACAAGGCACTCGTGCGGTCACAACTTAGCAAATTTGATACGACCACCCTCAAACGAAACGACCTGACCCGAACGCATTTGGGCAGGTGCCCTCACACGACGTGACATAGCGCGCACGACCGAACGAAGGCACAAGGGAGCCATTGGAAAATGGGCCGCACGAACATGCATAGGGCACTCGTGCGGTCATAACTTAGAAAATTTGATACGGCTACCCTCAATAGAAACAACCTAACCCAAACGCATTTGGGTGGGTGCCCTCAACCGAAATGACCCGACCTGGACACGTTTGGGCGAGCACCCTCAACTGAAATGACCTGACCCAAATGGGTTTGGGCAGGCACCCTCAAACGAAATTACACGGCGCGCCCGACCGAAAGAAGGCACAAGGGATAAAATGGAAAACAGGCTGCACGAATGTGCACAAGGCACCTGTGTGGTCACAACTTAGCAAATTTGATACGGCTGCCCTCAAACGAAATGACCCGACCCGAATGTGTTTGGGTGGGCGCCCTCACATGGCGCGACATGGCGCACATGACCGAACGAAGGCACAAGGGAGAAAACGGAAAATGGGCTGCACGAACGTGCAAAAGGCACTCGTGCGGTCACAACTTAGCAAATTTGATACGGCCGCTCTCAAACGAAATGGCCTGAATCGACTCGAACGCATTTGGGTGGGCGCCCTCACACGGCGCGCTCTACCGAATGAAGGCACAAGGGAGAAAATGGCAAACGGGCTGCATGAACATGCACAAAGCACCCATGCGGTCACAACTTAGCAAATTTGATACAGACGCCCTCAAACGAAACGACCCGACCCGAACGTGTTTGGGTGGGTGCCCTCAAATGAAATGACCCGACCCGACCAGATATTCTTATAGGATGTAGTATACCTTTAAAAGTCAACAATTACAATTAAAATCTCTGCTACAAGTGTGGAATAAGATTAAAACTTAACAACGGTGGTAAGTGTTTCTCCTAAGAAATTGAGGAATTTTGAAAATCTTGGGGAATTGCATGCTTGAAGAAAACTCCACATGGTCTCGAGCCATATGGCCATGCTAAGAGACCAAATCAGACCTTGATAAAAAAATGTGTGAAGCATGAGAGATAATGTTATTTTAAGAAAATTATTTTGAGCTGAAGTCGTTGCTACAACTAATTATTTGATTAATATGTCACCAAGTTCAATTTTGGGTGACATGAAACTAGAGGAAGTTAGAGTGGAAAGAAGCCCTCTCTTGCACATATTAGGTTTTTGAAGTGTGAAACATGCATATATGTGGCTAAAGTGGATAAGACAAAACTTGACAACCTATCTTAAGAAAAGGATTTTGAGCTGAAGCATTTGTTGCAAATAATTATTTAATTAATGTCACCAAGTTCAATTTTGGGTGAAATGACACTAGAGGAAGTCGAAGTGGAAAGAAGCCCTCTCTTACATGTCTTAGGTTTCTAAAGTGTGAGGATTGCATGTATGTGGCTAAGGTGGATAAGATAAAACTTGACAACATATTGGTCAATTTCCTTGACCCTTTATTGGTTATTCAGAAGGATTATGAATACACCACCGTTAATATCAAGGTAACCCCTAGCAGATCAAGGGCTACAAGTTGTAGTTTTCATTTGAACATCAACATACTACAACCATGCAAGACATGTAATATTTTCAGATAATGAGGATCGCAACATTGTCTTAATATCTAGGCATTAGGGATTGCAAAGGTTTTGTTCACACGCCTCCACCCTTCTAGATTCAGCCTGCAAACATATTCTGGGATTCCAGAAGAGATATTCCTCCACCCAATAGCCATGAGGGATTCCAAAGGTTTTGGTTCCATACCTCCACCCTTATATTTAATTAGGAACCCTAGATAACCAAGCAATAGCCATGCTTAATGAAAGGTGAAGGGATCCAAGTCTTGTAGCTCTATCCCACTGTTGTCCAAGCCTAAGCTCTACCATCAACATGCTTGATTTTTTCCCTCAATTTCTTCTCGCTTTTCAATGTTCCTCCCTATATTCTTTCCTGATATCCCCTCCATTCCCACTGCGTTCTCTCTACTTTTTCCCTTGGTTCATTGGAATGATACCCCTATAATCTGCATTTATTGGAACAATCATTGGTTCATCACCAAGCATTCTTTCATCACTATGTGTTGTTTGATATCATAATTTTATTTCAATGGTGTGCTTCCTAGGGTAGTGGCATTGCACAATCCTTCATTGAATATGGTAAAACACCCGGTAAAGGGAAAGGTAAAGCACATGAATCCGTTCATTATGTTGTGGCACATTACAACATGTCTGCATATGTGCATACATGAACATATTTGACCCCTTCCGAAATCAATAGATATCTAATTTCAAGATGAGTTGTGGAAGAAGACACTCAACTATGAGCGTACGTATACCCTTTAGATGTTGAATATGTCATGAGTAAAAAAATTTATATCACCATTGTTTGTTGGTAAATCAGATGAAGTCCCCTGAATCGGTGTCGGGTCAAGCAAATAATGGGTTTACAACTATTGAGCATAGTCATTGTAACCCTAAACATGGCTCCTCACATGACTCGGCCTGACCTGATTTGCCCGAACACATTTCCTTGGGCGCCCTCATAGTACAGAACAACCCGAGCCGACCCGACCTGAACACGTTTCCTTGGGCACCATCACACGACCAGACCCGACCTGACCCACTCAAACGTCGAAGGCATGAGGGAGAAAACGGAGAATGGGTTGCACGAACGTGAAGTAAAAGGCACATAGGCGGTCACAACTCAAAATTTTTTATACGACCAGCCTCACACGACCCAACCCAACCCGCCCTGACCTGCCCAAATGCGTTTCCCTAGGTGCCCTCACATGATTAGAACTGACGCAACCTGACCCACCCGAACGTGTTTCCATAGGTGCCCTCACACGACCCTACCCGACCCACCCCAACCTGCCCGAACGCATTTCCTTGGGTGCCTTGATCACACGGCATGACCCGACTAGACCCGCCCGACCCGACCCGACCCGACCCGATCCACTCGAACACGTTTCCTTGGGCGCCCTCACACGAATCGACATGACCCGACCCGACCGGACACGTTCCTTAGGTAGCCTGCCATGACCCAACCCACCTGAACGTGTTTCCTTGGGCGCCCTCACAGTACAACACGACTCGACCCGAACCGACCCGAATGCGTTTCATTGGGCTCCATGACACGAGTACCCGACCTGACCCGACCTACCTGAACGTCGAAGGTACGAGGGAGAAAATGAAAAACGGGTCGCATGAACATGCACAAGGCACACAGGTAGTGACAACTTAGCATTTTTGATACAACCTCCCTTAGACGATCCAAATCGAACATGTTTCCTATGGCGCCCTCACATGGAACGACCCGACCCACCTGAACGAAGGGCACACGAGGGAGAAAATGGAAAAAGGATCACACAAACGTGCACAAGAAACATAAGCGGTCACAACTTAGCATTTTTGATACGACCACCCTCACACGACCCAACCCAACTCGACCCGACCCGCTCGAATGCGTTTCCTTGGGCGGCCTCATGACACGACACGACCTGACCAGAACAGACCCGACCCGACCTGCCCAAACGTGTTTCCTTGGGCGCCCTCATGACACGGTCCGACATGACCCGACCCAGTCGGATATGTTCCATGGGCACCCTCACATGACCCGACCTAACCCGACCCTCTCGAACATGTTTCCTTGGGCACCCTCATGGTACAACACGACCCGACCCAACCCGACTCGAACACATTTCCTTGGGCGACATCACACGACCCAACCCGACTCGACCCGCTTGAACTTTGAAGGCACGAGGGAGAAAAAGACAAATGGGTCACATGAACATGCACAAGGTACACGCTTTTGATACGACCTCCCTCACACGATTTGACCCGAACGAGTTTCTTGTGGCGCAATACCGACACTTATCTCCAAACATCGCAATACCGACACTCAAGCCTCATCATATCACGTATGACACCCTATAAGGAGTGGTATTGAAAATATGAAGAATATGACATAGGGGATGACTATCTAGAAGATGACTCTACCACTAGGATAATTAAAATTTGACTAGTACTAAAGGATTTTTGGAGTAGAAAATTGTCATGGGTACCACACATTTTCAAGTTAGATAGGAATCTAATATTTATAAGTCAAATGGGTGATGCAATCATGCATATCATATTTAAGAAGGATTCACGTAAGATGATTCGTGGTGTGATGGTGTTGATGAGAGGTGTTTAGATTGGCATATTATACAAGTTGTAAGGGCATATTGACCAAAGTGGTTGCAATAGTGAAAATGTTCATAAAAATTATGGGTCAACCCTCTTGTTTAGTCAACAAGACCATGTTGTAGCATCAAAAGGTGTGACACAATGGAGAGAAAATAATTTGAGTTATGCAAAGCAATGGTATGATCGAAATTTTGTATAGTAACTCTCTAGAAGTCGCTTTATGTGAATATTGTATTTATGGGAAACAAATCGTGTTAAATTCCCATTTGGTACTACAAGGGAAAAGAGAATTATGGAGTTAATTAATAGTAATGTATTTGGGATAGTACCAATGCAATGACTAGGTCTATCCATATCTTATGCTTTCTTCATTGATAATTTCTCCAAGATGACATGGATATATTTCCTAAGGTAGAGGTCTAAGGTTTTCAATAAATTTCAAGAGTTCAAATCTCTTATGGAGAACCAAATAGATAGAAAGGTAAGGTTATGATAATCGATAACAAAAGTGAATTATATGGTAAATAATTTAAGAAAATATGCAAACAAAATGGGATATAAGTTCCCAAAACAACTACTCCATACACTCTTTAGAAAAATAAATTCATTGAGAGAATGAATAAGATGTTGATGGAAAAGTGAAGGAGTGTGTTCAATAATGCAGAACTAGCATAAGAATTATACACAAAAACAATCAACATTGTGTGTTACCTGGTGAATAGGTCTTCATCATCAACATTGGTGACAATACTCCACAAGAAGTATGGTTTTGTAAGAAACCATCACTCGCACATCTTAGATTGTTTGGATTTGATGCATTTTTCCATGTTCCAATGGAAAAGAGGAAAAAATTGGATACCAAGTAAATCAAGTGTATTTTCATAAACTATAAGGATGGAATGAAATGATAGAAGATATGAAATTATGTGACAATGAAGATAATTTATAGTCAAATGTGATCTTTAGGGAAGTAAGGTGTAATTATAAAACATAAGATGCTTCAAAAAATAAGGAAAATATAATTTATTATTGGACTTGCAGTTGGAGGAAAGTGACTTAGATGAGTCAATAGATTCAACCAAAGATCTGGAATATCAAACTTTGATTCTGAGGAGGTCTAGTCGATTAAGGAAAGATCTTGAAAGGTATACCCAACATGCTTTTCGGTCTTCTTTTTGTTATTTGCCATTGAGGATGAACCTAGGACATTTGAGGAGAGAATCAACTTGATACATGGTTAACTTTGGTTAAGATCTATGAATGAAGAAATGGATTCTTTGCATAAGAATAAGACATGGCGGATTTGGCCAAGTTACTTATTAGAAGGAAGAATGTTGGTTTCAAGTGGGTGTTAAAGGAAAAGTTGCATTCAATAGATCAGGTTAGGAAATACAAGGCTTGACTTAGGGCAAAAGGATATTCCCATTCCCAAGTCAAGGGAGTCAAATTTAGTAAGATATTTTCCCCTATTGCAAAATTAAATTTCATTAAATTACTGATGTCTTTGGTTGTGGATTTTTATCTCGAGATATGACAATTGGATGTAAAGATAACGATTCTACATGGTGACCTAGAGTAAGAATATACATGAAATGACCTGAAATTTTTGTAGTAAAGGGAAATCCGAAGTTAGTATATAAGCTGAAAATTTTCATTTATGGTTTGATGCTATCACTTAAGATATGGTACCATAATTTTGACATGTACATCCAGGGATTGGGATTTTTGAGAAGCCACATTGATCACTATGTATATATCAGGTCAAAAGGTAGGTATTTCATATATGTAGTGTTGTATTTTGATAGCATCTTACTAGTTGGAAACAACATGGGTGCGATCAGGAAAGTGAAGATGTAACTGTCCTCCAAATTTGACATGACGGATCTCAATATTGTAAGTTTCATTCTTGGAATGGATATCATCAAAAGACTACGTAGTGAAGAAACTATTGGTAAATCAGAGAAAGTAAGTTGTGACAACCTTGAAGCATTTCAACATGTATATTGTAAACTAGTGAAGGTACCAATTCATGTCAGGGAAATACTGATTGTTGATAAATTTCCAAAGACACAAGAAGAAAGAGAGGACATGACTTATGTTTCATATGCATTTTTTGTAGCTATTATAATTTATGCATTGGTCTGCACTTGACTGAATATTGCTCATACAGTGGGAGTATTAAGAATATACATGAAAAAAACTGGTAAAGAACCTTCATTTGTTGTCAAAATATTATTAAAATATTTGTGTGGTACAAGTGATGTTCATATCTACTACAATCGAAGACTTGATGATGACAATAAAACAATTGTACAAATATTTTTAGATGACGATTGGATTGGATATCTAAACAAAATGTGTCAACTAACTCATATGTAATCAAGTTGTTCAATGGAGCTAAAATATGGATGAGTAAGTGGCAGTTGGTCGTGGTACCATCAATTATGAAAGTTGAATGCATAGTAGGAACTTATGCAAGCAAGGATGCAATTAGCTTGTAATAGTTGCGTTCAGAGATCAGGTTTTCTTGACAACCTAGGGAAAATTCACCTTCATTGTAATTATTTCATATATTTTGATTTATAATTAAAAATAATTGAGAATTTAGGACACATATTCCAGATTTTTAGGAAGGAGGTTTCTTGGGATTTGAAGGAAGCTTGATTTGTTTCCCAATAGCCATTGAAGGTTGGAAAGTGTGCCATAAATGGATTGGTTTTACAAATTAATGGAGTGGCAAAGAAGTGTTGGAAATATTGAGAGGGGGGTGAATCAATATTTCTTTTCAATTGTTAATTTTACCAGTTAGATCACTTATATTTAGAACAAGAAATGAAAAATGATGGAATAGATACTTTTATTAATTTCGTCTTTACAATAAGTAAAGTACAATAATGATATAGGGCTCCAACCCTATATGAAGACTCCAATCTTCCAGACTCCAACTTGTATTGTGCCAAGCACCGACTTGGTCTTTCCAAGGCTCCAACCTTGTCAATTTGAGGCACCAACCTCTAGGGATCGAACCCTATCTCTAGTACAGACTCCAACCTGGTTTCTTGAGGACTCCAATCCTCTAGGGCTCCAACCCTATCTTCCAAGGCACCAACCTTATCTCTATGAGGCTCCAACCTCCTGCTTCATTTCGTCAAGATATATTTGGTTATACGTCACGGCTCCCAATGTCTTCTTCAACGAGCCTTGACAATATTCAGCTATCCCCTCACTTAATCTCCATGCTACTTCATCAATGAAAACCTTGTTCTTCACATGAATGTGTCTCCACTTCTCTTTATTTCACCCAAACACTTGTTTCTTCAACGTTACTTCATTATCAACAATGCATCATGGTCTCCAATAATGTCTCCAATAGGCTTCTAGATGACTCTCCAAGGTATGCTCAAAAAGGTCTTCAAGGTAATCTCCAAAAAAGTCTTCAAACTCTTCAAAGTGACATCAGAGAGTGCTTCAACTTGGCCCTATTATGTTCACAAGAGGAGACTCCAGCAAGTTCTGTCTATCCAAGCCTAACAAGGCTGCCCAACTTGCAATAAATTGCCATATCAAGTCCCACAAATCTTCCCAATCAAGAATGTCTTCACATAATTCAGAATTTCCTACAGGGGTTCTTTAGTAGGCTTATTCAAGGTCTTTCAAAGTGTCTTCAATAAGAAATCTTCAAGCCTGCTACTTCAAAATGACTCCAAGACTTATTGCTTCAAAGATTATTCAATTCTGCCCCAACACCAAATCTGCTTCAACAAATTTCTGCAAGAATGCTTCTACAAAAATTCTATTAGATGCTTAAAAATATGTGCTCCAAGGTCTGCAATAATTTTTGTTTATAAGGATATCATGACAAATGACTGTCAAAAATCCTATGAAATATATGCTCCTTAATGCTGCTTTCTAGGAGAGTTTCCAACCTTCCCTAGGCCTTATGGAACCCTTCCAAATAGTGATACAAGACCCGACCCTTCTCCAAGACAAGGTATAAGCTGTGTCACCCTTGTTTGCTGCTCCAAACAGCCCTTACACCTGTAATAGACCAGGCCCCTGCGCTGTAAAAAAAGAGCCTTCCCACACATTACGACACCTTAAAACAGGTCTAAAATAACCTCACACCTTGTGTCCTCCTCGTGCAATAATTTGGGCCTGCAATGAGACAAAAAAAAACATAAAACAACCTTCCAAAACTGCTCATATTTCCTTCATGGCCTGCGATTGTCTTTCTGTGGCGGCCTAGCCCATTTGTGGATGCAACCTCACCCCAACAGTCCCTATCTGAGCTTCTCCAACAATTCTTAGGTGAATGTTCCAATTAGCACCAAGTTTGAGCTTGAGGCAACTACAGGTGACTGTAATTTTGACTGATTTAATTCACCACAAGTGGGCCTGCAATCCGAGCTGAGGATAATGCAAGAATTTTTCCAAACAATAACTCAACATCCTCCTCAGCTTTCTGTTTTACTTCTGTACCTCATATGTGAATAGATCACCGTAATTTTTGGTGCTAAAATGAGGTGTCCGAACTCATATTAATACTGGTTTGCCGTTAGAATGAATGGTCACATCTTTCTAGATGTAGGCCGACATGAAGGAGCTAGGAAAAGTCGGCTCAAAAAAATATAATTATTGCACAACTTCAAAAATAAATATCTTTCTAACCACGGGGAGTTTTGGGGCATATGAGGGCTCGTTGGAAAGAGGAAGGAGTCTTATTTAAGATGAAAAAGGGAACATTTTGATATCCTTCCTTCAAGGTCCCAAAAAAAAACATTTTTCTTGTTGACTGTTCTTGTATTCCTGTGCATAAAAATGATGGACAGTTTGCCTTAATTTAGGTAGATCTTCTTAAGTATTTTATTGGTGACTGTCCTTGTATTTCTTGTGCATGAAGGGATGAAAATTAAGCTGAAAAATGAGCTCCTTAAGTGTATATGGATAGCTTCATCAAGTATGTATACTTCCATCACTGATATTTCCATGAATGCCAATTAAGTGATCTTCAAGTCACTTCATGTCATGTCACCAATCATTGTCCATGTCATAAAATAGTCCTCCATGCCAACATATAGACTCAAACCATGTCATCAAGACCTTCATCAAGTGTCATCACGTGTAACATCATTAAGTGTAGTCTTCTAGGTTACCAAGTTACATCACTGACACTTGGCACCTTAAGAATATTCACCATCTTGACAGCATGTTGGTTCTAGGCTTCTTCATCAAGAGTAAGCACATCATCATTAATGACATCCTAAATAACCAAGAGGGACTTGTCATTATGAGAAAGGACATCTTTATACGAGGTCTACATGATGTGGGTTATTAGGACTATACAAGAATATTGATCTCCATATTGACATCAATGACAACCTTAGACCAACAAGAAGAACAGAGGAACCATTCCTGCCTTGGAAAAATATATAAGGTAGAAATGAAAAAATTAAATAGAGGATGGGTTGCATTGTTATTTGGGGGAAAGAGAAGTAAACCAATAGGAAGTGGGGAGGAAGGAAGTGCTAACACGCAACATAATTTTCTCCACAGTCAATCGTGAAAGAACCATTATAGCGAAGAAGGAAGAGGGGCGACAAAAATGACTAACCCACACAACCAAAGAAAATTTCAATGAACTAATGAAAATACAAACATCCTCATGGAGGAGACTACACTTCACACACTAAAGAGCATGCACACACAGAGCACTCTCACTCATGGAGAAGGATAAAATTCCGATTGAGATAAATAAAAGAGAACACAACTAGACAAAACAAGAGAAGAAAAACGTTATGTTGTTATCATAGAGTGGGGAGTATATCCATTCTTCAGTTGAGCATTAATAGGTGGAAGATTTGACACTTCTTTCCAAATGTCGCAAATCCGACAGTTCTCTCTGTAACGTCGCAAGACCGACAATTTTCTCCAACCCGTTGCAATACCGACACTTTTCTCAAAACTGTCGCAATACCGACACTTCTTTCCAAAAGTCGCAAATCCGACAGTTCTCTCTGTAACGTTGCAAGACCGACACTTTTATTCAAACCATCGCAATACCGACACTTTTCTCACAACTATCGCAATACTGACACTTCTTTCCAAACGTCGCAAATGTGACAGTTCTCTCTGTAACGTCGCAAGACCGATACTTTTCTCCAAACCGTTGCAATACCGACACTTTTCTCCAAACATCACAATACCGACACTTCTTTCCAAATGTCACAAATCCGACACTTGTCTCCAAACGTCAGTATAGCGATGGTTGTGGGCGGGATTTGAAAAATTGATAAAAATTTGGGAAATTTCTGACAATACGTCAAAAGTGTCGGAACTAAAGTGTCGGAATTTTGACCAAATGTACTAGTGACGCATTCCACATTTGTTCAAATGTTGGTATATCCTTCCAAATTTTGATTCCTGATGCAAAAACAATCCAAGATTTCGGTAGTCCTAGAAGAGCAGTGATTACGAGCTCTTTTTCTGGTATGTTTTCATCTATTACTTGGAGTTCAACATTTATTCTGGAAATTCTTACAAAATATGATGAAACAATATCATCATTCACTATCTTAAAAATTCTTAGTTCATTCTTGAGGCTTGCTATTTTACCAATGTTCTTGATGGTGAAATTTTTTGAGAGAGCATCATACATTTATTGAGTAGAATCTTTGTTGGATATATATGGAATGAGATTGTCCTTTACCCCATCCACTATTAGATTCATAGCCAAGATTTCAGTTTCCCTGAAATTTTCTTTCTATGTTTCATCTGTAGGCTTCTTGACCTTTCCTAGAACACAATCCAAAGTCTTGTGCTTAGTGAGGATAAGATATATCCTTTTCTTCCTGCCCTATAGTTGGAGGCTCCTTCTAGCTTGTTTTCTCCCTTCATTGAAGTTGACATGTATTTTGTAGATAGTTATGGAATCTTAGTGTTCTTATTAAGTTTTATGTGTTATTCCTTTGTATTTGTTTCATCAAGCAATTACCAAAAGAAAAACATGAAGATCAATGTACACTATATGTAGGCACTCAACTAGGGCTAAAATCCATATATAGGGGAAAACCTCTTTAGAAACTCTTCCTTCAGTATATTCAAAATGAGACAGACCAAGACCTTCGACTCAACTCAACAACAATTCAGAAATTTTGGCTTCCCAGATACAGAACTTCGACCCCCAACTACAGAATTTTAACCCATCATCAGAACTGCAGTATTCATACCTTCCGCAGCTTCACATCTTCACACGTGTGAGAGACATAGAGATAATTTCGACTTCTTGAGCTTGAGAGAGACCTCCTTCTTCTTCACTAGCCTTTTCTTCTTTTTCTCTTGAATTTCATTCCTTTTCTAGCCCCAAAAGTTGCAGATCGAACTTGATGAGTGAGTGTGCAAAATGAGGTCGATTTGTTGCCCTTATATAGATGTTTCTACCCCTCAGATTAGGCCGACTTGGCCAGTTTGAGGCCGAATTGGTGGAGGAGGCCTAAATGACCTATTTTACAATAAACTAAATTTCCTCTTTGACAAATAGAGCACAAGAAGGGTGTTTTACATTATGACATGAACAAAGATACTTGGGTAAACCTTAGAAGCCTTCTATGGAGGCTTTGACGTAAAAAAAATTGACCCAAGCATGAAACCCATGCTTTAATAAGTAAATTTTTTTAATAATAAAATTTCGTTTTCATTCTTTTGATAAATATAATACATCACGACTCAAGTACAATTTTGAATACCGACACTAGTTACATTTTTCAACACTTGGAATGTCATATGGTTGTCTCATTGTGTATAGATCATGGTTCAGATCACTTCAGATATGTCTCATTGAATTTCTACCAAATTCATTGTCACATCAAATATTATTGATAAACACCACTGTCATTGTTAATTACTAAAGTGATTGTCTCATCAAAAGGATTTTTCTAAATTATATTGTTATGAAACTAGCTCCAAAAATAGAAGAAAAGAGAGATCAATGCCTTAGAAATAAGCCACTTCGAGGGGGAAACCTCATTTAAATTACATAAATGAAAAAATCTTGGATGATACAAATGAAAAAACCTCCTTCTATATATATGAGTCCATGGGGTCACAATATAATCCCAGCCGACCTAACAATAATAATGTAAGGGCGCAATAATAACAATATTAGGGCTACAGGGGTACAAAAATAACAATAAGGGGGTCACACTAACAAAAATAAGGGACTATACTATTAATATAAGGACCTAACATGTCCCTCTCCTTAAAAATTTTTTGTCCTCAATGCTTGAGTAGCTCCGGATGCTTCTGTATAAAATTATCATCCTCCCATGTAGAATCTTCAGTGGGTAAGTTCTTCCATTTGATGAGATACTCTGAAATTGATCAATTTCGTAGCTGTCGAGTTCTTATTTCTGTGACTGATTCAGGTTCCAATATGATTTTTCCTTCCTCATCAAGTTTTGGCAATATTGTTTGAACTTTAAGTTTGTCCCCTATAACCTTTTTTAAGCATGAAACATGGAAAACTAGATGCACTCGCGAAGAAGAAGGAAGCTCCAATTTGTATGCCATAGTACCGATCTTTTGCAACACCTTGTAAGGACCATAGTAATTTGGCGATAATTTATTATCTTTCTTAGCTTTCTTGAGGGACATTTGTTTTTATGGTTGTAGCCGTAAAAATACCCAATCTCCTACATCAAAATATCTTCCGCTGCGATGTTGATCTTCCTGTTGTTTCATTTGATTTTGTGCCAAATTTAGGTTGTCATTTAAGAGTTGGAGAACTTCTTATTGATGCTCGATGTGATCTTCCACTACTTGAACCTTAGTGTTAGGTCCCTATATTACTAGTATAGTCTCTTATTGTTGTTAGTGTAACTCCCTTATTGTTATTTTTGTACCCCTGTAACCCCAATATTGTTATTATTGTGTCCTTACATTATTATTGTTAGGTCGGCTAGGATTATATTGTGACCCCATGGACTCCTATATATAGAAGGAGGTTTTTTCATTTGTATCATCCAAGAATTGTTCATTTATGTAATGTATTGGAGGTTGCCCCCTCGAAGTGGCTAATTTATAAGGCATTGATCTCTCTTTTATTTTATTTTTGGACCTGGTTTCATAACATTTGGTATCAACGCTTTGGATTCTAGGGTTTTTCTACTCCAAACAGGTCATCATGGAATTTTCACTATAATTTTTTTTCTACGAAGTTTCAGAAGCTGAAATTTTTATAGAGCGAAGAAAAAATCCCGAGGAATGTCATGTAAAAATTTCAGATCTTGGTTCACAATATTTTTGGAGATATGATTTGTGGGAATTAGGGTTTTTTTTAGGCTCACGAATTTCATCTCAAAGAGGTGACCATGGAAAAATCATCATAACTCTCTCTGTGAGGATCAGATTGGAATTCTGTAAAAATTGGCTGTAAGTACATGGACTGTGGTTTCCTTTGTATCAATTTCAGAGCCGAAGGACGAAATAGTGACACGTGGCACATTGTACAAGTTTATTCTAATGAACTAGTCCATAATTAGGTCATTGTGGGAGATTGGGCATAACTTTGCCTTGAAGAATGCAAATTAGGTTAGACCTATGGCATTCGAAAGAAGATTCAGAGTGATACTATAGGGCCGAATTTCATATATTAAAGATCCGAAATCACATAGATAATTCAATTTCAATATCGAGCTCCTCAAAAGCAAGAAAAATGTGGGTATTTTTTTATCAAAGTTCATAAGTCTTGTTTGAAGAATTAATTTGAATTGATTCCAAGGGAATATTCTAGAATAGATATTAGTATTGGGTTTTAAAATTCCCCAAAAAAGAATTCAACAAACATTAAGCATTCAGGAGGCTCTACTATGGCTCATGAAGATGAAGAAATGCAACATGACATATCAAAATTACAAGAGCAAGTGCACCAAATTTCGCTCTTGCAAAGAGCAACAAAAAATGAAATGGATGTTTTGAAGAAAAGCGTGGAAGCTAAGATGGATGGTTTGAAGAAATTCATGGAAGCTACGATGGATGGTTTGAAGAATGGTATGGAAGAAAAAATGGAAGGTTTGAAGGAAGATATGGAAGGTTTTTCAAATTTGATAGAAGAAATGATTCCTAATGGCGAAAAGATAGTAGAGGAAATGCATGATGAGAACAATATAAATTTTAATCGTGATTTCAGAAACACTAATGTTGGATTAAAGAACCACCATATTCCAAATATGGATATGAGGAAGTTTGATGGCAAGGATATCGTAACATGGATACTACAGATGGAACAATATTTTGATCTCAATAATGTGCAAAACACACAAAAAGTATGCATTGCAACTTTACATTTCAAACAAAATACATTTGTATGGTATCGATGGCTTTTATCCTGTAAAAAACTTGTCACTGTCAATTTTTACGGAGGAAATGATAGCACATTATGAGGATACAAAGAGCAATACCTTCTTTAGCCAATTGATAAATCTGAAACAAAAGGGTTTAGTGGTGGAGCACATTAAGGACTTCCAAAAGTTGAATATAAGGGTCTGATATTCCAGAGGAACACATGATTGATGTCTTCATAGGGACTTTAAAGGATAGCATCCAACATGAAGTTCACGTTTGGGAATCTGATTCATTAGAGAAGGCATTCAGGTTGGCAATAAAAATTGAATGTAAAATTATGGCGACAAGGAAGCTTACCACTCACATCTATAAATATGGAAGTGTTGCTACTTCTAGACTTCCACAACCTACAAGGTTGACACCACAAAAATTGGAAGAAAAAAGAGCAAAGGGAATTTGCTACAGTTGTGATAGAAAATACACTAAAGGTCATAAGTGTGCTAAGAAGAAATTATTTACATAGATTGTGAAGAGGAGGAAGAAAATCAACAAGAAACTTCAAAAGAAGAGGATATACACCAGGCACCAACTCTAGAAGAAGAAGGAATGAGTCCAACCATATTGTGTAATGCATTGGTAGGAATTACCACTCCTCAAACTCTGAAGATAGAAGGAAATATCAAGAAGAAAAAGGTAATAGTGTTGATTGATTTGGGTAGTACCCATAATTTTATTCATTGTAAGGTAGCCAAGGAATTGAATTGTTTCTTATACCCAGCACTAGAATGTCAAGAGATGGTTGCAAATGGAGGAGCTATAAATTTCTTTGGAAATTGCCATAATATCAAGCTAACCATGGGGGAATATGTATTGAATAGTCGAATGCTTTTAATTCCAATGAGAGGTGCTGATGTTGTACTAGGAGTATAATGGTTACAATTTTTGGGGACGGTAGCTTTTAATTTTCAAGAACTTTTCTTGAATTTTTTTTTGGAAGGAAAGGAAAACGAATTACGGGGTATCGCAGGGAAGCCAGGAAAGATAATAATCTCTGATGTCATGAGAAAGCTTCTGAAGAAAGAACAACGAGGCGTAATTACAAAATTATGCTCACTAGAAGTTTCAATATCAAAATCATCTGTCTCTCCAGATCTCCAAAAAGTCTTGGACAATCATTCCAAGGTGTTTGAAACTCCCAAATGACTCCCACCTATCGTGATCATGATCATGCTATTCATTTGATTCCAGGAAGTGTTCCTCCAAACATTAGGCCTTATAGATATCCTTATGTACAAAAGAGCGAAATTGAACGTATGATTGCAGAAATGTTAGAGGCTGGTATAATTCAACCTAGTCAAAGTTCTTTCTCTGCTCCAGTAGTATTGGTGCACAAGAAGGATGGATCATGGTGCATGTGTTCGGATTATAGGGAGCTCAATAAAATCACTATTAAAGATAAATTTCCCATTCTTATGATTGATGAATTACATGGAGCATTTTATTTTTCCAAGTTGGATCTTCGTTCAGGATATCATCAAATTAGAATGAAGATTGAAGATATTCCAAAAACAGCATTTCAAACTCATGAGGGTCATTATGAATTTTTGGTCATGCCTTTTGGCCTTACCAATGCACCTTCTACATTTCACGGGTTGATGAATTCCATTTTCAAACCCTTCCTTAGAAAATTTGTGCTAGTATTTTTTGATGACATAATAATCTACAACAGGTCTTGGAAGGATCATGTTCAACATGTTGATAGGGTGCTCAAACTATTGGAGGAGAAACAATGATATGAAAAAACATCCAAATGTTTCTTTGGAGTACAATAAGTGGAATATCTGGGTCATATTTGTTGGAATATTGTCATTGATGGCAAAGGAAGTGCCACAGGAATTGGCATCTGACACAGTAACCAGGAACAGAGAAAAGAAACATAGCAGAGGAAAAAGTTCAGCAGAGAAGAATAGAGAAAGAGTGCATCTACAGAGAGCAGTATCAGTCAAGGAGCAACTTAAATTCAGTAGGAAGGATATTTGTGTCCCTGTGAAATTAAATCATATGAGAAGTTTTATTCGGTGTATGTATGCATCCTGATGGAGGAAATTCTGTGTATGATTGTGTTCTGGTCATATTCTGATGGGTGGAGAATACCGAGTGTATTTGGGTATTGATTGGTTCAATTCTCGAAGAGAACTACATTTGTTCGTTGATTATTGGAAATCCTGCCGAAGATAGACCAGAGTTAACTAAGTAAGAAGGATAGCGCAAACCCTTTGGAATCATGAACGGAACCTGGAAGGAAAGAGGTAGATCGTAACAAAAGGAAGTGCGACGGAACCCTTCATGGAAGAGCAGAACCATGACTGAGTAAACAGTGAAGGCGGTTTATGGTTTTCATCGCACCACCTATGCGGAGCAAGCGGTATTTCCTGATTGGGGAGCGATTCCATAGAGTGCTCGACATGCGTCCCTGTACGACTCCACAAAACCGCTTGTCAATGCACACCATCGCGCGTTATACTTCGACCCAGGATGACCAGCGATATTGTTGTGCACCGTTGATCTGGAGGGAAGCCATCGGACGATGGTCATGTGAGGAAGTTGCACGAAGATTAACCAAAGTACGGCGGGCCATCGCACGTTAACGTTCGACATCGGAGGTCGAGCGATATGCCTATATGCCGTTGATCTGGAAGCTTGCTATCTAACGATGATCAGATGCTGGACTTGCACGAAGTTTACATATGGTAACATGCGCGTATTTGATTGGCTATTGACTATATATGTGGGCCCGGGGTCAAAGGTTTATCATAAGGTTAATTGTTTGAAAGCGTTGGATATTTATCTAAAGTGCGAAGGGTTGTAACTTTAATCCTAAAGATTAGTTAAAAGTTGTAAATATATTTATTTGAATTGATAAATAAATTAAAAAGAAATCAAAGAGGCACGTGGGGTAAACTAAAGGAAATACTGTCAAAGGAATACCATTAACAGTTGAATGGTTTTTACTCATGGTATTGATAAAGGTTAAACTATATAAGGAGAAGACGATTATTGTTCAAAGTGTGCATGCGTAAGGGTGGTGAATGAATAAAATTTCTCTAAGGAATATCTGCATGGATGGACTCTGTTCTTAATTGATAAATCCGAATCTACGATGCACCCATGGATATAATGATCTGACGATGATAAATCTCTGGTTTTGATCGACTGATGACATCATGAAGAACTGGTGCGGGTGTACTGAAGAAAATGAATAAATCTGGTGGCCGGCAAGGTATTCTGTGTGGAAACTGGTGGATCCTGTATGAAAGTTGATGGAACGTGGTCCGCAGTAGTGCTGAGGGTCGAAGCCTTTAGTGAGGGGGTTATAGCTCCCTTCTAGTAGTAGCTGGTAAACGAGAGAAGGTTGTAGCCTTTCTGCAGGTAGGTGCCTGCGTTCTGGTATAAGTCTGCGCCAGCATAAATTGTAAGAAGTTTTCCTTATAATAAATATTGAAGACTGAGATAACAACAACGGTGGTTTTCTCCAAAATTGGGTTTCCACCTTAAAAAAACTGGTGTTCATATGTGTGACTTATGTTTGTTGGTTTGTTCTGTTATTTCTGTTCATACTTACTGCCTACTAAACATCTGATGAATGAATGATGCAATGATCTAAGTAAATACATAATAAGATCTCTGGACATACATGTTGGATTCTGTAAAATAGTATATGGTTTTAAGAGAAAGAAAAAGTAAAAGTTTTCAGCCCTAAATACTGATTCACCCCCCCCCTCTTAGTATTTTTCCCAACAATTGGTATCAAAGCAGGTCCTTCTGAAAAAGCTTAGCCGCTAGAAGGAAGATCAAGCAAGATGAGTAATCAAGATGGAACAACATCTATCAGGCCTCTGCTCTTTAACAGAAACAATTTAATCTTCTGGAAAACAAGGATGAGATCCTATCTTCAGTCTCTGGGAGAAGATGTATGGGAAATTGTTGAAGGAGGATATCAATATCCGGCTGCAGTACCAACAGATTCGACGGAAAGAAAGAATTATGAAACCAATGCAAAGGCGGTCAATGCTCTATTAGGAAGTCTAACTGAATCAAAATTTGTCAAAGTCATGCAGCTGAATACAGTAAAGGAAATATGGGACAAAGTCATTCTAAGTTATGAAGGTGATGCAAAGGTAAAAAGTGCTAAACTCCAAACTCTCAGAATTCAATATGAGAATCTAAAAATGAATAATGAGGAAAGCATTGCAAGTTTCTTTTTACGTCTTGATGATATTGTAAATCGTATGAGAAATCTGGGAGAAACAATAACCGAATCTACTCTGGTTGAGAAAATTTTAAGATCACTAACGGCAAAATTTGAGTCAAAAGTTTCTACTCTTGAAGAAAAGCAGGATCTTCAAAATCTTACTGTGGTGCAACTTCATGGCATACTAACTGCATATGAAATGAGAAGAGGAGGACCATCTGAAGTCAAAGAAGTAGTCTTTAGAACTTCTACAAAAGTGAAGGAAGTACAAAAAACAGAAGGATCGGGATATATCTCAGAAGAAGAAGAGATAAACTTTGTAAAGAAACTTCAACTTGGCACAGGACGGTTCAGAGGTAAGCTTCCTTTCAAATGTTTTGATTGTGGAAGAGTTGGTCATTATGCTGCTAAGTGTCCTCATAAAGAAACACATAAAAAGGGGAAGGAAGTAGTAAGAAGGAATAAGAATCGTTATAGCACTAGAAAAAGTTACTATACTCATGAAGACAGTGATGGGTTATCTGATAGTGAGGAAGAATGTGAATAAGATCTTAGACTTCTCATGGCATTTGAAAAGGAATCTAGTGAAGAAAAGGATACTTTTGTGGATGCTCTAGAAGACAATGATTTTCTTTATGAAAACAATCAACTCAAAATTTGCTTAAAAGAGAGTAAAATAATCATAGAAACTCTGAAAAATCAACTTGAAGAAAAAGAGAAACACAATGAGAAATTAGAGTGTGAAATAGTAAGTCTAAGAAAATAACTTGGGAAAGTAAAAACTCTGAATCTTAGATTTTCTAAAGGATCTGAAACCTTAGATGAGATTATCAAGGTACAACGTTCTCCCCTTATAAAGACAGGTCTTGGATATATCGGAGAATCTTCTCAGGCTTCAGCACCAAATTATCTAAAATCAGCTACTGTTGGTTTACAATATGCTGCCACTCAGCAAGGGAATAAAGAATCTTTGCAGATAAAGCATGATCATCTCAATTCAAAGAACACTAACTTTCAAAGAAACACCAATCAACAGGTAAATTCAAGAAGGAGATTTTATGATCGTAGAAATTTCTTCTTCAATGGACAATGTTTCTCATGTCACAATTTTGGTCATAAAGCTGTTCAATGTGTAGCATATAAAACCATCATGACAAGAGAAGCAAGAAAGAAAAGGATTGATATTGAAAAAAAGAAGAATACCTATAACAATTTTTCTCCTCTTCAAAATGAAGTTGAATGTGCTTATTGCAATAACTCTGGCCATGAAAAATCTGAATGCAGGAGCAAAGTTCAGCCAAAAGAACATGTTCCTTCAAGCTCCAAAGTATGGAAAAAGAAGGAATTACAGGTTGAAAATTGTGGCATAGCGTTATTTGCAGAAGATGAAGAAAACCAATGGTACATTGATAGTGGATGCTCAAGACACATGACAGGTAACAAAAACAAACTTATTGCATATAGTTCTCTAGAAAAGGAAAAGAATGTTACATTTGGAAATGATACTCCTGCGGTCATTAAGGGAAAAGGGTATGTTTTTCTAAAAGAAAAGGTGAAAGCTAATGAAGTCATGTATGTGGATGGATTAAAGCATAACTTGTTAAGTGTAAGTCAAATGTGTGATCAAGGAACCGAAGTTGTCTTTAGTTCAAAATAATGTGTGGTACGTGATCTTGATACAGGTAAAACAATTATAAAAGGAAAAAGAACTCCAAGCAACCCGTATGTATTAAAGAACTGCAAAGAACAATGTTACTTGAGTAAATCTTCAGAAAACTGGCTATGGCATAGAAGGTTGGGGCATCTGAGCTTCTCTCAAATCAACAAATCAAGCAGACTTAAAGTTGTTCGTGATCTTCCCAATATTTCTCTACCTGAAAATATCATATGCAAATCTTGCCAATTCGGTAAGCAAACTAGAGTACAATTTAATGCCAAGGAAGGATCATCAAGTAAGCCTCTTGAACTCATTCATACTGACATATGTGGACCTATGAGGAAAAATTCACCACGTGGTGAAGAATACTATATCTTATTCATTAATGATTTCTCTAGATTGTGTTGGATTGGGTTGATTAAACACAAAGATGAAGCATTTGAGAAATTTCGGATCTTCAAAGCACTGGTTGAAAATGAATTAGATCTAAAAATCAAGTGTCTTAGATCTGATCAAGGAGGAGAATATACATCCAATGAATTCCTTGAATTTTGCGAACAACATGGGACAAAAAGACATTTTTCTGTAGCTGGCACTCCACAACAGAATGGCGTAGCAGAGAGAATGAACAGAACAGTTCAAAAAATGGCTAGAGCCATGCTTGATGATTCCGGAACACCTGACACATTTTGGGGAGAAGCAGCACATACAGCAGTAAATATTCTTAACAAGGCACATGTTCGTGTAAATAGTGATAAAACTCCATATGAACTCTGGTATGGTAATTCTCCCACTGTAAAGCATTTTAGAATTTTGGAAGCAAATGTTTTATCAAAAATAATGATGAAAAACTTGGCAAGTTTGAACCCAGAGCAGATGAAGGAATATTTCTTGGTTACTCCTCTAGGAGTAGGGCATATAAATGTTACAATAAAAGACTTCGGAAGATTGTTGAATGTATAGATGTTGTTATTGATGAGTCTCCAACAACTCCAAAAGAAGAAAAACAAACAACAATTGAAGACGATGATGATGACATATATCCTTCTACATCAAATAGTAATGATACAAACAGTGAACCCAATGAAGAACCCGAAGATGATTTGTCTGAAAAGGCTCCATCCAGATATGTTCAAAAGAATCATCCAGAATCTCAAATTTTGGGAGAAAAGGGATCAGGTGTACAAACAAGAAGGAATCTTGTGGGATCTTCTAGCAATCTGGCATTTCTGTCCACTATTGAACCACACAATGTCAGTCAAGCTAGCAAAGATGAATGTTGGATTCAAGCCATGAATGAAGAGCTTGATCAAATTGAAAAGAATCACACTTGGGAATTAGTACCAAGACCCCATGACAAAAATGTCATTGGAACTAAATGGATATTCAAAAACAAGTTAAACGAGAATGGGGATGTTATAAGAAATAAAGCTAGACTTGTTTGCAAGGGGTATGCTCAACAAGAAGGTATAGACTTGGAAGAAACTTTTTCTCTTGTAGCCAGACTTGAGGCCATAAGAATGTTTCTTTCTTTTTCAATCTTTCAACAAATCAAAGTTTATCAAATGGATGTTAAATCTGCTTTTCTCAATGGTGATCTAGAAGAAGAAGTTTATATAGAACAACCAGAAGGATTCATTTTGGGAAATAATGAAAAACTTTTTTGTAGACTTAAAAAGGCTCTATATGGTCTCAAAAAAGCTCCAAGGGCATGGTACTATCGTCTTGAAAAATATCTTCATCAACAAGGATTTTCAAAAGGGTCTGCTGATAGCAACTTATACACAAAAACTGAAAATGACAAACTATTGATTGTGGTTGTTTATGTTGATGATATCATTTTTGGAAGTAACGAAGAGTCTATGAGTCAGAAATTTGCTTCTGATATGCAGCAAGAATTTGAAATGTCTTTACTTGGGGAAGTAACATTCTTTCTTGGCTTGCAAGTGCAACAAGCAACAAATGGCATATTCTTATCACAAGAAAAATACCTCAGGAAAATCCTGAAGAAGTATGGCATGGAAGATTGCAAACCTGTAAGTACACCAATGATAACCGGATGTAATATCAGTTCTAATGATGATTCCCCCACGGTGAATCAACTAGAATACAGATCTATGATAGGAAGTCTAATTTATCTCACTGGGACAAGACCAGACATCATGCATGCAGTTGGGATTTTTGGACGATTCCAAGCTAATCCAAAAGAGTCTCATCTTCAGGCTGTGAAAAGAATATTCAAATATCTACAAGGAACTCAAGACTTTGGACTATGGTATCCAAAGAATGCTGATCTTACTCTTCATGCATACATTGATGTAGATTGGGCTGGAAGTGTTGATGATCGGAAAAGCACTAGTGGTGGTGCATTCTATATGGGGCCCCGGTTAGTATCTTGGTTCAGCAAGAAGCAAAGCTCTATTGCCTTATCTACAGCAGAAGCAGGATATGTGGTTGCCGCATCATGTTGCACTCAACTTCTCTAGATGATGAAAACCTTACAAGACTTTCAAATCAAATGTTCACCTCCTATATCCATTATGTGTGATAACAAAAGTGCCATCAGTATCTTAAAGAATCCTTTTATGCATTCCAAGACCAAGCACATTCCCATCAAATATCACTTCTTACGTGAACAAGTGCTTTAACAAAAAGTGAAATTGGAGTATGTTCCCTCCAAAGAACAAGTTGTTGATATATTTACCAAACCTCTACCCAGGGAAGCGTTCGAATATCTCAGATAGAAACTGGGAGTAGTCTCTGCCATGCAGAAGATCAGATCTACTTGAATATAGAAGATTAAATTGGTTGTGAGGTGCTGTTGGGCATCTCTGATTGCACGGGCTAAGGGGGGGCATTGGTCATATGAAGAGGATGCACTGTTGGAATTTATAAGTCATTTTGTTATAATTGAAGATGCAACATGATCTCAGGGGGAGCATGGTATTGTCGGTTCAAAGGATATTGATCAACTCTTTGCCATTGATGTCAAAGGGGGAGGAAAAGCAACAAAGGGCTTCTATAAAACAATCAGAGGAAGAGTGTTGCCATCAATGCCAAAGGGGGATATTGTTGGAAATATTGTCATTGATGGAAAAATAAGTGGCACAGGAATTGGCATCTGACAGGGTAATCGAGAATGAGAGAACAGTTAGCATAGTAGAGGACAAAGGTCGTGAGAAGAATAGAAGAGTGTCTACGAGCGAGTATCAATCAAGGAGCAACTTAAATTCATTTGAGGAAAGGATATTTTGTCCTTGTGAAATTAAATCATATGAGAAGTTTTATTCGGTGAACCTATGCATCCGATGGAGGAGAGCGCTGTGTATGGTTATTGATGCAGTGATATTCTGATGGGTGGAGAATACGAGTGTATTTGGGTATTGATTGGTTCAATTCTCGAAGAGAACTACATTTGTTCGTTGATTATTGGAAATCCTGCCAAAGATAGACCAGAGTTAACTAAGTAAGAAGGATAGCGCAAACCCTTTGGAATCATGAACGAAACCTGGAAGGAAAGTGGTAGATCGTAACAAAAGGAAGTGCGATGGAACCCTACGTGGAAGAGCGGAACCATGACCGAGTAAACAGTGAAGGCGGTTTATGGTTTTCATCACACCACCTATGCGGAGCAAGCGGTATTTCCTGATTGGGGAGCGATTCCATAGAGTGCTCGACATGTGTCCCTGTACGATTCCGCAAAACCGCTTGTCAATGCGCGCCATCGCGCGTTATAGTTCGACCCAGGATGACCAATGATATTGTTGTGTGCCGTTGATCTGGAGGGAAGCCATCAGATGGTGGTCATGTGAGGAAGTTGCACGAAGATTAACCAAAGTACGACAGGCCATCACACGTTAACGTTCGGCATCGGAGGTCAAGCGATATGCATATATGCCGTTGATCTGGAAGCTTACGATCTAATGGTGATCAGACGCTGGACTTGCACGAAGTTTACTTATGGTACCATGTGCATATTTGATTGGCTATTGACTATATATGTGGGCCCGGGGTCAAAGGTTTATCATAAGGTTAATTGTTTGAAAGCGTTGGATATTGCTAGGCACATTTCTCTAACAACATTATTGAAGAAAAATGCATTTTCATGGACTCTTGAAGCAACTAAGGCCTTTGAACATCTTAAAGAAGAAATGTGCCTAGCACCGGTCTTAGCTACACCAGATTTCAAAAAAACCTTTATTGTGGAATGTGATGCCTCAGGAAATGGAATTGGTGCTGTTTTAATGCAAGAAGGAAGACCCATTTCTTTTGAAAGTCGTTCAATCAAAGGAAAGTATTTACAAAAGGCTATTTATGAGAAGGAAATGTTGGCAATACTACATGCACTAAAGAAATGGAGACCTTACCTAATGAGAAGACACTTCAAGGTAAAAGCTTATCATGATAGTCTTAAACACTTTTTGGAACAAATACTATCTTTAGAAGAGCAACAAAAATGGGTCACAAAGATGTTGGGTTATGACTTTGAAATTATCTACAAAAAAGGGAAGCTAAATTGTTGCAAATGCACTCTTAAGAAAGGATGAAGAGGTGGAAGCATTGATTTGTGCCATTTCTATTATCCAACCAAATTGGATAACTAAAGCAAGGGATGAATGGAATAAGGACGAAGAAGTGTGGACACTCATTCAAAAGTTGCAGCAAGATCCTAGTACATCTGATACATTTAGTTGGAAAAATGATTCCTTATGGACCTACATATCATATATATTTTCAAAAATTTTGAACTAAAAAAACCAATACTAACTTTTGGAATTGCACACTTCTTATTTAGGAGGACACTCAGGATTTTTAAAAACTTACCACAAGGTGAAGAAAGAATTTTTTTGGGATGGCCTTAAATCTGATATTCAAAAGTTTGTGCTAGATCTTTTGGTTTGCCAGCAAAATAAAGTTGATACAATTAAGACCCCATGTCTTATATAACCTTTATCCATTCCAAGTCAACATTGGGAGGAGATTTCAATGGATTTTATCACCAGTTTACCTAAGTCTGAAGGAAAGAGTGTCATCATGGTGGTAGTTGATAGACTTATCAAGTATGCACACTTTTGTGCATTATATCATCCATTTAAAGCAAGTATAGTTGCTAATTCATTTATGGAAACAATTCAAAAGCTACACGGAAACCCAAAGATTATTGTAAGTGACAGAGATCCCATTTTTACTGGAAATTTTTGGACGGAATTATTTTCTAGTTTGGGTACTCAACTAGCTCATAGCTCATCTTATCATCCTCAATCTGATGGTAAAACTGAGATAGTGAATAAATGTTTAGAAGGATATATTCATTGTTTTGTCTCTGATAAGCAAACACAATGGGTCAAGTGGTTACCTCTCGCTGAATGGTGGTTTAACACTTCCTTGCATACTGCAGCAAAAATGACCCCATTTATGGCACTTTATGGATATCATCCACCATCCATCACATCTTCTTTAAGAGAAAATTCTAAGGTTAAAGCAATAGAAGATCACATTGAGCATCAACAAGAAGTTATCCAACTCTTAAAGGATAACCTAATTTTGGCACAAAATCAAATGAAACAATAGGCAGATCAACATCGCAGCGAGAGAAGTTTTGATGCAGGAGACTGGGTATTTTTACGGCTACAACCATACAAACAAATGTCCCTCAAGCAAGCTAAGAAGGATAATAAATAATCACCAAAGTACTATGGTCCTTACAAGGTGTTGCAAAAGATTGGTACTATGGCATACAAATTGGAGCCTCCTACTTCTTCACGAGTGCATACAGTTTTCCATGTTTCATGCTTAATGAAGGTTATAGGGGACAAACTTCCAGTTCAAACAATATTGCCAAAACTTGATGAGGAAGGAACAATCATATTGGAACCTGAAGGTGTCACGGAAACAAGAACTTGACAACTATGAAATAGATCAATTTCAGAGCATCTAATCAAATGGAAGAACTTACCCACTGAAGATTCTACATGGGACGATGAGAATTTTATATAGAAGCATCTAGAGCTACTCAAGCATTGAGGACAACACTTTTTGGAAGGAGAGGGGCATGTTAGGTCCCTATATTACTAGTATAGTCCCTTATTGTTGTTAGTGTAACCCCCTTATTGCTATTTTTGTACCCTTGTAACCCCAATATTGTTATTATTGTGCCCTTACATTATTATTGTTAGGTAGGCTAGGATTATATTGTGACCCCATGGACTCCTATATATAGAAGGAGGTTTTGTCATTTGTATCATCCAATAATTGTTCATTTATGTAATGTATTGGAGGTTGCCCCCTCAAAGTGGCTGATTTATAAGGCGTTGATCTCTCTTTTCTTCTATTTTTGGAGCTGGTTTCATAAAATTTAGAATTTTCTCTTAAATAATATGTTATGGACGGTGGATGATATCCATAAAGTGCCATAAATGGGGTCATTTTTTCTGTAGTATGGAAGAAAGTGTTATACCACCATTCAGCGAGAGGTAACCACTTGACCCATTATGTTTTCTTATCAGATACAAAACAATGAAGATATTCTTGCAAACATTTATTCACTATCTCAGTTTGACCATCGATTAAGGATGATAAGATGAGTTATGAGCTAGTTGAGTACCCAAAAAAGAAAATAAATCCATCCAAAAATTTTCAGTAAAGATGGGATCTCTGTCACTTACAATAATCTTTGGGTTTCCATGTAGCTTTTGAATTGATTCCATAAATGTAGTAGCAACTATACTTGCTTTAAATGGATGAGATAATGCACAAAAGTGTGCATACTTGATAAGTATATCAACTACCACAATAATGAAACTCTTTCCTTCAGACTTAGGTAAACCTGTGACAAAATCCATTGAAATCTCCTCCCAACATTGACTTGGAATGGATAAAGGTTGTAGAAGACCCGGGGTCTTAATTGTCTCAACTTTATTTTGCTAGAAAACCAAACATTCCACCACAAATTTTTGAATATTAGATTTAAGGCCATCCCAAAAAAATTCTTTCTTCACCCTGTGGTAAGTTTTTAAAAATCCTGATTGTCCTCCTAAAGGAGAAGTGTGCAATTCCAAAAGAATATTTTGTTTTAGTTGGGAATTCTTGAAAATATATAAGCGATCTTTGTACCATAAGGAATCATTTTTCCAACTAAATGTATCATATGTACTAGGATCTTGCTGCAAATTTTGAATGAGTGTCCACACTTCTTTGTTCTTCTTCCATTCATCCCTTGCTTCAGTTATCCAATCTGGTTCGATAATAGAAATGGCACAAAGCAATGCTACCACCTCTTCATCATTTCTCGAGAGTGCATCTGAAACAACATTTAGCTTCCCTTTTTTGTAGATGATTTCAAAGTCATAACCCAAAATCTTTGTGACCCATTTTTGCTGCTCTTCTAAAGATAGACTTTTTTCCAAAAAGTTTTTAAGACTATCATGATCAATTTTTACCTTGAAGTGTCTTCCAATTAGGCAAGGTCGTCATTTCTTTAGTGCATGTAGTATTGCCAACATTTCCTTCGCATAAATAGATTTCTGTAAATACTTTCCTTTAATTGGACGAATTTCAAAAGCAATGGGTCTTCCTTCTTGCATTAGAACAACACCAATTCCATTTCCTGAGGCATCACATTCCACAGTAGAGGTTTTTTTGAAGTCTGGCGTAGCTAAGACTGGTGCTAGGCACATTGCCTATTTAAGATGTTCAAAGCCCTTAGTTGCTTCAGGAGTCCATGAAAATTAATCTTTCTTAAATAATGTTGTTAGAGGTGTTGGTATTCTCCCAAAATTATTAACAAACTTGCGATAATACCTTGTTAACCCGAGAAATCCTCGCAACTGCTTTATGGTTGTGGGGACTTTCATTTCCTTAATGGCTATAATTTTGTTAGGGTATACCTTAAAACCCTCGTGATACTATATATTATTTTTGGGATTCAACTGTGTTAAGAAAGTCATTCATCTATGACCATTTCCATGAGAGGTAGTCGTAACTGACTAATATCAATACAATATAACCCAGATATTCCAATTCTTGTACTCCAAAGAAACATTTGGATGTTTTTTCATATAATTGTTTCTTCTCCAATAGTTTGAGCACTCTATCAACATGTTGAACATGATCCTTCCAAGACCTATTGTAGATTAGTATGTCATAAAAAAATATTAGCACACATTTTCTAAGGAAGGGTTTTAAAATGGAATTCATCAACCCTTTAAATGTAGAAGGTGCATTGGTAAGGAAAAAAGGCATGACCAAAAATTCATAATGACCCTCATGAGTTTGAAATGCTATTTTCGGAATATCTCCAGTCTTCATTCTAATTTGATGATATCCTGAACGAAGATCCAACTTGGTAAAATAAATTTCTCCATGTAATTCATCCAATAATTCATCAATCACAGGAATGGGAAATTTATCTTTAATAGTGAGTTTATTGAGCTCCCTATAATCCAGACACATGTGCCATGATCCATCCTTCTTGTGCACCAATACTACTCGAGCAGAGAAAGAACTTTGACTAGGTTGAATTATACTAGCCTCTAACATTTATGCATTCATATGTTCAATTTCACTCTGTTGGACATAAGGATATCTGTAAGGCCTGATGTTTGGAGGAACACTTCTTGGAATCAACTGAATAGCATGATCATGACAAAAAATAGGTGGGAGTCCTTTGGGAGTTTCAAACACCTTGGAATGATTGTGAGATCTGGAGAAATAGATGATTTTGATGTTGGAACTTTTAGTGAGAATAATTTTACAATTACACCTCTTTGTTCTTTATTCAGAAGATTTTTCATGCCATTAGAGCTTATTATCTTTCCTGGCTTCCCTGTGATACCCCGTAATTTGATTTCCTTTCCTTTCGAAAAAAATTCCAAGAAAATTTTTTTGAAAATTAAAAGTTACCGTCCCCAAAGATTTTAACCATTTTACTCCTAGTACAACATCAACACCTCCCATTGGAATGGAAAGCATTGGACTATTCAATACATATTCCCCCATGGTGAGCTTGATATTGTGGCATTTTCCAGAGCAATTTATAGTTCCTCCATTTGCAACCATCACTTGACATTCTGGTGTTGGGTATAGGAAACAATTCAATTCCTTGGCTACCTTACAATGAATAAAGTTATGGGTACTACCCGAATCAAGCAACACTATTACTTTTTTATTCTTGATATGTACTTCTATCTTGAGAGTTTGAGGATTGGTAATTCCTTCCAATGCATTACATGATATGTTCAGACTCATTTCTTCTTCTTCTAAGGTTGGTTGCTGGTGTATATCCTCTTCTTTTGAAGTTTCTTGTTCATTTTCTTCCTCCTCTTCACAATCTATGTAAAATAATTTCTTCTCGACACACTTATTACCTTTGTGTATTGATATCACAACTGTAGGAAAGCCCTTTCACTCTTTTTTCTTCCAACTGTTGTGGTGTCAACCTTGTAGGTTGTGGAAGTCTAGGAGTAGAAACACTTCCATATTTATAGATGTGAGTGGTAGGCTTCCTTATTGCCATAATTTTACATTCAATTTTTCTTGCCAACTTGAATGCCTTCTCCAATGAATCAGGTTCTCAAATGCGAACTTCATGTTGGATGTTATCCTTTAAAGTCCCTATGAAGACATCAATCCTGTGTTCCTCTAGAATATCAGTTGCCTTATAATTAATTTTTGGAAGTCCTCAATGCGCTCCACCACTGAACCCTATTGTTTGATATTTATCAATTGGCTAAATAAGGTGTTTCTCTTTGTATCCTCATAATGTGCTATCATTTCCTCCGTAAAAAGTGACCAAGTGACAATTTTTTTACGAGAGAAAAGCCATCGATACCATACAAATGTATTTTGTTCTAAATGTAAAGTTACAATGCGTATGTTTTGTGTGTTTTGCACATTATTGAGATCAAAATATTGCTCCATATTTGGTATCCATGTTACAGGATCCTTGCCATCAAACTTCCTCATATTTATCTTTGGAATATGGTGGTTATTCAATCCAACAATAGAGTTTATGAAATCATGATTAAAATTTATTTTGTTCTCATCATGAACCATATTTCCTATATTTCCTCCATTAGGAATCATTTATTATATTGACCTTGTCATCAAACATTCCATTTCTGATTTTAGATCATTCTTCATGTCTTCCATGTTGTCTTTCATTTTTTCATTGATTTTAGCTTCCATGCTATCCATTTTATCTTCCATGCCATCCATATTAGCTTCCATGCCATTCTTCAAACCATCCATATTAGCTTCCACGCCTTTATTCAAACCATCCATCTTAGCTTCCATGCCTTTCTTCAAAACTTCCATTTCATTTTTTGTTGCTCTTTGCGAGAGCGAAATTTGGTGCACTTTCTCTTGTAATTTTGATATGTCATGTTGCGCTTTTTCCTCTTCATGAGTCATAGTAGAGCCTTATGAAGGCTTAATGGGTGTTGAATTATTTTTAGGTGGAATTTTAGAACCCAATACTGATATCTATGCTTCAATATGCCCTTGGAATCACTTCAAACTGATTTTTCACACAAGACATGCAATTCGGAAAAAAAATACACACCTTTTTCTTGCTTTTGAGGAGCTTGATATTGAAACTGAATTATCTCTGTGATTTTGGATCTTCAATATCTGAAATTTGGCCTTGAAGTATCCCTCTGAATATTCTTTTGAATACCATAGGTCTGACCCGAGGATTCTTCAAGGAAAATTTATGTCCCATATCCCACAATGACCTAATTATGGACTGGTTCAGTAGAGTGAACTTTTACGACGTGCCACATGTTACAGTTTCCTCCTTAGGCTCTGAAATTGATACATAGGAAACTAAAGTCCATGTACTTGCGTCCAATTTTTACAGAATTCCAATCCGACACTCAGAGAGAGATTTATGACGATTTTACCATGGTCACCTCTTTGAGATGAAGTTCAGGAGCCTGAAAAAAACCTAACTTCCATAGATCATATCTCCAAAAATATTGCGAACCAAGATCTGAAATTTTTACAAGAAGTTCCTCAGGATTTTGGCTTCTCTATGTAAATATTGAAACTTCAAAACCTTCGTATAAGAAAAGTTATAGCACAAATTCCATGATGAGCTGTTTTAGGTGAAATTCGTGAGCCTGAAAAAACCCTAACTGCCACAAATAATATCTCCGAAACTATTGAAAATAAAGATATGAAATTTTCACATGACATTACTTAGGATTTCGGCTTCGCTCTGTAAAAATTTCAGCTTTTGAACCTTGTAGAAAAAAAGTTAGAGCAAAAATGCCACGATGACCTGTTTGGAGTAGCGAAACCCTATAATCTGAAGCTCTGATACCAAATGTTATGAAACCAACTCCAAAAATAGAAGAAAAGAGAGATCAACGCCTTAGAAATAAGACACTTCGAGGGGGAAACCTCATTTACATTATATAAATGAACAATTCTTGGATGATATAAATGAAAAAACCTCCTTCTATATATAGGAGTCCATGAGGTCACAATATAATCCCAACCAAACTAACAATAATAATATAAGGGCACAATAATAAAAATATTGGGGTTATAAGGGTACAAAGATAACGATAAGGGGGTTACACTAACAAAAATAAAGGACTATACTAGTAATATAGGGATCTAACATGTATTTTCATTCATTATTGTGAATATCAATGTCATAGCCAATCATTGTTATCATAGTTTATGTGTCATTTGTCAACATGAGGATTGTCATAAGTGTTGTTAGCTCACTTCTATAAAACTGTTGTCATAAGAACCACCATCAAGTTTGTTAGGGCATGCAAATTCTCATAATAATGGCGCACCAAGCAATAGGAATAGACCATATGCATTAATGACCATACCATTCATCAAGAAAACTCATGGGGCTACCTCAGACCATACTTCTCAAATTTTGTCACATAAACTCTCTACTTCTAGTAACCATACTTCAAGAAAACATGTCTTCAAAGATTTCCTGTCAAACAAAATATTTAAAGTTTGATGGAAAATATTTCTCACATTAGGAATTTTACAAGATATGAGATATTTGAAACGTATTGCAGACTCCAGGTCTAGAGATCGAGTTTCTTAAGTGAGCAGTGCTAAGGAGAAGTTAGATCAAGAATATTCTTGTAGAGAGGGGAAATGATAGATCCGGTTGGATATTTTCCTCAGTCGAGAATAAATCATAGAGGAGATAGAGAGCAGTATGTAGAGAGGCAGTGTAGAAACTACGCAGAGCCAACGCAAAGCCAACAGAGGCAACGCTGGAGCCTTGAGGAAATCCATGATTCAGGTAAGGATCAGTCAGATCTAGTGCCAAAGTGCTAGGGTGTGAGACCAAAGGGGCCAGAGATTAGTATATAGCTAATAGAAGAGCCAAAAATGAGAGGTGACACAGTCCCCACGCAGAGTGACGCAGAGAATATGTAGAGGCAGCATAGGGCTCATCAACTCAACGTTTGGCTAGTTCATATTTTCCAGTGTCTCTGTGAGGTAGTCATCACAAGCTCTTTTTAAGTCAGATTATCTATGTGGATGGTTAGTAAGGCATCACATATTGTATTCAGATCTTCTGCATAATAACACAAACCCTCAGTTGTTGCACTGGTTTTCCCGCATTGGGTTTTTCTCGGAACATTAGTCCAAAAATAGTGGCATTGTGTGTTTCTTTATTATTCTTGCTCAAATCTTCTTTCCACACTTATTTATTTTTCGTAGTTTAATTTTTTGAAGGTTGTAGTGTATGGGTTTCAATATTTACCGTAGAACACAGTAAATAATTTGTTCAGAAATTAAAAAATAGAAGAAGTTTCATCAATCGCTGGAGTAGGATTTTGGGTAGCAGAATTTTCATATTGTGTCAGAGCTTTTTTAGTAGTGAAATAGGAGAAAGAGACCAGACTAGAAGGATCCAGTGTTGAAAAATAAAGCAGGAGATCAAATATTTGTGTAAGAAAAATATCGATTTACCAAGTGATTGCATAGTCCAATCTAGGAGGGCTAGATCTGCAAGGAAATATATCTCTGAGTGAGCCGACAGAGAGGTAGGAGTTTCCAGTTTGCAGTTTTTCAGAGGTAGAGGGAGAAATGCAACATATTCAATGCATATCAGCAAGATGGTGGGATGCAGTTTTCTTGTAGCAACAGTTGCTGGTGCAGAAATCGTCAGAAGAGAGAGAAGAAGACACATTTAGGGATTTATGACCCCAGAGATTTTATTTTCCAAGAAACTTTGATTTCTCGTGCAGAATTAGCGAGATCGTTGTTGAAGTTTGCAATAAGAAACAATGAAATTGGTATCCAGAAGTAACATGACAACACCTACACTAGTGTGGGACCACAGGTCATGTAGTGATGGGTCCTAGCAATACATTAGTGTGAAATTCAGTTTATTTGATAAATTGAAAATGTGTCAAATTTAATTATCCCTTAATTAAATTCGACAATAAAATGTAATATTATCTCATAATCACTTGTAATATTTAACTAAGTGTGATAAACTTAGTTAGCTCATGAATTTCGAGTTAAGGGTGGCTGGTGAGGTATGCAGAGTGATTCTATTAGTTATTGAGTTCTAGTTGCAGTTAGTGCATTAGTTTAATGCATGAGTAATCAATTAACTCAGTTAAGTGAGTTAAAGTTAGTTGAACTAGTTGTAACTATTTTTTTCACTAGTGAGAGATCAAGTGAATTAAATCATATTTAATTCACAATCAGTGATCTGCCATGCAACTGATGATTTACTATTAATAGTTGCATGCATGCCAGTTCAAGTGGAGACCCAGTTGAAACAAAGGTTAAAGGGATGTCAACTATCATTTGTGTGATTAGTAGGTTACCCACATGCAACCAGACATCCATTGGATTGCCCATGATTATTGCACAACTTTGGAAAGCTAAAATTCCTAAAGAATAGGGATTTCATTCCACATGAATTGCACAAGCAAGGCAGGATGATTAGAGGCTGAGAATGGGCTAAGTGTTGGTAGATTTTTTTTGGATCAGTGTGAGACATTTGTGAGAGTGCAAGAGACTCTTGTGAGAAGAGTGCATTGTAATTGTTTCATGATTCCATGGTGAATATACGATAGAAGATAGAGGGGTTTTGAGTAGCAAGATTTCCCTAGGAAATTATCTATGTTGTGGTTTGATTTGCTTCTTTCTTTACTTGTTGTGATTGGCGATGGTGTTTATTTTCTGCAACTGATTTGTAGAAGGATTCAATATCTTGCTTTAGTAGATCGCATTATCAGATTGAATCCATTGATATACATATGTTTGTATAATTTATACATGGTATCATAACACAGGAAATCACTATAGTGGAGGAGAAGCTGAGTTTGTGACTGAATAGAATTAGAATATTAAAAAGTATTCTTGATGTGACAGGAGGATCAAGGTCGAAATGGATTTCAATGGATTGAGATTAGAGTATGCACTCGAGGGAAGTTCCAATTATATTGTGTGGAAAAATAGGATGGAGAGAGTTCTGGAGGACAATGGGTTGAAAGAATTCATTGACAATGACATTCCCAAACACGCTATAGTAGATGTCGCAAATTTTGATGCTTGGAAAAAGAAGGTTGCAAGGGCGAGGATAATCTTATTGAAGGGAGTACGAGACCACATTTTCTCAGGTATCCATGGCAAAGCAACTCCATATGCAATGTGGAAGGCTTTGAAAAATTTGTTTCAGAGTAGTAGTGACCACAAAAAATTGGCATTGAAGGACAAGCTCAGGAAAATGAAAATGGAGAAAGACGACACTATTCTGAAATATCTAACCAAGTTTGTCCAATGTATAGATGAGCTTGGGAGAATCGGAATTACTTTCATGGATGATGACTTGGTGAGCCTAGCTCATCAAGGCCTTCCCAAGAGTTGGCATAGTTATCAGGAATCTGTCAATGGGAGGGAGAAGCTACCAGATTGGGAGTGAATTTGGTCAGATTTGGTGTAAGAAGAATTCAGGCGGAATACTAGGGATGGATCCTCATCCAAGACGGATGATGAGGAAAATTTCCCCTTGGCTGGTAAGGCGAAGAAAGGGAAAGGAAGGAAATCCTATTCCAAATCTGAGACCGACGAAGAAGGAAAGGAGCACCACATGTCTAGAGTGAAGTGTTTTCACTATCATGAGTATGGAAATTATGCCACTAATTGTCCACAAAAGAAGAAGAATAAGAAGGCTTCAGGATCTGTAGATGGTGAGGCTTTGGCCTCGCAATTTGAGTTGGACTTCTCGCTCATGGCATGGATGGTGTCAAGTGTGATGAGATCAGGGTGGTACTTGGATAGTGGTCCATCTTTCCACATGATTGGAGACAAAGAACTTTTCAGTAGCTTGGAGGAGAAGGACCTCCATATGCATATTGAAATGGGTGATGATGAGCGGTACAGGGCTACCAGGATTGGTACAGTTACCTTCCAGAGATAGTCAGGTAAACCCTTCTTATTAAAAGATGTAATGCATGTACCAGGCTTGAAGAAAAATTTAGTTTCAGTCGCAATGTTGGAGGATAGAGGTTATGATGTGGTTTTCAGTGAAGGGAAATCTTTCCTTCGACACAAAGGCACATGACAAGCCAAGAAGATTTGGATTCATGTGAAGAATCTCCATAAAATTGATGTAGATGGTTACACAACATTGATGGGTAAAGTAGACAAAGTGGTGAGTCAGGATGAGGGTGAGTTATTGCACAAGAGATTTGGCCATTTACACCAAGGAGCTTTGTAGGTCATGCAACAGAGTTCTACGAGGCTTCCAAAGGGTACTCTTGTGAAAATAGACACATGCAAGGGATGTACCATGGGGAAGTGTGAGAAATCCATGTGGTTTTCCCTTGAGAGGGAGCTCGATTTGCATGCAGATGAGGAACTCTTGGTTCCAAAGAATGAACCTCAAGATGTGGAGCAGCCACATGCAGAGGATCATAGAGTGGCAGAAACCACTCAAGAAGAGACCTCTAGGAGGGGGAAATTTTTTGCCAAATGGACAGAGGGAGTACAAGCAGCTATACCTCTAGGTGTGAGGTGAGGCGATGTGCAAAAGTAATCCCAAAAATAAATTTGGGCAGGGTTAATTTAGATGGTACATCTCATGGATCGAACTTGGCTACGAGGAACCCACAGTACAACAGTAGCAGGATCAATTAGATTGATGCAATCAGATGTCAGGAGGACATAAATTAGAGTGACAGGTGTCAGAAACTGGAGTGCAGATAAGAGTTGGCAGTAGTGAAAAGTGCATGGATGCAGATGTCAACAACGCAGAGAGTCCAGTAGACATGCGCATTAGCTAGCAGCAGTCAGAAGACTCTGATGATAGATGCATTATACTAATTCAGTGGTTTGGAGGCTATTCAATTTTAGAAGTGTTGCATGCAAAAGTTGAATGTGTGAGAAACACTAGAGAAGTGTTTCATGTGCAAACAACATTAGAGAAGTTTTGCATGCAAGAGTTGCATGTCGCATGCAATAGTTGCATGTCGAATGCAAGAGGTGCATGTGCGCATGCAAGGACATTCCTTTATTGTTGAGAGGGAGTGTTGAAGTTTGCAACAAGAAACAATGAAATTGGCATTCAGAAGCAACATGAAAACACCTACACTAGTTTGGGACCACAGGTCATGTAGTGATGGGTCCTAGTGATACATTAATGTGAAATTAAATTTATTTGATAAATTGGAAGTGTGCCAAATTTAATTATCCCTTAATTAAATTGGAAAATAAAATGTAATCTTATCTCATAATCACTTGTAATAGTTGACTGAGTGTGATAAACTCAGTTAGCTCATGAATTTCGATTTGAGGGTGGTTGAGGCATGTTGATGCAGGGGCATTAGACACTAGCCAACAATGTAGGAATTTTGTTCACATGTTGTGGCTAGGAGGGTTTGGAAACAGTCGAATTGTTATAGTTAGGTGTCAATACCTTAGCTGATTGTATTATTAGACCAATTAGAGTCGTAGAAGTCAAATAGCTCAGTTAGTCTAGCTGTTATACTCCAGTTAGTTGAATTATTTTAATTAGGCTGTTGATTTCCTAAAACGGTCCTCTCAGAGGAACCGAAGAGTCATATGTTTGTGTAAATAATTGTAATCCCTCGGATGCATAAGAGGGAGAGAGAGGGAGAAAGGAAAAAAAAGAGAGATTTCTGCAATAAACTCTGTTTACTGAGCAATTGCTTCCGGTTGAATAAAATTCAAGTCCTGTTGATTTCCAAACTGCCTATATTTATAATTGTAAATAATTGGTTAAATGAGAGGCAATTGTGTAATGGTAATTCCATTCTCTGTCCTTGAATTCCCTAAATTTATCCGAATAAACTCTGTTAAATCCGCGCTACCCGCAGGCGGGTCTGTGCAGAAGAAGTGCAGCCATGACATTGTTCGATTTGGTAGATTTCCCACTTTATAAAGAAATAGAGGTGTTGGTTCGAACTGGAACCGTAGTCTGGACATGAGTTAAATGAACAAATAAATAACGTAACCCCGCATTTACCCTGGTCAATCACTGTAGCAAAACCGCGAGTGGTTTTGAAAAGTGGGTTGCCCATATTGCACCATTTTTGGCGAAAAGGCAGTATTTTCTAAATTGGAGCGATTCCACAGAGCCTTTGACGCGTGGCACCGGACGAAAGTACAAAACCACCTTTCCGTATTCTCATCGCACGTTAAAGCTAGTACGAGGACGGCGAGCGATATCGACGAGGGTCGTCGATCTGGCACAGAGTCATCGGACGGTGGTCGCCTGACGGAGATGCGCGAAGTTTAACTTAAGGTACGGGTGTACATTTGATTGGCTATTGGACGTAGAGGTGGGCCCGGAGCGAAAGTCCTATTATAAAGTTGATTTACAAAGCGTGGAGTATTAATATAAGTTTGGAAGACTAATATAAAGTCCAGAAAGGCCAATTAAGGTTCAGGGAGATAATATAAAGTTAAACATTGAGGATAGTATTATTTATCAAATTCTGCGAATCTGATAATTAATGAAAAGAAATAGACCACGTGGAAGAGAGGAAAAATCAGACAGAGCCACGTCACCGTTGGCCAGCTCTCCGTAGAAAAACCTTTCAGCATTGTTGCATCATTTGTGGTATCAGAGCTGTTGTCTGAAGTTGTTTTGCTGACATGGCAATCCGAGTTGGTAGAGGTGCTGGCAGAAGAAGACCTGTTGCCAACGCTGAGGTGTTGGGGATGTTGCAGAGGGTCGAGGCCAGAATATATGCCATGGAGAGAAGACAACCCAAAGATCCTGAAGACATCAACGAACCTGAGACAGAAGGAGCAGAAGAAAATGTTGAGATTCCTCCTGACATGAGGCTCCTTAGAAATGTTCTGGGGTCTGCAGTTAAGCCCAGAATTGAAGTGTTGAGTTATGCAGGGGGACTAAATCCAGAGGAGCTGGTGGACTGGATAAATGAGTTGAACAAATGCTTTGATTATGAAGAAATAAGTGAAGATAAGAAGGTCAAGTTTGCAGTAACAAAGCTGAAGGGACATGCTGCACTTTGGTGGGATGGAGTGCAGGCAGAGAGAAGGAGAGTTGGCAAGCAACCTATCAAGAGCTGGACCAGAATGATGGCTAAATTGAAAGGTAAATTTTTTCCTAGTGATTACCAGATGACATTGTATAAGAAAATGCAGAACCTGAGACAGAGGTTGCTGACAGTAAAATAATACACAGAGGAATTCTACAGAGTAAGTATAAGGGCGGGGCAATTTCAAGACACACTTGAAAAGACTGCTAGATATGTAAATGGTCTCAAGATGGAGATCCAAGATGAGATTGGTCTCCTGTCTCTTAAGACAGTGGAAGAGGCCTATCAGATGGCCTTGAAAGCAGAGGAGAAACTCCTGAGGAAACAGTCTGCCAAGAAGAGAGGTACTTTCCATGGAAAGGGAAGTCAGGGTGGTAGAGGAAAGCCTGCTACACCCAGGGATGGAGCTAACAGTAGCTCACCTCAGAATGCATCTGCAGAGGATGATGCAAGGGGCAGAAGGGGTTCTTACAGAGGAAAAGGAAGAGGAGGCAGAGACAGAGGCAGAGGTAGAGAATTGAGGTGTTATAGATGTCAGCAAGTGGGACACAAGCACTATGAATGTCTAGAGAATGTGGGTGCTGGTCCAAGGAATGTTGTTGTTCCCCAGACTGGAGAAGAGGCGGAGATTGAAGAAGAAATTCTTCCAGAGAGGGGAGAATCCTTGGTGGTGAATAAGGTCCTGTTGAAGCAAGCCAAAGAGGTCATTGAGCCTGCACAAAGAAAGACTTTGTTTAGGAGCATATGCAAAGTCCAAGGGAAATGCTGCCAGCTAGTCATTGATAGTGGCAGCACAGACAATCTGGTTTCCACTGAGGTAATAGAAAAGTTGAAGCTGAAGACAAGGGAGCATCCAACTCCCTACAAGGTGTCCTGGCTGCACAAAGGGCACCAGCTGGTTGTAAAAGAACAGTGTGAAATAGAGCTGCAAATGGGCAGGTACAAGGACAAAGTTTTGTGTGATGTAATGCCCATGGATGTGTGTCATATACTGTTGGGTAGACCTTGGCAGTTTGACAGAGCAGCAGTGCATGATGGCAAGAAGAACACTTACAAGTTCTTCAAAGATGGGGTACACCATACATTGATTCCCATGGAAGAAGGAGAGCCATCCAGCAGAGTGATTGATCCAAAGACCTTGTTGCTGAGCGGGAAAGAATATTTGTAGCAGATAGAAGAAGAAGAGGTAAGCTTTGCTTTAGTTTGCAAGCCTAAAGTAGTTCTTACTTCTACAAGGATGTCTGATTTACCAGTAGAAATCCAAGAGATGTTAGATGATTACCGTGACATTGTTGTGGATGATTTACTTGATGAGCTGCCACCTGTGAGGAAGATCAGCCATCAGATAGATTTTATCCCTGGTTCAAATCTGCCAAATAAGGCAGCCTACAGAATGACTCCCAAGGAAAATGAGGAAATCAGGAGACAAGTACAGGAATTGGTGGACAAGGGGCTGATTAGAGAAAGTTTGAGTCCATGTGCAGTACCAGCAGTATTGAGCCCAAAGAAAGATGGAGGCTGGAGGATGTGTACTGATTCCAGAGCAATCAATAAGATCACAATTAGGTACAGATTCCCTTTGCCCAGAATTGAGGATTTAATGGACTGTTTGAGTGGTGCTAAATATTTCTCAAAGATAGATTTAAAAAGTGGATACCATCAGATTAGAATAAGAGAGGGTGATGAGTGGAAGACTACCTTTAAAACAAATGAAGGATTATATGAATGGATGGTAATGCATTTTGGGTTGTCAAATGCACCTAGCACTTTTATGATACTTATCAATGAAGTGTTGAAAGAGTTCATTGGTAAATTTGTGATAGTGTATCTGGATGATATATTAGTTTTCAGCAGAACTAAAGAAGAACATTTAAGGCATCTTAATCATGTCTTGAAGAAGCTGCACCAAGAGAAACTGCTGATAAATTTGAAGAAATTCTCATTCATGAAAGAAGAGTTGGTGTATTTGGGTTTTGTTGTTTCTACAGAAGGATTGAAAATGGACCCAGAAAAGGTTAAGGCAATAGTGGAGTGGCCTTCACCCAGGAATGTTTTTGAGGTAAGAAGTTTCCATGGACTTGCTAGTTTTTACAGAAAGTTTATAAGAAACTTTAGTAAGATTAATGCACCCATAATTGAGACAATAAAGAAGAGCAAACAACCATTTAAGTGGACTGCTAAGGCAGAAAGAAACTTTAAAGTTTTGAAGCAAAAGATAACAGAGAAGCCTGTTTTGATTCTACCTGATTTTACAAAACCATTTCAAGTAAAATGTGATGCCAGTGGAGAGGCCATTGGAGCTGTGTTGAGTCAGGATGATAGGCCTGTGGCATATTTCAGTGAGAAGCTGAATGAAACCAGAAGAAAGTATTCCTGTTATGAGAAGGAATTCTATGCAATTGTTCAGGCACTGAAGAAATGGAGACATTATTCGATGTCCAGGGAATTTGTATTGTATTCTGACAATCATGCTTTGCAGTACATTGTACAGCAGCCCAAGTTGAAACATAAGCATGCTAAATGGGTTGAGTATCTCCAAAGTTTTAATTTTGTTTTGAAACATATAAGTGGCCAAGCCAATAAAGTAGTTTATGCTTTCAGTAGGAGGCACCTGCTTGTTCAAGAAACAAATTTTGAAGTTGTAGGGTTTGATTTTCTGAAAGAATTGTATAAAACAGATCCAGATTTTAAAGAAGCATTTGAGGCATGTAGTAACCCTGTTTTAACAGATAGAAGCCAGTGGCTGGATTATTTCCTGCAGGAGGACTTGTTATTCAGAAGAAGCCAACTGTGTGTACCAAAATGTTCCATGAGAGAAAATTTGATCAAAGAGAAGCATAGTGGTGGACTTGCTGGACACTTTGGTACTAATAAGACTTATGAGCAGCTGAGTCACTTCTATTACTGGCCCAAGATGAGAGCAGAAGTGGACAAGTTTGTGAAGAATTGCAAGATTTGTCAATATGCCAAAGGAAGGAGCCAGAATGCAGGATTGTACACTCCCTTGCCTATTCCAGACAGGCCTTGGGACATGGTGAGTATGGATTTTGTTCTAGGATTTCCCAAGACTCAGAGAGGGAATGATGCAGTCTTTGTTGTGGTAGATAGATTCTCCAAAATGGCACATTTTGTTCCATGCTATAAAACTAGTGATGCCACCCATGTTGCTAACTTGTTCTTCAAAGAAGTTGTTAGATTGCATGGGTTGCCCAAGAGTATTGTTTCAGACAGAGATACCAGATTTGTGGGTCATTTTTGGAGGACACTGTGGAAGAAACTTGGTACCAAACTAAGTTTCATCTCAGCTTATCATCCTCAGACTGATGGACAAACTGAGGTAGTGAATAGGAGTCTGGGAGATTTGTTGAGATGTCTTGCAGGAGAACATCCCAAACAGTGGGATCATATTTTTCCCTAGGCAGAATATGCATACAATGACTCACCAAACAGGGGCACAGGGCAGAGTCCATTTCATATTGTTTATGGAATGCACCCCAGAGGAATATCAGAGCTAAGAGATCTCGGAAAGGCAGAACTGAGAAGTGCAGATGGTGAGGAATTTTCTTCAGAGATCCATGCCATACATGAACAAGTGAAACAACAACTACAAGGCAGCAGCATCAGATACGAAAGTAGTGCAGAATTGAGCAGAAAAGAAGTTCATTTTAAAGTAGGAGATCAGGTTTTGGCACACTTGAGAAAGGAGAGATTCCCAAAGAAGCAGTATAACAAATTGAAGTTCAAAAAGATTGGGCCATGCAAGATACTTAGGAAGTTTTCTGCAAATGCTTATGAGATTGAATTACCTCCTGATGTTGGAATATCTCCCATTTTTAATGTTGCAGATTTGTACAAGTATGAAGATGATGGTGCAAAAGAAAGAGCAGCAGTACTCAAGAACAGATTTGGAGGAAAGAGTGAAGCATTCTCCAAAGACAACCATGCCATCTGCAGAAGATACTGATAAAGACCATTCATGACCAGAGGGACAAGAGTACTTTATGATTGATTAAATGGAAGATGGTTGTGAGCACTGTCCACTTGATGACTCAAGAAATGTTTAAGACAGTGATTTGGGTTGGAAGAGCCTCCTCATGGACAGGAGCCCATGAAGAAGATTACCCTCGGGAGTCTGATGCAGGGGCATTAGACACTAACCATCAATGTAGGAGTTTTGTCCACATGTTGTGGCTAGGAGGGTTTGGAAATAGTCAAATTGTTACAGTTAGGTGTCAATACCTTAGCTGATTGTATTATTAGACCAGTTAGAGTCGTAGAAGTGGAATAGCTCAGTTAGTCTAGCTGTTATACTCCAGTTAGTTGAATTATTTTAATTAGGCTGTTGATTTCCTAAAACGGTCCTCTCAGAGGAACCGAAGAGTCATATGTTTGTGTACATAATTGTAATCCCTCGGATGCATAAGATGGAGAGAGAGGGAGAAAGGAAAAAAAAGAGAGATTTCTGCAATAAACTCCGTGAACTGAGAAATTGCTTCCGGTTGAATAAAATTCAAGTCCTGTTGATTTCCAAACTGCCTGTATTTATAATTGTGAAGAATTGGTTAACTGCGAGGCAATTTTGTAATGGTAATTCCGTTCTCTGTCCTTGAATTCCCTAAATTTATCTGAATAAACTTTGTTAAATACGCGCTACCAGCAGGCGGGTCTGTGCAGAAGAAGTGTGGCTGTGACACTGTTTGATTTGGTAGATTTCCCACTTTATAAAGAAATAGAGGTGTTGGTTCGAACTGAAATTGTAGTCTGGACGCGAGTTAAATGAACAAAGAAATAATGTAACCCCGCATTTACCCTGGTCAATCACTGTAGCAAAACCGCGAGTGGTTTTGAAAAGTGGGTTTCCCATATCGCACCACTTTTGGCGAAAAGGCGGTATTTTCTGAATTGGAGCGATTCCACAGAGCCTTTGACGTGTGGCATCGGGCGGAAGTACAAAACCACCTTTCCGTATTCTCATCGCATGTTAAAGTTAGTATGAGGACGCCGAGCGATATCGACAAGGGCCGTCGATCTGGCGCAGAGTCATCGGACGGTGGTTGCCTGACGGAGATGCGCGAAGTTTAACCTAAGGTACGAGCATACATTTGATTTGCTATTGGACGTAGAGGTGGGCTTGGAGCGAAAGTCCTATTATATAGTTGATTTACAAAGCGTGGAGTATTAATATAAGTTTGGAAGACTAATATAAAGTCCAGAAAGGCCAATTAAGGTTTGGGGAGATAATATAAAGTCAAACATTGAGGATAGTATTATTTATCAAATTCTGCGAATCTGATAATTAATGAAAAGAAATATACCACGTGGAGGAGAGGAAAAATCAGACAAAGCCACATCACCGTTGTTTTTCTGACATGGCAATCCGAGTTGGTAGAGGTGCTGGCAGAAGAAGGCCTGTTGCCAACGCTGAGGTGTTGGGGATGTTGCAGAGGGTCGAGGCCAGAATAGATGCCATGGAACGAAGGCAGCCCAGAGATCTTGAAGACATCAGCGAACCTGAGACAGAAGAAGCAGAAGAAAATGTTGAAATCCCTCCTGACATGAGGCTCCTTAGAACTGTTCCTGGGGTCTGCAGTTAAGCCCAGAATTGAAGTGTCGAGTTATGCAGGGGGACTGAATCCAGAGGAGCTGGTGGACTAGATAAATGAGTTGAACAAATGCTTTGATTATGAAGAAATAAGTGAAGATAAAAAGGTCAAGTTTGCAGTAACAAAGCTAAAAGGACATGCTGCACTTTGGTGGGATGGAGTGCAGGCAGAGAGAAGGAGAGTTGGCAAGCAACCTATCAAGAGCTGGACCAGAATGATGGCTAAATTAAAAGGTAAATTCTTACCTAGTGATTACCGGCTGACATTGTACAAGAAAATGCGTAACCCGATACGTAGGTTAATACGTAAAAAGCATAAATACAATGTGAGGAATTCCATTTATAAGCATAAGGGCGGGAAATTTCAAGACACACCAGAGAAGACTGCCAGATATGTGAATGGTCTCAAGCTGGAGATCCAAGATGAGATTGTTCTTCTGTCTCCTAAGATAGTGGAAGAGGCCTATCAAATAGCCTTGAAAGCAGAGGAGAAACTCCTGAGGAAACAATTTGCCAAGAAGAGAGGTACTTTCCATGGAAAGGGAAGTCAGGGTGGTAGAGGAAAGCCTACTACACCCAGGGTTGGAGCTAACATTAGCTCACCTTAGAATGCATCTACAGAGGATGATGCAAGGGGAAGAAGGGGTTCTTACAGAGGAAAAGGAAGAGGAGGCAGAGACAGAGGCAGGGGTAGAGAATTGAGGTGTTATAGATGTCAGCAAGTGGGACACAAGCACTATGAATGTCCAGAGAATGTGGGTGCTGGTCCAAGGAATGCTGTTGTTTCCCAGACTGGAGAAGAGGCAGAAATCGAAGAAGAAATTATTCCGGAGAGGGGAGAATCCTTGGTGGTGAATAAGGTCTTGTTGAAGCAAGCCAAAGAGGTCACTGAGCCTGCACAAAGGAAGACTTTGTTTAGGAGCATATGCAAGGTCCAAGGGAAATGCTGCTAGCTAGTTATTGATAATGGCAGAATAGACAATCTGGTTTCCACTGAGGTAATAAAAAAACTGAAGTTGAAGACAAGGGAGCATCCAACTCCCTACAGGGTGTCCTGGCTGCATAAAGGGCACCAGCTGGTTGTAAAAGAGCAGTGTGAGATAGAGCTGCAAATGGGAAAGCACAGAGATAAGGTCCTGTGTGATGTAATGCCCATGGATGTGTGTCATATACTGCTGGGTAGACCTTGGCAGTTTGACAGAGCAGCAGTGCATGATGGCAAGAAGAACACTTACAAGTTCTTCAAGGAAGGGGTACACCATACATTGATACCCATGGAAGAAGGAGAGCCATCCAGCAGAGTGATTGATCGAAATACCTTGTTGTTGAGCGGGAAGGAATATCTGCAGCAGATAGAAGAAGAAGAGGTAAGATTTGCTTTAGTTTTCAAGCCTAAAGTAGTTCTTACTTCTACAAAGATTTCTGATTTACCAGTAGAAATCCAGGAGATGTTAGATGATTACTGTGACATTGTTGTGGATGATTTACCTGATGAGCTGCCACCTGTGAGGAAGATCAGCCATCAGATATATTTTATCCCTGGTTCAAATCTGCCAAATAAGGCAGCCTACAGAATGACCCCCAAGGAAAATGAGTAAATCAGGAGACAAGTACAGGAATTGGTGGACAAGGGGCTGATTAGAGAAAGTCTGAGTCCATGTGCAGTACCAGCAGTATTGAGCCCAAAGAAAGATGGAGGCTGGAGGATGTGTACTGATTCCAAAGCAATGAATAAGATCACAATCAGGTACAGATTCCCTTTGCCCAGAGTTGAGGACTTAATGGATTGTTTGAATGGTGCTAAATATTTCTCAAAGATAGATTTGAAGAGTGGATACCATTAGATTAGAATAAGAGAGGGTGATGAGTGGAAGACTGCCTTTAAAACAAATGAAGGACTGTATGAATGGATGGTAATGCCTTTTGGGTTGTCAAATGCACCAAGCACTTTTATGAGACTTATGAATGAAGTATTGAAAGAATTCATTGGTAAATTTGTGATAGTGTATCTGGATGATATATTAGTTTTCAGCAGAACTAGAGAAGAACATTTAAGGCATCTTAATCATGTTTTGAAGAAGTTGCACCAAGAGAAACTGCTGATAAATTTGAAGAAATGCTCATTCATGAAGGAAGAGTTGGTGTATTTGGGGTTTGTTGTTTCTGCAGAAGGATTGAAGATGGACCCAGAAAAGGTTAAGGCAATTGTGGAGTGGCCTTCACCCAGGAATGTCTTTGAGGTAAGAAGTTTCCATGGACTTGCTAGTTTTTACAGGAAGTTTATAAGAAAATTCAGTAAGATTAATGCACCCATAATTGAGACAATAAAGAAGAGAAAATAGCCGTTTAAGTGGACTGCTGAAGTAGAAAGAAATTTTAAGCTGCTGAAGCAAAAGATAACAGAGAAGCCTGTTTTGATTCTACCTGATTTTACTAAACCATTTCAAGTAAAATGTGATGCCAGTGGAGAGGCCATTGGAGCTGTGTTGAGTCAGGATTATAGGCCTGTGGCATATTTCAGTGAGAAGCTGAATGACACCAGAAGAAATTATTCCTCTTATGAGAAGGAATTCTATGCAATTGTTCAGGCACTGAAGAAATGGAGACATTATTTGATGTCCAGGGAATTTGTATTGTATTCTGACAATCATGCTTTGCAGTACATTGTACAGTAGCCCAATTTGAAACATAAGCATGCTAAATGGGTTGAGTATCTCCAAAGTTTTAATTTTGTTTTGAAACATATAAGTGGCCAAGCCAATAAAGTAGCTGATGCTTTGAGTAGGAGGCACATGCTTGTTCAAGAAACAAATTTTGAAGTTGTAGGGTTTGATTTTCTGAAAGAATTGTATAAAACATATCGAGATTTTAAAGAAGCATTTGAGGCTTGTAGTAACCCTGTTTTAACAGATAGAATCTAGTGGCTGGATTATTTCTTGCAAGAGGACTTGTTATTCAGAAGAAACCAACTGTGTGTACCAAAATGTTCCATGAGAGAAAATTTGATCAAAGAGAAGCATAGTGGGGGACTTGCTGGACACTTTGGTACTGATAAGACTTATGAGCAGCTGAGTCACTTTTATTTCTGGCCCAAGATGAGAGCAGAAGTGGATAATTTTGTGAAGAATTGCAAGATTTGTCAATATGCTAAAGGAAGGAGCCAAAATGCAGGATTGTACACTCCCTTGCCTATTCCAGACAGGCCTTGGGACATGGTGAGCATGGATTTTGTTCTAGGATTGCCCAAGACTCGGAGAGGGAATGATGCAGTCTTTGTTGTGGTGGATAGATTCTCCAAAATGGCACATTTTATTCCATGTTATAAGACTAGTGATGCCACCCATGTTTCTAACTTGTTCTTCAAGGAAGTTGTTAGATTGCATGGGCTGCCCAGGAGTATTGTTTCGGACAGAGACACCAGATTTGTGGGGCACTTTTGGAGGACACTGTGGAAGAAACTTGGTACCAAACTGAGCTTCAGCTCAGCTTATCATCCTCAGACTGATGGACAAACTGAGGTAGTGAATAGGAGTCTGGGAAATTTATTGAGATGTCTTGCAGGAGAACATCCCAAACAGTGGGATCATATTTTTCCCCAGGCAGAATATGCATACAATGACTCACCAAACAGGAGCACAGGGCAGAGTCTATTTCATATTATTTATGGAATGCACCCCAGAGGAATATCAGAGCTAAGAGATATGGGAAAGGCAGAACTGAGAAGTGCAGATGGTGGGGAATTTGCTTCAGAGATCCAGGCGATACATGAACAAGTGAAACGAAAAATATAAGGCAACAACATCAGATACAAAAGCAGAGCAGACTTGAGCAGAAAATAAGTTCATTTTGAAGTAGGAGATCAGGTTTTGGCACACTTGAGAAAGGAGAGATTCCCAAAGAAGTAGTATAACAAATTGAAGTTCAAAAATATTGGGCCATGCAAGATACTTAGGAAGTTTTCTGCAAATGCTTATGAGATTGAATTACCTCCTGATGTTGGAATATCTCCCATTTTTAATGTTGCAGATTTGTACAAGTATGAGGATGATGGTGCAGAAGAAAGAGCAGCAGACCAAGAACATATTGAGTGGAGAGAGCAGCTACCTCCAGCACAACCATTGCTACCAGAGAAGATACTGGATAAAAGACCATTCAGAAGGACCAGAGGACAAGAGTACTTTCAGTACTTGATTAAATGGAAGGATAAGCCAGAGGAAGATGCCACTTGGATGACTAAAGAAATGTTGCAGAAGATAGGCAGATCAGTGGAAGAGCTCATGGACAGGAGCCCATGAAGAAGATTACCCTCGGGAGTCTGATGCAGGGGCATTAGACACTAGCCAGCAATGTAGGAGTTTTGTCCACATGTTGTGGCTAGGAGGGTTTGGAAACAGTCAAATTGTTACAGTTAGGTGTCAATACCTTAGCTGATTGTATTATTAGACCAGTTAGAGTCGTAGAAGTGGAATAGCTCAGTTAGTATAGCTGTTATACTCCAGTTAGTTGAATTATTTTAATTAGGCTGTTAATTTCCTAAAACAATCCTCTCAGAGGAACCAAAGAGTCATATGTTTGTGTACATAATTGTAATCCCTCGGATGCATAAGAGGGAGAGAGAGGGAGAAAGGGAAAAAAAGAGATATTTCTGCAATAAACTCTGTGTACTGAGCAATTGCTTCCGGTTGAATAAAATTCAAGTCTTGTTGATTTCCAAACTACCTGTATTGATAATTGTGAAGAATTGGTTAACTGCGAGGCAATTTTGTAATGGTAATTCCGTTCTCTGTCCTTGAATTCCCTAAATTTATCCGAATAAACTCTGTTAAATCTGCGCTATGCATAGGCGGGTCTGTGCAGAAGAAGTGTGGCCGTGACACTGTTCGATTTGGTAGATTTCCCGCTTTATAAAGAAATAGAGGTGTTGGTTCGAACTGGAACCGTAGTCTGGACGCGAGTTAAATGAACAAAGTAATAACATAACCCCGCATTTACCCTGGTCAATCAGTGTAGCAAAACTATGAGTGGTTTTGAAAAGTGGGTTGCCCATATCGCACCACTTTTGGCGAAAAGGTGGTATTTTCTGAATTGGAGCGATTCCACAGATCCTTTGACGCGTGGCACCGGACGGAAGTACAAAACCACCTTTCCGTATTCTCATTGCACGTTAAAGCTAGTATGAGGATGCCGAGCGATATCGACGAGGGCCGTCGATCTGGCGCAGAGTCATCGGACGATGGTCGCCTGACGGAGATCCGCGAAGTTTAACCTAAGGTACGGGCGTAAATTTGATTGGCTATCTGACGTAGAGGTGGGCCCGGAGCGAAAGTCCTATTATAAAGTTGATTTACAAGGCGTGGAGTATTAATATAAGTTTGGAAGACTAATATAAAGTCCAGAAAGGCCAATTAAGGTTCAGGGAGATAATATAAAGTTAAACATTGAGGATAGTATTATTTATCAAATTCTGCGAATCTGATAATTAATGAAAAGAAATAGACCACGTGGAGGAGAGGAAAAATCAGACAGAGCCACGTCACCATTGGCCAGCGCTTCGTAGAAAAACCTTTCAGCGTTGTTGCGTCACATGTAGAGTGATTCTATTATCTATGGAGTTCGAGTTGCAGTTAGTGCATTAGTTTAATGCATGAGTAATCAGTTAAATTAGTTAAGTGAGTTAAATTCAGTTGAACTAGTTGTAATTGTTTGTTGTGTTGTGGACAATTTTGTCACCTCCTAGAGACAGCCTAGAGTTGCCATAGACCAGTGCCTAGGACATATTAATATAGCAAGGAGCTTTTCATATAGCTTGGTTTGTCAATCCAAAAACTCACTTACTATCTCTTGTTTAAAGAAGGAAATTAGTTTTGAATGGGACCAAATTCTCTCAGAAGCTGACACAAAGATAAGAATAGTGTAGGAACATCATGTAAAACTCCAATTCAAAGGTATCAGATAGTTAAGAGACAGCTTACTGTAAGGAGGGCCAGTTCGAATAATATATCACAGAAATCAAATATCAGGAAATGAGTGTAGTGAGGAAACATAAAGAAGAGATTAGTTAACATGGGACTGATACCCAGATACACAACAGAACCACATAAGGGAATATTAATTTATGAATCCTTATATGACAATGGCGTTTTAAAAGCATCCTTCTCACGCAACTAATATAGCAGAAAATATGAAAGAGATGAACATGGAACAGTATATCATGACTAGGCCTATTTAAAGCGCTTGACTAATCCCAGAAAGGGCATAAACTAAGATGAATCCTCACTGCAAACTAGTGAGCCACTCGCATTCTAGAACATGATACAAGAAGATAAATAGTATGAAATGAGATATCGTATTATCACATAAGAGAAAATTACATACTGTGAGATACCAAAGACCAGAATCCTCATTACAGCTATAGCTCCTCCTCACTGAGACCCTACGGGCTCTGAACCTTCATACCGAAATGTTACAAAATGTATACAAAAGCCTTTTCACTGCACAGTTTGCTGATAGAAATCTGGAACCCTTACAATGTCTTATTTTTGGGTTCTTATAGAAAAGATAGAGAATTTTCGAGAAGGAGGTAGATGGAGTACATTTAATGACTTAATTTGAACAAAATGGCGGAAAGAATTCGCGCCCACACTGTGAATGACTAACTATAAATGACTGTACTTTACAAATTATCTCCAGAAATAAATGCTGAGGAGGAAAATCTCCTTATGAACAAGACACAAAATAATAATATATACAATGTTCTGCCTCTTACTGAAAAGAGGGAAAATCTTCTGCCGTAAGACCATGAGATAGCCTGCGATTCTGTACTGTACTCTCGGCCTTTAACTTTGAATTTAAATCCTGAACTTTTAATGCAGGGCGAAATGTCCCTTGATTTTCTCTGGAGGGTTCTGTAGGTTCATATCTTTGTTTCCTTTAATGATGGTCATTTCACACAACTACCCTCGACTTCTTCCTTAAATTTTTCCAGCAAAATATCGTCCTTTGACATGCTCTTAACCTCTGCAACAGAGGCAATAGATTAAAGCGCCTTCTTGTTATCTTGAAACCTGAAAAATCCACAAAAACATTAGAGAAACCAGATGCGGAGGTAAGGAGCATGGAGGCGGAGATGATGATGATGACGCGGACACAGACAGATGACGAGAACACGCAGGGTGGCGGAGGAAAGACAATGGGGATTCTGATTAAACGGAGAGAGCGTGGATTTTCTACGTAGAACAGTTTGGACGTGAGAAATGAAATAAAAATGAGAGATATGAACGAAATCACACATATATACATATGGCGAGGAGGAATATCACGGACGCGTGAGGCGGGGACACGTGGATGTACGAGGGGACAGGTGGAACAACAACGTGGCAGCGGAGTCAATAGACGGGGAGATTGATTTCTGGCCGTCGGATCTTGGAAGACGGATCAACGGTTAGGAGGCGACGGGAACATCGCAGTGGTGGGGCCACGAAACGCGGCAGGCATAGGTTAACAGACGGGTAACTCTGGAAGATATCCGCCGTCGGATAGAGATCAGCAGATCCAATGGCCCAAATGAATTCCGCTGCCCGGCCACAGTACAGACTTTAACGCGCGGGAGAGTGGTTTTGGAACGCCGTACAAAAGACGCGTGGCGCATTTTCAATGGAATCGCTGGCATTTGGTTCAAAACCGCCGGCCCGGTGGAAGTGGTGCGGGATTTACCGCTGGTTTTGGAAATTTGTACAGCTGCGGGAACCACCACACAAAATGACCGCCGCTCCGTTGATTGAACTCGATCGGATGGCCACCATTGCGCCCGAAACAGTAAGCTCCCTTTCTTTTTGGCCTGTGGTTCTTGAGCTCGGGTCATGTGATAGCCAAAGCACGGGGGGCTAAGATCTTAGAACTGGGGCCCGATAAGTTTAAATTTTGGGTTTTTGACCTTTGTAGAGCGGATTTTCGGGCGGAGACAGTAATATCAAACAGGAGCATGAGGTTTTAGGCCACGGCGGAGGTCTAAAAGGAATTTGAAAAAGGTGGCAGACCGAAAATTTACATGCAAGAGTAAATATGTACAACATCGGCTCCGTCTGGGGACGACATGTTCGTCCTCAGACATGTCGAGAACTTGCAGACCATCAAACATTTCTGTATGTATATTCTGTTCTTCCATTCCTCTGCGCTTCCACCTCAGGTAATTTCCAGCATCCTTTCTTTATGATAATTAAAGCTAAAACAACTTATATACAATATAATACAATCAGGCATTCCCAACCTGGGTCAGAACTGAAAGTATGGCTTGAGGAATTGGCCATTCACAGGGGCATCCAGTAGATCACCCTGTAGGTTTTCTAACATGAAAGTATTATTTCTCCCTTGATTCACGATTTTGAATGGACCAAACCACAGCGGATCAAATTTAGCATGCTTGCCCTTTTCTGCTCTCCAAGCATCCCATCTGAGAACTAGGTCACCGATTTGGAATTTCCTGTCTTTCGCATGCCGATCAAATACATTCTTCATTTTCTCCTGATATTCTATCAATCTCTGATTTACCTGGTTCCGTGTTTCCTCTAATTCTACCAGTTGATTAATCCTTCTGATCATGTCATCTGGTTCTTCCTGGCTTTCCTGCATAAAACGTGCTACTGGCAATGCCAATTGCACAGGAAACACAACTGCTCGCCCATATACCAGCTCATAGGGAGATTTCCCTGTTGCTCTCTTGCTGGTTATCCTATTCGCCCACAGAGCAAATTTTAATTGGGAGTCCCAGTTTTTCTGATTTTCGCTGATTGTTTTCTTCAAGGCCCTCACCAGGGTTTTATTAGAAGACTCTGCTAAACCATTTCCCTGGGGATAGTAAGCTGTGGAATGAGTTAATATGATGTTATACCTCCGGCAGAAATTCACAAACCTGGCAGATTTAAAAGCTTGTGCATTATCAGTCACAATTCTAGCAGGACAACCAAACCTAGATATGATATTTTCCTCTATAAACTTCATTATCACGGCATCTGTAGCATTTCTGGTAGGTATGGCTTCCACCCATTTCATAAAATAATCTGTGGCTGTTAGTATCCATTTATATTGGCCACTTGATGGGGGATGTATCTCTCCTATAAAATCCAATCCCCATTTCTGAAATGGTTCATTTACATGAATAGGGATCAAGGGTAAAGCTGCTAATTTCTGCCTTTCTGCAAATCTTTGACACTTATCACATGCTCTGACCCAAGCAAAAGTATTTGTATACAATTTCGGCCAGTAAAACCCCACCTTCAGGATCTTTTGAGCTGTAGCCCTCCAGCTGTAATGTCCTCCACATATTCCCTCATGGAATTCTGTCATTATATTTTCTACTTCATTTTCTGTGAGGCACAACAGTAATATACCTGAAGGGTCTTTCCAATATAGCTGTCCATTAGCAATCATATATTTCTGGGATTTCATTCTTACAGCTCTGTATTTTATCTTATCACAATTTGGAGGACAGCTAAGTGTTAAAAGATATTCAACTATTTCTTTATACCAAGGACTAGTGATATATTTCATGTGTATCTTTTGAGTGGCCATCTCTAGTCCTTGCTGCTCTTCTCCTTTTTCAGATTCTGCATTTGCTATTATGGATAGATTAATGCCCAAAGCTTGATGATTTGATTCAGATAACATCTTAGCAAGTCCCTGTCCTTTAATCAACTTAGTAGGCTTTATGTCCAAATCATACTTCTGTATTTTTGCAATCCATCTTCCTCTTCTACCTTCGCTGTCTCCCTGAACAAGAATGTCTTTGACAGCTGCTGTGGGAACATATGCAGTAATATGAGATTGCAAAACATAAAATCTAAAAGCTTTAAGGGACTTTACCAGGGCATAAGCCTTCTTCTCCAATATATTATATTTCAATTCAGCATCATAAAGCATCTGGCTGAAGAAAGCTATAGGCTGTTCATATCCCTCTTCATTTTTCTGCAATAATACTCCAGAAATGGTATGGGGTGAAGCAAATGAAAAGATCATAAATGGCTTATTGTAATCCGGTCCAGCTAGCACAGGAGCTTCAGCAAATGCCTGTTTTATTCTGGTGAATGCATCTCTAGACTCCTGGGACCATCTTACTTCATTATCCTTCTTCAACATATCAGTTATATGCCTAAATATCTCAGCATAGTTAGGAATAAACCTTCTTAGAAAATTAATTCGGCCTAAAAATACCTGTACTTCTTTCTTATTCCTTGGTAAGGGAATACTATTTATTACTTCAACTCTCTTAGGGTCAATTTTCACACCATCTTTAGTTACAATGTGCCCTAAGAGTTTTCCCTCATCTAATGCAAATAAAGATTTTTGAGGATTTAGGGATAGGCCATACCTTCTGCATTTTTCAAAAGTTCTTCTTAAATGCTCAATATGCTCATCATCATTCTTTGAAAACACTGTGATATCATCAAGATATACCACCAAAAACTTGTCCTGCTCTCCCACAAAGGCTATGTCCATTGCCCTCTGAAAATTAGCTCCTGCATTAATTAATCCAAATGGCATCCTGGCATACATAAATGTTCCCCATGGTGTAGTAAATGCAGTTTTCTTCTGATCTTCTGGGAACATAGCTACCTGATTATAACCAGAAAACCCATCCATCATTGACATTCTGGATGCTCCCACCACTTTCTGCAGGATGTAGTCCATCTTGGGCAGTGGATAATTATCCTTCAGTGATGCTCGATTTAAATTTTTGAAATCTACACACAGCCTTATTTCTCCATTCTTCTTTCGAACAGGAACAAGGTTTGCTACCCATTCTGAGTATCTCAATGGTACAATTATCTTGGCCTTCAGTAGCTTCTTGATTTCTTTTTCAATAGAGGGAAGCAGCAGAGGATTTATCTGTCTGAGCTTCTGCTTATAAGGCTTTGCATCTTCCCTCAAAGGAATTTTATGCTGCATTATATTAACATCAAAAGTTTTCAGGTCCTGATAGGACCAAGCAAATACATCTTTATAAGATTGAAACAACTTCAAATATTTTTCTTTATATTCTTCTGGGACTCTTTTAGATAGTTTTACAATTTTAGGGTCAGCATAAGTACCCAAATTCAAATCTCCCACTTGATCTTCTTCTGTCACCTTGTTTGGCTGCAATGGAATGTCATATTTATTAAATAATCTTTCTAGAGGTACCAGACCTCTAGGTATGATATTACCTTTCAGCTGCAACACTTTATTTCCCGCTATTCTTTCTTACCATCTGTTTCCTACAACATTTTCAACTTCTTCCTCCTCATTATCATCAATCTCCATGTTGGAGAATTCTCCCACTGTCCCCATGAATCTCTTCATCTGTTCATCATCTTCAAATACCTGCCAATGCTTTATATTATCTGGAATGGATGGTCTATAACGTACCTCGACTTCGTATCTTAGAAGTGGATTCTGAGGAGGACGGAATGTGCTGGCAGCTACAGCGAGAGAATCTGCTATTTTGTTTTGCTCCCGGGGCATGAACTGTATGTTAAATGCTGAGAAGAAATTGTCTATCATGTCCCATAATTCGTTTCTATATGCTCTCAGCCGTGGATGCTTAGTTTGGCATTGATTTTTGATCTGTCTCACCACCAGCTCAGAGTCTCCCAAGACTTTTAAACATTGGATGCCCATGTTTCTAGCTGTCTGTAATCCCAATAATAGTGCTTCATATTCAGCTACATTGTTTGTAGCCTCATATTCCAATTTAAAGGACAGTGGCACCCATTTTCTTGTAGGAGAGATTAATAGCACCCCAGCTCCATTGCCTTCTTTTGAATTTGCCCCATAAAAATGCAAAGTCCAAATTTCTGATTCCTGATCTTCTTTAGGCTGCTCAGCTTGGATTTGACCAAAAAGGGGCTCATGAGCATAATTTCGATTTTCTTCTAACATCAAGCATGAAAAATCTCCCTCTTTGTTATAAATCGGAGAATTCTCTGAGCAGTCAGCCTTAGTTACCATTTTAACAAATCTAGTCTCCCTATATAACCTCCTCTCTTGGCCTCCAAAGACTGGGACAGTAGCATATGTTAAATCCAATTTGATTGACCCACCAATTTTCGTACCCCAGGACCTTGACAGTAGCATGCCAAAGCGGGCTGGGATATCGGCAAACACAATATCCATGACCACACTCTTTGCTGGAATTTGGGCCAAATTGACCACTAAATCTTTAATCATTCCCAAGAACTTAACTCTTTTAGAATCAAATGAATATAAGTCCTTATATGGTCTTGTAATTTGCAGTCCTAGTTGTTCCATGACAGACAGAGGCATAAGATTATGGGAAGCCCCAGAATCTAACATACAATTGTGTAACAACAGATCATGAATAACTAGAGACACGTAAAAAGGAGGAGTAGAAGGGTCTATCTCCTCGACATGTGGGCCGAAAACTACCATGGGTCTTTCTTCTTGAAGGTTTAAACAATCAGGTGCAATTGGTATTTCAGGAGGAAGTATGAAAGAAGTAACTTGAGACTGATATACAGGCTGTTTCAATAATTCAGTCAGGGGGACTGGAATCTTAATTTTCTCAAGTTCTTTTTGCAGATTGAAAGCAGATGGGGGATTTTCTATCACTACTTCTTTTGACTCTCTAATTTCAGCTGAAGATTTAATTTCTTTTGACACAGGCTCAACATTAGGAGGACTGACTATTTTTGAAGAAGAAGGGATCTGATCATTGGGCTGCAAAGGAGCATTTAGAGGACTCTTACCTTTTTCTATGTTCTTCTTTGTTGCTGATTCCTTCTGAACAGATGCTTCTTTCTGAGGTGGCTCCTCTTCTTGATCCTGATTTCTGGTCCTCTTTCTTGAAGATCTGAGATCATATTTTACATTGAATTGTGCTTCCATGAAGCCAACGAATTGCTTACAATAATGGTCAATCTCTGCTTCTTCTTCTTCTTATTGCAGGGGGCATTCTATATCATCATTATTTGAAAAATCCAGATTTGAATCCTCTAATCCATAAGCTGCATCTCCAGTGGAGTCTTCTACTGGACCTTCTAGGTACAATGGATGTGGTACCTGGTCTTGTTGTTCCTTTGCTTCTCTTGGCAATATCTGCAATGGTGGTCTTCTATACTGGGGATTGTATCCTCTGCTTGGAGCATTATAGAAATTCTTGGGAACTACATTTTTAGCTTCCAGTTCAAGCTTGACCATCTTCTTTATCATTTTACTTATTTCATCCATTTTATCTGAATCCTTTTCTTGATTAGAAGTAGAAAACTCTTCTTTGCCTCTCCTCCTAGTATCTTGTTCAGCTTTTCCTTTTAATTTCCCAGAGAAGGCAAAGTTTGCTTCTAGCTCCAGAGCGTCTGACTGTGCATCATCTAAAGTGGCAGGTTTTCTTTCTCTTAGTGAGAATCCAAAATCGAAATCAAAGGCTGCTATAAAAATTTTCTTGGCAGCAGCTTCATGGGGCTTCATTTCAGGAGGCAGGCTCAAATATAACTTGTTGAATCTTTTAATAAACTCTGATACCCCTTCATTCTGTTTCTTCTTCATAGTATTAAACTCAGTAAGACACTGACCATGATCTTTCTTTTCTCCCCATTTCCTGAGAAAAGTATTCTCCATCTGGTCCCAGGTAGTCACAGAGTGATTTCCCAATGTCTTGAACCACTTTCTGGCTTCACCCTCCAAAGATTGCACAAACAATCTCAAGACCACATCCAAATGTTCGACATTTAAGTTTTCTGCAAAAGAGTAGAAGGTCTCGAGATGCTTCTGAGCATCAATTTCATTTTCTCCATTAAATCTTGGCAGAATCTTCAAGTAATCTTGTGGCATATCATTTAGCACTTGGGGTAAGGCCAGAGGAGCATATTTGTTCAATAGAAAAGAAGGAACATTGGCCATTGGAGGAGGTGGGGGTTGTACAATAGTCTGAGATACAAATGAAGGGAGAGGAGTAGGAGGAAGTGGAGTATGAATAATAATGGGAATATATTGCACAGAAGCCTGAGGTGTGGATGGAAATAGTTCACGGTTAACAACAACTACTTCTGTGACTTCTTTAATTTCCTCAGCCTCAGGAGTAGGATGAGAATCTTCTTCAATCCAGGCACTTCCTATACGTGGAGTTTCCGAGTAAAAATCGGGATTTTCTGTTCTAACTTCTTGAGAAGAAGAGGGCGGATAATCTTCAACAGAATATTCAGGGTTTTCAGCACGAACTGACTTCCTCTCCTTCCAAACTCTTTTATGAATGATCTTCTCTGGGTCAGACACGTAGGGTGTTTTTGATTGAGATGTATCTGACCTCAAATGCGGCTTACGAGGAGCCAGGACTACCAATAAATTTATCAAATAAAAGCAGTGGAGTCGCCAAGGTGAGAGATGCAAAACTCTTCAACTCTCCGTGCTCACCTGATTAGAGAGTGAAAACAATTTGTCGAGACCCAGGGAAATTGATATTCTTGAATTCGTTCCCCGGCAACGGCGCCAGAAAGATGTTGTGGACAATTTTGTCACCTCCTAGAGACAGCCTAGAGTTACCATAGACTAGTGCCTAGGACATCTTAATATAGCAAGGAGCTTTTCATATAGCTTGGGTTGTCAATCCAAAAACTCACTTACTATCTCTTGTTTAAACAAGGAAATTAGTTTTGAATGGGACCAAATTCTCTCAGAAGCTGACACAAAGATAAGAATAGTGTAGGAACATCATGTAAAACTCCAATTCAAAGATATCAGACAGTTAAGAGACAGCTTACTGTAAGGAGGGCCAGTTCGAATAATATATCACAGAAATCAAATATCAGGAAATGAGTGCAGTGAGGAAACATAAAGAAGATATTAGTTAACATGGGACTGATACCCAGATACACAACAGAACCACATAAGGGCATATTAATTTATGAATCCTTATATGACAATGGCGTTTTAAAAGCATCCTTCTCACGCAACTAATATAGCAGAAAATATGAAAGAGATGAACATGGAACAATATATCATGACTAGGCCTATTTAAAGCGCTTGACTAATCCCAGAAAGGGAATCAACTAAGATGAATCCTCACTGCAAACAAGTGAGCCACTCGCATTCTAGAACATGATACAAGAAGATAAATAGTATGAAATGAGATATCGTATTATCACATAAGAGAAAATTACATACTGTGAGATACCAAAGACCAGAATCCTCATTACAGCTATAACTCCTCCTCACTGAGACCCTACGGGCTCTGAACCTTCATACCGAAATGTTACAAAATGTATACAAAAGCCTTTTCACTGCACAGTTTGCTGATAGAAATCTGGAACCCTTACAATGTCTTATTTTTGGGTTCTTATAGAAAAGATAGAGAATTTTCGAGAAGGAGGTAGATGGAGTACATTTAATGTCTTAATTTGAACAAAATGGCAGAAAGAATTCACACCCACACTGTGAATGACTAACTATAAATGACTGTACTTTACAAATTATCTCCAGGAATAAATGCTGAGGAGGAAAATCTCCTTATGAACAAGACACAAAATAATAATATATAAAATTTTCTGCCTCTTACTGAAAAGAGGGAAAATCTTCTGCCGTAAGACCCTGAGATAGCCTGCGATTCTGTACTGTACTCTTCGGCCTTTAAATTTGAATTTAAATCCTGAACTTTTAATGCAGGGCGAAATGTCCCTTGATTTTCTCTGGAGGGTTCTGTAGGTTCATATCTTTGTTTCTTTTAATGATGGTCATTTCACACAACTACCCTCGACTTCTTCCTTAAATTTCGCCAGCAAAATATCCTCCTCTGACATGCTCTTAACCTCTGCAACAGAGGTAATAGATTAAAGCGCCTTCTTGTTATCTTGAAACCTGCAAAATCCAAAAAATCATTAGAGAAACCAGATGCAGAGGTAAGGAGCATGGAGGCGGAGATGATGATGATGACGCGGACACAGACGGATGACGAGAACACGCAGGGTGGTAGAGGAAAGACAATGGAGATTCCGATTAAACGGGGAGAGCATGGATTTTCTACGTAGAACAATTTGGACGTGAGAAATGAAATAAAAATGAGAGATATGAACGAAATCACACACATATACGTATGGCGGGGAGGAATATTATGGACACGTGATGCGGGGACACGTGGATGTACGAGGGGACAGGTGGAACAGCGACGTGGCAGCGGAGTCAATAGACGGGGAGACTGATTTCTGGCCGTCGGATCTTGGAAGACGGATCAACGGTTAGGAGGCGACGAGAACATCGCAGTGGTGGGGCCACGGAATGCGGCGGGCATAGGTTAACGGACGTGTAACTCTGGAAGAAATCCACCGTCGAATAGAGATCAGTAGATCCAATGGCCCAAATGAATTCTGCTGCCCAACCACAGTACAGACTTTAACGCGCGGGAGAGTGGTTTTGGAACGCCGTACAAAAGACGCGTGGCGCATTTTCAATGGAATCGCTGGCATTTGGTTCAAAACCGCCGGCCCGGTGGAAGTGGTGCGGGATTTATCGCTGGTTTTGGCAATTTGTACAGGCGCGGGGATCACCACACAAAATGACCGCCGCTCCGTTGATTGAACTCGATCGGACGGCCACCATTGCGCCCGAAACAGTAAGCTCCCTTTCTTTTTGGCCTGTGGTTCTTGAGCTCAGGTCATGTGGTAGCCAAAGCACGGGGGGCTAAGATCTTAGAACTGGGGCCCGATAAGTTTAAATTTTGGGTTTTTGACCTTTGTAGAGCGGATTTTCGGGCGGAGACAGTAATATCAAACAGGAGCAGGAGGTTTTAGGCCACGACGGAGGTCTGAAAGGAATTTGAAAAAGGTGGCAGACCGAAAGTTTACATGCAGGAGTAAATATGTACAACATGTTGCACTAGTGAGAGTGTTAGAAAATTATATATTACAGAGCAATGCAACACATAAAATATGCGGAAAATACAAGCAAACAAAACACGTAAACCAGAGAGACATAGATATACGTGGTTCACCCAGTTTGGGCTATGTCCACCCCGAACAGCTAGTCCTTCCTTTCTATTATCTAGCGAAATGAAGAGACACAACCTACAGCAGATCCGCTGTAATATCCTCTGTTCTCTCTCACAGTCTCCCTCTCTGTTTCTCGCTCCGAGAATACACATACAATACATAGCCGCAATACAATACCCTCATAAAAGCGAGGGGTTGCCTTCTAGGGCAAAAAACCCTAAACTAAACATAACTTCTACCGTCAGATATTTTTCCTATTGAACGACCCAAATTGACTAGAAATTACTATACTTTCACAAGGCAATTTTACATTTGTTTTTAGCTTCGGGGGCGTTGCCCCCGAAACCCCCCACCAGGGGGGGGGGGGCTCCATAAAGTCGCTACCGCCCCCCCTGGACCCCACATGGAAATGATTAATTTACAAGCAGCGTTGTCACCCCATTTAAGGTACAGGGGTCTAATGCTGTGATACAAATTAAACAAGATAATCAGGCTCCACACCCAACAGAGAGATCAAGTGAATTAAATCATATTTAATTCACAATCAGTGATTTTTCATGCAACTGTTGATTTAATATTAATAGTTGCATGCATGTCAGTTCCAGTGGAGACCCAGTTGAGACAGAGGTTAAAGGGATGTTAACTATCATTTGTGTTATTAGTAGGTTGCCCGAATGTAACCAGACATCCATTGGATTTCCCATGATCCTTGCGCAATTTTGGAAGGCTGAAATTCCTAAAGAATAGGGATTTCATTCCACATGAATTGCGCAAGCAAGGCATGTTGATTAGAGGCTGAGAATTGGCTAAGTGTTGGTTGATTTTGTCTGGATCAATGTGAGACAATTGTGAGAGTGCATGAGTCTCTTGTGATAAGAGTGCATTGTAATTGTTTCATGGTTCCATGGGGAATATACAATAGAAGATAGAGGGGTTTTGAGTAGCAAGCTTTCCTCGAGAAATTATCTGTGTTGTTGATTGATTTTCTTCTTTGTTTACTTGTTGTGATTGGCGATCGTGTTTATTTTCCACAATTGTTTTGTAGAAGGATTAAGTATCTTGCTTTAGTAGATCACATGATTAGATTGAATCCATTGATATACATATGTTTGTATAATTTCTACAATCGTGAATTATTTAGCTTGCTTTAGCAGGGAGTACGTAGATATAGCTGCATAGAGGGTTAGAAGCAGCAGATCGACATCTGTTGGGTGAGATGGCAGCTAGTGGGTTGTGTGACCAGAATTGGTTGGAGGGTGTCTCCAACTACATAATATAGAAGGAAAGGATCGCCTTCCTTCTAGATGAGCATGACCTCAAGACTTTCATTGAAATTACATTGGCTGAATTGGTAGATGCCACACCATTGATAACCTTCAAGAAGAACATGGAAAGAGGCAAACAGTTGATCCTCGATGGGGTGAAGGATCATATTTCTTCACACATTTACACATTTCTTTCAGAGGGACATTCAAGGAGATGTGGGATGCATTGGCCATGCTATATCCGGGGTATTCTAAGCAGCGAAAGGTGTTTTTGGACCACTAGGATGTTGAAGGGAGAACGCGTTGATCCGAGATCAGCTGGAAGATGTGGGAGCAGCTCCTAAAGCCACATATATGGTTATAATTTCCTTGAGTTATGTGTCCGTAGACTATGATATATTTTTCCAGAGCATCTTGGGCAGAGAGAAGTTGCTGAACTGGGAAGGAATGTGGGAAACTCTTCAGCATGAAGAGATGAGGAGAGATTTACTCAAGTGCAAACTTGATGGCAGTAACAACAGTGGGACAAATCCCAAGGAGGAGGAGAACAAAAACGTTGCATTAAAGGGGTAGCAGGAGTAGTGGACATGAAATAAGGACGTCTCAAAGATCAAGTGCTTCTGGTGTGGAGAGATGGGACATTACGCTACACAATGTACTCTCAAGAATAAGGACAAATATGAGAAGCATGATACGCAGGCTACAACTGCGAAGATCAAGGAGGAGGAATTCACCATGTTTTCTCGTATATCACTAGGAGAGCATTGGGGTGATTTGGAGTTGTAGTTCAGTAGAACTACAATTGGGCAAGATATTTGAGGATTCCACCTCTCGTATCGTCACCTTGCTACGGGAGAAAAAATCCAAAGTAGCAGGATGGACAAGCTTCAGTTGGTGTAGAAGAGTGCAGAACTGACAGTGCAGTGGATAGAGAGCACCAAAGTCTGAGCAACGCAAAGCAGAGTTGGCAGAAGTGTAGGGAGGCACAATGCAGAGTCAACAACAGGGTAACAACTTCAGAGGGACAACAAAGAGACTAGAAACAGGCAGATCTTCAGTACGATGTGCATCCTGTTATCACTAAAAAAAATTCTTTCAAAACATGGTATGTCAACTATTGTTTGATCATGGTCTAAATAGTTTTGAAAGTGATTTTAGCATGGTTAAGGGTATGTCATAGTTTTATAGGTTTAGTGTTCACCATCAAAATTCAAATAAGGTCTTTATAGGTTCATTCCATATTCAAAAAGTTCACATTTTTCATTTAAGGGTCATCTAAGTAATTTTTGGGTCGATTTTCTGCAATTAGACATAAATCCATAGTTTCGTAGCACCGTTAGTTCAAAAATTGAGTTTTGCGCTACGAAAGTGATGCTACTTTCATAACACAAAGTGCAAAAATTACACTGTGAGCACTACGAAAGCGCGGTTTCTTAGCTTTCGTGTCAAATAAGCCGAGATTTGTTAGTTTCAGTTGGGGAATGACATGATAGAGGTATGGTGAGTCAGTTAGTTACCATATTCGATGTACTTACCTATCCTTTAGTCATCATAGTCATGATAGGATATCAATCAAACATCATTTGGTCATGAGGTGACATCTCTAATTTGGATTTTTTGCCTAATTGAGTCATCTTTGTCTCATTTACCTTCACATATGTTCTCCAAGCTCTGAAGTAGTAAGGATAAGCTTGTGGTTGTTCTTTTCAAAGAAAATTCTCACCATTATCAAGCGAGGTTGTTCACCATTATCAAGTGAGGTTGTTCATCATATCAAGCGAAGTCGTTCATCAAATCAAGAGAAGTTGTTTTACAGGTTTTAGAGAAGCTAACAAGTTTTCTTTACAAGAAACATGGTAGAGGAGAAGAAGGTACATAGAGGGGGACATTGTCTAAGATACAAGCCTGAGAATGTAAATGCTGTTATGGAGGATCAAATGGAGGCTTTTAGCAAAGCTGGCTGTCTCAAATTTTGTGAAAATCTGTAGGGTTACCACACTCAAGTGTCCAAAGAGTTTGCTCTACATTTCAGTGGAACCACTACCAAAGTTGGAATGATAAATATGCCAGTGACACCTGATATCATAGTTTTTGTGACAGAGATACCAAGGGGACAACAATATTTTTTTAAAGGTTTTAGGTTTGAGATGGAGCCATGCAAGGAGTTTATGAAACCTAAATATGTAGACATGGACTTGAACAATGCAATACCCAGAAGCTGTATCAAGGAAAACTATGCAAAGCTGCTATTAAACATCCAAAGATATTTCACATGTGAAGGAAGGTACCATAGAGTCTACACTTATCATTTCAAACTGCTGTTCATTTCACAGGAATGATATCATTAGATTTACCGTTTAACTTGCATAGAATCCTTGCCAAAATGACTGACAAAGTCCAAGCTAAATCTGATGGCTGTGAAACATCTTTGTTTCAACATGGTTTGGTTAAGTTATTGGTTTTATATGAGCTTCAGAAAATAAATAGAGATTTTTCTTCCTTTTTATTTATGAGTGGATTTGAAATGGAATCCCTAACCCCAACTATAAACCCTAAGATCAAGTGGAATCCTTCACCACCAGTAGCAGAATCCAGTCAGATAGTGGTTAATAAAGAAAAGAGGTTTGTGAAGTTGAAACCAAGGAAACAGGTTGAAGATAGAACTAAGAAAGCATCAGTGCTTGTTGCAGAAACCCCATCACCTGCAAAACAGAAAGTAGAAAGGGTCAAAGAAACAAAACAAAAACAGGTGGCCAGTAAGCAGGAGAACTAGATAAAGGAAAGAAGTCAAGTATCAACATCAAAGGGAAAAGCAGCAGTTTCGGTGACAGAGGATAGCCCAATGATGAAAGAAAAATTGGATGATATACTGCATGCAATTGATATAGAAGAATCACCCATTGTGCAGGCATATTTCATTGAAGTGAATGAACCCAAACAGAGAAAAATGAAATCAACAAAGAAATTGGAATTTGAAGGTGAGAATGCAGCTTTTGTTTTTCAAGCTAGGAAACCTTTAACCAGGCATGAAAAGAAACTCCAAGAAGGTAGTAAAGATATCCAAGTAACAATTGAAGCAGCCAAAGTCCCTAAAGAGGTGGTTGATCTCTCATCACCTATAGTGGAGCATGCAGCCAACAAGATAGAGAAGGGAAAGGAACACATGTCAGAGTGTCAAATGCTGGAAGAAAGGTTGAAGCTAGAAAATCAAGAAATGGAAATGATGAGAAAGAGGGAAATAAAGCACAACATTGAAAAGACAGAATTCAAGAGGATGGAGGCTATTTTGGAAGGTCAAACAGTTGCTAGGTTAGAGATCCTAAGTAGTGCACAACCGTTCTTTACATGGACAGTTCCTGCCATTAAAGAAGCAAAATTTGTTAGAGTGATCAACACCCATTTGAGAGCCAGTAATAGAAATATAAGAGGCCAAGTGGAAGATTTGGAGCTACAATTAAAATAGTCTCAAGATGAACTAAAGAGCAGAGGTACAAAGTGACAAATTCAAAGCAAACTCAAAATGGAAAATGAGGATTAAATTTTGTGAAGGTTATGTTTTTAGTCCAAATAAATGATAGTTTTGATAAAGCCAATGATTTTCTGAAGCTGTGGCATCTTTTTGTTTTAAATTTTGTGAAAATATGGTTAAAAATGCTTACACAACAGTTTCGTAGCGCCTTTAGTGCAAAAAAGGTGAAATGCGCTACGAAATTGATGTAACAGCTTTTTCACCATTTTCCTTATCAAATTTTGGAGGGAAAACCATGAGTTTTGACTTGAAATTATAAGGAAGCTATGTCAAGTGAGTATCAAAGCAACCCTGAAGTAAAGGAAGCTAAATTTTGAAGGAGAATGGGTAAAAATACTGCGCTACGAAACTGTGTTGCTTTCGTAGCGCAAGTCTTTTTTCACTGTTTTGAGAAGTTCGAAGTTGTTTTTCACAACTGGCATGAAGGAATGACTTGAGACATATGCTAATCATGTTCCTGACATCAATTAGCCTCGAAGTTATTGGTTAGAAGTGGTCAGAGTATCTCAAGAAACTAAAAGAATCGTAAGCCTAAAAACAGGGGAGCAGTTTCCTAAATTGCAGGAGATCAACATCATCAGCATTATGGTCATAACAAGTTGGAATTCATCATCAGGATTCAACTTAATGGAAATATAAGTGGAAAATGATGTAATTAAGTTTAGATAAAGCTATTTTGAGGGAATCAAAAGAGTTCTAATTCTATTTGTAATAGGAATCTATATCAGTTTTACAGCTATGTTTGTAATAAATACCATGTTTTATGGTTAGTATAGGTGTCAAAGCATAGTAATTTGATGTATCTAGTTGTGGATAAGCTTATCTTATGATTTAAATGATCTATAAAAGATCAAGGAGTTGAAATAGAAAGGGTTGGACATTTGTTAGCAAAAAGACTTTGTTTTATGTAAGTGACTGTTTTCAACCTAATACAGAATTTCTACTTAGACAACTCAAGATTCATAAGGAGTTCTTGTATGTGCTTATTCTGATGGCATCTTTTCAATATTCTATTGCAGTGGTGTTTTCTTATATTGCTCAAAATTCATCAATGATGCTCTGACTTCCTTCATAGACAAGCTGACTGTGTGTTTCACTGTTCTACAAGTTTATTCCTTGACTTGAACTCTGATATGCCTTGACTTCCATGCTAGGTAGATTATTTTGGTTTTTCTGATGCTATTATGACTCCATAAGCCCAATGTATACTTGCTAATTTGATTTACAACTAGTTTATATCATTTATCTGTTTTTATCCCATATAGAGTTAGCTATCTACATATTTATCAAAAATCATAAACCCTTGAGAGAGCCCTCTCAGGTTGAGGAGGCTAAGCCTCAACTAAAAGATTGTTTTGAAATAGTTGCACAACATTGGTTTGATGAGCAGCCTATCAGGTCTGATTTTGTGATAACACATTCTACTGAACACTTAGTTCATATTTTGGATGTTTTCTATTGTAGTGAGCAACAGAGTTGCAATGTAGTGAAAGTTGGCAACAATATGGAGGGTCAGTAGCAACACAGACGCATCAACGCCGTGTTAGTGGGAAACAATGTCATACATCATCAGCGCAGAGGGATATGTTGCAGAATCAGAGCAATACTTCAGTTGGATGTATTTCTAGAGCACATTCCTCACTGTGAGGGAGTGTTGATTTTTGGTAGCATCAGACATGCTCTAAGTCTGAAAATTTGCAGGGAGGCTTAGGCACATGTATTCCAAAGAACCCAAAAATATTTTTTGGAAATTCCACATAGATGATGTTTTATGGAAATAATTAATTATTTTTAATGGGACCCTAAGTATAAACTTAGGAAATTAATATAATTAAAGGATATTAATTAAAATAGAGCGTGAATCTTCTAGAAAAGACATAGATCAAGTCAAGTTAATCTTAGCCGTTGATTAACGATTTAATCTCGGCTGTTGAAGTCTCAATGAGAAGATTATAAGAAGGACATGATGGGGAATTTGGAAAAAACATCAAATACACTGAGAAACAAAGTCTAGAGTTTGAATTTCTCAAGTGAGAAGTGCTCAAGAGAAGTTATATCAAGAAGATTATTTCAAAGAGGTGCAATGATAGATTCGGTTGGAGATTTTCTTGAGCCAGGAATACATCATAGAGGATATAGAGAGAAGTACACAAAGATGCAACGTAGAAACTATGTAGAGCTAATGCAAAGCCAACAGAGGCAACACTACAGCCTTGAGGAGATTTGTGATTCAACTAAGGATCAATCAGATCTAGTGCTAGAGTGTCGGGGTGTGAGACCGAAGGGGCCAAAGATCAATATCTAGCCAGCAAAAGGGCCATTAAGGAGAGGTGATACAGACCCCACACAGAGTGACGTTGATATGCGTAGATGCAACATAGGGCTCATCATCTCAGTGTTTTTCCAGTTCATATTTTCCAATGTCATTGTGAGGTAATCCTCATAATCTCTTTGTCAGTCAGATTCTCTATGTGCATGGCTAGTAAGGCATCACAGATTGTATTAAGATCTTCTGCATAATAATAAAAACCCTCAACTACTGCACTTGTTTTCCCACATTGGGTTTTTTCAGGGACATTAGTCCAAAAATAACGGTGTTGTGTGTCTATTGTTTATCCTTGCTCAGATATTGTTTCCGCACTTATTTATTTTCCGTAGTTTAATTTTCTTAAGGTTGTAGTGTATGGGTTTCAATATTTATCGTAGAACACAATAAACAATTTGTTTAAAAATTAACAAATATAAGAATTCTCATCAGTTGATGTAGTAGGATTCAGGGTAGTGGAATTTTCACAGATGGAAGGTATAGCAAAACTGACATCGGTACTGTTACTTTTCAGAGGGATTCTAGTTCTCCTCACACATTAAAAGATGTCATGTATGTTCTAGGTAAGAAGAAGAATTTAGTTTTAGTTTCTATGTTAGAATACTATGGCTACGATGTGATATTTAGAAAAATGAAGGCTTTCCTTTGTCACATAGCCACAGGACAAGTGAAGCGGATCAGGGTTTGGGTGAAGAACCTCTACAAATTAGATATAGAAGACTGTGTTTCTTTGAGCATGAAAGAAGAGAAGGTGAAAAGCCGAGACATCGGTGAATTATGGCATAAGAGACTTGGTAATTTGCACCATGGAGCTTTAAATATAATTTAACATATTTCTATAGGACTTCCCAAGGTTGCACTAGAGCAACGAGATACATGCAAAGGGTGTACATTGTGGGAAAGTACACAAAATTCACCTTTCATGATAACGACAGTCTAGTGCAAGCGATCCTTGAAAGAGTTCACTCAGATGTGTGTGGATCGTTCTTAACAACCTCCACATCCAAGCACAGGTATTATGTGATATTTTTAGATGATATCTCACATAAGGGTTGGATATATTCATGCAGAAGAATGACTAGACATTCTCAAAATTTTGTGAATTTAAGGAACTTTTTGAGAAAGACACATGTAGGAAAGTGAAGGCTCTCAAGAGCAATAACAATGGAGAATATGTGTTGAATGAGTTCAAGAACTTCTGTGCATCAAAAGGCATTCGAAGGGAGTTAATAAAACCCTATAACCCATAGAAGAATGGGGTTTTTTAAAGGAAAAACATAAGTATTATGGGAGTTGCACGGGCGATGTTGCATGATCAGGGAAAACCATTGCATTTTTGGGTTGAAGCATGCAACACAACGGTATATGCGCAGAACATGAGTCCTCATCGGATACTCAGGATGTGTACACTAGAAGAAGTTTTTTCAGGTAAGAAACTACATGTGGCACACTTCAGGATCTTTGGTTCATCAATTTACTATCATGTTTCCAAGGATGCGAGCAAAAAGCTTGAACAGAAAACAGAGTTGGGCATATTTATGGGGTATTTGAATACACCTCACAACTATCATGTGTACCTGCCATCTCACGAGATGAAATTTGTTCATATAGATGTGAAGTTTAATAAAGAGAAGGCCATACGATGTTCCCTTCAGAGGGAGATTCAGTTTCATGCAAATGAGGAGATTTTAGCTCTAAAGGAAGAACCTCAAGATGTTTTGTAGCAGCCACAATTAGAGGAGCAGAGAGTGGAAGCACCCACTCATGAAGATACATCTAGAGATGGAAGGAAGCACACTTGATAGGCTAAAAAATTGATGCATGATGCTAGAGTGAATGTGGGAGCACCCACATCATAGCGCAAGTAGAGGAGGTCACCAGATCGATACACTAGATACATGGCTCTAATGAGTGAGAGTGTAGAGGACTAAGCCATCCTCATTCGGTGCAACAACCAATATGGGTTGATGAAATGGTAGAGGAGTATGATTTCATTATCAGGAGCAATGCTTGGGAAGTGGTCCCAAGACCATAGGACAAGTCAGTTGTAGGTTCCGTGAGGATCTACAAGGTGAAGCGAGCAACATATCAGAGTGTTAAGAAACACAAGGCCAGATTTGTGGCCAAGGAGTTCTCTTAGGTGGAGGGAATTGATTACGAGAAGATATTGGCTCCAGTAGCAAGGTACTCTTCAATCAGATCAATTCTAGCACTTTCAGCGCAGATGGGATGGAAGATACATCAGAGGGATGTGAAGACAATTTTCCTCAACGAAGTGATTGAGGAAGAGGTGTACATAGAGAAACTAGTTTGATTTGATAGCTCCAACAGAGAGTCACATGTGTGCATAGTCAAGAAAGAATTGTAGCGATTGAAACAAGCACCCAGTGCTTGGTACACCAGGATCGAAAACTATTTCATCGGGTTGGGATTCACCAAAAGTGATGCAGATGCAAACCTTTGTTGGGAAAAATACTGAGGAGGGGGGGGGGGGGGGGGGCGGTGAATCCGCATTCCTTGCATACTCAGAACTTTTTACTTTTTCTTTCTCTAAAACCCATACGCTACTTTACTGAACACAACTCACATATACACGTGGATATCCTTAATAAAACTCACGTATTAACAGAGATCTTATTATGCTGATAATTCTTTGCTTAGATCATTGCATCATTCATTCATTAGATGTTTAGTAAGCAGTAAACATGTGCAATAAGAATAGAATAAATCATCACACATAAGCAACACACATGAAAACTAGGATTTAAGGTGGAAACCCAATTCGGGAGAAAACCACCGCTGCCGTCGTCTCAGTCTTCAATATTTTATTATAAAGAAAACATCGTACAACCATGTACTGGTGCAGACTCATACCAGCACGCAAGCACCCACCTACAGAAGGCTTCAACCTTCTCTCGTTTACCAACCTCTCCTGGAAGGGAGCTACAACGCCCTGATCTCATTTACCAGCCTCTCCTGGAAGGGAGCTACTACCCCTTGCTCTCGTTTACCAGCCTCTCCTGGAAGGGAGCCACTACCCTCTGCAATCATTTACCAGCTACCACTGGAAGGGAGCTACAACTCCCTCACTAAAGGCTTTGACCCTCAGCACCACCATGGACCACGTTTCATCAATTTTCATACTGAATCCAACAGCTTCCATACAACACAACTTGAGGGCCACTTTTCATCATATTTTCAGACTGGACCCACTCCACACATTTAAGCTCAACATTCATCAAACTAAAACTTATAACCCCATCAATTCATTCATTGAATCGTCAACCAATCAACCAACGAATTGTTCTTCAATTAACATAATCAGCAACATATTCATCATTCAAATAACCCAGTTCTATATGAATACATCATTGATAGATAATAGTAGAACAGCAAAACATATCAGGAATTTCATTCCACTTACTTCAGCAAACCCTAGATTCCATACGCGCTTTTACTTCACTGAACCTGCGTATGTACGCGCTTTCATGCAGACCAACCCGCGTATACTTCTGTGCATACTTCAGAAAACCCTATCTGCCCATACGCGCTTTTCCTTAAGCAGACCCACGTATACACGCGCTTTTACTGAAGCGAACCTGCATATACATCTGTAAATTTTCAGGACTGAGCAGCTCTTCAGATCAGATAAACAACTCAGATTTCATCCTTTACTTCAGAAAGTATTTCGCCTCATCTCAGATCTAAACATTCCATAAACAGATCTAGAAAATACATATACATTTCAGATCTAGAGATCCCTCTTCATCATTTTCGTCATAGGTGCATTAGTAATTCAGATCAATCAATTCATTCCATGCAGATATACTTCAGAGTGAAGTATTCATTCAATACCCAGACTTGCACACATTTGCACTATGATTTTCTTCTCCTTATATAGATTTATCTTTTGTCAATACCATGAGCCAAAACCACACAACTTCCGATGGTATTCCTGGACGGGATCAAATATACAATCAAGCGCTCAATACTTTGGGTCAATACCATGGTAATGTCCCCTGGTTTCCTAAATTTAGAGCGCAAATGGGCATACGCTACTTGTCACGTACATTTCCGCGTGCATACGCGACTTACCCTTAACAAACTCTCGTATGCCTTGTGACATACCTTGTTCAACATTATTCTGGCACTTACTTCTGAACTGATCTGTAGATACATCATCAAGGACAACTCCATCAGGCAGGTTCCATCAAAGTCAACACATTGTATCACATTGCCAACAATCTCCCCCTTAACTCTTAAAGGACAACTTCATCAAGTAGGTTGTCATCAACTTTATCAAGTAGGTTGCCATCAAGGACAACACTCTGCATCATATTGCCAACAATATTATTTCATCAAGTAGGTTTCCATCAAGGACAACACATGCCAACAACCTTTACCACATTGTTGTTGAAGGTAAACTATTGATTATAGTATTAAATTTCGATGATTTGATTATAAAAGGTTATGAGAAGTTGATAAAATCTTACAAAGAGGATTTTGAAAGAGAATTAGAGATGAAAGACATGGGGCTCATGCATTATTTCTTTGGTTTGGAAATTTGACAAGGAGATGGGGAACTATTTGTATCTTAGGGCAAGTATGCCAACGAGATACTGAATACGTTTCACATGGAAAGCAACAAACCCATGGAAACTCCTCTAAGAGGGAATTGGAGGAAGGAAGACATTAGGGGAATTTTGAGGTCTAAAATGGGCCTCATAAGGAAATTATAAAATAATTGTGGAAATAATAAAATAAGATTTGATTACATCATCAAATTTTAGGGGGAAAAAAGAAAAAACTACTTTTTCAACTCGTATTTTCAAATTATCTCCCAAAGTTCTTACTCAAATTTCGAGCGGGAGTACTCGTTAGATGAAAAATTTAATTCCTCATACAAGGAATACCCATGTTTCATACTTTTGATGGATCTTGCTACATGAAAGATGAGAAATACATGAAAAACGTGACTGCAATAACGTTTTTTCATGTATTTCTATTTTTTCATGTATCAGGGTTCATCAAAAGTATGAAGCATGGGTACTCCTTGGATGAGGATTTAAATTTTTCATCCAATGAGTAATCCCACTCGAAATTTGAGTAAAAACTTTGGGAGATAAGTTGAAAAAGTAGTTTTATTATTTTATTAATTTTTTTATCTTTTTACCCTTTTACTTAAAAAATGGTGAATCATCCCCTATGGTTGACATCATCATATTGAATCCTATTTGTTCTTATAAAGTTTATTTTCGTTGTACATTTTTCTTAGGAGGCCCATTTTAGACCTCAAAAGTCCCCTAATGTGCTACTTTAGGCGAAGTGGTCGAAGCTACCATTTACAGGAAGCTTGTGGGTTCACTTATGTACTTGGTGAACACACGACCGAACATGTATTATGCAGCTAACCACCTTAGTCAAGAAATGGTTAAGCCAACCAAACTATATTGGAAGGAAATCAAACACATGTTGAGATTCCTCATAAGCACCACTTGGTTCAGTCTTTGGTACAAACAGACAAAGGGAGTGAAGTTGCAAGGCTTTACATATGAAGATTGGGCACGGAGTCCATCAGTCACGAAGATCACTATTAAATGTCATTTTTTCACCATGACATTTGACTGTCCATATGGGTCTATCACCACCTATATCATGTTCCCTTAGAAGTCAAAAACCTTAATGTTCCTGAATCAAGTCTTGGAATTGGAAAAAAGCTTTGTAAAACCCTTAAAAGTTTACCTCCGCACTTTTTCTAGCCTTTTCCTACGCATGTGCTCCCGTTTGGTCTATAATGTGCATCAACCCCCACACGTTTTGCTACTATTTCTTGTGGACCCCCGTGAAAAGAAAACTAAAAGAAAAAGTAAATTCTAGAAGCCTAGCTAGTCGAATATTCTCCCAACTGGAAGCTTCTAGAGTCGCGATCAATTCGAGCTTTATCCCTCCACTCATGGAGCTTATCCCTTGGTCCATGGAGCTCAAATACCTTCATGAGAGGAATCCATCCCCCTCTTCATGGAACTGAAACTACCTCCATTTTCCTATAAATTGAGGTCAAGTTTAAAGTTGAAGGGTACATTGTAAATGTAATTACTAAAGATAATTCCCAAGAGTGCATACTTTCTACACTAGTGAGTTTTTGTTGGCATGTGAATGATCAAACCCTTATGTCCATAAATCCAGGCTGTTATTCATAGAGGAAGCCTTATGAAACTGAAGGAGAAACGATTTTTCAGGACTCGGGAGAAATCTGTACAACATCAAGGCATCAGGTTGTAAGATTACTCTTTTTATTCAAGACAATACATATGGATCTCTTTTTCTCATTGAGTTGTTCTTATGCTTATTTAAATAACATAAATACTTAGACTCCTTGATCACTAATTTGGATTAGATTTTCTTGATTATTATATGTTGCAGATGCTTTGATTCTTTTGTTTTGTCTTCGATTGCAGGTTATTCTTATTGGAGAAGCCTCTTTGGAGCAACTGGAAAAAATACTACATCGAATGTTAGGATTTCAAGGAAGGGGCATGTCATCTCTACTTTCTTATAATAATTATGAAATTAAATTAATCTAGAGGAAAAGATTTTCAAATGGATTTTTGTTTCTAGATACTCGCTGAGTATTAGGGAGATCGCTATTTTCCGCAAGAGGGATTAATTTGCATAACAAAATGGCGACTCCACTGGGGATCTAGAGCTTAGTTTTCTTTATTTATTTTCAATTTGAATTTTAGAGTTTTCTGATTTTGACTTATCTGAGAACGGGTTGGGTAGATAAGTTTTAAGAATCCTTAAAAAAGAAACTTGATTATTTACTTTTTTCATAGTTTTTCCTTGCTTCCGCGGGTTCAGCAGAAAAAAGTGCGGCAACCCCCGCAGATTTTAGTTCAAAACAGTGCGCATGCACTCTATTTTCCATTAGAAATTGTGGACCCCTGGAATATTTAAAAAATAAAAAAAATAAAATTCTCTTTTTTAGAGCCAGATCACTTGATTCTTTGTGTTTGCCTCAATCTATCTTAGCTGTCAAATCTTGTGTGAGAATTTGTGACAACGGGGCACCCCTTAGCCCCGGTTTTCCTCCACAGTCCAGGTTTAGCTAAAATTTTCCACCAAAGTTGTGCGCACGATTGCATTCAATTGTTCATGCCCAATCAACTCCACATCCGGGAAATCTCTGCACTTCCCTTATTCTACGTTGGCAAATTCAACCAAATAAGTCAGGTTATTTTAATATCTCAATTCAGAGAATTGAGATATTAATTCAACATTCCTCCATAGCTATAACCCGACAGTCCATTTACATGTACATGTATTAGACCCTGTTCACATATTTCATATTTCATACTGCACAAACCATTATACGTAATATATCCATATATATATCGCGGCGCCCTTCAATTATTAACAAAGTCCAACAATAATACCTTTATTAACTCGTAAACCTTAATACATATTTGATTGGGCCCCACACATACAATCAATAACCAATCAAACGCATGCAACCGTCCCTTACTTATCGTTCGCGCACCTTGGTTATCGTTCGCGCATCTCCAACAAGCGATCACCGTCCGATGGCCTTTGCCCAGATCAATGGCTCTGAGCAATATCGCTCGGCGTCCTGGTACGATGGATAAAGTGCGATGGCGCGGGTTAACTAGTGGTTTTATAATTCATTCAGGGACACGTGTCAGTTGCTCTATGGAATCGCTGCGAATTCGGGAATACCGCTTGTCCAACAGATGGTGGTGCGATGAAACCCACGGTTTCACTCCAAACCACCGTTACTGTTCGTCTGGTTGTGGTTCCACTTCTCTGCTCCAGGTTCCGCTCGGCTTCCGCTTCTATACAAAAAGGTTCTTTCCATCCATTTAATCCGACGCATAACCCTTCCGTCTATGGTTCACAGTGCTCCTTGAACCACTAATCACACTTCCATGATAACTTCAATCGATCTCGACGGACACGATCAGTCACCAGGTTCTTAATTGCTATAGATTCAATTACTCTCACTGAGAACACACATATAATCAAGGCACCTACTGACAAGAAAGCCGCTTTCTTCAATGACACACAGTATTCGTTAACCAGAGGTAAAACCCCACCATGATTTCTCAACAGGGTTTCACTTCATACACAGAGACTCATACTATACATGATTACAGTGGATAATCAACAACACACAAATACACAATGTATTCCTTACGCAGAGTTCAAGCAACAAATGCACAGTTATACTGAGATAATTTCCCCATATAATTCTACCAAGAAGACCTAAAGTCACGCATGGGATTAATAACAATTCTCCATAAACAGATATATATATACATACATATACAGGTGATAAATCTCAACAAATTCTTACAATTTCATGACAGGCCAGATATTCAGTTTATTGGCCATTTCCCTCCTATTTTGTTGCCGAAGAGGTCCTCTACCTCTCTCCAGATCTCTCTCCAATTATCTCTGTCTCTCATCTAACCTCTTCAGGGTTACATTTATACAAACAGTTCAGCGACTGTTGGTATTCCAATTCCTGAATCTAGACTCAATAACTGAATTAATCCTAAACTGACCCTTCGTATTCCTATCTCCACCAACTTCTCATGTTCTCAAAATGACTTGAGAACAATTACAATTCCCTACCAAAATATTCAAAATATTAATATTTACAAGAAATTCAAGGAACATGGGACCCCCTATTTCTACTTATGTACAAAGAAACTTTTGAGCCTAATTCTCCTACATCAGACTCCCAAGCTACAAATTTTTCATGGTCTCCTGATCATGTGCTCCTTCTCTCTGCCTCCAGGATCCCATACTTGGTTTTGCTGCTGTCCATCAGCTGCATCATTCTTCAACTGATTTTCTCCAGGCTTCCAGAGTTTGTTCTGTAAGTCACCTCCAGCTATACTTTCACAATCTGCCATTGTCTTTCTCCTGCTGAAACTCTCCTGCTTTCCTGCTGCTGTCTGCTGCTCCTGAGTCACTCTCATCATCAGGCTTCTGATGTGCTCAATCTCCATGTCCAGCTTATCCTCTAGCTGGAAGCTATCTTGCCCTCTGCTGTTGCCTTCAATCTCTATTGCTGCCAATATTGCCGCTCTTGCAGTCTCGCATGCTATTAACATGTTTATCTCTTCTTCGGGTGCCATCCTCCATGTTGCATCTGCCTCCACCATGGGTGTTGCTGCTGCCTCCACCATGGGTGTTGCTGCCTCCCCTTCTTGTCCTTCTGCAACACTTTTCTTTTTTTCATCATCTGCAAATTCACTTTTAGGGAAAAATTCACTACTTGATTTCCCACCAGCAGTGACATACTTCTCCAGCATACTAGTAAACAGAATTAGATTCTGCAATCTAGTATATACTCCTTTCTTCTTCACAGCCGCAGGCATCCTTGCTCCAGGGTCTGCAATCCCTTTCTCTTCTTCAATTTATCTCAGTAAACAACTCAACCAATTCTCCTGTGTTTTTTTTATATCTTCAACATGTTGGAAGTTAGACTCAGCATTTTCTTCTTCTTTGTGGGCAATCTTCAGTAACTGCCTCTCATCCTCTTGATGGATCCTGGAAATCCAATCAAGTTCTCGGAGTTTTCCTTTCTCATATCCTGTCAACATGGAATGCTGATTCCTCCTTACTTCAGCAGCTTTTAAAATCTGCTCTTCAGGCTGGCTTTGGCCTACCCAACTAGCCAACTTTTTTCTGTCAATAACATTGATAATTCCCTGTATATGAGACATGGTTGTCTCATCCTCCTTCAGCAACAATTTTTCTTTTCTCAAGACAATTTCAAAGGATGAATTGTCTTCTGCATCACCTGTACACATAAACAAACTGTCAGTGTTAAAACCATGAGACCCAATGGTCCCAATTGATGACCTGGTCACCAATTCTTCTCCCGGCATTTCTAAGTTTGGTTCAAGGCTCAAAATTTCTCCATCATCCTTTTCTTCAGCTGTCAGATTCATCTCCGTTGCTCCAATCACCATGCCCAAATGATGATCCTTCACTATGTTTTCAGTCAACATAGCTTCATTCTTATTCACTTCTCTGACTACTTTCAACTGCTGTTCTTCCTCTTTCTTTGTATGATTAACACATGAATCATCAGCATAAAGTTCCAATGCTTCAATGCCTTCTTTTTCTCTGACAACACATCAGTATGTTGTGCAGAACTCTCTTCCAAACCTTCTGTCAGCACCTTAGCATGCTGATCTGCATCCTCCATGAGACTGTCAGCTAGCCTCACTTTTCTTCCATCATCTGCTTCATGAACTCCATCCATGAAGATCTTCCTGCCTTGCTTTCCCAGCAACTCATCCAGTGCATAGGTCCTTTGCTTCTCCAATTCTCTTCTCTGAGAATCCAACCTCCTATATAACTCAACCACTTCCATGGGGGTAGACTTCGGGAACCTTACACAACCTTTTATGCCTCTGCTTATTCTTGACCAATCCTCTGTTGGCCCTTCTCTCTCAGCTTCACCATCCTACTGGATATCTTCAATTGACCCTTCTGTCTTCATCTTTCCCTGAGATATCACTATCTCATCATTGATCTGAATAGATTTCAGATTCAAGGTCTTCTTCTCACTAACAAACTCTGAAGCTTGTTAATCTTCCAGGGGTGTACCTACAAACACACACAACTTTTTAGTCTTCAATTCACAAGACTCTTCAGTCTTGGCTGCTCCCTCAAGCACTTCTTCTGGAACAGGTCTGCACATGGAATCTTTAATTTCCATCCTTGCCTCAAGAACTCTGGGTTCTTCTTCCTCTGTGGAGTCTGTCATCACTTCACATTTGTCAGACTCAAGGACACAAGTCTTCACATCATCTGGACTTGTCCAATAACTCAGGAATTCCTCAATGATTTCCTCCTCAACAAGACAAGATTCTTGCTGCCTCAGGTCTTCACTATATCCTACAAGACCTCTTGCAAATCTCCACTCTTCATCTGTGCTCTGCTCTGCTTCACAAGAAGAAATTTCCTCTTTCAACTCAGCTGCTCTGAGTTCTTCTCTCAACAGGGCAATCTTCTTTTGCCTCAACCTCTTCTGTAATGGTTGCCATTTCACATTCTTCCTCATGAGCCAACCAACTCTCTGGCTTTCTTCTATCCTTCTCTTCAGTTCATTGAGCTCTTCCCTGATCTCAGCAACTTCCTTCCAATATTCTTCATCTGTGATTCTCTTCCTCATGCCATTTGCTTTGGCATCTTCATAGACTCTTTTGCTGTGGTCTCTCTCAGAACCTTTGAAATCTCTGTAGTCTCTGCTATGGCTCTCAGTAGCCATTTTCTTCTCTAGGAGTTCTTCACTCACAAGATGCACTAAGCCTCTGCAACAACAAGCTCTCTTGCTGTAACTTACCTCACCAAGCTTCTCTCTGAGCTCCGGCTTTTGGCAAGTACTGGTCCCCTTCTCTGCAGGAACCTTCTAGGCTTCACTCTGCAACTTCTCTCAAGAACACCTCTGCTCTCTGCTCATCCAACCTCTGTTGGGAATCTTCCAGGTTCTGCCACACTCTTTCTGCACTTAGAATCCCTTGTTGGATTCTTCTATCACTGCTCTCAAAGCTTGTGATCTACTTCTGCTGAGATGTCTTCAATTGTTTGTACTCTGACTTCTGCAAACAATCCTTCAACCAGAGTTAAACACTACTCATCTTCTCTTAAGAACATTGCAATTGTCCTCTAGCTGAATACCAGGCTCACTACCTTTACTATCAACTCTGTCTTCAATTTTCAGCAACCATAATTCTGCAATTCCAAATTCAAATTAGATTAAGGTTAATTACCTGCAAGATCATGATCCTGTCCTCCACTCACTCCACAATCCTGTTCACTTCAAATATGCATGCTGCATGTCAGGCTTCCAAATCTGCAGTATTCTGTCAAAGAGATTTAAACTTCAACTTTCTTTCCTGTTCAGTACGTGTGCATTTCCAAAACAAATTTTCAGCGAGCTAACTAAATTCTAGCTCTGATACCACTTGACAGCAGGGCACCCCTTAGCCCTGGTTTTCCTCCACAGTCCAGGTTTAGCTCAAATTTTCCACCAAAGCTGTGCGCACGATTGCATTCAATTTTTCATGCCCAATCAACTCCACATCCGGGAAATCTCTGCACTTCCCTTATTCTACATTGGCAAATTCAACCAAATAAGTCGGGTTATTTTAATATCTGAATTCAGAGAATTGAGATATTAATTCAACATTCCTCCATAGCTATAACCCGACAGTCCATTTACATGTACATGTATTAGACCCCATTCACATATTTCATATTTCATACTGCACAAACCATTATACGTAATATATCCATATATATATCACGACGCCCTTCAATTATTAACAAAGTCCAACAATAATACCTTTATTAACTCGTAAACCTTAATACATATTTGATTGGGCCCCACACATACAATCAATAACCAATCAAACGCATGCAACCGTACCTTACTTATCGTTCGCGCACCTTGGTTATCATTCGCGCATCTCAAACAAGTGATCACTGTCCGATGGCCTTTGCCCAGATCAACGGCTCTGAGCAATATCGCTCGGCGTCCTGGTACGATGGATAACGTGTGATGGCGCGGGTTAACCGGTGGTTTTATAATTCATTCAGGGACACGTGTCAGTTGCTCTATAGAATCGCTGCGAATTCGGGAATACCGCTTGTCCAACGGATGGTGGTGCGATGAAACCCACGGTTTCACTCCAAACCACCGTTACTGTTCGTCTGGTCGTGGTTCCACTTCTTCGCTCTAGGTTCCGCTCGACTTCCGCTTCTATACAAAAATGTTATTTCCATCCATTTAATCCGATGCATAAACCTTGCGTCTATGGTTCACAGTGCTCCTTGGACCATTAATCACACTTCCATGATAACTTCAATCGATCTCGATGGACATGATCAGTCACCAGGTTCTTAATTGCTATAGATTCAATTACTCTCACTGAGAACACACATATAATCAAGGCACCTACTGACAAGAAAGCCGCTTTCTTCAATGACACACAGTATTCGTTAACCAGAGGTAAAACCCCACCATGATTTCTCAACAGGGTTTCACTTCATACACAGAGACTCATACTATACATGATTATAGTGGATAATCAACAACACACAAATACGCAATGTATTCCTTACGCAGATTTCAAGCAACAAATGCATAGTTATACTGAGATAATTTCCCCATATAATTCTACCAAGAAGACCTAAAGTCACACATGGGATTTATAACAATTCTCCATAAACATATATATATATACATACATATATAGGTGATAAATCTCAAAAAATTATTACAATTTCATGACAGGTTAGATATTCAGTTTATTGGCCATTTCCCTCCTATTCTGTTGCTGAAGAGGTCCTCTACCTCTCTCCATCTCTCTCTCCGATTCTCTCTGTCTCTCATCTAACCTCTTCAGGGTTACATTTATACAAATAGTTCAACGACTGTTGGTATTCCAATTCCTGAATCTAGACTCAATAACTGAATTAATCCTAAACTGACCCTTCGTATTCCTATCTCCACCAAATTCTCATGTTCTCAAAATGACTTAAGAACAATTACAATTCCCTACCAAAATATTCAAAATATTAATATTTACAAGAAATTCAAGGAACATGGGACCCCCTATGTCTACTTATGTACAAAGAAACTTTTGAGCCTAATGCTCCTGCATCAATTTGTTTTCAACATCTTTTTCATTTGTGTGATTTATCATCCTATTTTCATATTATAAGAGAGTTTTTGACATACTTTATTGCTGCTCCATACAAGATACGTTCTTTTACCTCAGCTTACTGGTATGATGACATTGTATTTTTGTTATGAAAATAGCTCCAAAAATAGAATAAAAGAGAGTTTAATGCCTTATAAATCAACCACTTCGAGGGGGCAACCTCCAACACATTACATAAATGAACAATTCTGGGATGATACAAATGGACAAAACCTCCTTCTATATATAGGAATCCATAGGCCCACAATATAATCCTATCCGACCTAACAATAACAATGTAAGGGCACAGTAATAACAATATTGGGTTTAGAGGGGTACAACAATAACAATAAGGGGGCTACACTAATAACAGTAAGGGACTAAGCTAGTAATATAGGGACCTAACATGCCCCTCTCCTTCAAAACAGTGTTGTTATCAATGCTTGAGTAGCTATGGGTGCTTCTGTATAAAATTCTCATCCTCCCATGTAGAATCTTCAGTGGGTAAGTTCTTCCACTTGATGAGATACTCTAAAATTGATCGATTTTGTAGCTATCGATTTCTTGTTTCCGTGACCGCTTCAGGTTCTAATATGATTTTTTCTTCCTCATCGAGTTCTGGAAATATTGTTTGAACTGGAATATTTTCACCTATAACCTTCTTTAAGCATGAAACATGGAAAACTGGATGCACTCGCGAAGAAGCAGGAAGCTCCAATTTGTATGCCATAGTACCAATCTTTTGCAACACCTTGTAAGGACCATAGTAATTTGGCGATAATTTATTATCCTTCTTAGCTTGCTTGAGGGATATTTGTTTTTATGGTTGTAGCCGTAAAAATACCCAGTATCCTACATCAAAACTTCTCTTACTGTGATGTTGATCTGCCTGCTGTTTCATTCGATTTTGTGCCAAATTTAGGTCATCCTTTAAGAGTTGGAGAACTTCTTGTTGATGCTCGATGCGATCTTCCACTGCTTGAACCTTAGAATTTTCTCTTAAAGATGATGTGATGGACAGTGGATGATATCCATAGAGTGCCATAAATAGGTTCATTTTCGCTGCAGTATGGAAGGAAGTGTTATACCACCATTCAACGAGAGGTAACCACTTGACCCATTGTGTTTGTTTATCAGATAAAAAACAACGAAGATTTCCTTCCAAAAATTTATTCACTATCTCAGTTTGACCATCGGATTGAGGATGATAAGATGAGCTACGAGCTAATTGAGTACCCAAACAAGAAAATAACTCCGTCAAAAAAATTTCCAGTAAAAATGGGATCTCTGTCGCTCACAATAACCTTTGGGTTTCCATGTAGCTTTTGAATTGTGCCCATAAATGTAGTAGTAATTGTACTTGCTTTAAATGGATGAGATAATGCACAAAAGTGTGCATACTTGGTAAGTCTGTCAACTACCACCATGATGACACTCTTTCCTTCAGAATTAGGTAAACCTGTGATAAATCCATTGAAATCTCCTCCCAACGTTGACTTGGAATGAATAAAGGTTGTAGAATATCAGGGGTCTTAATTGTCTCAACTTTATTTTGCTGGAAAACCAAAAATTCTGCCACAAAATTTTGAATATAAAATTTAAGGCCATCCCAAAAAAATTCTTTCTTCACCTTGTGGTAAGTTTTTAAAAATATCGAGTGTCCTCCTAAAGGAGAAGTGTGCAATTCCAAAAGAACGTTTTGTTTTAGTTGGGAATTTTTACAAAGATATAAGCGATCTTTGTACCATAAGGAATCATTTTTCCAACTAAATGTATCAGATGTACTAGGATCTTGCTGCAACTTTTGAATGAGTGTCCACACTTCTTCGTCCTTCTTCCATTCATCCCTTGCTTCGATTATCCAATCTGGTTGGATAATAGAAATGGCACAAAGCAATGCTTCCACCTCTTCATTCTTTCTTGAGAGTGCATCTGCAACAACATTTAGCTTCCCTTTTTTGTAGATTATTTCAAAGTCATAACCCAACATCTTTGTGACCCATTTTTGCTTCTCTTATAAGTATAATCTTTGTTCCAAAAGTGTTTAAGACTATCATGATCAGTTTTTACCTTGAAGTGTCTTTCCATTACGTAAGGTCTCCATTTCTTTAGTGCATGTAGTATTGCTAACATTTCCTTCTCATAAATAGCTTTCTGTAAATACTTTCCTTTGATTGGAAAACTTTCAAAAGAAATGGGTCTTCATTCTTGCATTAAAACAACACCAATTCCATTTCATGAGGCATCACATTCCACAATAAATGTTTTTGTGAAGTCTGGCGTAGCTAAGACTAGTGCTAGGCACATTGCCTCTTAAGATGTTCAAAGGCCTTATTTGCTTCGGGATTCCATGAAAATGCATCTTTTATCAATAATGTTGTTAGAGGTGCTGCTATTCTCCCATAATTCTTAACAAACTTGCGATAATACCCTGTTAACCCGAGAAATCCTCGCAACTGCTTTATGGTTGTGGGGAATTTCCATTCCTTAATGGATTTAATTTTGTTAGGGTCTACCTTAACACCTTCGTGAGATACAATATGACCCAGATATTCCACCTCTTGTACTCCAAAGAAACATTTGGATGTTTTTGCATATAATTGTTTCTCCTCCAACAGTTTTAGCATCTTGTCAACATGTTGACCATGATCCTTCCAAGACTTTCTATAGATTAGTATATCATCAAAAAATACTAGCACAAATTTTCTAAGGAAGGGTTTGAAAATGGAATTCATCAACCCTTGAAATATAGAAGGTGCATTGGTAAGGCCAAGGCATGACAAAAAATTCATAATGGCCCTCATGAGTTAAATGTTGTTTTCGAATATCTTGATCTTCATTCTAATTTGATGATATCCTGAACAAAGATCCAACTTGGTAAAATAATTTTCTCCATGTAATTCATCCAATAATTCATCAATCATAGGAATGGGAAATTTATCTTTAATGGTGAGCTTATTGAGCTCCCTATAATTCAGACATATGCACCATGATCCATCCTTCTTGTGCACCAATACTACTGGAGTAGAGAAAGAACTTTGACTAGGTTGAATTATACTGGCCTCTAACATTTCTGCAATCATACGTTCAATTTCGCTCTTTTGGATATCTATAAGGCCTGATGTTTGGAGGAACACTTCCTGGAAAAAAATTGATAGCATGATCATGATCACGAATAGGTGGGAGTCCTTTGGGAGTTTCAAACACCTTCGAATGATTGTCCAAGAATTTTTGGAGATCTGCAAAAATATATGATTTTGATGTTGGAACTTCTAGTGAGCATAATTGTGCAATTACGCCTCGTTGTTCTTTCTTAAGAAGCTTTGTCATGACATAAGATCTTATTATCTTTCTCAGCTCCCTGTGACACCCCGTAATTCGACTTCCTTTCCTTCTGAAAAAAATTTCAAGAAAAGTTCTTGAAAATTAAAAGCTACCATCCCCAAAGATTGTAACCATTGTACTCGTAGTACAACATCAACACATCCCATAGGAATGGAAAACATTGGACTATTCAATACATATTCCCCCATGGTTAGATTGATATTTTTGCATTTTCCAAAGAAATTTATAGTTCCTCCATTTGCAACCATCACTTGACATTCTGGTGCTGGGTATAAGAAACAATTCAATTCCTTGGCTACCTTACAATGAATAAAATTATGGGTACTACCTGATTCAATCAACACTATTGCCTTTTTCTTCTTGATATGTCCTTCTATCTTGAGAGTTTGAGGAGTGGTAATTCCTGCCAATGCATTACACGATATGGTCAGACTCATTTCTTCCTCTTATAGGGTTGGTTCCTGGTGTATATCCTCTTCTTTTGAAGATTCTTGTTTATTTTCTTCTTCCTCTTCACAATCTATGTAAAATAATTTCTTCTTAGCACACTTATGACCTTTAGTGTATTTTCTATCACAACTATAGCAAAGCCCCTTTTCTCTTTTTTCTTCCAATTGTCGTGGTGTAAAATTTGTAGGTTGTGGAAGTCTAGGAGTAGCAACACTTCCATCTTTATATATGTGAGTGGTAGGCTTCCTTGTCACCATAATTTTACATTCAAATTTTCTTGCCAACCTGAATGCCTTTTCCAATGAATCAGGTTCCCAAATGCGAACTTCATGTTTTATGTTATTCTTTAAAGTCCCTGTGAAGACATCAATCCTATTTTCCTCTGAAATATCAGCTACCCTTATATTCAATTTTTGGAAGTCCTCAATGTGCTCCACCACTTATTAACCCTTTTGTTTGAGATTTATCAATTGGATAAAGAAGGTGTTTCTTTTTGTATCCTCATAATGTGCTATCATTTCCTCCGTAAAAATTGACCAAGTGACAATTTTTTATGGGAGCAAAGCCATCGATACCATACAAATGTATTTTTTTCTAAATGTAAAGTTGCAATGTGTATCTTTTGTGTGTTTTGTACATTATTGAGATCAAAATATTGCTCCATCTATAGTATCCATGTTACAAGATCCTTGATATCAAAATTCCTCATCTCCATCTTTGGAATATGGTGGTTCTTCCATCTAACATTAGAGTTTATGAAATCATGATTAAAATTTATTTTGTTCTCATCATGAGTTTCCTCTACTATCTTTTTGCCATTAGGAAACATTTCTTGTATCAACTTTGCCAAAAATTCGATGTCTAATTTTAGATCATTCTTCATGTTTTCCATTTTATCTTTCATTTTTTCATCGATCTTAGTTTCCAAAACTTTCATCTTAGCTTCTAGGTCTTTCTTCATAACATTTGGTATCAGAGCTTTGGATTCTAGGGTTTCGCTACTCCAAAAAGATCATCGTGGAATTTTTGTAATAACGTTTTTTCTACAAAGATTCAGACACTGAAATTCGTAGAGCGTGAATAAAAAATCCTAAGGAACTTCCAGTAAAATTTTCAGATATTGGTTTGCTACAGTTTTGGAGATATGATATGGGGAAGTTAGGGTTTTTCAGGCTCCCAAATTTCAACTAAAACAGGTCATCATGGTAGTTTCGCTATAACTTTTTGTATACGACTTCCAATAGCTGAAATTTTTATAGTGTGAAGCCAAAATCTTGAGGAATCGCCTGTGAAAATTTTAGATCTTGGTTAGAAGTGTTTTTGGAGATATGATTTATGGAAGTTATGATTGTTTCAGGCTCCCGAATTTCATCTCAAAGAGGTGACCGTGGGAAAAACATCATAACTCTCTCTCTGAGCATCAGATTGGGATTCTGTAAAAAGTGGCCGCAAGTACACAGACTGTAGTTTTCGGTATATAAATTTTAGAGTTGAAGGAGGAAACAATGACACATGACAAGTCGTACAAATTCGCTCTGATACCAAATGTTATGAAACCAGCTCCAAAAATAGAAGAAAAGAGAGATCAATGCCTTATAAATCAACCAGTTCGAGGGGAAAACCTCCAATACATTACATAAATGAACAATTCTTGGATAATATAAATGACCAAAACCTCCTTCTATATATAGGATTCCATGGGCCCACAATATAATCCTAGCCGACCTAACAATAACAATGTAAGGGCACAATAATAAGAATGTTGGGGTTACAGGGGTACAACAATAAAAATAAGGGGGCTAAAATAATAACAGTAAGGGAATAAACTAGTAATATAGGGACCTAACACTTTTTGAGTCATTAAGATCATTGCAAACCTTACTTTTATGAAAATTGATTCCTTTTTCATTTACAAATTTGGAAAAGCTTTTAGCTTGCTGAAACCTGATAACACACCAAAGCATTTTTGGATGTTTTCATTTCTGCTGATATAAGTAGAATTTTTTCTTACTCTGATTACAAAGTAGGAGAAAACGCCCTCAAACATTATAGACAGACTTCAAAATTAGATTTTTCTTTGATTTTTAAATTTATGTTTTTAGATAGTGTTTTCTTTTGGAAATGGTTTGTGTATTGAATTGTAGTTTTTGATCTGATCGTTCAAGGGATTTCATTTCAAAAGAGTAATTGATCATTATTGAAAATTGAGTTCTCTATGAAATCATCTTCTTTTCAAGGATTTTTGTTTATAAATGAAAGAATTGGTGCTTTGAAAATTGTTAAATCTCTCAATCTTTCCCTTAGATAAGATTCATTGAAAAGAAAGAGTTGCACTTCTCATTTAGATGCATTTAGCGTATTGTTGAGTCGGGTCACAAACATCATTAAAGTTTCAACTCCATACCTTTTGTCTTAAGAAACAACCAAATTAAAAACAACGTGTTAATAAAATCAATCTAGATATTTTACATTTTCTAGGGCTCATTCCACCAACATAGCTTAGGCTAGTGTTTTGGAACAGGTTGTAATTAACATTCGAAAACAGTTTAAACAAACAAATAGAATCTTGCGGTAGGAAAATATAAATGTTGCATTTGTGCTCTGGGAATATCTTCTTAAAATATTCAAGCACGAGATCATGTTGGAACTAGTGAGTTAATCATTACTATCTCATTGGGAAAGATAGAATATGTGCACGTAATACAAACGGTAAACCTCGGATTAACCATTGTCGAGGAGCCTGGGGTCATTATTTGGCAAACCTTGGATTTACCATATCAAGAAGCCTTCAAGGGGGTTGAGCTAGATAATTTTCCCTTGCGTGTATATTAGATCGTGGACTGTTCCCCTAGGTACATTTGTTCCCGTGGTGACCTCAGTGACCATAATCTTCAGGATTTTCTTCAAGGTGATGGTGGAGGGAAGGTCCCACTGTACCTGGAACAGACATCGGCTATACTCACTTGGACTTTCTGGAGGGTAATCTTCACTTTGAGATGACATAAGTGGAGGGAATTGCACCAGAATGTTTCATTAAGCAGGTTGTCGGGGGTAACTGTTCCAACCGCCAAGTTTTCCACATTAGAATTCTACGACGTTGGATTTCATCACCAACTAGTGTTTTTTAGTGTGGAAACATATTGTTTGTGTGTGGATTGTCTCTTAGATTTTGTAGAAGTGTGTTTGATTTTATTGTTTCCTTAGTGACTTTAGGTCTATTTTGTTGACATTTTGTTTGATTTCATGTGTTAAACTTTTAACCGTGGCTGAATTACCGAGACACTCCCGTAGAATGTAGGGGAAACCGCTTGAGTACACACCAAGTCAATTAGAAAAGCTTAATTCTAAAAGAGGCCAACCATTAGGGACCGTATCAACTAAAAAAGAGGAAACATCAGTAATAATACATCTTTATTACGAAGTAGATCAACCTCAAACAACAGAAAGTTACCAAAGACAACCAGAAAATTTTGAACTAGTTGAACTTGCATCTACAACTAGTGAATTATCAGCTACTGAACTCGAAATTTCTGAACCTGAAACTAAACTTGCTGCATCTGAGCCTGCTTCAGAGTTCATAACCCTAACCCTTGGTTGTCCTCATTCACCTCGAGTGAAGCTTCACATAATTGAGAACCTTCCTCCTAGCCTCATTAGTATCGAAGAGATTATTGGCACAAAATAAGAGGTTATACTTCCTTCATGTCAAGAATATTTAGATATAAGGAAAAGTGAATCGATTTACTATTATGGCCCTTTCAAACAAGATCCTTGGTATTATCAGTTAACTGATTTTCTACATAATACTGGTCTTAATTATTCCCCACCCCGTATTCCTTTTTACGCCATACCCAAAGGTAATTACAGACCTTCATTAAACATGTCCGGTGAGTCATCCATGTTTTCTTTATCGCCAGAAACATTTTTGTATGGTGGTCCATCTATTCCTTCAGGATACCAGTCGCTTTCTGGTACTTTCTCAGGAGCATCTCCCTCTCCCAAAAAACATGTACAATCACCTAGTCCCAATGAATCTCATACTGAAAATTTGAATACATAACAAGTATACATGATGTCTGGAAACATTTCTAACCTTGACCCTCAAGGTAGTAATTTAGCGCTTAGGGGGAAACCTTAAGGTAGAAATTTACCGTTGGGGGGGGGGGGGACCTCAAGGGCAATACATACCTCAAGGGCAGTACATAACTCAAGGACAATATCAACCTCAAGGGAAGTACCCTATGCTAGGAAAACGACCTTTCCAAGGAAAGCAGCCTCCTTTGGGGCCGTAGTTTTATCAAGACCAACAATTGTTTCAAGGAGGTCAACCTTTTAGTGGAAATTATCCAGCAAATTATCAAACTTATGTTCCAAGTTATCAACCTGGTTATGGTCCATCTTACGCATCACAACCTTCAATGGGAGATCCTTATCCTCGAGTAAATTGCATTGTGGAATCCGTCATTGAATCAACAAAATTTGCAACCTACTGTGCAAGTACCTTACAATCAGCCTAGTCAGCCAATTGGTTGCACTCAAGTCTAACAACCTGTCCAAACTACGCTTCAAATTATACCTCATGTATCTGCACCTAGTAGTATTCAACAACCTGGTCCGAGGACACCTAGGACTCCTCCCCAAACCGCTGCATCAACTTCTGTTCAACAACCTAGTACACCTATCCTTGGAGTTTTTGCAGCTCCTATTTCTACAACCCCTCAAGTAACAACGACAACTGTATCACAACCAATCCCTTAAGTCACTGCTCATCAACCTGGGCCTATAGTTCAGGATACTATTCAGACATCTGTGGGACAACCTGGTACAAGTACAATTGTAACAAGCCAACCTTATACAGGTCAATTTTGTTTATTAACCATATCAAGGGCAGTATCAATATGGACCTGCAGGACAGAATCCAGTATACTAGCATCAACCGTACCCTGGTTACACATATAAGATACCAGATCAACCTTAGTATGGTATGACTAACCCTGGTTATCTCGGAGGCATTCGAATCCCAACTGCACATGCTTTTCTAGGTTACCCTGGATATCCTCCTCCTAGTACTGGTATAGTTCCTCAAGGTTATCAGTTTGCTCAAAAAGACCCTAACTGTTGGCTACCATTCATTGCAACTTTGTACTTACCAGATTTGTTGCACCTCACGAATGATCTAATTTATTATCTTCTGTTTTGGCTGCCAATGCTGAATAAGTTGCCCAGTGATATTCCTATGTTCGAAGGTAAATCAGGAGAAGACCCCTCAAACCATGTCATGAATTACCACCTCTGGTGCACATCCAACTCTTTAATCGATGATTTCATTCGATTAAGACTGTTTCAAAGAACATTGATAGGTTTAGCTGCAAAGTGGTATATTGAACTACCATGTGGCTCATTCAACAATTTCAACTCGTTAGCAACAACTTTATTAACACACTTTCAGTTGCCATTCCGTTACGAAAATGGCATGGAACTCTTAAATTCATTAAAACAATATATGTCTACATACATTTCCGATCACATACATGAATGGAGATGTAGACGACGTTTAGTGAAAGTTTTTATTCCAGATCAGATCTTGGCAGAATGGTTTATCAAATCATTACTTCCAAAGATCACCGAAGATGTGGCTAAGGGAGGTGTTGTTGTGGAAGAACATGCCATATCTCAAGCACAATACTTAGACCTTGTATATACACAGTCTGATACTTTATACGAAAAAATTCCTGACTTGCCACGTCCAGGTCAAATTACTGCAACTCATTTTGGTTCTCATGCTGCAGACAGTGTAATTGGTTCAGTTAGCGTTAACAAGAGTAAGAATAAGTAATCCAAAATTACTTCTCCCATTATAAATTTACCAGGTTCACCGAAAGGATATTCTTCCCTTGAAACTTCTGCCGACATTCATGTTGTAGACTCATCTACAACTAAATCTAAAACTGGTAATAAGAATAAAGGAAAGAATAAAAAAAAAACTACATCTCCCAAAGAGAAAACCGAAAAGAGCGAACCAGCTGATGAAAAATGGAAACCTCGTTATCCTTGTCTTATCTATGATGAGGATCACTATATGAAAGAGTGCCCACATCGATCCAAGGTCTCCAAGATTTTCAAAGGTTCACCCACACCCGCTGTCTTGAAGGATCCTTTTCCTACTCAAGATAGTAAAATGATAGGATCTTCTTCAAATTCATCGACAAATATTTTAAAGATGTCTCAAGTTATGGTTGCGACACGATCTCAAGACTATGGAGCTAAAAATATTGTAACTGGTAAAGAGATAGAAAATTCTAGTCAAACACCAGATATACCTACTTCAGTTTCCGAACCACTCCAAATAAAGAAAGCTAATCCTGATCTAATGATTAAACCGCATGTTGAAGGTGTACTTCGAAAATCAGCTTTCAATCCACATGCGAGAGCTACTCAGAATTACAACATTGTTGAAGATTTGGTGATGTCCCCTTCAGCAATGTCGGCCTTAGAAGTGCTAGAATCATGTCCAACACAAAGGAAATTACTATTATAAGCTATTGGAGCTATTGATCCTTAGGATTCTAACCTCATGGTATTTGATCTCGAAAATTTTACACTGAGACTCCCTCATCAAATGGCTTTTCAGGCTCCATTATTAGTCAAATCTGAACGAGTTTTTCGTACTGTTATTGATGAGGGCGCATTCACGTGTATAATGTCTTTAAATTGTTGGAAAACTCTTGTTTCTACACCACTCAACTAATCAACGACAATCCTTAAAGCCTTTGATGGAAGAGAATTTCATCCTTACGGAATACTCCAGGATCTACCTATAGAAGTAGATGGAAAAACCGTTAATCTAGATGTGGAAGTTGTTGATGCCCCTCTTGATTACAACCTTCTTTTGGGTCATAGTTGGTCTTATGCCATGATTGTTGTTGTTTCATCAGTCTTTCGGGTAATCATGTTTCCTCATAAAGGAAATATTGTGAAAATCGATCAGTTGTCATATTATTAATCGGACCTTGCTTCTACAGACAGTATCCAACATGTTGGAAAAACGACTATCCCATACGAAGATGTTGGTGTAGGATTAGTAAAGGATTTCGCTCTCATGGGAAATTTATCTATACCTCCACCTAACGTACCACACACCATTTCCAACATCAATATGATTTCATCAAGAACTATACCATTCGATGGAGCTTGGTTAGTGCCTTCAAAATCATAACTGGACTCTTTCAATGGCAAGACACCTTTGAGTCCTTTTGAAAGGGAATATGTAGCAGTGCAGTCGTATTCTGACACAATTTCAACTACTCCTGATTAAATGAATGTGATCACCAAAGAATCCTTTTCACACTCAAGCTCAGCCTTGACATCATTTTCTGATCCCTTTCATGTGTTTCATACTAATGAAAGTATTCGAGAAATTTTGTCATTAGATGAGTTACCCTGGGATGATCTGCATCATAGATCTTCATTTTTATCTGATCTTTATAGGTTTGAAAATGATTTTTTGTCTATTTTTACAGTTGATTATGTCGAGGAAACACAGAATCCCATATCGATTACACATTCAGATTTTGAGACTAATTTGGGAAATATTTCTATGATAGTTCCTATCGACATATCATTTATACCTGGAATTATTGAAAACATTCATATAGGTGCTTCTTGTACGATGGAAGAGATTAGCACTTACAAAGCCCTATTTCAAGAATTCCAAGACATATTTTCCTGGTCTTGCAAAGAGATTCTATGAATCGATCCTAAGATTGTCATTCATGAAATTAAGATGTACCCAAATACCAAGCCTATTAGACAAATATTACGTCCAATACATTCGCGAAAAGCTGTAGCTATCAAATCTGAAGTTGAAAATTTATTACGAGTAGGATTTATTTATCCAATTCCATTGACAAATTGGGTATCTAATATAGTTCTCATTGCGAAGACATAAGGGACTATATGAGTATGCATAATTATAGGGAAATTAATAAAGCATGTCCAAAATACAATTATCCTACACCCTATATCGACCAAATTATTGATGATTGTGTCAGAAATGAAAAATTTTCATTTATGGATGGATTTTATGGTTATAATCAAATCAACACACTCCCTTCCAATCAACCAAAAATAAATTTTATATGTCCTTGGGGGACATTTTCTTATTGCAAATTACCTTTAGTATTAAAAAATGCTGGTGCAAATTTTCAAATAGCTATGTCTTATGCTTTTCATGATATCAAACATATTGTACAGCCTTATTTGGATTACTTACCTGCTCATTCTTCAGAGATGATCATCCTACACACTTACGAGCTATTTTCATGAGATGTAGGCATTACAAGATTTGTTTGAACCAGCACAAATGTGTTTTTTGTGTGCAATCAGGACAATTACTTGGATTCATCGTTTCAAAATATGGCATTCATGTCGACCCGTCGAAGTTTGAGGCTATCATCAATTTAACTCCTCCTTCCACACTTTGCCAACTTCAAAGTTTGCAAGGGAGAGAAATTTTTTTACGTAGGTTTATCCTGAACTATGCTGAGTTAAAAAAACATTTTACTTGGTTGTTGAAACAAAGTGTTCCTTTTATTTGGGATGATATTGCTGATAAATCGTTTGATGCATTAAAACACGCAGTGACCCATGCATCATTATTGCATCCTCCCAATTACCACCAGGACTACTTTTTATACTTAGCTGCCTCTGATTCCGCCATTGGAATGGTTTGTTTTAGGAGGATGATCTCACAATGAACATGTGATCTATTATCTAAGTCAGAATCTCAACCCGACATAAATCAAATATTCACGTGGAGAAATTGCCTTGGCAGCAGTCCAAGCTGTCCAACGATTCCGTTGCTACATACCGTTACGTAAAACAACTGTGATATCTAATTGCAACCCGATGATGTATATCTTGACAAAAAAATTACTCAGGGGAAAATAATCCAAATGGATTGTCATCCTACAAGAGTTTGATTTGGAATTCGAGAAATCTAAATCAAAGAAATCACTAGTGTTTGCTGAGCTTATGTGTGACTTTTGCAATACTGAAACATAAACTGTGGTAGAGAATCCCATCACCGATGAATCTTTGTTTCTCATCAGTGCATTAGACCCATGGTATGGAGATATCATTATATATCTTCAAACCCAAAATTTTCTCCCAGAGATTTCACGTTCAAATCGACAGAGAATCCGATATCAATCCCAACAATACAATATTGTTGGAGACACTCTTTATCATCGTGGTGTGGATTGTGTTTTTCGACATTGTATAACTTACGAAGAGGTTGAATTTTTTTTGAATGATTTCCACTCTAGAGTGTGCGGTGGTCATATGTCTAGGTTTGCCATAGCCCAAAAGATATTACGTGCTGGTTATTTTTTGCCATCATTATTCAAAGATTGTATTATTGTGGTCTGAAAATGCCACAATTGCCAAAGTTTTGATCGAAAGATGCATGCACCTCCAGCTCCTCTTCACCCAATCATTTTTGTCTGTCATTTTGCGAAATGGGGCATTGATTTCATTACATGTAACCCTCACTCGGCCGGGGGGCATGGGTATATTATTATCGTTTTATATTACTTTACCAAATGGGCTGAGGCGATGCCTACATTCATGACTGACGTCAAAACTGCAACTAATTTCGTATTCAATCATGTGATTGCTCATTTTGGTGTGCCTCAAGCTATTATCACAGACCATGGGAGTCATTTTCGAAATATTATGATGACCAAAATTTTCGATCAACTTGGCCTGTGCCATGATAATTCTACTCCGTATTACCCACAGGCTAATGGTCAAGTTGAAGCCGTCAACAAGGTTTTAACCACCATGATTAAACCGATTATCGGAACTCACAAATCAAATTGACATACCATGTTTTTTTCAGCACTATGGGCATATCAAACCTCTGCAAAAAATTCTACAGGGTTCACTCCTTTTCAACTTGTCTATGGTTTATAAGCCGTGTTACCCATTGAATATGAAATACTATCACCCCAATTAGCCATTGAGTTGTTACCAGCTGCCTCTGAAGAGGAAAAACACTTTCTATACTTGGCACAATTAGATGAGACTCGATGCACCACTGCATTGGCTACCTAAACTCATAAGAAACGTGTGAAAGCTTAGTATGATCAAAGTGTTAACCCTCTTGTTTATTCAGAAGCTGACCTAGTCTTAGTATACAATCAAGCTAACGATAAGCTAGGCGCTAGAAAATTTGAACTGATGTGGCATGGTCCCTATATTTTCAAGCATGTGCTTGCAAAAGGAGCCTATGAATTAATTTATTATGACGGGGTCTCTTTAGATAAGCTTAGAAATGGTCTTTATCTTAAGAGATATTATGCTTGACTTTCATCTAAAGATCTCTCCTGTACAATAGTTACTTTTTAGAATAATGTGCCTTAGATTAGACAAGTGTGCCTAGATTAGTTTTGTTATTACTACTATCTCTGTTTATCTTGATTACTCTTGATATTATAGATGTCGACATCCCTTCAAACATACATTGGTTTTGCTGATGTTGCCTGTCGTAGTACACGAAATATCTCTTCTACTGTTTGGGTTATCTATTCACCCACCGATGAGTTAGTTTCTATTCATGGGATATGCCTTGGTCAAACAACGAACAATATTAAAGAATATAGTGCAGTAATTGAGTTATTATCTGATGCCATTTCATTTGGTATTCGACGTTTTATCATTTAGATTCAAAACTCACTGTATTACATTTAAACAGGGTTTATGGGATTATAAATCCAGTGTTATTGAGATTATTTTTGAAGGTTCGTTTCTTGGAACGAAAATTTGATCGTATCGAATATCAACATATTTCAAGAAATATAAATACATTTTCTAATGCATTAGCTAATCGTGTTTTAAATAGACATTTTCAACATTAATAAAGTAAACCAAAATAACATTCGATCCATGTTGAACAAGATACTCAGAGAAAGTAGTAATATCATTAGCATAGATAGGTTTGTGTTCAAAAAATATTACATCGTCTATGATCATAGGTTCAAAAACCTTATGATCTAATAGATACTGATACAAAAAACTAAAATGTCGATCTACAGTGATCATCCACTATCCGTGATGATGATCATGGTAATAGACTATAGCACGCGCCACCTTGTGCAGAAATATCCTAAATGGACCTGGAACACCTGTCACGTGTCTCTGAAGCTTGACAGGGATGTCATATGTTCCTGTCTCGGGAATATATATGGTCAACCTCTCAAGGTTGTGCTCCATGTCTGCTAGGATCTCTATTTCCTGGTCCTGTGGAGGTGCTACAGGCTGTGCTTCTCGCCTATCAAAGCGGTGAAGTGTTGCTGGTCGTTGTGGACCGACATCTACATTTAAATATTTTTGTCAGTATTGGGCAATAAAAAATAAAATAAAAATAGATTAAAAACATCAAAATTATTTGCTTACCTGTCTCGTCCCACTGTGCCCCTGGAGGCAAAGATGTTTCAGGATCACCCTTGTAATCCATTCCTGCATAAGGAAAGTCTTCGATGGTGAATACTTGGTTCCTAAGCCACATAAAGTATGCCAGAGTAAACTGAACCACTGAACTACCATCGCCACCATGGCGAGCCATTAATGCCACCCACCATACCATCCGAGGTTCTCGAGGTTCCCCACAATCTACTAGAATTAGCTGAGGAGCGAGAAGCGAGATTCTCTCTAAAGCAAATGAAATGAGAATGGCACCATATCTAAAGCTTTTCAACTTCACATTATTTTCTCTAGTCAATTGGCCTTTCATGTTGGCCAATACTCCTTCGCACCAGTTAAATATGGTCCCTCCAAAACACTACTGTGGTCTGCATCTGTGATTTAGTGGCCACATGCAGAGCTGAACTCCTGCACAATCTGGTTACTGTAAATGCTATCACTTTGAGATCCAATCGCAAGATAGTTTTAATATCTACGCGACCATCCTTCAAGTCTGCCTCATCGCTTCAATACTGTTCTTTGTAGCTGGCGACGGGAAGACCTCCCTGTCTGGCCCCAAATAAGGATATGCTTCTTCCTCTCTGAGATAATCTAGTAAGGAAATAAATTTCCTCTAACTTAATTTCGAGCCTATGGTCACCAAATATGAAGCATTGGTCTTGAAACTCCCATGCATTTACAAGCCATGTCATTAACTCCACTTGTGCCTTCATTCCTTGAGTAGCCCAGAATTTATATAAACCACAATTCTTCAGCACACGCATAGTTGCAGGGTCATCCATGGCTTCATTTTCTATGAGTTCATGTTCATGTTCTCGCCACTCCAACATGATAAAACAACCTACAAATCAACACATTTAACTGTTAAAACCATTTGGAAGAGAATTTGAACCATTTTTTAAGAGAAATTTGAGTTTTAAAATGTTCATGGCGCCTCTGCAGGTTTTGTGTATAGACAGTGCAGACATCCGCATGCGCTCCACACAAAACCCGCAACAGACCGATAATTTTTTCTTTTAAAAATTATCGGGGTTCGCAGTTATCGTGTGAATTACCTGCAGACTGCCGACGACGTATTTTTAAACATAAAATTCTCCTAAAAATGAAATAAAGGCTCAAAATGAAAAATGAAACAGATAGAAATGAAGATGAGGATAATGTGGATTACCTGGTTTTGACGATTCAAGAAATGGACGGTCGGTTCTCCCGATATTTGCTCCATAACGTTTTAGCCAAAAGCTCTCAATACACTGCTCTGAACACAAAAGGTGAAAATTATTTTGTTTTAACCCATTTTGATAGTTTTTAAATGAATAAAATATTTTATTTTATTTATTTTTCACTTTAAAAGGTCATTTTTTAAATATTTTTAATTCTTGGAAACAGGTATGTGTAATCTTTTGAGTTTTTGTGCAAGATACAAGATTTTTTGGTGAAAATAATTATTTTGACACTGAGTATAATTTTATCAATTTTTCGGGCTCTTTAAAATTACGAAAAAGCGAAACCCTAGAGTTCACTTTTAAGCCCTTTTCAAACTCTCAAAATATGAAAATATTGTCGAGTACTTGACTATTCGAACTCGTTAAAGTAAATGAACAACCATCCATTCAGTATAAGTTTACCCCTTTTCCAGAATGAAATGGAATAATTACGAAAAGTGTATACGTTGACTAATCATGGTCAATAGAGTTCTCTCCTACATTATTTTATCATTTTTCGGGCCTGAGAGACTAAATTTACGAAAAATAACAACCATGGAGTTTACTTATGTTTTTCTTCTGACTCCTTAAAACTGAAAAACACCAAGTTTCTCCTATACTGGACTCGTTAAAATTTAACAGTAAGGACCTATTGATTACAAACAGGACTGAACCACTCCTTCTTAGGGTTCGATTTTAATACTAAGATGGACTCATATAAAGGATGAGCTTACAAAAACAAGAAAATGTTATCCTCCTCAAGCTTGTCAAAAATAAAAAGGTACTTGCCAATAATGGTGGGGGAAAAAGAGAGAAAAAGAATCCAATTGTCACCCTTGGTTAGAAAGCAGCATGCCACTTTTGAACACGACACTTTGTCACACTTGTACCTGGGTTGGGAAATCCTTTGTATAACATTTAATAAAACCACATTGAAAGTCTTCTGCTAGTTTCTGGGTATTAGCTTTAGGTCAAATGCTACCAAGTCACCTGCAGTGTCATTATGTGTTCAAGAGAGAGTGAAAAATAAACCATTCATTGCAAACATTTGTCTTCGTTCACGTTGACCATCCCTGAGTCAGTCATTGCAAATATTTCTTCAAAACTTGATCTAATGGTTTCGTGTCGTAGGCTTTCCTACGATGGGTCAGTTTCTATCGACATCAAATCATCATCTAGAAATTTGGTCTAGAATCCTATCAATACCTTGGGATATGCATGCTCTAATGGCAGGTTTCTCACATTCGACAAAAGGTTGCATCATTAACCTTCGATCGAGTGATTCTATGAGTGTTCGACTACAAATCATTCATTCACACTTCATAGATTGTACTGAAGTACTTTGAGAGCCATTTTCATTATTGGTGGTTTCTCTCACACTTGTTAACGATTCACATCATTGACCAGTAATCAAGTGGTTTCTACCATGTTCGACTTCAACACAATCAATCGCATGGATAGAATCGTACTAGTTCGGGAAGCGGAAATCAAGACCCTGGATCTAGTTTCCACCATCAAGGCTGCGAGGAGTTTTATTATTCATGATACAGTAGACCACTCATGACAGATGGCTGCGCCCATACTGTGTCTACTTTTGATGTAATATGGAAACCATATTCGTACCAGAACATTTAGTTAGTTTGAACTGAGTATGGGGATGCCTACCTCAGCGATGATATATATATATATATATATATGTTTGCATTGAATTTTTTTACAAGTTTTTGACCGGTGTCTCCAATCCAATTCTCAGAATGATAAAGCACTTCACTCTTCAGAATAACCTTAGACTTTTCACTTTAGGGGGCAATCTGTTACACGTCATTTTATCACCATGACATTTGACTATCCATATGGGTCTATCACCACCTATGTCATGTTCCCTTAGAATTCAAAAACCTTAATGTTCCTGAATCAAGTCTTGGAATTAGAAAAAGCTTTGTAAAACCCTTAAAATTCTACCTCCGCACTTTTTATAGCCTTTTCCTATGCATGCGCTCCTGTTTGGTCTATAAAATGAGGCAAATCCCGCAATTTTTGCTATTATTACTTGCGGACCCCCGTGAAAAGCAAAATAAAAGAAAAAGAAAATTCTAGAAGCCTAGCCGGTCGAATATTCTCCCAACTGGAAGCTTCTAGAGTGGTGATCAGTTCGAGCTTTATCCCTCCACTCATGGAGCTTATCCCTTGGTCCATGGAGCTCAAATCCCTTCATGAGAGGAATACATCCCCCTCTTCATGGAACTGAAACTACCTCAATTTTCCTATAATTTGAGCTCAAATTTCAGATTGAAGGGTAGATTGTAAATGTAATTGCTGAAGAGAATTCCCAAGAGTGCATACATTCTACACTAGTGTGTTGTTGTTGGCATGATAATGATCACATCCTTATGTCCATAACTCCATGCTGGTATTCAGAGAGGAAGGCTTATCAAACTGAAGGAGAAGCCATTGTTCAGGACCCTAGGAGAAATCTGTACGACATCAAGGCATCGGGTTGTAAGATTACTCTTTTTATTCAAGATAATACACATTGATCTCTTTTTATCATTGAGTTGTTCTTATGCTTATTGAAATAACATCAATACTTAGACTCCTTGATCACTAAGTTGGAATAGCTTTTCTTGATTATTATATGTTGCAGATGCTTTGATTCTTTTGTTTTGTCTTTGATTGTAGGTTCTGCTTATTGGAGAAGCCTCTTTGGAGTGATTGGACAAAAGACTACATCGAACGTTTGGATTTCAAGGTAGGGGCATGTCCTCTCTACTTTCTTATAATAATTATGAAATGCAATTAATCTAGAGGAAAAGGTTTTCAAATGGATGTTTGTTTCTAGCTACTCGTTGAGTACTAGGGATATCGCTCTTGTCCGCAAGAGGGATTAATCCGCATAACAAGCACATCAGGTGGAATCTTCAATATTGGGTTAGTAGCAATTTTTTGGTATAGTAGGGAGCATAGATCAGTTTCACTTAGTTCAATAGAAGCAAAGTACATGTCTGCTAGTCAAACAACTTGTGAGGCTATTTGGATGAGGAAGATCCTTGTTGGGATATTTGGTGAGCGGATGGATTCTATAGTGATTTACTATGACAACTAGAGTTGTATCAAACTCTTTGTGAATCCATTTTTTCATGATAGGTCCAAGCATATCGACATATGGTACCACCATCTCAAAGATTGTGTGCAAAGATGGATCGTGTTGCTAGGTACATTGCTACAAAGGAACAAGATATGGATATCTTGACTATGGCATTGTCAAGAGTAAAATTCGAGTTCCATAGAGGCAAGATTAAGGTATCTGATAATCTATTTATTTCTAAGAGGGAGTGTTTAAAATGGAACCAAGGAATATTCTAATTTAATTTTCCCTTGAATTAAATTAGAAGAAAATTGCAATTCCACATCACAAGGAAACTTGAACAAGTTAACTAAGTTAAATTAACTTATTTGGTTTAGTTAATTTGAGTTGATGTGCTAACTTGAGTAATGTAGATTTCTCATTATTTATAGAAGCCCAGGTTGGGTTTATTTTGAGTTGTAATTAATTAATTTAGTAAATTTGAGTTAAAGTAAGTTAAACTAGTTCCAAATATTGGAGGAACTAGTGAGAGGTCAAGTTGTGGGATTTTTACTTCGCGATCAGAAAGTTAACTAATAGATAAACCATAAATAACTCATGCATGTGTGATCTATGAGTTACCCATTTGATATTGGAGTGAAAGGGAAGTGTACTATCAGTTGTATAATTATCCAAATTGTACAACTGGTTCATGTAGTCAGAGGAAGGCCTATGATGGATTTCTTATTTGTGGATGAGGAATTTCCCTAATTATTAGGGGCTAATTCCAAAGGAGACAACACAAGTAAATAAGGACTCGGGGAAGCAGAAAAGTGCTTAAGTATTATCCAAGGCTTGTTTAGGAAGCAATGAGATAGATAGAGATAATGCAGAGGTCGCTAGAGCTTGAGGAAAGGATTGTAATCTTCTCATATTCTATGACTAATTCAATATACAGATAGAATGGGTTTTTAGCTGAGGATTTCCCCAGGAAATCATGATGTAATGTGTTGATTGAATTCTTTCTCTTGTATGCTTCGTGATTTCAAGATAATGTAGTCGTTTCTACTAATGAGTAGAGTAGATGCAAGTCTATTCTTTTAGTAAATTACAATTAGCAGTTTGAATCTACAAGGAATTTCTACAATAACATCACATTGTTAAATTAGTTATGCTCATGGTTTAAGGGTTTGGTCACTTTTGTAGCATCATATTGGCCCTTGAATCTAAGATTTTTCATGAGTATGTTGTGTGAGGTTTTATATTTGAAGATAAGAAAATTGTGATGAATACCCATTGTGCTTGAGGATTGTTCATATAGCATATACTAATTATGGATCCATGATATAGAAACAACAAAGACATCTTTAACAAAAAAAGGCATAAGCATCAAATCATCTCCAGTGAAGGAAACATTGGTTCAGGTACTTGAGTTGCCTACAATATTACATCAACTCATAGAAGGTTTAAGGTTATGAGGTACATATTGTTTTGTTTCATGGTCACATCATCTATCAACAATTTTTGAATAAATCTGGGATCATTGTACATCTAAAGTGTATATTAACAGTAAGGGTTTCGTTGAAGATCATTACAGTTGGGTCATTGTCCCTGGTACGAGAGACTAAGATTAGTATTGATTATTATATGGAGAAATAAAGTGTTGTGGGTAGAGTGACTGAGTTTAAGTGCAACAAATTTGATGTAGAATGCAATAGGGGACTAAAGACCCCTTCAGATTGATTCTACAAGCATCTTCATACTTTGGGAGAAACTGCTTCCTTCCCTCCTTGCTAGTAAAACCCCTAGGAGTATTCTACTTCTAGTTTGGACTAGTAAACTTGTATGTGTTATCATTTTATAATTTCTGAGGTTGCAAAAGAAATTACATAGGTAACCACAAAACCACTTTGGAAGCTGGGATATAGCCTTGCCAGCTTTAAAGAGGGATCTCTCTGTTAAATTTAGATTTGTTTGTATTAAGATATTAGGCTAGTTATGAAAGTTCAGTGTTTGTTTGATTGATTTGAAATGTTTGGTTGATTAACGTTTAAATTACCATTCAGATATGGAGTCTAGGAGTTAAAACATGGATATGTTACAACTTTTATAGATAGATTTCACAGGGCAAGGCAACAAAGCTAATTGGATTTTGTAAATTTAAATGAAGTGAATAAGAAGAAGTGAAAGAATTGCCATTAATTAAAAAGAAATTAAGAATTCATTTACTTAATTTCAGTTGAAAACATTGAAATTATTCAAAGGCAGAATCAAAGTGTGCATTGAAACAAATTATGTTCTTCAATTTACTATTGAATAATTCAGATTATGAGAACACATAAGCATGGTAAAAAAAAGAAATTAAACACATAAACAATGATAGGTACACTTCACCAACAATTTGACACAAGAATCCTATGAAAGAGTTTTCTGTATTACTAGTAAGTCCATTGGAACTTGAAAATATACAATAGCCTTCTTGGATGCAAAAATCAACCCTTCATACTTCTAAATGAGAAGTATTTATAATTTTATTTACAAAATATCCTGATATAAAAAATAAAAATTTAATTTAGGAATATCTAAAGCTAATTACATCTCCTATTACAAAAATATAGGATAAGTTGAACTGCTTGTATTGCTCACAATACTTTTGTGGAAACTGTTGCTGATCTACCCCTTTACTTTTGTTGCATTGTTTGTCTTGCTGCTAAAAATATGACCCATCTTTCAATCAAGTAACTCACACAACTTGTCCCACCTATCTTCACTTGAGATGGACAACTTGAGTAACTTTATGTAAATTTCATCTACTTCTGTATATTTGGCAAACATGTGCTTAGTGATAAATATGTGTTTGATCTCATGTTGGATGTTTAAATCAAACTCTAGTGTCTCTAGGAAGGTTTTCCCTGTGATACTTCCCTGTATCCTTGAAAATTTGGAACTGTCTTTGGAAATGACCATTAATTTCTGGGTATAATCAGGAAAAGTAATTAATTTATCATTCAACACTAATAAACCCGGAAGTCCTTTTTTATTTAGCACCTCAAATTTGTTAAAGAATCTCTGCACACCACTCTCCACGACTTGACATTTTTCCTCCAATTGTAACATGTGATTTCTCTTAGTTAGTACTTTCTTAACTTCCAATATAGTTTCAACTCTGTCTTCAATCCCCAATTCTTATAAATCATACCTTTTTTTGGAGTTGAGAAATTTGATGAGATTTGTGGCTTTAGTTGGTTTTTCTTCCAAATTTTCTCTGATTTGTTCAATGACTTCTCTGGATTTCTGAATTAGCTAATTCTGTTCAAATATAATTTGTATGGATGGCCAGATTTCAGTCATATATTTGTTGATATCTATCCATATATTTTCCTTAGCTTGGGCTAAGGTTTGAGCCATGGCAGTTTCTTTCCCCAATTGTTGTATCCTTTGAGTGAGTCTGTGGGGTTTATGTACCTCGGTCAGATGATAGGTCTCAATCCTAGCTTTCTGTTCTTGTAGGGCTTTTACTTGTTCTTGTAACCTCTTGATTTCCTCTCCTTTTATTAAGATGTTTTCCATAGGTTTTACTAGATTACCAAAGGAATCTAAATTTTCTTTTGGGGGTGTTGTTGATGTAGAAACCATTTCCTTTGTTGATGTAGCCATTCCTATTTGTGCTATCAGTATAAGGGGTACTGCATCAAGAGGGACTATAGCTAGTTGTGCATTATGTTATTTTTCCTTGACTAGCTTGTCCATCTCTACTTCCATGTCCCTTATATGTATATTTTGTTACATAATTAACCTAAGCATATCTTCTTTTTAATTATTTCTTCTGCCGCCTTAACATTACTTGGGTCATATCTAGTTTTTATGACCAAGTCTTTTTATCTTATTATCCTTTGCTAAAGAAGAAATATTTTCAATCTTCAATTGGGACTGGATATTGGTGAGGGATACTTGCAATTTGGAAGCATTCATTGTAGTGTTTGTCAATGTAGAACATATCATTTCCCCTGTATTCTCGTGCATATCCATCTGATCAATAGGATGGATATATTTTGCATCAAACTCAAATGTAGTATTCTTTTAATCAACTGCTGATTTAGGATGGGGTACCCGTGCCTGCAAGAATTCCATATGCATTCTTCCTTTCTCGGTGTTGAAGGTTGACAAGAGGCTATGTTGGTCCATGGTATTTTGCTTCCAGAAATGAGCATAAGTGTTGACTTTAATAAGCTCATTTTTCTGCTTTATCTCCTTATATTTATCAAATATACTTGTCTTTGTTTATCCGTGAATCAATTATGATATTTGAGCCATGTTTGGATTACCTTGTGAAACCGAAGAAGCTGGAGATAATGTAAATATGCTATCTAACTTTGCTGAAGAGTGTGGAGTCTTCAGTATTATAGTAGCTTGCTCTTCCCCCTCATTTTAAAAATTCTGTTTCAGGATTTGTCTTTGCTTTCTTCTTGTAAATCTTGAATTCTTTGCCTGAAAGCTATGTGACTTAAGGAGTGTCTTCTTCCCTTGGCCTTTTCTTAGATTTTTCCTGAGGTGTGGGAGTATGTGAAGTAGCTATAGACATAAGCTTCTCCTCTGCTTCTTGTAAAGTATTTTCTTCCCATTTATCTTGGTTCATGTAATTTTCAATTTTAGGCCTTTGAGTGTGAACATATGGAGTGGTTTTGTGTTCCACCCTTAGTTTGGAAATCATACCAAATGGGTCATATGACCAAGTGAAACTCAATGGGAAATTCATTTGCTTTAGGAGGGTATCTACCTCCTCACCTGTTGTCCTACTATTGAAAATAAAAGGTCTTATCTGAATCTTCATTCTGAATTGTGATTTCTTCTTGGCCGAGACAAAATGGACTTCATCTGAGTTTATCATTTACCTAATATCTCCAATGAAAAAATCCTTATTGGGAAATATCTAGGCAGACTGTAGGGTGGAAGCTCACAGCCATATACTCTTATTTCAGTATAATTCTGGTACAAGTACCGACCCCCTGTCTTGAACTATTCACAAAGGTGTAAAATCTTTTGATTTCAGCACTGACCCTAGGTCCTGTATCACTTCTCAACAAACATGTAGATGGATGGATAAAATGATCAATGAAATATTTGAAGCTATATTCCTCTGAATTCTTCTTTGGTAGTTGGGCATCTTCAGGTAAGAATATTTCAAAAATATTGGATCTTTCTGAAAATTTTAGCTTATGATATAATTCATTTAATGATTCGACTGAGAAAGGAGTGGTGGAGTCATTCTAAGGGATCTCAGGGGTAATTGTAAACAAAATTTCATCGTTGTGGGCTACAATGTCTCTCTGACATGGTAAATATCCAGCTTGGAATTTGAGGACAAATTCGGGGAAATAATGAGTTTGGGGAAACATGTACATGGGTGTACTGGATTCCCAGAGCCCAATATCATCACTTTGGCCATGGAAATTGTCTTTGAGCCAATTGTGTAATTAGAATAAATCGAATTCACACTTTGGCTCTGATATTTTGTAATCTCGGTTAGACAGAGGGATGTGATCAAGATCAATGGGTAGGGTAATCATAGGATTGTCAGAATTGTTGTTTTTATTAGCTTTTGGAGCCATTTTCAAAATAATTAAACTGTGGGAAAAAGGCTGAACAATGGTGTAGTTTACCTAGGAAATTGGTTGACTGTCAAATTTGGCGGCGATGCTCACACAATGGCACCCTAGACTTCTGTTCAGCGTTAGGACAATTTCATTTTGTGAAGTGAAATGGAGAAATTGTCGGGGAGATTTTAGTGGGATCAGATACAAAAAAATGGTGTAACGAGTGAGGGTGATGAGATTTTATGGTTATGGATAAATCTGTTGGAGGCACGAGACCGTTAGGAGGTTTTAGCGGTAATTTGGAATAGGATTAAATGTGTAACGAATAGGAAGATTATCCGAACAGGTGCAATGGAGGGATTGGTGGTGTGGGCACGAGGAATGGTAGGTGGGAAAGGAAAGTAGTTAGGCATTTTTCGGAGGGGGGGAGGGGATGGGTGGTATATGGTATTAAGAAGGTTGGGGGGGGGGGGGGGTGGAGGGGAAAGAGTATGGAGTTGACAAGTAGTTTGGGGTCGGAGGGGGCGAAACAAATTTTCGGACCACCCCACCACCGATAAAGGTAGGAAGGGCAGGGGGGCTGAAAAGGATTCCAAGCCATCGATCTGTGTGAAAAATTCATTGCGGGTTGGATTGTGCTCGATGGTTAACCGCTACACAAAAAGAGGCTTTCGTCATTTTCTTAACCATATAATGCGGCGACAAAATTTGGATAAATTTATATTGCTTTCAAACATGAAAATATTACATTTTTCACCCTTTATATCCTAATATTTCAAAACCAAAGCTTATTCTTGTCAATTAAGGGTGCATTTAAATGTGCAGACCCTTCTTTTTTTTTTCTTTGAGGAGAGATTGTCCTAATCTAGGTCCTAACCTACAATTTAAATAATTAATCTAGCTTAAACAATTCGATTAATTACTTCACCTACTTAACTAATTTTAACCAATTTTAAACAGTTTGGTTAAATTATTCTCTAATCTAAAAGAATAAATTCAAATGTGTTTGACCATGATTATACTGTATGATTCAAAAAAGGATTTGTGATTGTGGCATTTTAAACAAGCTGCACACAAACCCTAATTTATTTTCAATGCAAAGACTGTTTTTATTTCTAGTGGCATTTGAATTTGCTCACTTTTACACTTGTTTTTCTTTTCATGGTGTCCTTTTCATTTTTCATTTTAATTTTTTTATTATATTTTTTCTTTTATATACACTCTTTTCATTTTTATTTTATTTTTATTTATATGTATTTTTGGAAATTTGCAGAATGAAATATTATTTACAATTTGAAATTACCGGAAGAAAATATTCAATCACCATTTGATCCTATGACTTATAGGACCCTAATAGTGGCTCCAGCTGGGGATGGCACTCTCTGTGTGAGGTGTCAATAATTGTAGATCAGTAACCTTGAATCATCATCTTCCATATTTTTTCTGCATTGGAATTTTTTTATTGATGTTTTATTTATGGTGACATATTGATCACGAGCTCAGGGCCTTCTCTTCGGGCTTCAACTTCTGATATTAGTCACCCACTCATGAAAGCACAAAAAAATGATATTTAGAATTATTTTAGTGAGAAATGCTTCTATTTTTGTGAAACATAATGTTTGAGCATTCTTCCATTGGGAGGTCCACCAGGAAGCTCTGCTCCATCCATGTATTTTAGGAAAAATTCATTATTACCTCTGTATGAATTTTGTAAGTTCCTTTCCATAAATTATCAAATTTTCCATGCTTACATTTCTCTTCATTTCTTGAATCCCATTTCAATACATTGTCTCCTATCTGAAAATCATTAGCTTTGGTTCTTTAATCATAATTTTTCTTGATATTTTCTTGGATAACCTGGGTTTTGTTGTAAACCTCCTCTCTTGATTGTTGAAGTTGTATTGCCTGATTTATTCTCCTCTGAAGGTCATTAGGCTCTACTTGCAATTCCTGCAACATTTTCAAAATAGGGATACCTAAAGAAGTGGGAAAAATAACATCCATCCCATAAACCAATTGGTATGGAGACATGCGTGTTGATTTTTTAATAGAGTCTCTTGGCCCATAATGCATTGACTAGTTTGTTATGCCATGATTTCTTGTTATCCCGCAACAAATTCTTGATGATATTAACCAGAATTTTGTTGGAAGACTCTGCTGATCCATTCCCCTAGGGGTAATAGGCCGTATAGTGTCCTAAATTGATTTGATACTTGTTGCAAAAATCCACCATATTGTTTGATTTGAATGTTGCTGCATTATCAGTGATGATTTTCCTGGGACATCCAAATCTTGAAATAATATTAGTTTATAAAAATTTAATAATCACTACATTAGTAGATTTCCTTGTGGGTATAAATTCAATCCATTTGGTAAAATAATCAGTGGCTGTAAGGATCCACTTGTGTTGGGATGAGGAAGAAGGATGAATTTCTCCAATGAAATCCAAACCCCATTGCTGAAAAGGAGTTTCAGATGATATGGGCTTTAAGGGTAGGGGAAACAATTTTGTTTTGCCTTCAAAGATCTTACATTGTTGGCATGAGGTGAATTTCTTTTGGACATCTAGAAATAAGGTTGGGTAGTAAAAACCAACTGTTAAAATCTTGTTGGCAGTAGTCTTCTAGTACAAGTGTCCACCACAATATCCTTCATGAAATTCCTGCATTGCTTTATCTGCTTCATCTTTCAACCAGAAGTTTAGTAATATTCCTCCAACATCTTTACAATACAAATATTATCTAAAATACAAAAATTTCATAGTTTTGTGTTTAAGAAATCTAGCCCTATTCTTGGTCAAACCAAGAGGAGCTTGTAAATGTTGTAAGACAAAAATAAGGTCTGCATACAAGGGAGAGGTTGCAAAAGCCTATGTTTCTTGTAGAGTCGCCCGCTCTCCTTGTTCATCAAGAGAAGCTAAATTTAGATCCAAAGCATGAAAAATTGATTCAACCATTAATTTAGCTAATCCCTATCCCTTAATGAGTTCAATAGGTTTTATTTCAATGTCATTTTCTAAGATAATGTCAATCCATTTACCCCTTTTCCCACCAAGACCATTTTGGGTCAGTATGTCTTTCACCATAGTATTTGGAACAAAAGCAATTATATGTGAATGAAGGATATAAACTCTAAAATGTTTAATTGATTTCTGTAAAGAAAATGCTCGATTTTCCATGATGATGTATTTTAATGCAACATCTCTTAAGGCTTTGCTAAAGAAAGCAATAGGTTGTTCATGTCCTTCATTATTCTTCTGTAAGAGAACTCTTGCAATAGTATGCTCAAATGCAAATGAGAAAATGAGAAAATATTTTGTGAAATCAGGGTTGATTAACACTGGGGCTTGCGTTAAGGCTTGTTTTACTTGATCAAATGATTGTTTGTCCTCTATATTCCATTTTACCTCAGTTTCCTTTCTCAACATGTTTGTTATATTTCTTAGAAGTTATGATAAATTAGGGGAAAATATTCTTAGAAAATTGATTTTTCCAATGAAGGATTGGAGCTCCTTTACATTTCTAGGAGGACCTATCTTTAAAATAGCTTCAATTCTACTAGGATCAATTCTGATTCGATCTTTTGAAATAATGTGTCCTAATAGTTTTCCTTCTTCCAAACCAAATAATGTTTTCTTTGTGTTGAGGGAAATACTAAATTTCCTACATTTTTCAAAGACTCTTCTTAGGTGAAGCAAATGTTCTTCATCTATTTTTGAAAAAATAGTGATATCATCAAGATATATAACTATGAACCTGCCTGTTTCATCTGAAAAGGAAATGTACATTTCTCTTTGGAATGTGACACCATCATTCATTAATCCAAAAGGAATCTTCACATACGTGAAAGTGCCCGAAGGTGTAGTAAATGTTGTCTTTTATTGGTCTTCAGGATGCACTAAAACTTGATTGTAACTAGAAAAACAATCTAATAAAGAAATTCTACTAGATCCCACCACCTTCTACAGAATGTGATCCATTTTTGGCAGAGGGTAGTTATCTTTTAGAGAAAGTTTATTGAGGTTTCTAAAGTCAACACATAGTCTAATCTCTAGAATTTTTCCTAGTTGGAACTAATTTTGACACCCATTTAGAATATCTTAATGGCACAATGATCTTGGAATCATACATATTTTTTACTTCCTTTTCAATTAGGGGCATCAACATTGGGTTGATCCTCCTAAGTTTCTGTTTAAAAGGATTTTGGTATTCTTTTATAGGAATATTATGTTGTATAATTCTGGTGTCATAAGATTTCAAATCTTCATAACTCCATGCAAATACATCTATGAATTCTTTGAACAAGTTTATGTACTTATGCTTTTCAGCAAGGGATAAATATTTAGATAGTTTAACCATTTTTTGTTCTTGTTTAGTTCTTATATTGCAGTATTCAACTTCAGCTCTAGTAGGTTCAATTTTAGGCTTTTTGTATACATCATTAAAATCAAACCATTTATCTAATGGGACTAACCCTCTAGGAAAAACATTATCTTTCAATTGTAAGATTTCTAATTCCTCTTGTTCTTGATCTATTTCTTTTAATTCTAACTTATTCAAAATTTTATTTAAATTCTTATTTACATTATCTTCTACAAAATCTACGTCTATATTAGCACACTCAAATTCATCCTTCGATTGTAAAAAGTTTTCAATCTGCTCATCATTTCCAAAGACTTGCCAGTATCTTATGTTATCTGGGATAGTTGGTCTATTCTTTACTTCAATGATGTATTTATGAATAGGAAGGTATGGAGTTTTACATGTAATAGCTGAGGTAGCTAGACCATCAGTTATGATGTTTTTCCCTCTAGGGATTGCAGACAAATCAACAAAGCATTCAAGAAAATCTAGAACAACATTCCTATAAGCTCTTAATCTTGGGTGCTTGGCATAGTATTCCCCTTTGATCTATTTAATTATCAGTTCTGAATCTCCATGAATCACAATTCTCTTGACAATTAGCTTCTTTAAAAGTTTTAACCCTAAGATTAAGGCTTCATATTCAGCTATGTTTTTGGTACATTGAAATTTTAGCTTATATTAATGTCCTTCTGAGTGGTTGGTTTGTGAATTTGAAAACCATACACCTGCTCCCGATCCTTCTTTATTGAAAAAGCCATCAAAATCCATATTATATAAAGGTTCATTTTGTTTATCATATTCTAGCATATCTGTTTTTTTTCTTCAATTTCGCACAAATTAGTTTCTAAATTTTCAATTTATCCTTCTATGCCTCCATCATTGTAAAAAATAAAAGAATCAAGGTATGAATGGACTGAATATAAGATGTAATTGTGTGGTTTTTCCTGACTATTGACCATGAACTTCATTAATGTTTCCCTATATAATCTCCTTTGCTGATCAAATACTAGAATGGTATCATAGGTCATATCCATTTGAAGGGTACCTTGTAGTTTAGCTCCACATGAGCAAGACAATAACATGCCATATTTAGGAGGTATGTCAGAAACAATAATATCCATTACCACACTCTTGGCTAGTATTTGGGATAAAGTGACATATAGATCCTTATTCAGACCTAGGAATTTTACTTTACTTGAATCAAAAGAATACAAGTCTTTGTATGGTCTAGTGATGTCAAGTCCAATTTTTTCCATCACATCCTTGCGAATAATATTGTGTGAAGCACCTGAGTCAAGCATTGCATTGTGTAGGATTTTATCATGAATGTTTAAACTAACATAAAATGGAGGTACATCCCCCTTCCGAGGTTTTCCATCAACTTCAGGTCCAAACAAGAATTTTCGTTGATCATCAGTTAAATTTACTGTATCTGCACTTTACCCTATTTTCAAAGCTTTCATCACTTGAGATCTGTACACATTCTTGTTCATGAGTTCTGTCAGGGGAATGAGTATTTTGAGTTTATCCAATTCATTTTCGATACTAAATGTTGTTTCGGTTTTATCTATATTGACAACATCTTGTTTCTTAACAACATCGTTTTGGGAATTATCCTTCTATTGGATGGTAGAGGGAATATCAGTTTGGGTTGTTTTAGAAATATTATAAAAAAATTTCTTGGCAGGAATCTCTGCACTCTTTTTGGGAGATATATCAAGATTTTAATTAGCATAGGTGTCAATTGTCTTTTTAATGTGGGTATCAACAATATTTTTAGTAGTATTATCAGTTGTTTTCCTTCTCCTTAGGTTATACTATTTATGGAATTCCATTATTGCATTCTCAAAACCTTGTTTGTAATATTCTGATTCCTCAGAATTTACTTCAGGTTGTGAAAGAAAGAAGAGATATTATCTTCTTGAGTTAAGAAAATGGTTTCACTATCATTTACTCCCATTAAATTTATCTGATTTTCATTAAGATCTTCAATTAATTATCCCTCTTCATTTGCACAGTTCTCTTGAAATGGAGGTCTAATCTACTGATTTGACCCTTTTTTTACCCTTTGTTTGATCTAGGGTGGGTTTATCCTAAAATTAGGATTTCATATTTGGGGACCAACTTGGTTTTCACTAGGAGGAGCCCTATCAGTTACGCTTATTATTTCCATGGTTTTGACCAAGGTATCTATTTTTGCATCAGCAGAAGAGGTAGATGGTTCTTCTTTTATAGTTAATCTTCTTTCAGACCTAAGTCTGACCCTTTTTTCTAAGATTTTGGCTTCCACACTTATTACATTTCTCTGCATTTCTTCCAAGGTAGTGTGATGCTTTTGAACTTTAATGCAACAGAACCATCCCCTGTTTGAATCCATAGCCCAATGGATTAGCTTCTGCATACCTACTCATCCAACCAATAAATTCAATCAAAACAACACTCATACTTTCTATAACTAGCCTAATATAAGCATTTATAATTATCAAGCTAAATCATAAAAAACAGAGAGAGCCCTCTTTGAGTCTAGGAAGGCTAGGTCCTAGACTCCAAAGTGGTTTGATGTTGTCCTCTGTCATTTATTCTTGCCAATATTAAAAATTATAGAGTGATAACAAGTAGTAGGGTTTCTTTCCCTAAGTTGATAAGACATGTCAGCATCACAACCATCTAGAAACTTAATCAAGGCCAATCCTTGGGTAGGTTTAATGTTAGTTGGGATGGAATTGTAAATGTTATTAAATATAGTGCAATAATCTTGCACACTTTCCCCAGGATCTCTCCTAAAATTTTCATATTCTAATAAAATTTGAAGAGGATTTTTCTTGATTTCCCACCTATTGAGAAAAGATTGGTGAAAGACAGTAATATAATTTATACTAGTTGTTGGTAAAACTTTGAACCATTTTATAACTTCCTCAATTAGGATTTAAGAAAAAAGTCTAATTTTTACATCTTCCTCATGTACCTCCTGAAGATTAGAATAATCATGCATTTTATCAACATGTTGTTGTCCGATGATGGGTCCAATACCATAAAATTGAGGAATCCTAGTTTGATATTCATGTGGCATATTATGTAAAGGAGTAGCCAAAACCAAGGGAGAATACCTATCTACCATGATTGATATATGGGGATGAAAAATAGATGAAGTTATGAGGGGTGTAGGTGTAGGAGTTCCAAAAATAGGTTGAAACATCGTATGTGATACTATTAGAGAAATAGTGGAGATTATAGAGGACTTGGGACTAGTTGATGTGGGATGAACAGATTGAGAGGAAGAAAAAGATGCTGCTATTGTCAAGGCATAGAGTTCAACATATTTCTGAATATAATTCTGTTGCACAGCTTGATTAAGATATGATACTAAATCATGTAGCTTGTCCAAGCTTTGGAGGGTTTGTTGATAAAAATATGGTTCTATAAATTGAACTTCAAATGTATAAGGTTGTAATACAGATTGATCAAATATTGTCTCATCCACAAAAAATTGAGACTTGGTCCTAAACAAGCTATTCAAATGGCAGATAAAACTCAATATCCTCTACAGTGGCAAAACTCTTTGGGAGAGAGTTATCTCTTGGTGGTGGACTATTGGTTCCTTGAATTTTAGCTAAGCTTCTCTTCCTAATCAAATTTTCAGAGTTATCTAAGATCTTAGGAAGTTATGGATCTGGATGAGATCTTGTGTGAATTATTTTTGGAGCCATATATATATAGTATTAAACACATAATGCAATTATGTACAAAGTTCACAACCTCTGAACATTTATTTCTGAATTTTTAATCTTTAATTTTCCTGAAATAAAGTTTTTTGAACTAGGGAAATGAGATTTCAGAATCAAGGTTTGTTTGTTCTCCAGTATGGTCGCCACTGTGTTATCACTCTATAATTTCTAAGGTTACAAAATAAATTACAGAGGTAACCATAAAACCACTTTCGAAGCTGGGATCTAGCCTTGCCGGCTTCAGAGAGGGATCTATCTTTCAAATTTAGATTTGTTTGTATTAAGATATTAGGTTAGTTCTGAAATTTCAGTGTTTTTTTGATTGAATTGGATTTTTTGGTTGATTAATGTTTAAAATATCATTGGGTTATGGAGTTTAGGACTTAAAACATGGATATGTTTAAGATTTTATAGATATATTTCACAGGGCAAGGCAGCCAAGCTAATTGGATTCTGTAAATTTAAATGAAGTGAATAAGAAGAAGTGTGTTATCACTTAAAAAATTTCAAAACATCATTATGACAAGATTACTTATGATCATGGGTCAAAATAGGGTCTCAGGAGTCATTTCTTGTGTTTGACCAAGGGAAGTATTAAAATTTTTAAGTTTGAGCCTACCTTAATGTTTAAATAAACTCATTTTAAAGGTCTTTGATGTCAAGTCTTTCATCATTTGAGGATTCGTTTAATTTCCCAAAGCTTTTGCATAAAAAATACCCAATCAGCTAAGAAACCACAGTTTCATAGTGCCACCTGTTGAAAAAAGTCATTTTGTGCTACGAAAGCGCTGATAGTTTTGTAGCGCAAACAACAAAAATTACACTACAAGCGCTACGAAAGCGCGGTTTTGTAACTGTCTTGTCAGTTGAGTTGTCAAATGTCAGAAACCGTTGGGAAAGGGTAGGATAGTGGCATTTTGAGTCATGTAAGGATGGAATCAAAGTACACACCCACGTTTCCAGTCATCATGGTCAGTTTAGGTATGAGTGAGTTATCATTTTCAGTTATGAAAGGACATTTGAAATTCAAATTATTTCCTAATTAGTCACCCTCATTCCTTTTGCCTTTCATTCGTAACGTTTGAGCTTTGAGTGTCAAGCCAAACCTATGGCTGGATCTTACAAAGGTTTATTATGTCCATTTCAAGCGAGGCTGTTGTTACATTTATTCAAGTGAGGCTGTTGTTACATTTATTCAAGTGAGGCTGATACATCCATATCAAGCGAGGCTGAAACATTTTTTCAAGCGAGGCTGAGAGTTTCTCTGAAGAATATGGAAGAGGAAAGAAAAATACACAGAGGAGGACAATGCTTAATGCATGAACCTGAAGATATGAAGGCAATAACTGAAGACCCAGCAGTGATGGAAGAATTCAGAAGAGCAGGTTGCCTACGGTTTTGTGAGAAGTTGCAAGGCTGTCACACACAGGTATCCAAGGAATTTGGTATGAATTTCAATGGAATATCCACTAAAGTCGAGATGCTAAGTGTGTATATCACACTAGAGATCATTGCTGCCGTTACAGAGATACCAAGAGGTCAAGAAAATTGGTTCAAAGGGTTCAAATTTGATATGGAGTAGTGTAAAGAGTTCATGAAGCCTGAGCACACCGACATGGATCTTAACAATGTTATCCCTAGAAGCTACATCAAAGATAATTACTCAAAAATGCCGCTCAACATTCAAAAATATTTTACCTGTGAAGGCAGATATCGCAAGGTTTATTCATATCATTTCAAATTGCTTCTACACTTCACTGGTAAGATTTCACTTGATTTACCTTTTTATCTGCATAGAAGTCTTGCAAAGATGGCTGATAAGGTGCAAGAAAATTCCGAGGGGTGTGAAACATCATTATTTAATCATGGCTTAATGAAATTATTAATTTTACATGAACTTCAAAAGATAGGCAGAGATTGGTCATCATTCTTCTTTATAAATGGTTTTGAGTTGGAAACCCTAACTCCTGCAAGAAAACCTAAAGCTAAAGGAGTTCCATCACCACCAGCAGCAGAACCAAGTCAACCTAGGGTTGCAAAACCAAAAGAACCTGCAAGACTAAAGCCAAGAGAGCAAACTGAGAAAAGGGAAGAGCAAATGAAAATTCTTGATACACCAACTCTCCTACCTGCAAAATAGAAATCAAAGTTTGTCAAAGATGCAAAACAAAAACAAGCTGTCAACAAACACAGGACCAAGAGAATAACTAAAAGTCAAGCAGTGGTTTTGAAAGGAAAGACAGTGGTTATAGAAGACAACTCAGTAACAAAGGGGAGTCTAGAGGATATTCTTCATGCCATTGACATAGAAGAAACACCTATTGTACAAGCTAAATTCATAAGGGAAGATGAGCAGAAGTTGAAAAAGGTCAAGTCTGCAAAGATATTAGATTTTGAGGGGGAAGACGCAGGTTACATTTTTCAAGCAAGAAAGCCTATGACAAGGCATGCTAAGAAATTAATGGAAGGTAGAAATGAAGTTAAAAAGCCCATTGAGATAGCTAAATCACCTAAAGAGAATATTTATCTCTAATCACCCACAGTGAAGCATACAATCAAAAAATTAAAAAGGCAAAAAGAGAAAATGAAAGAGAAAATAGAGTTTCAACGCCTTGAGGAAGAGTTAAAGTTGGAAAACCAAGAAATTGTTGTCATGAAAAAAAAAGCTAGAAAACACAGTGCTGAGAAAGTGCAGTTTAAAAGGATGAAGGAAATGTGGGAAGGAAAAGTTGATTATATTCCTGAAACTTTAGAAAATACAGAGCAACCTTTCAAGTGGACAGTTCCAACAATAAAATAAGCTAAGTTTGTCAGAATAATAAACACTCATCTGAGAGCTACTAATAGAAGACTTAAAGACTAGGTGAAGGATTTAGAAGAGCAGTTGGAGTTAATTCATGATGAGTTAAAGAGAAGAGCATTAAAATGACAGTCATAGAAGAACTAATAGGTCAACCAAGTGTAAATGAAGAAAGAATGCCTCAAGGAAGCTAAAATGAAGTGGGTTTACAGTTTGTAATATGGTTTGAAAATATTGAAGACAGGTATATTTTGAGTTTTTGGGAAAAACTACAGTTTTCACTTGGCAAATTTATGAAAAATCTGCATACTCAGCATTTTCATAGCGCATTCAGTGTATAAAAGCAGAAAAGCGCTACGAAACTGTTGTAGCTACCTTTTTTGCTTCTTTTGGTCTGTATTTAAGGTGTTAAAAGATGAGTTGAGAGCTGAAATTAATATGAAGGGTGTGCTGAAAGGTGATTAAAATGATGCAAAAGGAAGGAGTTAAGTTTTTGGAGAATAAAGGTTTGAAATGGCAACGTTACAGAAAGCGCTACAAAACTGCTGTGTTTTCATAGCGCAACATATTGCAGCCTTTTGGACAGTTTTTGAAGCGGTTTTGGACAGTGGGAGGATAGGAAAGAGTGATGGGACATGTCAAGCTAATCTTCAACAGCCAAGGACCAAGAAATGAAGATTAAATGATGGTCAGAATGTTCAAAGAAGGAAAAAGATCCTATGCCTAAAAAACAGGGTATGGTTTCCTACTTTTGTGGAGGTCAACAAAGTAGTCATGAAGAAACTGAATATCATTATCCAAATTCGACCATTTTATGATACACTTGTCAATAATGTAATTTCAAATAGATAATGTTATTATAGATAGTGATAAGGAGTTTGAGTCCTTTTTGAAATAGGACTGTTAAGTAGGATAGGTGACTTTTTGTAATAAATTCCATGTTTTATGGTTATGCAAGGTGTCAGTGGACAAGAATTCGATGTATCTAGCCTAGAGGCAGATAATATGATGATGTAAGAGGTTTATTAAATGCCAAGAGGTCGAATTTGTCAAGGGTTGGACATTTTTGGCAAAATACTGAGATTTTTGTGAATTGACTGTTTCAACTAATACATTGATCTTCTTCTTGGCGAACTTGAGATTCTTAAGGGTTTTTTAGTGTTTTCCTATTATATTTGTGTCTCTGATATATTTCATTTGCAGTGGTGTTATTCTATATTACTCAAAATTCATCTATTAGATGCTTTGACTTCCTGTATAAGTGAACTGGCTGTGTTTTTACATGTTTCATGTGTGTGTGCATTATGACTAAAAACCCTGATATGCCTCAACTTCCATGTTAAGTAGATTCACTGAATTACTGAATTGCTTTGAATCCATAAGCCCAATGTATACATGCTGATGTGATTCTCAACCTACATTTATCATTTATCATTTTATTTCCTAAATAGAGTTAGCCATCTATATCTTTATCCATGTCATTAAATTTTGAGAGAGCCCTCTTAGGCTGAGGAGGTTAAGCCTTAGTCAAAAGATTAGGTTTGAAATAGTTACATGAGATTTTCTGATCAAGCAACCTATGAGGTCCAATTTTGTGATAAAAAAGTGGAAGACTTTTCCATTAAGTAAAGAAAAATTAAGAATTCATTTACATAAATTCAGTTGAAAAAATTTAAATTATTCAAAGGCAAAATTAGAGTGTGCATTGAAACAAATTTTGTTCTTCAATTTACTATTGAATAATTCATATTATGAGAACACATAAGCATGGTAAACAAATGAAAGTAAACACATAAAAAATGATAGGTCAACTTCACCAACAGTTTGACACAAGAATCACGTGAAAGAGATTTTTGTATTACTGATAAGCCCATTGGAACTTGAAAATGTACAATAGCCTTCTTGGATGCAAAAATCAACCCTTCATACTTAGAAATGAGAAGTATTTATGAGTTTATTTACAAAATATCCTGATATAACAAATTAGGATGTAATTTAGGAATATCTAAAATCTAATTACATCTCTTATTACAAAAATATAGGGTAAGTTGAACTGCTTGGATTGCTGGCACTAATTTTGTGGAAACTATTGTTGATCTGCCCCTTGAATTTTGTTGCATTGTTTGTCTTTCTATTGAAAATATAACCCATCTTTCAATCAAGTAACTCACACAATTTGTCCCAACTATCTTCAATCGGGATGGACAACTTGAGTAAATTTCTGTATATTTGGCAAAAGTGGGCTTAGTGATAAATATGTGTTTGATCTCATGCTAGATGTTTAAATAAAATTCCAGTGTCGCTAGGAAGGCTTTCCCTATGCTGCTTCCTTGTATCCCTGCAAATTTGGAACTGTCTTTGACAACGACCATTAATTTCTGGTTATAATCAAGAAAAGAAATTAATTTATCATTTGACACTAATAAACCTGGAAGTCCTTTTTTATTTAGCACCTCAAATTTGTTAAATAATATCTGCACACCAGTCTCCAAGACTTGACATTTTCCCTCCAATTGTAACATGAGATTTATCTTAGCTAGTAATTTCTTAACTTCCAATAGATTTTTAGTTATGTATCAGTCCCCAATTCTTCTAACTCATACCTTTTCTTGGAGTTGAGAAATTTGATGAGATTTGTGGCTTCAGTTGGTTTTTCTTCCAACTTTTCTCTGATTTTTTCAATGGCTTCTCTATATTTCCGAATCAACTCATTATGTTCAAAGATAATCTATATGGATGGAAATATTTCAGTCATAGATTTGCTGAAATATATCCATATATTTTCTGAGATTCAACAAGATGATGAGCTTAGTGAAAAGAGTCACCTTCACTAAGTGGGCCCGCAGGCTATTTTTGGCGCAAGTCTATTTTTAGACTATGTCTATTTTTAGACATGTCGATCATATTTCAGAAGTTGCAGGATGCTATTTGTGGATGGTTGATCAAGTTGGAAAAATAGATGAAATTCTATTTTTAGAATATTGGCGAAGTCTATTTATAGATGTAGTCGATCTAAAAATAGATGCATGTCGATTATTATTAGCTCTGTGTAGTAGGACTCCTAAACAACGACTTATCCTCTTGGAGCACTTCGGTTTGATGCCTGGATGTGGCACATGCAGCTGACAGAAGGAATTACGCTATTCCTAGGGTTTAGTGGAGCTATTGCATGGTTGACTTCAGTTAGAACTCATGTGACAGAGTTTGGTGGAGTTGATGAGACAGTTAATGGAGTTGTGTTCAGTTTAACTCAGTTGAGCTAGTTATATCTAGTCTAACTGAATGATACACTAGTGAGAGTGGAGTGAATTAATTAGTTAATTAATTCACAAATAATAACTCATTAATCAACTGAACAATACATCAGTTAACTACAGTGCATGGCAGTTTCAGTGGAGACCAGTGGAGAGATAGGTGAAAGGGCAAGATAGACTATATGTTGTGACTATTAGTGATGCATTGATTGCATCCAACACATAGTGGAGATGCAAATGAGGATTGTGCAGTCAATACAAGATTAATTCATATTCATTCAGAGCTATTCTTTAGTAGAGATTGTGCAGTGGAGGCAGGCTAGTAGGTGGCAAAGATCGGTGCATGGATTTGCAAGATTAGGCCTGTATAGTGTATGACGATTGTACTGTACTGAGGGCTTGTGATAAGATTTGTATGTTTGTATGAGATTTTAATATGATCTCCATGTTACATAATATATATTTGTGGTTTTCAACTTCAGGCTTTCCCGGTTAAAAACTATGTTATGTACGATTGATAATTTTTTTTTTATCCTACACATGTGTGGAATTAATTTTTCCGCAAAAGATTAACAAGTGGAATAGATTCGGTATCTTGCATAAAGTTAAATAGTGTTATATCAGGTGGCTCTTGGACATATGCATGCCTAGTGCATATAATTTCTACATGGTATCAAAGCATTGTTGATTGAAGATTTCAATTGTGAAGTGAGTTTGTGCTGGTGGACAATTCGAATTTGCTACAGAAGATTCTTGGTGCAGAAATCGAGTATACATTGAAATGTCTTTCAACGGGTTGAGATTGGAGTATGCCCTTGATGGGAGCTCAAATTACATAGCATGGAAGGACAGGATGGAGGCAGTGCTGGAGGATAATGAGCTGAAGGAGTTCATCGATAGCGATGTTCCTAAGCCGGGATCTAGCGATGCTACATTACTTGATGCATGGCAAAAGAAGACTGCAAAGATGAGGAGGATTATGTTGGAAGGTGTGAAGGACCACATTGTGTCAGGTAGCAGTAAGCCACTCCATTCTTAATGTGGAAGGATTTGACATATTTTTAAAAGTAGAAGTGACAGAGGAAGTTGGCGCTTAAAGACAAGCTCGAGAAAAATAAAAATAGAGAAAGGCGACAATATTAAAAAATACCTCACGAGAAGTTTGTCCACCGCAAGAATGAGCTGGGAAGTGTGGGGGTTACTGTTGATGAAGAATACTTGGTGAGCTTGGCTCTTCTTGAGCTTCCAAAGAGTTGGCATAGCTACGAAGACTATCAATGGATCGGAGAAACTGCCAGGATGGGAGCGACTTTGGTCGGATCTTGTGCAAGAGGAGATAAGGCGGGGTACCAAGGATGGATCTTCATCGAAGAATGAAGATGAAGAGAATTTTTCTTTGGCTACCAAAGCAAGGAAAGGGAAGGGGAAGAAAAATCCTTCTAAATTTGGTGCGAAAGGCAAGAAGCAGGATTTGTCCAAAGTGAAGTGTTTTCACTATCACGAGCATGGACATTTCGCCACTAATTGTCCACAGAAGAAGAAGAATAAGTAGGTTGTTGGATCTATAGCTGGAGAGGCCTTAGCCTCACAATTTGAGCTGGATTTTTCCTTGATCGCATGCTTGGTTTCAAGCTGCATGGGATCGGTGTGGTATCTTGACAGTGGTGCGTCTTTCCATATGACAGGAGACAAAGAGTTGTTTAGTGACTTGGAGGAGAAGGACCTCCAGATGCATATAGAGATGGGCGACGATGGTTGGTATAGTGCAACTAGCATTGGGACCATTACCTTTAAGAGGGAGTTCGGTAATCCATTCTTGTTGAAGAATGTCATGCATGTTCTAGGTTTGAAGAAGAACTTGGTCTCAGTCGCAACGTTGGAAGACAGGGGTTATGATGTTGTTTTCAGTGAGGGAAAATCTTTCCTTCGACATAAAACAACGGGTCAAACCAAGAAGATAGGGGTTTGAATTAAGAATCTCTACAAGATAGAGGTAGATGGCTACGCTGCAATGGTGGGAAAAGCAGAAGAAGTGGTGAGCCGGGATGAGGGCAAGTTATGGAACAGGAGATTGGGCCATCTTCACCATGGCGCTTTGAAGATTTTGCAGCAAATTTCTACTGGACTTCCTAAGGGTACTCTTGCGCAGTCAGATCAGTGCAAAGGATGTACAATGGGTAAGTTTATGAAGACCACCTTTCATGAGAAGGAGAACCGTGCTTCGGTGATCCTGGAGAGAATTCACACAGACGTGTGTGGACCATTCTCGGTTGCTTCAAAAGCGAAACACAAGTATTATGTGATATTTGTTGATGAATTTTCTCGTAGATGCTGGATATTATTCATGTAGAAGAAGAGTGAAACGTTCTCAAATTTCTGTGAGTTCAAGGCATTGGTGGAGAAGGAGTCGGGGAAGTAGGTGAAAGCTCTACGGAGCGATAATGGTGGTGAATACATCTCGGGCGAATTCAAAGACTTCTGTAGAAAAGAAGTAATTCGAAGAGAACTCATAGCGCCTCATAACCCACAGCAGAATGGGGTCACGGAGAGAAAGAAAGAATGATTGTGGGTGCGCACAAGCGATGCTACCATGATCGGGGCCCTCTTGATGCACTTGTGGGCGGAAGCATGCAACACTGCGGTTTATGTGCAAAACTGTTGTCCTCATAGAGCACTTGGCATGAGTACACCTGAAGAAGATTTTACTGGTAAGAAGCCTGATATTTCTCATTTGAAAATTTTTTGTTCATCTGTTTACATTCATGTGACAAAGGACACTAGCAAGAAGCTGGAGCCGACTGCAGAAGTTGGGATATTTGCGGGGTACACAGAAACACCCCATAATTATCTTATGTATTTTCCAAACAGTCAAATGATTGTGGTGCGACGGGATATAAAATTTAATGAGGTGAAAGCCATGAAGTTTTCGCTTGAGAGGGAGCTACACTTGCATGTGGAGGAGGGACTTCTTGTTCCCAAAGATGAGTCTCTAGATGTGGATTAGCCACAAGAGCAGATTCATGGAGTGGAGGAGTCCACTCATGTAGAACCAAACATCGGAAAAAGCCGGACGCATACCACGAAGAGTTTGAGACCGAAGGTGGATGCGGCATAGAATGTAGGAGTTCCTACATCACGAGGCAGCGTAGACAAAGACGGTAACTTGACCGATTTACTAACTTGACCGATATGCTGGATACATGGCTCTTATGAGCAAGTGTATTTTGACGGAAATTATCTTCTTTTGAAGAGAGCGGCGCGAGAGCCCATGGGTAGATGCCATGGTGGAGGAGTATGACTCCATTGTCAGAAACAGTGCTTGGGAGATTGTTCCAAGGCCGGTGGGAAAATCAGTTGTAGGATCAAGATGGATCTACAAGGTAAAGCAAACTACTGATGGGAGCGTCGAGAAGTATAAGGCAAGATTTTTTTCTCGGGGCTTGTCATAGATTGAGGGGATTGACTATGAAGAAACCTTTGCACCTATCACACGATATTATTCCATACAGACCATCCTTGCTCTCTCAGCGCAGATGGGTTGGCACATTCATTAGATGGATGTGAAGACTGTGTTCCTTAATGGGATAATTGAGGAAGAGGTGTACATTGAGCAGCCTGAAGGATTTGAGATCTTCAGCAGCGAGTCGCATGTGTGCAGACTAAAAAGAGCGTTGTATGGGCTAAAACAAGCACCCCGTGCTTGGTACACTTGGATCGATAGCTATTTCACTGGACTTGGCTTCACCAAGAGTGAGGCGGATGCAAACCTGTACCAGATTGTGGTTGAGGGTAAGATTTTTATCATTGTACTTTATGTTGATGATTTGATACTAACAGGTGATGAGCAGTTGATACACTCATGCAAGGCTGATCTTGCAAAGGAGTTTGAGATGAAAGATTTTGGCCTCCTTCATTATTTCCTTGGATTGGAAATATGGCAGCGGGAAGGTGAACTGTTTGTGTCTCAAGGAAATTATGCCCAAGAGATACTGGAGAAGTTTCACATGCAAGGCTGCAAGCCTATCGACACTCCTCTTCCAGGAAATTGGAAGAAAGATGATGCTACATTGGCAGAGGTAGTGGATGCCACTGTTTATCGACAGTTGGTGAGTTCGCTCATGTATTTAGTCAATACAAGACTAGACATATACTATGCGGTGAACCAGCTTTCACAAGTGATGGTTAAGCCTACCAAGCTCTTTTGGAAGGCAGGCAAGCATGTCCTGAGATATCTCAGGGGCACATCTGAGTATGGTTTATGGTACAAACAGATGGATGAGGTGAATTTGCATGGCTTCACGGATGCAGATTGGGCAGGAAGTCCAACATACATAAAGAGCACATCAAGAGGGATTTTTAGTATCGGATCTACGACAGTTTCTTGGTACAGCAGGAAACAAAGATCTGTGGCACTCAGTTCAGCGGAAGAAGAATACATGGCAGCAAGTTTAGCTGCATGTGAGGCTATTTGGATGAGGAAGATTTTGGTTGGTTTGTTCGGTTCACATTTAGATCCCACGGTGATTCATTGTGATAATCATAGTTGCATTAAACTCTCGGTTAATCCTGTGTTTCATGATAGATCTAAACATATTGATATCCGGTATCATCATATCAGAGATTGTGTGCAGCGGAAGATCATGTTGCTTCAGTACATTCCCACGGAGAATTAGGATGAAAATATTCTGACGAAGGCGCTCACCAGGAGAAAATTCCAATACCATAGAGGCAGGATCGGGGTGAAGGATAATCCCTATTTTGTTGAGAGGGAGTGTTGAGATTCAACAAGATTATGAGCTTAGTGAAAAGAGTCGCCTTCACTAAGTGGGCCCGCAGGCTATTTTTGGCGCAAGTCTAGTTTTAGACTATGTCTATTTTTAGACATGTCAATCAAATTTCAGAAGTTGTAGGATGCTATTTTTGGATGGTTGATCAAGTTGGAAAAATAGATGAAATTATGTTTTTATAATATTGGGCGAAGTCTATCTATAGATCGTCAATCTAAAAATAGATGCATGTCGATTATTATTAGCTCTTAATAATAATCAGACTCTAAACAACAACTTATTCTCTTGGAGCACTTCATTTCAGTGCACAGATGTATGGACCCATGACGGTGACGAAGGAATTAACAACTTTATTCTTGAGGGTTTACGGAGCTATTGCATGGAGGACTCGAGTTAGAACTCAAGTGGCGAGTTTGGTGGAGTTTGGAAGAAGTAGTTATGGAGTTGTATTTAGTTTAACTCGAGTTAGACTGGAAGTTGAGATAGTTGTATCTAGTCGCATTTAGGATTGATATTTACCTAGTGAGAATGGAGTGAATTAATTAGTTAATTAATTCATAAATAATAACTCATTAATCAACTGAACAATACATCAGTTAACTACAGTGCATGGCAGTTTCAGTGGAGACCAGTGGAGAGATAAGTGAAAGGGAAAGATAGACTATCTTTTGTGACTATTAGTGATGCATTGATTGCATCCAACACACAGTGGAGAAGACAATGAGGATTGCGTAGTAAATCCAAGAGTAATTCTAATTCATTTAGAGCTATTCTTTAGCATAGATTTCACAGTGGAGGCAAGCTAGCAGGTGGCAAAGATCGGTGCATGGATTTGCAAGATTAGGCTTGATTAGTGTATGACGATTGTATTGTACTGAGAGCTTGTGATAAGATTTGTATGTTTGTATGAGATTTTCATATGATTTCCATGTTACATAATATATATTTGGGGTTTTCAACTTCAGGCTTTCCCGGTTAAAAACTGTGTTATGTGTGATTGAATATTTTTTTTTATACTTCACATGTGTGTGCAATTAATTTTTCCGCAAAAGATTAACAAGTGGAATAGATTCAGTATCTTGCATAAAGTTAAATAGTGTGAGATCAGGTGGACCTTGGACATATGCATGCTTAGGGCATATAATTTCTACAGATGGAAATATTTCAGTCATAGATTTGCTGATATATATCCATATATTTTCCTTAGCCTGGGCTAAGGTTTGAGCCATGGCAGTTTCCTTCCCCAACTATTGTAAACTTTGAGTGAGTCTGTGGGATTTCTGTACCTTGGCCAGATGAGAGGTCTCAATCCTAGCTTTCTTTCTTGTACGGATTTTACTTGTTCTTGTAACCTCTTGATTTCCTCTCCTTGTATAGACATGTTTTCCATAGCTTTTACCAGTTTACCAGAGGCATATGAATTTTGTTCTGGGGGTGTCGTTGATGTAAAAACCCCCGTTGTTATTTATGTAGCCATTCCTGTTTGTGCTATCACTATAAGGGGTACTTCATCAAGAGGTACTATAACTAGCTATTCTGTTCTTTTTCCTTGACTAGCTTGTCCATCTCTACTTCCATGTCCCTTATCTGTATAATTGTTCCATAATTAACCTAAGAATATCTTCTTTTTAATTATTTCTTTTGTTACCTTAACATTACTTGTGTGATATCCAATTTTTATGACCAATTCTTCCAGGAATTTTATCTTATTATCCTTTTCTAAAGAAGAAATCTTTTAAATCTTCAATCGGGATTGGATATTGGTGAGCCATACTTGCAATTTGGAAGAAGTCATTGCAGTGTTTGTCAATATAGAACATATAATTTCCCCTATATACCAGTGCATATCCATCTGATCAATAGGATGGATATCTTTTGCATAATACTAAAATGTAGTCTTATTGTAATCAACTACTGATTTAGGATGGGGGACCTATGCCTGCAAGAATGCCCTCTGCATTCTTCCTTTCTCAGTGTTGAAGGCTGAAAAGATCCTATGCTAGGCCATGGTAGTTTATTTCCATAACTAAGCATAAGTGTTGACTTTAAGAAGATAATTTTTCTACTTTATCTCCTTATATTTATCAAATATACTTGTCTCTGTTTGTCCCTAAATCAATTCTGATGATTGAGTTATGTTTTTATTACCTTGTGAAACTGAAGATGTTCGAGATCCTGTAAAGATGCTATCTGACTTTGGTGAATATTGTGGGTCCTTCAGTATTATAGTAGCTTTCTCTTCCCTCTTTTTTTAAAAAGTCTATTTGAGGATTTGTCTTTCCCTTCTTCCTGTAAATATTGAATTATTTGGATGAAAGCTCTATGACTGAAGGAGAGTCTTCTTCCCTTGGCCTCTTCTCAGCTTTTCCCTGAGGTGTGGGAGTTTGTGAAGTAACTATAGACATAATTTTCTCCTCTGCTTCTTGTAAAGTATTTCTTCCCATTCAGCTTGGTTCATGTACTTTTCAATTTTAGGGATGAGGAAGAGAGAACATGGGTAAAATAATTTTCAACAATTTTAGTTGTAACTAAGGAAGTTGAAGTTGAACATAGTAATGGTGAAACTCTACCAGAATATTTCGAAGTCAAATCCTAAGGTCAAAGAACATTGATAGTGAAGAGCTAGAGAAAATGAAACTAGCAATGACCAAAGCTAAAAAGGGTGAGATAGTTAGGAAGCTTGATAGGAGGCTATTTGTTGCCAAATTCAAGGTTTCTAAAGTTGAGAAATATTTAGCCAAAGTAGATGCATTATTGTCACGTTCCAAGTCAGCTTAAGATAAAGAGATAATAACTGACGAAGAGATATTCATGTTTTGTAAGATTGTTTTGAGAATGAAAGCTTTATTAATGTTGGGGAGGTGAGGAATATTTGATGTTATGGTGGAAAACATACATTTTCATTGGAAACATAAGATAAGAGGACAAGATAATAGAAGATGTGGAAGGGACGACTATCTACATCTGAGCAAGAGGAAAGATGCTAATTATAGGTAGAATTAGTATGATAAATAAAATTTTGGAGAGTCCATAGGAATAGAGAGTCATATTGTGGATTGACAAGAAAATGTAGATGATTTCAATGTAGGAAAAATAAGTTTCTAGAGAAAGAGACAAACTATATAAGGATGCAAGAATTAGATATCAGACAGATCAAGGTGACATTAGTAGAGATGACCTTGACAGGAATGAGTTGTTATTTAGATGGAAAGAGGAAGAACCTAGGAGAATGGAATAATTTGATGATAGATATAGAAGAAAGCTAAACGATGATGCTAGAAGTGCCAAAGAAGAAGCAATAAATATGAATCAAAATGTAGTTGTTGATGATCTTGCCACTGATCATTATAAGCAAGTTGAAGATACAATAAATATTGTCATGAAGAATATGAATATGCCAATGTTTAGTAAGAAATATGGTCTTCATCAAGCTCTATTATATGAGTATGGAAGTTTTAACATCAAAATCACCCAAAACTTCAGTTTTGGTCACTTAATCAATTCAAAGCATTTATGGGCATTTTTTGTAGTTTCAAATATTCATGATGGTGGAAAATGTGAAGAAGAGTTAGGGGTTGTTGCATCACTTGTTTTGAATGAAGGTGGATGGGTTGAAAGTAATCATAGGAAAAGATATGAGGCAATTGATAGGCCCTCACTCTTGAAAATAGGGGGACAAATTTTGCAGCACCCGAACTTGAAATTTTTTGAGGCCAATCAATGTTGAGAAGGGGGTACTATAATGTTCCTTACTAATTAATTTCTAAAGGGAGGAAAAAGTAGCCTATCCAAACCTATAGATTATAGTAATTATTAAAGGGGGAAACCCATTATCCAATGGTTTTTGGGAGACATTGAGTAAATTGGGGTAACTGGGGAAAAGCTTGTGAAGCTAGAATTGGGGTTAAGTGGAGGGAAACTTGTAAACCCTAAAATTAAAATAAGGAGAAGAGACCCTAAAGGGAGTATATAAATAAGAAAGAGGAGAATAATTATTCTTATCATGGTTGGTTGAAATTTTCTATTTTTTGAGCTAAGGCTCTGTGGGTTTTAAGACTCCTTTTTATTTTCATTGGTTTCGGTGGTGATGATCCCACCCTAGCTAATCCTTTTGTTTCTCTCTTATATTTGGCACAAATTTCTGAGGCACTTTCATTTGGGTTTTGGCATTCGAGGAGAGAAATTTGTTGATGTGTTGGCTTGGAAATAAACCTTTGGCTTTTGTGGCATGAACCTAAGGCAATGATGGAGTTGGAGAAGTAATGAGCTAGGTTCAGACATTTTGATTAAGGTATCAACCACATTTCCAACCCTGTATATGGAACCACAGATTGAGGGAATACAAGGACAAAAAAGGTCATTCTGGTCATTTTTTGGGTAGTGAAACCCTTGACTTAGCTACAAAGGGATTGTTCAGTGGAATTAAGGGATGTTTAGGGAAGTCTTAAGGTAGTACATCCGTCCTTGTGTCATCACAAGCTCTTTGAGCAAAATTTTTAGAAACAAAGAAGGATTTTAGGCTAAATTAGGATAGTGGTTTCATCATCAGAAAGATTGTCAACAAAAAATCAAGCCCTTGTAACAATGCAGAGATTTGCAACCTAGTTGTGGCAGCAAGTTAGTGATTGAGGTCTTAATTGGGTTGCATCATCTTCCTAAATTTTTGGTGAATACAAATTGGAAATGCAAGGTCAAACACTGAGTGCTTGGCGGCGGTCAAATTTAGTTGACTAGGGCAGTTGAGAAGCAACAAAGAGACAATAGGGCATCGAACTGAAGTTGATTGAAGCTCATATTTAGGACAATAGGAGTGTTAGAAATTGTTGTGGACCTAAGTGTGTAGTGTGAAGTATTGGGTATATATGACCATTTTGTATTATTGGACTAATATCATATGCTTGAGTCATTGATGAAACTGAGTGTTAATTTGTGAGTTATTGGTGTAATGATGTAATCTACTATCTACCTACACTATTGTTCATTTAATATCATCATCATCTAAGAATTGGAATTAGATACAATAATCTTGGTAAAATTTTCCATTCGTTCTTTAACCCTAAGGGTGAAAATTCCCTATGGATACTAACTTGTATAAATTTGACAAAATAAATACCTTTGAGCCTTAGCACCAGAAACAAAATAACAATAGACCTTGAGGTGTGTTAATTATAACAATTTAAAAAATATTAGCTTTAACATGTTTTTGTACAACCATCAATTTAATAAGAAATAGTACTAATGATCAAGAATTGTGTAGAATTTCCTACATATTCATTTTCTTATCGTTACACTAGAGCTCTTAATATATCCCACTTGAAAGAAAGATATATATCTCTTTTGTTATTGAAAATAAAATTGGTATCTTAGCCATAATCAATAATTCACCTCTTAAATCTTCTTTAATAGTAAATACAATTTTTAATAATGAAAAATGATGCCACAATCTCCTACACAATCATTTGTTATGGTTACACTAAAACCCTTATTATTACATTATTATAACATTTTTGAAAGATAGGAAATATCTATTGAAACTAGAATTTGCATCTTAGTTACAATCACTAATTTTCCCAACCAATCTTTTTTAGTCCCACTTGTGTACATCTTGTACTTACGACCTATTTTATTTTATGAACATGTATCAATGACCTTTTTTAAAATAAACCTTTATCTTTTTCTATAAGGAGTTTCATCCATTCGTGTTGCATAAAACATTTAACCACATTAATGCAAATGAAAACTCTTCATAATAACATTTCTTGTTTTTTCTATCAACTATGTCAATGCTAACATAAATGCTTTACTTCATTCTTATATTTGTCATTACTTCTTTAGTACATTGACAAAGTCTATTTAATATTTTTATTACCTATAATATATAATATAAACATATATTTATTTAATTATTTTCTTGTGTCATAGAAGTTTAATTCTCAGAAAAAATCATTGTTCACTATTCTATTCTATTCTATTTTATTATATATATATATATATAAATATAAATATAAATATAAATATAAATATAAATATAAATATAAAGTGAAGTGCCTTTCAAAATCATCATTATTCATCATCTTTCTTTTCTCTTCAAGGAAGGTTTCTATCATGTATCTAGATTTTACTGCTGGGGTGTAGTTTCCCGGGAGATCACCTACCATTGTTTAGTAGCACATTATTTCATAATAATTTTGCATTACCTATAACCTTTGTTTTTGCAAGTGTTTTTTTCTTACATATATGGCCTACTATATCCTTTAAATATAATTAGATTGGAATTTTGTTACTTTGACAACACTTCAGTTTTTTTTATGAACTTAGTCTAGTAAATATGTATTATAGTTATATTTTAATACACTTTTCTACTTAAGCCCCCTATCCGGGCACACATGGATTCAAGCATTTGACACGGGGATTTGAGTATTAAAAATCTATTTTTCTTAGCTTTTTACTTTATGTTTTCTTTTTTGTGCTTTAGTGCTTTATCTTTGTATTTTTGAGTGGTTTGATCCAAATTAATCACTTATTTTATTATGTTTTTATTGAAAACATGTGAAACTTGAAAATTTTAACAAATTAAACATATGTATTAAGGTAAAGTTAGTATACAATATATGTGTATAGTGTGACATTACCTTTTTAAGAGCATGTTTTCTCTTTGTCTCTGCATTGATCTCAATCTTGCTCTTTTCGATTTTTCAATTTTTGTATGTCATATTCACATTGTTCTTTGCATACCCATAACAATTAGAGTGTTAAGATTATGGCCTATTTATATTTCTATGATTTTTATCTCCTTGGGATTTTTCCCTTTCTAAGATTATCCTTGAGCTCTCAAACCTAAGCAATTCAAGTGTTATATAGGAACATTGACACTCTCTTTTAATTTGGGGAAATCGTATGTAAATAACTTACGTAATATTCTCTCAAATTTTTTTTTTTTTTTTTTTTAAGAAAGGTTTTTGTAATTTTTCTATAGTTGAATATTCATATTTATAATTGGAACAATTTCTAGCCCTTTTAGGCTTGTTTTATTGGTTTTTTCTTCATTTCACAATTTTTTTTATCTATTTCGCTGAATTAAACATATAAAGTGGTGCAATTCTTATGATTTTACGTGTGGGGTTGATACCACACTTTTAACTATGGATCAATATTTTTGGCTTTAAGAACATAAAAATCCATTTAGACCCACACTATGGCTCCTCTTAATTATTTTAAGGACTTGAACATCTCTCAAGCTCCTGGCATTACTAATTTGTAGCAGATCATCAATGAAGAAACCAAGATTTCATGAAAACCTTTACAAAAGAGAAATTGGACTTTGCACAATATAAACAATAGTTTCGAACCAACATATTTCCCTTGTTCTAGACTTTTTAAATGGATCTACAATGAACACAAGTCTAGAAGCAAGTAGATGTGTTAACTTTTAGGTTTCCCTTGAAGTGGTTGCTCTTGAGGATAAGTTGAAAGAGTGCTTGGTCTAGTGGCTTCTTGTTTATGTTATATGGACATTTGAAAAGCTTTCATTTGGTGTATCTAGTCCTTAGGATTAGTGCTAGAGGAGGGGTACTTTTGGAGGAGATAGTTATTTTATGTGAGATTGAAATCCTCTACATGGTGTGCATGTGGAGGAGAATGGGGTCTTGTCATACGATGTAGCTATCTTATTGAGCAGAGCTAAGCACCATGAGGAATGAAACAAAGCCTTATAATTAATGAACTACCTTCACACACATTTTAAGGAGTATCGAGAATATATGATCATGCACAAAAATTTAGAGGAGGAGTTATTGGCATGAAGACACTCGGCTCGAAGAATACTATAACTCAAAAGAGGAGTGCTTAGCTAACACCTAGTTGAATGGTGACTATATAGGAGCATCGAGCCCAAGGACATCATGCTTAGAGTGTAAACCATTTTGGGGATTGTGTAAATGACATTGTGACACTTTTGCATTTTTTTTTAGTGGAACACTCCTTGTGTGTTTGCATTGTAGACTTAGTATAGGGTTACTTGTGCACGGGGTACATGTTTTATGTTGGTCTCCCTCACCTATTTCATATAAAAGGAGGATAATTCCTTTGTTTGATAGGTACTTGTACTTTTATATTTCACCTATTCTATATAAAATTAGAAGAGTGTCTTTTTTTGGTAGGTACTTGTTGCAAAACTAGCAGGCCCAGTGCAAAGCCCCACTAGGTAGAGCCAAACCTTATGGAAACAAGAGAAAATGTTGGCATTGTCACCTCATCAACCTTTCTCCTGCTCTTAAGTGGTGTTTGATCACAAGGGAAGCTTCCCTAGATCACCTAAATTATATTCAAATGCTATGGATCAAGGTGAATGATAATAGGTCTATAATATGGAATATATTGACAATAGAGGCTAGAAAGGCCTAGATATTCCATGCCACAATTCAAATACTCCATTTTTAGATCAAATATATGGTTTTTATATGTTAGGGTTTGAATAATTTTTAATGATAGGGTGCACAATGTCATATAGCAGCTAAAGAAAATGTCTTTCAAAGATAGTCAACAAAAGGGAAAACATGCCTTCCAATAAAAACCTAGGGTTAGGGTCACCTAATTGAAATTTATGGTTGGAAAACATGCATAAAAAACAAATACAAATGATGTCAACCCTAAGAAGCAAGGATTAATAATGCATTAATGCTACATTTTTATTTTATTTAATTTATTGATGCAACTCTTAACTTATGAACCACATACATCGACATAAATATAATTTTATGCAGAATTTTTATTCTAAAACCCTAGAGGCTACCCCTAGATGTCTAGTAACAAGTGAAAGAAGAGGAAATGTAAAAATAAAATTGGATGATAGACATAATAAGAATTAATTCCTTATCCTAATTTGGCTTAATGGAGCCTTCTAGGGTTGAAATTCTATGAAAATGTTTTGATGAAGGGAGGACAACCATATCCACAAGAATTTGCACCATAACAAAGTCACATATTTTCCCAAATAGTGAAAAATAACTAATTCACACTCTTTGCTAGAGAAGTGTTGGAAATGGAACCAATAAATATTCTAATTTAGTTATCCCTTGAATTAAATTAGAAGAACATTGTAATTCCACATCTCATGATAACGTGTACGAGTTAACTAAGTTAGTTTGAATTAGTTGGTTCAGTTAATTTGAGTTGAGGGTCTAACTTGAGTCATGTAGAGTGGATCCTACTTTTTAGGAGACCTGGTTGAGTTTATTTTGAGTTGTAACTAATTAATTTATTTTATCTGAGTTAAATTCAATTTAACTAGTTCCAACTATTGGAGGAACTAGTGGGAGGTCAAGTAGTGTGGCGTGTACTTTGTGATCAACCAGTTAACTGATAAATCATCCATAAATAACTCGTCTTGGAAAATGTAACTAGGTTCGGTATTCATTTAATGTACTTGAGTCATCTTGTAATGTACTTGAAAAAAGAATAAAGAAAATAATTATTATTATTTTATTATTATTATTATTATTGTGACTTATTAAAGCATGGGTTTTATGCATGGGTCACCATGTTTTAGGTCAAAGTCCCCATTGAGGAATTCTAGGATTTATTCTGAGTTAATATATTCATTTTACATTTAAATAGATCCTTCTTGGGATCTTGAATCATGTAAAAAGGTTTAATATTGAGTAAAATATGAATTATGTGACCTCCACACCAAGTCGTTCTAAAGGGGATCATGTCGGCCTAAGAGACACCTATTTGAACTCAAATGGATCCTATAAAAGGAAGGAAATAAAATTCATTTGGAGCACACTCTCTCACAACAAGTTCAATATCTCTTGTAGCTGGGAAAATTTTGAAGTCTATTGTCGGGAAGCCGAAAGAAGTGCAAGTTTGGGGAAGTCTAAGGAGAAGAAGAAAAATGAAATTTGTGTGCCTCCTTCTCTCTCTATTTCATGCCCTAGATTGGGAGATATAAGTCTTCCAATTTTTTCTGCTGCTGGAAGCCATCTATTGCTGGAAGTTGTTGCCTAGTCAAAGTTTTTGGAAAGGGGTCGAAGATCTTGGAGGTTGCCTTGTTGTGGAGGTAAGGTCTGCTATATGTCTAGGGTGAAGAGTCTCAAAGGATACTATTGAAGGAAGATTTATCTTGACTAATTTTTCCCCTCGAGGGAGGTTTTTCCCTCACATAGTTCCTACATCTGGTGTCTATTGTTTTATGTGCTGCTGATTTGGTAATTTCTTTATGAACTAAAAGAAAGAAGAAATAAAGAATCTTAATAACAAGAAACATCACAAGTAATTATCAAGAATAAGAAAATATTTTTCCTTTATGATTTTATAACATGGTATCAGAGATTTGGTGAATAAGGAATAAAAATCCAGTCTTCAACACTTGATTAAGGAACCATTTAAAGGATCATCTCAGGGAAGGAATCTACTTCACTCTAGGAAGATGTCTAACACAATCAAGTGAGTAAACAAACTTGAAGGAGCCTCAAAATATAGGTCATGGAAGAAGAGAATTGACCTCATCCTTGAAAATAATAATGTACTGGTCTTGGTCAAAGAAAAAGTAAAGAAGCCTATAGAGGATTCTAGTGATGGTGAAAAAGTGAATTTCAAGGAACTTAAATTGGTAGCCATGACTCTAATGGTAGAAGTAATAAAGGAAAACCTTGTCCCATTCATAGCCAACATCAACCATGCTCAAGAAATGTATGAAGCTTTGTCAAAGTTATTCACTATTAAGAACATTGGTCAAGTGGATACTTTGAAAAATGAGCTAAGGACTACAAAGATGACTAAAGAAGACATAATGGCCTCCTTCTTTGTAAATATAGCAAGAATTAGGGATGATATTTTGGCTATTGATGAAATTAAGAACTCGTGATCACTACCTTATTAGGATTTCCACCTACTTGGGGAGCATATGTTGTAGGACTTAATAGTTGGAAGGTAGCTCCCACCTTTGAAGAACTATGGATTGCCTGCAGTTGGGAAGAATTAAGAATCTCATTAGCTGCCAATCCTGAAGGAGTATCTAATCCCTACATTTCTCAACATTAAAGAATAAATCAAAAGGACCAAGGAAGAAAGTTTAAATGTCCAAGGTAGAATGCTATCAATGCCATAAGAAGGGTCACTAAATGAGTGTTTGTCCCGACAATTCAAGAAACAAGAAGAGAGAAAGAGATCAAGCCAACATTTTTGAAGGAGACCCAAATAAAGTCAGCCCGAAGAATTTGACATGAGGGACTTACACTACTAAGTCCTTTTCTTGTAGCTTTAGATATCTTATTTTATATTTTTTATGTTTTAGAATTTATAGGTTTCTAACATATTTTTGGAAAAGATATTTTATTTTTTTATAAGTTTATAGGTATCCCTCAAGCCTTGGTGGGAGTCCTCAACAACTCCCAAATATAAGTATCTCGTTTCCTTTCAGTTTTTGGTTTTATGTACCTATTTAAGTTTTGATTATACTAATGAACTTTCTCCCTCTTTTGATCGTGATTAGGAAAAAAATCTGCTATATTCTTAAGGAGTATGAAGGAGGATCTCTCAAGACAAGGTTTGTTAAGAAACAAAGGCATGATTTAAAAAATTTACTTCTTTATGATAAATGTTCATTCATTTGACAATCTATTACTAACATTATTGTGTCCAGCTATAGTGAATCACACTGATTCTTATTTGGGTGATTCATCACTTGATAAATCTACCCACCCCACTCATATTCTTAATTGATTTTGTAAGAACTGTAGAAAGGTTCTAGAAAACCCTAACCGAAGGGTATGCTAATGTGAGTTTATAAAACGTGAAATTGCTTAGGGTTATCGTGAAATGCTATTTTAAGTTTTTATTGATGATGTCACATTTAGGATTTTGGTATGATCAAGAAAACCTAACTTGTTAGGGTTGAATGATAAGGTCTAAAATCCTGAACCTTTGAAATGTTGATAATATTGGGTTTACTATGTTCCTATATTGAAATCATAACTCATTAGGGTTTGGTGGAATGTGTAAGAAAAACCCCTATAATGTCTTAGAAATGATTTCCTTGGAATGTGTGTGTTTGTCTAATCAAACCCTGGTCTAATAATTTTTTTTTTTGATATGTTATGAAATTAAATACCTTTGCTGGATGATGAATCCATATGTATGCGAAGATATGTCCTTTTTTGTTGAAATCCTAGTTTTTTCTAGGTCTATGTATGTCTAATGTATCAATGTTTTCAGACATGTGATATGCCTTTTCATGATTATGAATTCCTAGATACATGTGTTGACCTGCTTATTAATGGTCATAAGTCTTAGGCTTTAGTATGAATCTTGTCTGAGATTCTAGGATCATATTTGGAAGTCTAGGGCTTTGCAGTTAAGCCCTAGTAGTAGTTAAATTATCTAGTATGCGTGATATAAAAATCCGAGATCTATTTATATAATGATTTTTTAGGTTGTGAGAATGAAATTATAGGGTTTTGAAGTTGAACCTTAGTAGAAGTGAAAATATCTGATGAATAATGACAATATGATGGTTTTATATTTGTGTAATATTGATGAAAATCTGAGTTTTTATTGGATTTGATGGTTGATTAAAAATATAGGGTTTGCAATTAACTATAGTAGAATTTGGCCATGTTAATGACTAAGTTGTGATTGAATTTGATTGTTTCTCCTGTATGAAATCTCGGATTTGTATAAATCTCTAGTGAAAAATATAACTTTTAAACCCTGAAAGTTGTTAGATATCTTGTATATCCATATTTGAATTGTTTCTAGGTTTTTCTATATGTTGTAGTAGGGTGTGTTACACCTTTGAAAGAAACACTGAAACCCTAGATATAATGAAATTTGTTATGAAGTAGTCTAGGGTTTATGAAAAAGTTCCTAAAAAATGTTGAAGAGCACATGTCTCTTATTTGTAAGTAAGTTTGGGTATTTGATATATATGAATTTGAAATTCTTCCGTGATTATGATATGGCTAACTTCATGCTTCTATAGATTTGGTTGTACTTGCTACATAATTTGTGTAGGTACACAATCTTCAATATGGTGAAGATGCTCATTGATTTGATAAGCATGATGGGGATGATGATAACTCTAATGAAATGGTTGGAAGCCATGAAATATTCTCTGATGATGAAAAGAAGAATCTGGTCTCCTTGAGGAAGCCTGAATAAAACAAATCTCCCTAAGAGTAAGATGGAGTTTGGATGAATATGATCCCTAGTTTAGAGGGAGGGAATAGCTTGGTTTTGATTGAAGAATGAAATTTTGGAGGATATGTTGTTGCATCAAAAGTAGCAGAAGGAAATTATATTACGAAGGAATATTTTGTAAAATATTCGGTTGATAGTCCTACTATGAGAATTTGAAAAGCAACATCAAGTTGTCTGAAAAAACTCGAAGGTTTGTATTTTTTTATGTACATGTGAAAGTATATTATTGATTGAGGTTGTGTTTGTACTGGAAAATATCTCGAAGGATTTTGATAGCATGTTGGTTACAATTCAGTTTGATTAGGAGAGATTGGTCATCCATGATCTACTGGATCAAGGGGTGTTGAGGATTTGTGAGTGAAGCATTTCCTGGGAGGACATATGGCTGGCACTTTGTGTTGATGTCTAGGTCCCAAAGTAGGAAAGGGTGGCGTGGGTCATAGATCTCTGACCATTGATACACACCTAGGTCCCTAGGTTGATGGTTAGCAAGTAAGCTTGATGGTACCTAAAGGGGCTGAAATCTTGAGTCCATCTTAGTCCCACCCAGATATATTGCCTTAGTCAGGAATCTAGTCCATGGAATTATGGTGCCTAAATTGTTGAGAGACCAATGGATAGATTTCCCTAGTCAGGAATCTAGTCCTGGAATTGTGGTGCCTAAATTTCTTCATTTTTCATATTGTATGAGATCTTCCATTGTATTTGTATATGATGAATACCTCCCTAGTTAAAAGGGAGTGTTGGAAAATGTAACTAGGTTTGGTCTTCATTTAATGTACTTCAGTCATCTTGTAATGTACTTGAAAAAATAATAAATAAAATAATAATAATTATTATTATTCCGACTTATTAAAGCATGGGTTTCATGCTTGGGTCGCCATGTTTTAGGTCAAATTCCCCATTGAGGACTTCTGGGATTTATTCTAAGTTAATAAAGTCATTCTACATTTAAATATACCCTTCTTTGGCTTTTAAATCATGTAAAAAGGTTTGATATTGAGTAAAATATGAATTATGTGACCTCCACACCAAGTCAGCCTAAAGGGGATCATGTCGGCGTAAGAGACACCTATTAGACCTCACCTGGAGCCTATAAAAAATCAAATTAATTTGGAGCAAAATCTCTCACAAGTTTGATATCTCTTGTAGCTGGGAAAAGTTTGAAGTCTATTGTTGGGAAGCCGAAGTAAGTGTGATTTTTGGGAAGTCTAAGGAGAAGAAAAAAAATGAAATTTTTTTTCCTCTCTCTCTCTCTATCTCTGTTTCATGCCCTAGATTGGGAGATTGAATTCTTCCAAGTTTTGTTGTTGACGAAATCCATCTGCTGCTGGAAGTTATTGCCTAGTCGAATTTGCTGGAAAGTGGTCAAAGATTTGGGAGGATGACTTGGTGTGGAGGGAAGGTTTGGTATATGTCTAGGGTGAAGAGTCTCAAAGGATCTATTGAAATCAAGGATTATCTTGATTGGGTTTTCCCCTCGAGGAGGGTTGTTCCCTAGCATAGCGCCTACATCTGGCATCTATTATTTTGTGTTGCTTCTTTGGTAATTTATTGATGAACTAAAAGAAAAAACATATAAAGAATCGTAATAACAAGAAACATCACAAGTAATTATCAAGAATAAGAAAATATTTCTACCTTTATGATTTTCTAACATCATGCATGTGTGATGTACGAGTTACCTAGTTAAGATTGGAGTTCAAGTGTAGTGCACTATCAGTTATATAATCATCCAAATTGTACAAGTGGTGCATGTAGTTAGAGGAAGGTCTGTGATATATTGCATACTTCCAATTGAGGATTTCCCTAATTGATAGGGGGATAATTCTGATGGAAACAATGCAAGTAAATAAGGACTTGGGCAAGCAAAAAATTGGTTAAGTATTGGCCTAGGATTCTTGAGGAAGTAGTGAGACATATAGAGATAGTGAAAAGGTTTCACGAGCTTGAGAAAAGGATTGTAATATTCTCATATTTTCTGACTAATGCAATATAAATATAGAAGGGTTTTTATTTTTGGCTTTCCCCAAGAAATCATTGTGTAATGTGTTGATTGAATTCTTTCTCTTTTATGCTTCACGATTTTACGATCGTTTATTGTTTCCTTAATTGGTAGAGTAGATTCAAGACTATTGTTTTAGTAAATTAAAATTATTAGTTTGAATCTACAAGGAATTTCTACATGGTATAAGAGATAAAATCACTATAGAAGAGAAGAATACGATTTTTCCCTTGTAGGATGAACGAGTTTTGCAGATCTATTCTCCAAATATAGCAGCAGGATTAGGATGATGTTCTATAGTCTTATGATCAAGTATGCTCTTGAGGGTAGCTTGAATTACAATTCTTGGAAGGACCGAATGGAAGTAGTCATGGAAGACAATGGATTGAAGGAATACATTGATAGAAATGTTCCAAAAATAGCAGTTGAAAATGCATAGGATCTAGCAGAATGTAAGAAGAATGTAGCCAAGGCAAGAAGGATCTTACTTGAAGGACTTCAAGATGATATTGTCTCAAACAACCATGGGAAGGAGACTCCATATGCAATGTGGAAGGCCTTGACATACTTGTTTCAAAATAGCAGTGACCATAGGAAGCTAGCACTTAAGGACAAGCTTCAGAAAATCAATATGGAAAAGGGAGACATAATACCACAATACTTGAGCAAGTTTACCCAATGTTGGGATGAGCTTGGGAGTGTTGGTGTTATATTTTTTGAAGATGATCTGGTCATCCTAACACTTCTAGGCCTTTCCAAGATCTGTCACAACTACTAGGATTCAGTAAATGGGAGGGAGAAGCTACCAGAGTGGAAGCGTTTGTGATATGACTTGGTGCAAGAAAATATAAGGTGGAACACTAGAGATGGATCCTCATCCAAGAATGATGATGATGATAACGATGCCTTGGCTGGAAAGGAAAAGAAAGGGAAAGTGAAGAAATCCAAATCCAAAGGATATTTTGGTTAGGCAGGCAAGAAGAAGGACTTGTCAAATATCAAATTTTTTCACTGGCATGAGCTGGGACACTATGCCACAAAGTGTCCGCACAAGAAGGCTGCCAAGAAGCCCTCAGGAGGAGTGGCAGGTGAAGCTATTGTTTCACAATTTGAGTTGGATTTCACCCTAATTTCATGCATAGTGACATCGGTGACAGATAGTGTGTGGTATCTGGATAGTGGAGCCTCATTCAATATGACTGAAAACAAATAATTTTTCAGGGGCTTGGAGGAGAAGGACCTACAAATGCACATCGATATGGGAGATGATGGAAGGTATGGTGCCACTAGTATCAATACTGTTAATTTTCAGAGGGAGTTTGGTTCTCCTCTCACATTGAAATATGTCATGTATGTTATGTGTCTGAAGAAGAATTTAGTTTCAGTTGCTGTGTTGGAATATCAAGGCTATGATGTGATATTTAGCAAAAGGAAGGATTTCCTTCATACATAGCCACGGGAAAAGTGAATCTGATCAGGGTTCAGGTGAAGAACCTCTACAAATTGGATGTAGAATATTGTGTTTCTTTGAGAACGAAAGCATAGAAGGTGAAAATCCGATTCATTGGTAAATTATGGCATAAGAGACTTGGTCATTTGCACCATGGATCTTTGAAGATCATTCAATATATTTATGCAGTACTTCCTAAGGGTGCACTAGAGTAGTGTGATACATGCAAGGGGTGTACATTGGGGAAGTACACCAAAGACACCTTTAATGACAAGGACGGTTGAGCGCAATCCTTGAAATAGTTCACTCATATGTGTGTGGACCGTTCTCGGCAGCGTCCATGGCCAAGCACAAGTATTTTTTGATATTTGTAGGTGATTTATCACGTAAGCGTTGGATATTCTTCATGTAGAATAAATACCAAACGTTCTAAAAATTTGGTGAATTTAAAGAACTTGTTGAGAAAGACATGAGGAGGAAAGTGAAGGCTCTCATGAGCAATAAAGGTGGAGAATATGTGTCAAATGAGTTCAATAATTTCTGTACATCAAAAGGAATTCGATGGGATTTAATTGCACCCCATAACCCACAATAGAATGGGGTTTCAGAAAGAAAGAAAATAAGTATTGTGGGAGCTGCATGGGTGATGTTCCATGATTAGGGCCTATCATTGCACTTGTGGGTTGAATCATGCAACACAATGGTATATGTATAGAACATGAGTCCTCATTGGATTCTCGGGATGAGTACACCAGAAGAATATTTTTTAGGTAATAAACCAGATGTGCCACACTTCAGGATATTTTTTCATCAGTTTACTATCATGTTTTCAAGGATGCAAGGAAAAATATAGAACTAACAATTGAGTTGGGCATATTTGTGGGGTACACATATACACCACACAACTATAGGGTGTACCTACCATCTCAAAGGATGAATGTTCTTCATAGAGATGTGAAATTTGATTAAGAGAAGGCCATGAGATGTTCCCTTGAGAGGGAGTTTTAGTTGCCTGCAGATGAGGAGATTTTAGCTCCAAAGGAAGAACCTCAGAATGTTGTGGAGCATACACAAGTAGAGGAGCAGAGAGTGGAAGTACCCAATCATGTATAGATATCCAAAGATGGAAGGAAGCACACCAGAGAGGTTGATATATTGATGCATGATGCTAGAGAGAATGTGGGAGCACCCACATAACAACGTAGGTAGAGGAGGTCACCAGATCGGTACACTGACTACATGGCTCTGATGAGAGAGAGTGTAGAGACTAAGCCATGCTTATTCAAGGAAGCAATGAAAAAACCAATATGGGTTGATTCCATGGTAGAGGAATATGGTTCCATTTTCAGGAACAATGCTTGGGAGGTTTTCCCGAGGCCAGAGGAAAAGTCAGTTGTAGGATCCAGGTGGATCTACAAGGTAAAGGAAGCATGAGATGGCAGTGTTGAGAAACATAAGGCCAGATTTGTGGCCAAGGGGTTCTCTCAAGTGTAGGGAATTCATCACAAGGATACCTTTGCTCCAGTAACAAGGTAATATTCAATAATATTTATTCTAACACTTTCAACGCAGATGGGATGGAATATACATCAAAAGGATGCAAAGATACATTTCCTTAAAGGATTTATTGAGGAAGAGGTCTACATAAAGAAGCCGAAAGGATTTGAGACCTTCAACATAGAGTTTCATGTGTGCAGACTCAAGTGAGAAATGTATGGATTGAAACAAGCACCCCGTGCTTGTTACACCATGATTGAAAACTATTTCACTGGGTTGGGATTCACCAAAAGTGAATCATATGCAAACATTTACCATATTGTGGTTGAAGGTAAATTATTTATTATAGTATTTTATGTCAATGATTTAATTCTAATAAGTGATGAGAATTTGATAAAATATTGCAAAGAGGATTTGGCTTGAGAATTCGAGATGAAATACATGGGGCTCATGCATTATTTCCTTGGTTTGGAAATTTGGCAAGGAGATGGGGACTTGTTTGTCTCTCAGGGAAAGTATGCCAACGAGATACTGAATAATTTTCACATGGAGAGAAACAAACCCATGGGGAATCCTATAGAAGGGAATTGGAGGAAGGAAGATGCTACTTCAGGCGAAGTGGTATAAGCTTCCATTTACAGACAACTTGTGGTTTCAATTATGTACTTGGTGAACACATGACCATACATGTGTTATGTAGTTAACTAGCTTAATCAAGCAATGGTTAAGCCAAGAAAACTCTACTAGAAGAAAACCAAACATGTGTTGAGATACCTCAAAGGCACCACTCAGTTTGGTATTTGGTACATACGGACAAAGGGAGTGAAGCTACAAGGCTTCACAGATGCAGATTGGGTAGGGAGTCCATCAAACATGAATAATATATCAGGATGAATCTTTAGTATTGGGTCAGAAATAGTTTCCTGGTACAACACGAAGCAAAGATCAATTGTACTCAGTTCAGCAGAAGCGGATTATGTGGTTTTTAGTCAAGCAACTTATGAGGATATCTGGATGAGGAAGATCCTTGTCGGTTTATTTGGTTAACATATGGATCCTACAATGATTTAAAATGACAACCAGAGTTGTATCAAACTCTCTGTGAATCTATTTTTTCATGATCGATCCAAGCATATCGACATTTGGTACCACCATCTCAGAGACCTTGTGCAGAGGCTGATCATGTTGCTAGAGTACATTCCTATAGAGGAACATGATGCATACATCTTGACTAAGGCACTATCAAGAGGAAAATTCAAGTTCCATAGAGGCAAGATTGGGGTATATGATAATCCCTTTCTTGCGGAGAGGGAGTGTTGAAAATGGCACCAAGAAAGACTCTAATTTACTTTTCCCCTGAATTAAAATAGAAGAAAATTGTAATTCCACTTCTCATGACAACTTGTACAAGTTAATGAAGTTAGTTTGACTTAGTTGGTTCATTTAATTTGATTTTAGGGTCTAACTTGAGTCATGTAGAGTGGATCCTACTTTTTAGGAGCCCTAGTTGAGTTTATTTTGAGTTGTAATTAATTAATTCAGATTATTTGAGTTAAATTTAGTTTAAGTAGTTCCAACTATCGGAGGAACTAGTGGGAGGTCAAGTAGTGGGGATTGTACTCTATGATCAACCGATGAACTAATAAATCTACCATAAGTAACTAATTCACGTGTGATCTATGAGTTACCCATTTGAGATTGGAGTTCAAGGGTAGTGTACTATCATTTGTATAATCATCCAAATTGTACAGGTGGTGCATGCAGTCAGAGAAAGGCATATGATATATTGTGCAATTCCAATTGAGAATTTACCTAATTAATAGGGGGATAATTCCCAAGGAAACAACACAAGGAAATAGGGACTTTGGCAAGTACAAAATTAGTTTGGCATTGGCCTAGGCTTGTCTAGTAAGTAGTGAGATAGATAGAGATAGTTCAGAGGTTGCTCGAGCTTGAGCAAAGCATTGTAATATTCTCATATTTTTTAACTAATGTAATATACAGATAGTGGGGTTTTTAGTTGTGGATTTCCCTAGGAAATCATTGCGTAATGTGTTGATTGAATTCTTTCTCTTGTATGTTTCATGATTTTACGATCGTTTATTGCTTCCACAATTGGTAGAGTAGATTCAAGTCTATTGTTTTAGTAAATTACAATTAGAAGTTTGAATCTACAAGGAATTTCTACAGAAGAGTGATAAAATGTGTGACGATGAAATGAATAAGGGCAGCGTCTATTTATATGAGGCTTACCACCCTTATTTTTACAAATTTATAAGAAAAATCCCTAATTTACAAGTTTTCTTGAGTTTTCAACAAGTGTGAGGTTACAAGACAAACTCAAAACACAATAAATAATGCCAAAAGATACCACACATGTGGGAGGAAAATCCTCCTCCACTATGATGCCATACTCCAAAGGAGCTCAAAATTCCACTAGTGTAAAATAGGCTATTGAGTGCACCATATTCCAAAAAGTAGCCCTTTGTCCATGGGTATGCCTCCAAAGTGCCTCCAAATCAAGATGTCATCACCAAGATGCCCCATGTCACCCTCTAAAGGGAAAGGGGGTAACATGGAACCAATATACTAAAGCGTTGTGTTAGATAGTGATGTGAAAGCCCTCCCTTGTCATCTCAACGATAAACAACATCATTGGGACTCTAGAACAAGAAACACCTAGTAAATAGTGTCAAGGAAAACATGGGGGTGTCTTGGGTTGATCTGGGCACATCATCTATAAATCCAACACCAAGCCTCAATGGCTCAATGTTTCAACATTTTTGGGTACCTAAGGGTGTCAAGTACCATGTGGAACCATCATATATCCAAATTCTCTACTTTGGATGGGAAACACTACATCAAAAAGGTCATATTTTCTCTCCAAAATGTGTAAATTTACCTCTAGAATGTTGCCGAGGAAGAGGAAAATCATATTTCAATAGTGCCCCGTTTCTATAACAATACCACCTAAAAAATCCTTCAAATCAAGTGTAATCACCAATCATCAGGGTAGATAACCGTAATGCATCATAATGGAGCATATATAATGTAAGGAAATGCTCACCTTCAAATGTCTAACTGGATCAATTCTAGTAAATAGGTTGCCTCCTTACATTAGGGGTGGTTACATAGATAATCATATTAGTTGTTTCCAACCCCCAAGGGGAAGTGACATGTCCCAAGTTAGTTCATTAATCCATAATTTTGTGTGAGAATGGTCGCTCTGGAGTGGGAAATACTTGAGGGCAAGGTGTCACATCTATGTGGTTAGGTAATGGAGGTCCAACATCCTGAGCGTATAGATGTAATGAGGGAGAAATCATAGATGCATGATTTACCCAATTCATTGATATATTTTTTCCACCTCTTTGGTGCACCTTTTACTTTGTGATTTATCTTTATTTGGGTGAATAACTCAAGAGTCCAAGATTTCTTTTGATAATTTTCATCACCCCGTAAGGATGATTCATTTTATCACTCATCAGAGTTTGGAAAATACGAGAGTTCAATTTTATGGATGAAGCATCATGTGCTTGAGGAATTGGGTGATGGCTAATGAGGGGGGTGGAGCTCATGCTAGGATTTTTCCCTTCATGAGCTAACCAAATGTCTTAGCTATATTTTGCATTTTTCATTTTTTTTCACTTGAGATTTCAGATGCTTTTATTTTTCTTTTAGTTGCATCAACCTGCAAGGAAAATTTTTCCGTGCCCAAAATCAAGGATGAGGATTAAAGGGTGCCAATCATGATGACCAATGACCAAAAACATGAAGAATGAATATTAATAAAGGGAAATATAGATAGTAGCAAGTATGGAATATCATGGACACATTACTTCAATTAGAGCCTACCCAATAATTCCCTTCCTAAAATGCTAAGTCCTTAGGGGAGGTCCCACTAGTTTAGAGTCAAGGATTAACATCCTAGGTAAAGTGAGGAAACACGAATATAGTGAAGATCAGTCAATGATCTAGTTTTCCCTTTGATCCATATTAGTGTTCCCATAACATTAAGTGAATGCACATGATGAAAAAAATGGTTGAAGTACTTGCTAATGGATGACCCACCTTCCTTCAATAAGGAAATATTTATGGGAGTGAGAAATATGACAGGAGAAAGAAGTGGGGGATCCTGACATCATTCTCATGTGTTCATCATATAGTGTTAATGGCTAGCTAGTTTTCCAGGGAGGAGAAAAAAATTTCTCCTATGGGTTACCCACTTTTTTGTGGGTAACATTTGGCTCCAACTTAGGGAAATGTGCTCACTTTAGAGTGCATGATCCATGTGATGAAATGAGGATTGCATGAGAAATTCAAAAATCCATAGGGCTTTGTAGACTTATTACTTGTACACTCACAACAACATGTTGATAACAACTAAGTAGGGTTCTAATTTTCACCCTTGCGATGTCGGATAAAATAATACTAAAATAAAATGTTAGCTAAATTAATGCATGATAGATAATTTTACCTTTATTGTTAAATACAACTAGGTTCAGAAGGCGGGATAGTAAGGGATAAGAGGAATGGCGATTAGGGTTCAGTTTCTCTCCACTTAGGCGGCCGCTCTCTCCTTTGAAGCCCTCGCGCCGCCACTGCTTGGGAGCCCGTCTACGTTCACCTCTGTATCGGAAGCCCCCTTCTTTGCGCTGCTCGTTCAGTATTATCGTTGTCCCGCAGCCCTGAAGCTGCTTTCGCTACCATCAGATCGACGACAGCGTGTTCAGCACTTCGGGAGCCCCTTCCGCTCCTCTGTGGCTTTGCATGAGGATTGCCTCGGTAGTTCTCTTGCTCCAAGACCTCAGGACATGCGCGAAGAGTCTGACCTTCTCATTTCTCAGCACGTAGGTTGCAGTGCAGGGTTCTGTTTGCTGTGGAAGAACACGCCGCCATTTTATTGCTCTGTCTCCCTATCCTCCGGTTCGGATCTGAGATGGAGCGTCCGTCTCCCTGCGTAGGAGAAATGGCCTCCCCAGTAGCTTCCAGACAGACTTACTCTTGGAAACGTCAAAGATCCTAACTCGGTGTCAATACAGCAGACATATAGGATCTACTCTGCCTCCTATCAGATCCAAATTTCACAACCCTCAGGTAAGACCATTTTGCATTGGGTTTGCTCCTCAAATCTGGTGCTGACTCTCAAACTAAATTTGGAACGTTAGATTGGGATTCCCTCAGCGCTTCAGAGACTTCTCTTTCTAGGTAAACAACTTGAATATTTTATGTCCCTCTCTGCCTACAGCATTAATAAGAATGACTCTTTAGTGCTAACCCTTCATTTGAGAGGTGGTGCTGTTGGGAAGTCTTCTTCTACTCCTTCCTTCTCATAAAAAGATGTGGTTCACTCTAAGCACCCAAAACCCCCTGAAGCCCTTAAAAGAAAGCCTTTTTTGGTTGACAAGCTTGAGGAGGTTCCCTCTGTTGAGTTTACCCATTCATAAATCGCAAATGATCTTCAAAAATTTGTAGAAAGGGCCATCATATGCAGATTTAATGGTCTGTGGCCATGCTCAAAGGATCTCTATGATTGGATCCATGCTAATTGGACTCACCATTGCAAAGTCAGCTTCTGTTCAAAAGGATATTTCATAGTTCTGTTTGATAATATTAAGCATTATGAAAAGGCTATAGAAGAAGGTCCTTGGTTCATGGGAACTGCAGGGCTCTTCTTAACTCCATGGTTCCCAAATTTTGACCCAGCAACTGCTGTCATCACCAGGACACCTGTCTGGATCAGACTTCCCAACTTACCAGCCCATATATGGCATATTAGAGTCTATAAAGCGATAGGAAACACCTTGGGAAGTTTTTTGATGGGAGATTATTGGCGGGAAAACAAAGGTCTTTACACATATGCCAGAATATGTGTGGAACTAGATTTAAGCAAGGGACTTCCAGACCAAATCAATCTCAAGATAAACGAATTTGTTTGGACTCAGACACTGGATTATGAGAATATTGCCTTCTGCTGTTGACACTGTCACCAAATAGGGCATCTTCAGAACTCATGCCCAGCTCTCCCGACAAAACAGAAAAAGGTGAACAACTCCAAGCCCAAATCTAAACGATGGGCTCCATACTCTCCGCCTCCTGTAGCGGACTCTGATTCCTCTTGCTCAGAAGATGATGGAAGTGATGCAGAACCAGATCAGAATCAGATAATGGACATTCCCACTGATGCTCAGTCGCATCCTCCTAATGCTGTCGTCGCTCAGAAGCTCTCCCATGTGACCTCCTCTTCCGACTCAGATAATGAGATCCCCCCTTTGGAGAACTCCGGTCTTCAAGTTGTTTTAGCTCATTCACCCCAGTATGGATGGGTTAAAGTCAGTAAAAATAAAGGGACAAAGCTTCGTGTAGAGGCCTCTGCCCACTCTGGGTATTTTTCAGTCTTTTTTCCATCCAGTCTTTTCTTGTATTTCCTTGCTTGTTTCTTTCCTTCTCCAGGGCTGAGGTTGATAGTTTTATCATTTCTGGTTGCTGGTTTTCTGTTTCTCTTGATTGTATCATCATCTTGTACCATATTTTTTCTTAATAGAATCAATCTTATTCAGAAGAAAAAAAAATAAAAAAATAAATGCATGATACCTAAATATACTACATACACAATAGAATTAACAATAATATAGTAATTCACAAATAAGAGTTCAAGACACACAAATGCAATGCAACTATCTACTCATGAATGCATCAGGTTCCACTAAAAGAGGCGAGGTGTTTTCATTCTATAGGCGATGGAAAGGGTTCCCCATCAACGATGAATTTGTAAAACTAACCTACCCATACTTTATAGTGGACCTTATTGTTGTGGCTCTATAATTTATAAGATTTCCAAGAATAAAATATAAAGGAAAACATCAAAACACTTTGGAATCTAGGACCTAGAAGTAGAAATTTAATACAATAACATGTATATTACCAGACTCCCTTGATCTAACAATTAAATCCACTGTTAAATACATAATCCTTCTACTCAATTCTTTTTGGAAATTAAATAACCAATTGCAAAACACATGAAGAAAAATAAAGCGCACATAACAGGATGTTTTACCAGGAAAGATTAAAGCTAAAAACCCCAACTATCATATATTATGTATATCATGGAATCATAAAACAATCTCATACAAAGCTTAGCTCATATAGCTCTCAGTACAATATACAATCGTCTCACACTGTCATGAAAAAATTTTCATATCTATGCACCAATTTCTTGCCTCTTGACAGTCTGCCTCCACTACGCAATCCCTGCTGAAGAAGATCCCTGAATGAATTCCATCTTGTCTTGCCTTGACTGCGCAATCCTCATTGGAAACTCCAATGTGTGTGTAGATGCATTGAATGCATCACTATAGTCACAACAGATAGTCAAACACACCCTTTCACCTATCTCTCCACTGGGCCTCCACTAGATCTGACATGCAAGTAGTTAACTGCTGTATTTCTTCAGTTGCAAGTAAGACACTACTTGTGAATTAATTAAATAATTAATTCACTCATCTTTAACTAGTGTATCTTTAGATACAACTAGCACAACTAAGTTTAACTTAGTTAACTAAGTTAAACTGAATAACAACTCCCATAACTACTCTTCCAACTTTGTTACAACTGTGTCACAATCAGTTACAACGAAGTCCATCATGCATGAGTCACCAACCAACCTTGGAATGTGTAATTCCTTCAGCTAACTGGTTTTCCACATCAGTTAACTGAAATCAATTGCTCCAAGAGAATAAGTTATTATTTATTGTCTGATTATCATTAAGGGATAATAATAATTGACATGCATTCTAGTTTTAGATATGATATCTATAAATAGACTTCTCCCATCTTCTAAAAATAGAAGCTCATCTAAAGATAGAATTTTCTCAACCATCTAGAATCAACATCCTGCTAATTTTAGAATATGCTCACCATTCTAAAAATAGACATACACCTAAAAATAGCCTATGGGCCCCACCTAGTGAAGGTGCTTAATTTTCACTTGGATCATCATCTTGTTGAATCTCAACACTCCCTATCAACAAGAAAGGGATTATCCTTCACCCCGATCCTATCTCTATGGTATTCGAATTTTCTCCTGGTGAGCACCTTCGTCAGAATATCTACATCCTGATCTTTCGTAGGAATGTACTGAAGCAAAATGATCCTCCACTACACACAATATTTGATATGATGATACTAGATATCTATATGCTTAGATCTATCATGAAACACATGATTAATCGAGAGTTTAATGCAAATCTGATTATCACAATGAATCACTATAGGATCTAAATGGGAACCGAACAAACTGACCAGGATATTCCTCATCCAGATAGCCTCACATGCAACTTGACTTGCTGTCATGTATTCCGCTTCCGCTGAAATGAGTGCTACAAATCTCTGTTTCTTATTGTACCAAGAAACAGATGTAAATATGATACTGAAAATGCCTCCTGATGTGCTCTTTCTTTCTGTTGGGATACCTGCCCAATCTGCATACGTGAAGCCATGCAACTTCACCTCATCCGTCTGTCTGTACCGTAAGCCATACTCAAATGTGCCCCTGAGATATCTGAGGACATGCTTGCCCGCCTTCCAAAAGAGCTTGGTAGGCTTAACCATCGCTTGAATAAGTTGGTTCACCGCATAGCATATGTCTGGTCTTGTATTAACTAAATACATGAGAAAACCCACCAATTTCCGGTAGACAGTAGCATCCACTACCTCTGCTGATGTAGCATCCTCTTTCCTCAAATTTCATAGAAGAGGAGTATCCATGGGTTTGCATTTCTCCATGTGAAACTTACCGAGTATCTCCCTTGCATACTTGCCTTGAGACACAAACAGTTCACCTTCTTGCTGCCATATTTCCAATCCAAGGAAATAATGAAGGAGACCCATATCCTTCATCTCGAACTCCTTTTCAAGGTCCTCCTTGCATGAGTGTATCAGCTGCTCATTACCAGTTAGTATTAAATCATCAACATAAAGAACAATGATTAAAACCTTACCCTCCACCACAATCTGGTATAGGTTTGCATCCGCCTCACTCTTGGTGAAGCAAAGACTAGTGAAATAGTTGTTGATCTGAGTGTACCAAGAACGGGGTGCTTGCTTCAGCCCATACAACGCTCTTTTAAGTCTGCACACATGCAACTCGCTGCTGAAGACCTAAAATCCTACAAGCTGCTCAATGTACACTTCTTCCTCAATGATCCCATTAAGGAACGTAGTCTTCACATCCTTATGATAAATGTGCCAACCCATCTGCACTGAGAGAGCAAGGATTGTCCTTATGGAAGAATACCGTGCGAAAGGTGCAAAGGTTTCTTCATAATCAATCCCCTCGATCTGTGAGAAGCCCCGGGAAACAAATCTTGCCTTATTCTTCTCAACACTCCCATCTGCAGCTTGCTTTACCTTGTAGATCCATCTTGAACCTACCACTAATTTATAAAGCGGCCTTGGAACAATTTCCCAAGCACTATTTCTGACCATGGAGTCATACTCCTCCACCATTGCATCTACCCATGTAGGCTCCTGCACTGCTTCCTGAAAAGAAGATGGCTCTGTCACAATACACTTGCTCATGAGAGCCATGTATCCAGTGAATCCGTTAGGAGACTGTCTCTGTCTGTGCTGTGAAGTAAGGGATCCTACATTCTGTGCTGCATTAAGCTTCAGCCTCTCAGCTTCTGTGGTATGCCTTCTGCCAGTTCTGATGTTTGGCTCTGCATGAGTGGAATCCTCCACTCCATGATCCTCCTCCTGTGGCTGATCCACATCTTGAGGCTTATCTTTGGGAACAAGCAATTCCTCCTGTAAATGAAAGTCTAGCTCCCTCTCAAGCATAGATCATGCAGCACCCACGATCATTCTGGTCTTCCTCTCTGCGACCCCATTCTGCTGTGGGTTATGAGGCGCTATGGGTTCTCTTTGAATTCCTTCTTTGCTACAGAAGTCTTTGAATTCGTTTGAGATATATTCACCACCATTATTGCTTTGTAGATCCTTCACTTGATTTTTCGACTCCTTCTCCACCAATGCTTTAAACTCATATAACTTTGAGAATGTTTGATCCTTCTTCTGCATGAAGAATATCCAACATCTACGAGAATATTCATCAACAAAAATAACATAATACCTGTGTTTTTCTGTTAAAGCAACTGAGAATGGTCCACACACATCTGTGTGAATTCTCTCTAGGATCACTGAAGCACAATTATCCTTTTCATGAAAGTTGGTCTTCACAAACTTACCCATAGTACATCCCTTGCACTGATCTATCTGCACAAGTGTACCCTTGGGAAGTCCAGTAGAAATCTGCTGCAAAATCTTCAGGGCGCCATGGTGAAGATGACCCAATCTCTTGTGCCATAATTCGCCCTCATCCCGGTGCACCACTTCTTCTTATTTTCCCACCATTGTAGTGCAGCCATCTACCTCTAGCTTTTAGAGATTCTTGACTCGAATCCATATCCTCTTGGTTTTACCCATTGTTTTATGTCGCAGGAAATCTTTTCCATCGTTGAAAACAACGTCATAACGTCTGTCCTCCAACATTGCGACTGAGACCAAGTTATTCTTTAGACCTGGAACATGCATAACATATTTCAACATAAATGGTTTACCTGAATCCCTCTCAAAGGTAATGGTACCAATGCCAGTCACACTGTATCGTCCATCGTCGCCCATCTCTATATGCATTTGGAGATATTTCTCCTCCAAGTCGCTGAACAACTCTTTATCTCCGTCATGTGGAATGAAGCACCACTATCAAGATACCACACCAATCCCATTGCGCTTGAAACCAATCATGTGATCAAGGATAAATCAAGTTCAAATTGAGGCAAGGGCCTCACCAGATGCAGCTCCAACAACCTTCTTGTTCTTATTTTTCTGTGGGAAGTTAGTGGCGAGATGCCCATGTTCGTGAAAGTGAAAACACTTCACCTTGGACAAATCTAGCTTCTTGCCTTTAGCCTCGAGTTTTGAATGGGATTTCTTCCCCTTCCCTTTCCTCTCTTTGGAAGCCAAAGCACAATCCTCTTCATCATCATGTTTTGATGAAGAGCCGTCCCTGGTACTCCGCCTTATCTCCTCCTGCACTAGATCTGACCAAAGTCGCTCCCAATCCGATAGTTTCTCCCGCCCATTGACAAGGTCTTGATAATTGTGCCAACTCTTTGGAAGTCTAAGGAGAGCCAAGATCACCAAGCCATCATCAGAAACTATAATTCCCACACTCCCCAGCTCATCCCTACATTGGACAAAATTCGTGAGATACTTTGGAATACTGTCACCCTTCTCCATTTTGATTTTTCTGAGTTTATCTTTCAGTGCCAACTTCCTATGGTCACTGCTGCTTTGGAAAAGATCTATCAAAGCCTTCCACATTGAAAATGGAGTGGATTTCCTGTGAAGGCTTGAAACAATATGGTATTTCACACCTTCTAACAGAATTCTTCTTGTCTTCGCTACTTTCATTTGCCAGGCGTCAAGTAATGCAGCATTCGTCGAAATGGTGATGCAGGAGCATCGAAAGCTTAGCCAGCAATGTGACGTCTTGGTCACATGTTGTGGCTAAATGGAAATGAAATAGAATTAGAAATAGTATAATTCATTATTTTATTAAATTTGTTATTTATTTTTGGAGTATTGATATTTTTTTTTGAAATTAAGTAAATATGGAAGAAATTTAGCAATTGGTTTCTCTCCCTGCATGGATGTAGAGCCAACATAGGGATAAGCCTAAAAAATAGGAAGGTATAAATTTATTGAGAAAGTCTATTATAAGAGAAAGTAGTTTTATTTCTCAAGTATAAATAATTGAAGGATGGTAGGGGAACATCAAGTTTTTGTTTTCGTCAATATGTAGATTCCAGAGTTTTTATAAAAATATGTTCAGTAGATTATTATATCTGATGAAACGTCTTATGGATTAGTTTTTCAATTTCATTATACGTATACATGTTACTAGATTTTATAAGTGCAGGAGATTGAAAACGTTGTGGCTATGTCTGCAAGAGGCACTTCGACACCATGCGTGAGAATTGTGAGATAGAAGTTTTAAAATCCGAATCAATGCATACAGTTGTTACTGTGTATGATCGAAGGTGCTCTTGGCAATGAGGGACCACAACTTGATTGATTCTCTACGCACAAACCAAGACAACAAATGAAGGCGGATTTTAAAGGCAGTATAATCTCTGTTATTGTTGTAATACTAAAACATCGAGCTGTGTATTGAAAAGACACGCAGGTTTGATTCGTTGTGCATTTGATGTGGTTTGAGAAGACACACATGTTTAGTGCGTTGTGAATGTGATGCATCACGTGCCATGATATAATTGATTAAGTTACATACCATTTCCTGGAAACTACGAAAGTCAATTTTGTAGTGAGTACTAGATGCATGGTTATGTTTGAAATAAACATTCAAATGATAGGCTGAAGATCGAATGATATTGCAGATTGAAGTGACATTCCCAGAGGTGGAATAAAATATGGCTTTAACGGTTTTAAGATGTGGTTCCCAGCATGGATAGCGTACATTAGGAAGGCGTTTGGAATGGAAGCAGTCTCCAATCGCTCGCGTTATGAATGAGGACTGGAGTTATGAGTGTGAAGGATGGACGAAATCACAGCACACCCATTAAGAGAGAAGCAAGCAACTAGTGTAGTTTGAACACTAGCAAGATGTATTAATCGGATGTATGGTTGCGGAATTCAGTGGAAACCGTGAAGCAAAGAAGTACGTGATGAACTACTTCTCCAGCACTGTAACGAAAGGTTGGTTATGTTGAGTCGAGTTCAAAACAGTTAATACATTTTGGGTTATCAGAGATCGTATTTAAACTGTGTAGCTATTTACGATGGGATCGATTACTGGGTGTGATCCTGTACTGAGCTGGGAAGATTGTGGTTCAATGCACAAGTCAACATGCATTCTGGCCATGAATATTTGGAGACCGATAACGTTTGTTGTGAATGTTAATGATTTTCGTGGTTAATTTGTTGAGAAGAGCGTAGGCTCAAATATTGTGGGAAAGGATTTTTTTTGTTTATTGTATCCCAATATAGATCTTATTATATCCATTCACAATGGACCTTGAGAACTCATAAGTTATTATATGCACTGAAATTTGCTTGAAACTATCATGTTACATATTATTGAGACTTATTTGGGATTACTTATAAAAAAAAACAAATGGATCAATTCCATTAAAAATTAATAAACCTGGGCCTTAATAGAAATTGGACAGTTTTGACAAGAAATTGTTAGTGAAATTTGTGTATGTTCATCATTTTTGGTATCAGAGCGTTGAGTTGTTTTTGGAGCATTGCAGAGAATGCCGCCCAGAAGAGGAGCCGGGATAGGTCGAGGGAGACCTATAGCAAACACAGTTTTGCTAGATGAGATCCAACATTTGCGCACAAGACTGGCTACAGTAGAAACCACTCAGAGGAGAGCAGTTGATGGTGGAATTGCCAGTGCCGATGAAGAAGAGACCACTGACGAAGAAGCGGAGGAGGAAAGCGAAGCAGCCAATGTTATGAAAATGCTCACAAAGGTCAGTAGCTAACCAAAGGTAGAGGTACCTTTATATGATGGAAGTCTTAGTTTGGAGGTGCTAATGGACTGGATCAGTTCGTTAGATAAATACTTCGACTATGAAGAAGTCGATGACAAGAAGAAAGTGAAGTTTGCAACCACAAGATTGAAAGGCCATGCAACCTTATGGTGGGACGAATTGTAGCTATCCAGGGAGCGAAAAGGGAAGCCCAAAATCAAGAAATGGGACAAGATGGTCAGTGAGCTGAAAGGTAAGTTTTTTCCGAAGGACTACCAATTAAATGTGTTTAGACAATTGCAGAACTTAAAATAGAAAGGGATGACAATCAAGGAATATACTGAAGAGTTTTATAAGCTAAGTATTAGATTTGGCCACTTGAAGATGATCTAGAAAAGGTAGCTAGATATATAAATGGTTTGAGATATGAAATACAGGATGAGATCAACTTATTAAATTTGAAGTCGATTGAAGATGCCTATTAAGCAGCCTTGAGGGCAGAGGAAAAACTGTTGCGCAAAAAAAACCAGAGAAATAAAGGCAGGAGTCCGGCAAAAGAAGGGGGAACATTTGAATCCAGATTTCAACACTCTCAGAATGAGGTACGGAGTGCGAGAAATAGATCACCACAAAGAGGAGATTCTGGCTGCGAAATGTTTGTGCCCAGAGGCAGAGGCCGAGGAAGAGATGTTCGGTGCTTTGCATGTGGTGAATGGGGACATGTGCAATGGGATTGTCCTCACAATAGATCAACAACTTAGCATAATGTGAACATTGTTGAAGCCAAGGAGGATATTCTTCAACATGAAGCCAAAGAGGAACCACCTAAAGCCGAAGAATCCATGTTTTTGAAGAGGGTATTACTTAAAGAAGCTAAAGAAGCCAGAGAACTAGCTCAAAGAAGAAATCTATTCAGAAATGTATGTAAGTCAAAGGGTAAGTGTTGCAAATTGGTAATTGATAATGGTAGTACTGACAACCTTGTTTCTACAGAGATGGTGGACAAGTTGAAGTTGGAGAGAACAGTACACCCCACTCCTTATAAAGTATCGTGGCTTCAGAAAGGCCATCAAATTATTGTAACTGAACAATGTAAAGTTGACTTTCAGATTGGTACTTATAAGGATGTTATTTTATGTGATATAATGCCGATGGATGTATGTCACATATTACTAGGGAGACCCTGGAAGTTTGTCTGAAATGCCATACACGATGGCAGAAGAAACACTTATACTTTTTAGAAAGATGGGAACAAGCATACACTGCTACCATTGAAAGTTGAAGCTGAGGAAGAAGCACCTAGAAACAATATTATGTTGATGAGTGGGAAGACCTTTTTGCAGAAAGATGAGAAGGGTAAGGAGATGCATTTTGTTAGTGTTGGAAAACCCAAGGTAATTTTAACTTATACAAATTTAGAAGATTTACCTGAAGAAATTCAAAATCTATTGAGTGGTTTTGCTGATATTACTGTGGATGAGTTGCCGAATAAAGCAACCTACAGGTTAACACCGCCGGAAAATGCTGAAGATGGAAGAAAAGTGCAAGAGTTGATGGATAAAGGGTTAATCAGTGGAAGCCTTAATCTATGTGCTATACCAACAGTACTCAGTCCAAAGAAAGAAGGTGAATGGTGCATGAGCACAGATTCTCAAGCCATAAATAAAATCACCATCAGGTTGATGAATGAAGTTTTGGAGGAATCTGCAGTCTCTAAAGAAGAGTTGAAAATGGATCTGAAGAAAATCCAAGCAGTCGTGAAGTGGCTAACTCCTAGAAGCATATTTGAGGGAGATGTCAAAAGTAGATGGCAGGAATGCAATAGTACAGACAAGCAGCGAGAAGATATGAAGAGGTGGAAAAAGAAATTCCAGGTAGGTGACTTAGTCATGTATTTCAAATTTGTACCTATACCAAAACCCAGAAGAAGAAGCACAAGGAGACGCCATAACAGAAGAAAGCCCCAAGCAGGAAAAAGGGAAAAGAGAGAGTCAACGAAAATGAGGAGCCAAACTTATTTAGTCAAGTGGAAAGGACAACAAATGGAAGACGCCAGTTGGATGATTGCAGCAGAACTATAGAGATTGGGGATCAACTCCAAAGTACTACAAGATCAGTTTTTCTTCCCCGGGAGTCTGATGCAGGAGCATCGAAAGCTTAGCCAACAATGTGACGTCTTGGTCACATGTTGTCGCTAAATGGAAATGAAATAGTCTTAGAAATAGTATAATTCATTATTCTATTAAATTTATTATTTATTTTTGGAGCATTGTTATTTATTTTTGAAATTAAATAAATATGGAATAAATTTAGCAATTGGTTTCTCTCCCTGCATGGATGTAGAGCCAACATAGGGATAAGCCTAAAATAGGAAGGTAGAAATTTATTGAGAAAGTCTATTCTAAGAGAAATTAGTTTTATTTCTCAAGTATAAATAGTTGAAGGATGGTAGGGGAACATCAAGTTTTTGTTTTCGTCAATATGTAGATTCCAGATTTTTTATAAAAAATTGTTCAGTGGATTATTATATCTGATGAAATGTCTTATGGATTAGTTATGAAATTTCATTATACGTATAAATGTTACTGGATTTTATAAGTGCAGGAGATTGAAAACATTGTGGCTATGTCTGTAAGAGGCGCTCCAACACCATGCGTGAGAACTGTGAGATAGAAGTTTTAAAATTTGAATCAATGCATACAATTGTTACTGTGTATGATCAAAGGCGCTCTTGGCAATGAGGGACCACAACTGGATCGATTCTCTGTGCACAACCCAAGACAACAACTAAAGGTGGATTTTAAAGGTGGTATAAAATCTGGTATTGTTGTAATACTAAACCACCGAGCTGTGTATTGAAAAGACACGTAGGTTTGATTCGTTGTGCATTTGATGTGGTTTGAGAAGACACACAAGTTTAGTGCATTGTGAATGTGATGCATCACGTGCCATGATACAATTGATTAAGTTACATACCATTTCCTGGAAAATACGAAAGTCGATTTCGTTGTGAGTAATAGATGCATGGTTATGTTTTAAATTAACATTCAAATGATATGCTGAAGATCGAATGATATTGCAGATTGAAGTGACATTACCAGAGGTGGAATAAAATATGGCTTTAATGGTTTTAAGATGTGGTTCCCAGCATCGATATCGTACATTGGGAAGGCGTTTGGAATGGAATCAGTCTCCAATCGCTCGAGTTATGAATGAGGACTGGATTTATGAGTGTGAAGGATGGACGAAATGGTAGCACACCCATTAAGAGAGCAGCAAGAAACTAGTGTAGTTTGAACAACAACAAGATGTATTAATCGGATGTATGGTTGCGGTGTTTAGTGGAAACTGTGAAGCAAAGAAGTACGTGATGAACTACTTCTCCAGCGTTGTAACGAAAGGTTGTTTATGTTGAGTCAAGTTCAGAACAGTTAATTCATTTTGGGTTAGCAGAGATCGTATTTAAACTGTGTAGCTGTTTACAATGGGATCGATTGCTGGGTGTGATCCTGTACTGAACTGGGTAGATCGTGGTTCAATGAGCAAGTCAACATTGCATTCTAGCCATGAATATTTGGAGATTGATAATGTTTGTTGTGAATGTTAATGATTTTCGTGGTTAATTTGTTGAGAAGAGCGTAGGCTCAAATATTGTGGGAAAGGATTTTTTTTGTTTATTGGATCCCAATTTAGATCTTAGTATATCCATTCACAATGGACCTTGAGAACTCATAAGTTATTATATGCACTGAAGTTTGCTTGAAACTATCATGTTACATATTATTGAGACTTATTTGGGATTACATATAAAAAACAAAACAAATGGATCAATTCCATTAAAAAGTAATAAACCCGGGCCTTAATAGAAATTGGACAGTTTTGACAAGCAATTGTTAGTGAAATTTGTGTATGTTCATCATTTGTGGTATCAGAGCATTGAGTTGTTTTTGGAGCATTTCAGAGAATGCTGCCTAGAAGAGGAGTCGGGATAGGTCGAGGGAGACCTATAGCAAAAGTAGTTTTTCTAGATGAGATCCGGCATTTTCACACGAGACTGGCTACAGTAGAAACCACTCAGAGGAGAGCAGCTGATGGTGGAATTGCCAATGCCGATGAAGAAGAGACCACTGACGAAGAAGAAGAGGATGAAAGCGAAGCAACCAAAGTTATGAAAATGCTCGCAAAGGTCAGCAGCCGACCAAAGGTAGAGGTACCTTTATATGATGGAAGTCTTAGTTTGGAGGTGCTAATGGACTAGATCAGTTCGTTAGATAAATAATTCGACTATGAAGAAGTCGATGACAATAAGAAAGTAAAGTTTGCAGCCACGAGATTGAAAGGCCATGCAACCTTATGGTGGGACGAATTGTAGCTATCCAGGGAGCGAAAAGGGAAGCCCAAAATAAAGCAATGGGACAATATGGTAAGTAAGCTGAAAGGTAAGTTTTTGCCGAAGGACTACCAATTAAATTTGTTTAGACAATTGAAAAACTTAAAATAGAAAGGGATGACAATCAAGGAATATACTGAAGAATTTTATAAGCTAAGTATTAGATCTGGCCATGTTGAAGATGATCTAGAAAAGGTATATAGATATATAAATGGTTTGAGATATGAAATACAGGATGAGATCAGCTTATTAAATTTGAATTCGATTAAAGATGCCTATCAAGCAGCCTTGAGGGCAGAGGAAAAACTGTTGCGCAAAAAAAACTAGAGAAATAAAGGCAGGAGTCCAGCAAAAGAAGGGGGAACATTTGAATCTAGATTTCAACACTCTCAGAATGAGGTACGGAGTGCGAGCAATAGATCACCACAAAGAGTAGATTCTGGCCGCAGAAGGTTCGTGCCCAGAGGCAGAGGCTGAGGAAGAGATGTTCGGTGCTTTGCATGTGGTGAATGGAGACATGTGCAATGGGATTTTCCTCACAATAGATCAGCAACTCATCACAATGTGAACATTGCTGAAGCCAAGGAGGATATTCCTCAACCTGAAGCCAAAGAGGAACCACCTGAAGCCGGAGAATCCTTGTTGTTGAATAGGGTATTACTTAAAGAATCTAAAGAAGCTAGAGAACCAACTCAAAGAAGGAATCTGTTCAAAACTGTATGTAAGTCAAAGGGTAAGTGCTGCAAATTGGTAATTGATAGCGGTAGTACTGACAACCTTGTTTCTACAGAGATGGTGGACAAGTTGAAGTTGGAGAGAACAATACACCCCACTCCTTATAAAGTATCGTGGCTTTAGAAAGGCCATCTAATTATTGTAAATGAACAATGTAAAGTTGACTTTCAGATTGGTACTTATAAGGATGTTATTTTATGTGATATAATGCCGATGGATGTATGTCACATATTACTAGGGAGACCCTGGCAGTTTGACCGAAATTCCATACACGATGGCAGAAGAAACACTTATACTTTTGAGAAATATGGGAACAAGCATACACTGCTACCATTGAAAGCTGGAGCTCAGGAAGAAGTACCTGGAAACAACATTATGTTGATGAGTGGGAAGACCTTGTTGCAAGAAGATGAGAAGGGTAAGGAGATGCATTTTGTTAGTGTTAGAAAACTCAAGGTAATTTTAACTTCTACAAATTTAGAAGATTTACCTGAAGAAATTCAAAATCTATTGAATGATTTTGCTGATATTACTGTGGATGAGTTGCCGAATAAAGCAGCCTACAGGTTAACACTGTAGGAAAATGCCGAAGCTGGAAGACAAGTGCAAGAGTCGATGGATAAAGGGTTAATTAGTGGAAGCCTTAATCCATGTGTTGTACCAACAATACTCAGTCCAAAGAAAGAAGGTGAATGGCGCATGAGCATAGATTCTCGAGCCATAAATAAAATCACCATCAGGTTGATGAATGAAGTTTTGGAGGAATATGCAATCTCTAAAGAAGAGTTGAAAATGGATCCGAAGAAAATCCAAGCAGTCGTGAAGTGGCTAACTCCTAGAAGCATATTTGAGGGAGATGTCAAAAGCAGATGACAGGAATGCAGTAGTACAGACAAGCAACGAGCAGATATGAAGAGGTGGAAAAAGAAATTCCAAATAGGTGACTTATTCATGTATTGCAAATTTGTACCTATACCAAAACCCAGAAGAAGAAGCACAAGGAGACGCCATAACAGAAGAAAGCCCAAAGCAGGAAAAAGGGAAAAGAGAGAGTCAATGAAAATAAGGAGCCAAACTTATTTAGTCAAGTGGAAAGGATAGAAAAAGGAAGACACCAGTTTGATGATTGCAGCAGAACTAAATAGATTGGGGATCAACTCCAAAGTACTACAACATCAGTTTTTCTTCCCCGGGAGTCTGATGCAGGAGCATCGGAAGCTTAGCCAGCAATGTGACGTCTTGGTCACATGTTGTGGCTAAATGGAAATGAAATAGACTTAGAAATAGTATAATTCATTATTTTATTAAATTTGTTATTTATTTTTGGAGCATTGTTAGTTTTTTTTTAAATTAAATAAATATGGAATAAATTTAGCAATTGGTTTCTCTCCCTCGTGGATGTAGAGCCAACATAGGGATAAGCCTAAAAAATAGGAAGGTAGAAATTTATTGAGAAATTCTATTATAAGAGAAAGTAGTTTTATTTCTCAAGTATAAATAGTTGAAGGATGGTAGGGGAACATCAAGTTTTTGTTTTCGTCAATATGTAGATTCCAGAGTTTTTATAAAAATCTGTTCAGTATATTATTATATCTAATGAAACGTCTTATGGATTAGTTCTGCAATTTCATTATACATATATTTGTTACTGGATTTTGTAAGTGCAGGAGATTGAAAACATTGTGGATATTGTTGGGGTCCCGTGTTTTGATAGTTTGGCAAATCAAAAGACAAGGCAACATCAGAACCAATCTTTAGAGTTACAGGATCTAGTCCTCCTGTTCTCAGAGAGGGATATCTCAAAAGTTTGTTTGCAAAGGTTTATCTTGTGTGCTTTGAGTATTGGTTTTAGACTAGTTATTAAGTGCGGGTGTTTGTTTGTTTGTTTTGTTGGGTTGAATTGATACAGCAGAACATGAAAGGTCTAGGAAAGATACACAGAATGGAGAAACATCTGGTTGATTGGGCAATGGAGTCAAAATAAGGTCATAACAAGCTCATTAATGGATATGGGATATCAAAGGGAAAATCTAACTTGGCCAAAGGATCCTTTTGTTTTTGGGATGAGGTGAACATTAATGATTTGGAAAGAGAAATTGAATTCTCAACAAAGAGAACCTGAAAACATAACTTAAACAATAAAGAGATATTTGATAGACAGGGCTAACCATAAATTCTACAAACATTATTTAAGAAAATAATGAATTCAAGACAACTTTCAAAATGAAATCTAAGATTCGGGGAACACCCTATTTCCTCAAATATTTTATTCTAAAGGACTTAGAAAACATAAATTTTTTACTGATGATTACAGTCATAGAAGAGGGAACACCTAAAAACATCTATGATCATAATTATAACGACCTTCAAGCCAACTGTTTAAGTGAGGACAAAGGGCAAGATCAAAACAGACCTCTTTGATTCACTGTAAGCAAAGAAATTCAAAGGGAGACTTCAATAATAGTTTTTAAGTGGTAGCAGACAAGCAGGGAGAACCATGAATCATGCTGTAACCAACTGTTCAAACTTATTAAGGAAATAAACAAGTATGAAGACTAAAGAGAAATATTAAAGCCTCTAAAATACTTCAATAGAAGAAAAAATGAAACAGTGAAGGAGGAAAAGGCCTAAGGTGCTTCCAAGAGTCATTTATTAGCCTAAAACTTTTTAACCTACTGTAGTAAGAGATTATGGAACATAATGAAGACAGGGGAAAACATAAAACAGTTCAGAATACTTCACCAATAGCCAAGCTCATGGATCCAATGATAGAGCCTTCTCAGGAACAAGCATGCAACAACATCATCAAGATCTCCAAGACTTCAATTTGTTCTTCAACTTCAACAGACTATGTATTATTTCAGAGAGTCTCAGTATTACAACTAGTGATCAACCAACCAAAAATTTCTCATCTTCCACAAAGGTATTTATAGAAGAATGAGGAGGTGAGATTTGATAAAAGATCTCCCAATGCAGATGTCTGATTTAGACTTCTTGGCCTTTTTGAGGGGCTCGATGAAGAAGTTTACAGGTGGTTCTGTATTAACTGTTTTACAATTAATATTTAAACTCGGTAGGAGCTTTGTTGACTTCCAGGCTCTGCATAACGTGGATTAATCCTGAAGATATTTTGTTGCATAAGCTTCCTGTGGTAGAATTAACTTCTTGGCAGCGCTGGAGGCAGATATTTCTTCAATCAATAACTTCGGCCTTTGTTTTGAATGGTTTGAGGCAACAGGTGGCTCTTGTAGTAGCTGAGGAATCAATTCGCCTTAAATGCAGGTGGAGGAAACCTTTCTGTCAGTTTAAACACTTATGATTTCTTTTGACTGTGTTTGAATCCAGGAAATAAAACTTTTGATAATTATTTTAAGCCGTAATTCCCTAAATCTGTCTTCAATCTTCATCTCTGCTGCGTTCTGTTCTTCAACACTGATACTCTTTTTAAATGCGATTTTGAACCACAGTGTCTTGTCAATGTGTAGAGCCGCGATGGGCCTGAAATATATCAAAGCTCATAGAGCATCGAAAAATAGTGAATAGAGCTTGGCGGACGAGCTCCTTTAATGTAAAACAGGCACGAGAAACGTGTTTCCCGGCCTTCGGCCTTTCTTCATTATACAATGGAAAACCATTAAAAACACCTGCAAAACACCGAAATAATTAAAAAATCCTGCGAAATGGGTCAAACTTCTTCAGAAGGCGGGAGAGGAGCGTAGACGTTGGATCTGGACACGTGGACGGTCCAGATCTAATCGGGAGATCGCAATCGGCGGGAGGAGAAAAGGGGTGCAATGGAAAAACTCCGATGTGATTGCGTGATTGGAGGGCTGAGGTGATCAAGCGGTGGTCGTTGATCTAAGAACAAGATCAATGGTGGATAATGAATCGGAGGAGTCGCAATCGGAGGTCAGGAATAAGGCGATGCGATTAAACATTGATGCGATTGAAATCGCCGATGCGACGGAGAAATGGCCGTTTGATCGACGTTCGATTCAACGGCGGGGATTAGTTCTAGAGTGGACCGGCGGAAAAAACTTTATAACTTATGAAACCAAAGTTTCCAACCAAAACAAAGGTTTTTAATGGATCGGGATATACATATATGATGGGAACCTGACTGCGGGGCCTTTGGAATTTATGCAACGTTATATGCCCGGGGTGTTTTAAAACAAAATGGGCTAATCGCAATCGGGCCATCGGGCCCGGTCTTTTTAATCTACCCATTGGAAAATTGCGATGCGATCTAGCGCTTGGGACTTTGACACTTGGTCCTGGGCATAAGTCATATGAAACGGGGGTGGGGGAAGTTTTAACACGTAAGACCTAATCTCATTGGAACTTTGATGCGGGTCTTTCAATCTAACCATTGTGGAAACTACGATTGCGATTGCGCGATCAGTCTTTTTAATCTACCCATTTTTATATTAAAACACGTGCTTTGGGTTTTTTAAGTTAAAACTTTGGAAAAGTGGGTTTTTCATTTTACAAAGGGAAAAGCGGATCAGGGAAGAAATTTTAGAAGGTATTAAGAGCCGGAGGCAGGCCCACAGGATATATATATAAAAAATGATGGGATCAGGACTTTTTATAGTACAAAGGATTAATCGCATCGGGGTTTTTCAATCCAAAGCATGATCGCAATCGGAACTTTTGAATAGAGCACAAGTTTCGCGCATTTGGATATTTCCGATGCGATTAGCGCTCGGGGTAATAACTCTTGGTTTTTTCCAAAGAAACATGAGATCTGGAGTTATATCAAAGGGAGCTAATCGGATCAGGATTTATATGATGCAAAGCTAATCGCATCAGAACTTTTGGTCTATGGCAAAAGACTTGCGCTGTTTGAAATTGTGCGATGTGATAAGCGCCGGGTGGGGCTTAGCACCTGGTTTCCGGGTGTAGGCATGTGGGGGAAGTGGTTAGGGGGCTTAGCCAAAGGGGCTAAAGTCCATAATAAAGACTTGTGTTTTTTAAGAATTTTTCATGGTTTTCAAAGGAATCGAGGGGTTCGAAATAGTTAAAAAAAGAGTTTTCAACTATGGAAGGGTGATTTTCATGAAAGGAAAACATGAAAAATAGAGGAAATTTATGGGGAAAAGGGAGAGAAAATGAAGGTTATTTGTGAGTGGGAGAAGGGGAAAATGATGGCTTTTGCAGCAGTTTTTTCTCTTTGGAATTTAGCAGAATTCTCAGAGTATAAAATGAAAAAAACAAATGAAGATTTTGGATAGAGGCATGAGGCCTTTAAGAGTCTTCAAGAGCCAACACTTTTTTGCAATAAAATCTATTCCTTGAAGGCTCCAAAATCATTTAGCCCCCATTTGGTATGACAAATTTTATAGGTGGCTAACAGTGGCTCCACTTGGGGATGGTGCCTTCTTGAAGGCATCAAGAATTTTAGACCTGCATTCTCTAAGATGCTGATTAGTTGCCTCATCCATTGGGCTGATTTCTTTACTTGAATGATCTTCTTTTGTTCTGGAAATAAGTTAGCAGCCATGGAAAAACATTGGATCTTTTATCAACAAGCTTTCTACCTACCCAATTCTATAGGTCTAACATTTTTTCTTCATTAGAGTGCACTTGGATTGGCAAACTCTCTTACAACATTTTATTCTTTTTGAAAGAAAAAAATCTAATCTAGTTCTACTTCTTATTTCTCCATAGGCTCAGATTAAACAGTTGAGCCCACATGCTTCTCTACCTAATCTACTAATCTGTTAGGATTAAAAAGTCTAACAGATTTTTATTCTCTAATTTTGCTAAAACAGAAATTTAAAAGGCATTCAAGTTAGGATTGATCAGTCTAATTTGATGCTGATCTATGGCATAAAAACAAGATGCACATAGATTATTATTTGCAGAAAATTAAATCAAAATTGGAAGGCTTAAGATCTGAAAATTCAAGCACTTCCTTCACTCTTTTTACAGCTCTGTTTTGACTCTTATGTGAGTTGTTTCTTCCTTTCTCTCTGGTTCAGATTTTGAGATAATGAGAACCAGATTTTCTTCTTTTTGACTCAGAAAAATAAAACAGATTTGAGTCATCTCTCTCTTGGAAACTTAGGTTCAGATTTTGAACATGTTTGAACCTTTCATTTCTATCCTAAACTATATACTGATAAGCCAAGATTTAACAGTTTGGCAAATCAAATTCACTATTCTATCAGCAAAAAATTTAAAGCTAATTAGTCAAGATTAGGCTGTTTGACTAACTAGAAGTGTGTTATTTAGGAGTGGCATTTAAGCTTGCACACTTTCAGAATTTGTTTCTCTTTTTTGGTATGGGGCTGTACCTTTATTGTTTTTACCATCTGCCCTCTTTTCTTTCTTTGTTTTTGTATTTTTTAATTTTCTAACTTTGAAATGCAATGGTTAGACTTACGATATTTACAATGAAAAAATGCTTTGAAACTTAAGATTCTTGGCAGAAGTAATGTTTGAGCATCCTGCCATTGACCAGACCTCCATATAGATCTTCTTCATTCAATTCTTTCAAGAAAAATGCATTGTGACCCCTCTCAACATGAATAATATAGGGCCCTTTCCACAAGTTCTCAAACTTGCCATGTTTTCCCTTCTCTTCTCTTCTTGAATCCCATTTAAGAACAACATTTCCAATTTGGAAATTGTTTGCCTTAGTCCTCTTATCAAATAGTTTCTTCATATTTTCTTGGACTAACTGTGTTCTCTCATAAACTTCTTCTCTGGTCTGCTGTAAATGGATTGTTTGGTTGATCCTTCTTTGCATATCATTCTCTTCACTTTGCACTTCTTGAAGGAGTTTCATGACTGGAACTCCCAATGAGGTAGGAAAAACCGCATCCATGCCATAAACCAACTGATAGGGGGACATATTTATTGGCTTCTTTGTAGTTAATCTATCAGCCCATAAGGCATGAACCAACTTACAGTGCCATGATTTCTGATTTTGCTCCAACAGTTTTTTTATTATATTGAGGAGACTCTTATTGGAGGATTCAGCTAATCCATTTCCTTGGGGATAGTAAGTAGTGGAATGGCCCAAGGTTATGTGGTATTTGTAACATAAATCAACCATTTTCTTAGATTTAAAAGCAACAACATTGTCTGTTATGATTTTTCTGCGACAACCAAATTTGGATAGGATATTTGTTTCAAGGAAATTGATAATGACAGAGTCATTAGCATTTCTGGAGGGTATAGCTTCTATCCACTTGGTAAAGAAGTCAGTGGCTTTGAGGATCCACTTATGTTGAGCTGAGGAGGATGGATGAATTTCCCCAATGAAGTCCAGCCCCCATTGTTGAAAAGGTGCCTCAACTCTGATAGGATGTAAAGGTAAGGGAAGGAGTTTTCTTTTGCCATCAAAGATTTGACACTTATGGCAAGACATGACCAACTTTTGAGTGTCTGGGAAAAGGGTAGGCCAATAGTACCTAGATCTAAGAATTTTGTTGGCTGTGGCCTTCCAGTAGAGGTGACCTCCACATTCTCCATCATGCAATTCATGCATGATTTCCCTGCATCATCTTCAAGTAAACATTTAAGAAAAATTCCAACAGCATTTTTCCAATACAATACTCCATCCAAGATACAAAAACTCAAAGCCTTTTGTTTCAAGAATATAGCTTTAGTTTTAGACAAAGAAGGAGGGGTATTTAAATATAAAAGCACATAAATAATGTCAGCATACCAAGGAGAATTTAGAAATGTTTCTTCAATAACAGGAGCATCCGATTCTTCTATTTCTTCCAACACATCTACCATATTGATGTCTAGTTCTTGGAAGTTAGACTCAGCCATAAGTTTTTCTAATCCTTGCCCTTTAACTAGTTTGGTGGGCCTAATTTCTAAGTAATATTCAAGAATAGTTGCAATCCATTTTCCCCTTTTACCATCAGGGTCTTGACTTAGAATGTCCTTGACAACAGTATGCGGAACAAAAGCAATTATGTGAGAGTGTAAATTATAGACCCTAAAGTCTTTCAATGCTTTCACCAATGCTAAGGCTTGCTTCTCCATGATATTATATTTGAGAGGAGCATCTCTTAAGGCCCTAATAAAGAAATATATTGGTTTTTCTTGCCCCAAATCATTCTTTTTAAGTAAAACTGCAGCTATTGTATGCTCAAATGCAAAAGAAAAGATGTAAAAATCTTTGGTAAAATCTGGACTAATCAGGACCGGTGTTTGGGTAAGATATTGTTTGACCAGTTCGAATGATTGTTTAGCTGGTAAAGTCCATTTTACACCCACATATTTCTTAAGCATGTTTGTAATGTTTTTTAATAGCTCAGCAAGGTTAGGGATAAACCTTCTCAAAAAATTAATCTTTCCAATGAAAGATTGCAACTCTTTGGGGCTTCTTCGATGACTGATTTGTAATATGCCATCTATCCTTGTAGGGTCTTTTTTGATTCCCTCTTCCGAAATTATATGTCCAAGAAGTTTACCTTCTTAAAGACCAAAGAGTGTCTTCTTGGGATTCAATGACAAGCCAAATTTCCTACACTTCTCAAAAACTTTTCTTAAGTGAGTCAAATGTTCTTCATCAGTTTTTGAAAAGACAGTTATGTCATCAAGGTAAATAATTATGAAATAGCCAATATCTTCATAAAACACTATGTCCATGGCCCTTTGGAAGGTGGCCCTTGCATTCATTAACCCAAAAGGCATTTTGAAATACATAAAGGTGCCCCAAGGTGTGGTAAAAGCGGTTTTGATTTGATCACTTGGGAACACTAACACCTGGTTGTAACCCGAGAACCCATCTAAGAGTGATATCCTTTTTGACCCAACTACCTTCTGAAGTATATGATCCATCTTGGGAAATGGGTAGTTGTCTTTTAGGGATGCTCTGTTTAAGTTTCTGAAGTCGATACAAAGTCTGATCTCTCCTGTCTTTTTTCTAACATAAACTAAGTTTGATACCTGTTAGAGTCGGTTTTTACATCCCTCCGTCAGAGATCATTTCTCTTATTGCATTTCATTGTTTAGGTGTCTCATTCCGCTCATTTATCTGCATTCCGTTAGGGGCATGCCATTGACCGACGGAAGGGCTGTGTTCTCTCATTTTCCCTCATGCTTGTACCTGCTGGGTTGGTCAAAATTTCTCAAAATTCATCAAAGTTCAGTTCATGTCATTTATAGTCATAGATGATATTTTGGTCAAAAAAGTCATTTTAGTTTCTAGGTCTAGGGTTTGGTCTTCAGAAATGTTTAATAATGCCCTCAGGCCATGAGGATGTTTTCAACAAGTTTCAGTTTCAATATTTACATCGTCAAATATGCTCGAGGACGTTTCTTCTTCAAAACTTTGTTTTGAAGAAGAAATTGTCGAATTAGTTGTTTGTAATAAATATGTATTTTAAAGTTTTTTAGCCATGAAGAATTCAAAAGCAGACTCTGGTCTTCCTTTGCCAAGTTTCAATGTCACCATCCCTCCAAAAATCAACCAATTTCATTATTCAAGTTCAGAAAGTCAGTGAGGAAACAAAAAGACAGAATTTGAATTAAATGCAAAAAGTGCCAAAGCTTAAAACATTACAAAATGGGTTATTGAGAAGCAAAAATTAAAACCATCTCTATATGATATATTTCTCCAATTTCATTAACCCATTTTCATCAAGAGTTATTGGGAAAATCTCAGTGAGAATTCGAGTTGGAAGTTGAAAGAGCAAAGATGTGATTGTAAGAAAGGTTCACTGTGTGTTAATTTGAGCGCGACGCATCCACAAAGCGTAGCGCGTAGAGCCTAAACACACCGTGAAAATTTATAAGGGCACGACGCACCCACTGACCGCGGCGCATTGGGTTTGTGCGCGGCGCATAGAGGAATTTTGCCCAAATTTCACTTTTCAGCTTAGAAATTCTGCCAGTTTGACTAGTTTCACTTTTGGTTGTAATTATTGATCTATCTTGATGTAATTTTGTGGCTATGATATAAATTTGGCATGTTTTTACTTGTTCTAGAGGATTCATTCACTAAAAAGTGAAAATTAAGTGAATGGATCAGTTTCCTAGCATATATAGGCAAGTTGTTTGGCTACCTAGATTTCAGTTCCATGTTTAGAATTGGTTGAAACAACTCCTAGAAGGATGAGCTCGACCCCTAGAGGCATGGGAAGGGGTTAGGATGGTCTATATATTGTATCTTTTGAGGCATTTTTAGGGTTGGACTCTTGGGAAAATTTTGGCACCTCATTGTATATCCATTTTCAGTTTTTGGCAAAGGAAAGACCAGAGTTTTGCAACACTTGTTGGGATCCTTGTGGCTTCTGAGTTTTGATGATGTTCTTCTCATGTTATTGTAAGTTTCATCAATTTTATATGTATTCCATTTCCCTTCTCTATTCTTCTGAATTAAACAAATGAGTAATTGAGGTATAATTCATTGATTTGCTGGTGCTCTGCCTTAGACTTTTGTTTAGTTTTATATGTTTTTTGTCAGTTTGAAGAGGATCCTTGCACTCCAATGCCCTCTTCAACTTCTCAGCAGTATTTTCAATCCATTCATTTGATCTAAAACATCAAATTCATTGCCTATCCTGCCCCAACTTGAACTCTGCAAGAATTTGGCCTCATCCCCAAGCCCAAAATTGTTTTTCCCTTTTTCCAACAAAAACCCCTAAAAATCAAAATCAAACCCTCCTATTTGTTTATCTAGCCTAAGATCAGTTGTTGTTTTAGTCATCTCAAGCCCCTTTGAATATTTTCATTGAGATTGACCCGGAGAGAGCCCTCTCCTGTCCTCGTAGGGCTAGCTACGAGGCTGAGCGTGGTTTGGTGTTGTCCTTCTTCTGCCTTATTTCAGCCTGAGGTGGATTTGGGAACTAACAATACCCATTCTGAAAATCTAACGGGTACTATAATGCTAGCATCATGCATTTTTTCAATTTCGGCTCTAACTAAAGGTAATAAAAGTGGGTTTATTCTCAGTTTTTGTTTAAAAGGCTTTTGATTTTCCTTCAAGGGAATCTTGTGCTGAATGATGCTGGTATCATAAGACTTCAGATTTGTGTATGCCCAAGCAAAAACATCTTTAAACTCCTTAAACAGATCAATGTATCGAGATTTTATGTGAGTTGGAAGAGTGTAGGACAATTTAATCATCTTGGGTTCCATTAGGGAGCCTATGTTGTGTTCTTCTACGTTTGTTTCTACAGGCTCCATTTTTGGTTCTTTGGCTACATCATTAAAGTCGAAAAGGTGTTCCAAAGGTGAGAGACCTCTTGGAATTGAACCTTTTTTACATTCTAAAACTTCCAGGTCTTTTTGGTCCACGTTGTCAATTGACTCTGCTTCAAACGTATTCTCATAATGACTTATATCAGCAAAGTGTGTTATTTCAGCTTCTGGGATTTCTTCAATATATGGACAGTTTTGATTATGGCTCGATTCTAATGTTGGTATGGTGAAATCGTTTTCTGACTTCAAGAAATCGTCTATTTTTTGGTCAGAATCAAAAACTTGCTAGTGATCTACGTTATCAGGCACTGCAGGCCTATGTTTTACCTTTACACTAAGCTGTTCATTTATCTTAGGTATTTGAAATTTACTGGCATTAAAAGCGAGTTCATTTTATAAATGATTAAACGCTCTAGGAATGAAAACGAGTTCATATTTTTCAAAGGTTTTCAATAAATCAAGAGTAGCGTTCCGATATTCCCTAAGCCTCGGATTTCTGGCTGAGTATTCTCCTTTGATTTGTTTTATGATAAGTTCAGAATCTCCTATTATTGTTACTTTTTTGGCCTGTAATTGTTTGAGCAATTGTAAACCTAGGAGAAGTGCATCGTACTCAGCAATATTGTTAGTGCACGGGAAATCCAATTTATATGAAAAACTCTGATTCGTATTCTGGATCCATACGCCTGCACCTGCGCTTGCTTTATTACAGGATCCATCGAAGTTTATTGTCCATATTTCGTTTGACTCATTTTCGTTTTCTTGTTGCTGTTGATTGTTGCTGTTTTGAAGTTGATTTGAGGGAAGATTCGATTTTTCTGGTGGGTCGGTTGGGTCTATGTTCTCTTTATCTTGTTGAGTAAATTCATCTTCATTACATAAGATAAAGGAATCTAAACTTGATCGAGTAGAATAGATTGGAGTGTTGTTCGGTTTATCTAGGTTGCTCACCATGTACTTCATGTGAGATTCCCTGTATAGTCTTTTGTTTTGGTTAAAAACAGGGATGGTGGCATAAGACATGTCCATTTGAAGACTTCCCTGAAGTTTGGCTCCCCAAGATCTTGATAAGAGCATGCCATACTTAGGGGGAATGTCAGCTACAACTATATCCATAACTAGACTCTTAGCAGGGATCTGAGCTAGAGTAACACATAAATATTTGATTAAACCCAAACATTTGACTCGACTTGAATCAAAAGAATACAAATCTTTGTATGGCTTAGTAATATCTAAGCCTAAGCTCTCCATTACCACCTTGGGGATCAAATTGTGTGAAGCTCCTGAGTCTAACATGGCATTGAGTAAAATTTTCTCGTGTATGTTCAAGCTAACATAGAAGGGAGGGACAGCTCCTTCTTGATATTCTCCTTCAAATTCAGGACCAAATAACAACTCAGGTTTGTCATCTATCAAGTTTGAAGTGTCTGTATCACTTCCTAAGTTCAAAGCTTTCAAAACTTGGTTTTTGTACACCTCTTGGGTTACTAGTTCAGCTAGGGGAATGGTAATTTTTATCTTGGAAATCTCTCCCTCAAGGCTAAAAGGAACAATTGACTTGTTGATATTTACATCTACTTTTTCAATTGAATTCCTTTCAGCAACTTTGATTTGCTGAACCTTATTTGGACTGGTAATTGGGACAGTTTTGTTAGGACCACTAGCTGAAGTGCTAGGGGTACTTTTTTCAACATTTGGCTGAATATTTTTGTCTTTGTTTAAGTCTGGTTTTTTGGCCAAAATGTTGGTTTTCTCCACTGTCTTTTTGGGCTGAGTTTCTGTATTTTTCTTGATAGTGGTATTAGTGTTCTTGTCCTTTAATTTATCTGCATTCCCTTTGCTCCTAAGATCGTATTGTTTATGCACTTCCATAATTGCATTTTCAAAACCCAATCTATAGTCATCAGAGTCTTCATAGGTGTTTGTATTTTGGTCATCAGAGAAGAATCCTTGTTCTTCATCAGTGAGGAAAACATCATCTCCTCTGTCTGATCCAATCAAGTTTACATGAGCTTCTTCCAACCTTTCCAACTCCCTATCTTCCTCATATTGATCTACATAGTTTTGTTGGAAGGGAGGTCTAATCTGTTGGTCATTCTCGTTTTGTTTGTCTTGATTTCTTTTCTCTTCTATAATTCTGATTTCTATTTTGAGGAGCAGCTTGATTTTGATTTGCTTGTGCTCTCTTAATTATGCTCATCTCTTTCATCATTTCTTCCAACATCCTCTCCATCTTTGAACTTGAAGTAGAAGGAGTAGATTCCTCTCTAAAAGATACTCTTTTCTCAGTTTTCATTCTTTCTCTTTTCTCCATTAAGTTGACTTCCACAGAAAGAGCACCCTTTTTCATATCTTCAAGAGTTGCAAAATCTCTCTCTCTCAGTTGATAGGTCATGTCAGAGTCAAACCCTTCATGAAATTTGTTTAAAGCTGAGCCCTGTGGAGGTTTTAGTTCTGGGGAAAGTGCATTATACACACTATTGAATCTAGTGCAGTAAGCTTGCACACTTTCCCCAGTGTTTCTATGGAGGTTTTTGTAGTCAGAAAGGACTTGGAGAGGGTTTTTCTTTACTTCCCATTTGTTTAAGAACGCTTGATGGAAGCCTTGGAGATCATTAATACTATGGGGGGCTAAACCTTTAAACCATTTTCTTACTTCTCCCCCCAGGCTCTGAGCAAATAACCTAAGCTTGACATAATCATCATCAATTTCATTTCTGTCAAAGTAGTCATTCATTTTATCTACATGTTGTGATGCAGTTGTAGCATTGTTGGCATCATATAATGGAATTTTGGACTGATAGTCCTGTGGAAGATTAACTAATGGTACAAGAAGGACTAGGGGAGCATACCATGCTTCCATGATAGGTGGTGGGGGTGGATTTACAAGGAGCAAATTTATAACAGGAACAATGGGCTGGGGTGTAGTGGTTTGAACAGTGGATGAAGGGTGAGCAAAAGTGGATGGACCAGAAATAGATTGTTGCACTGATCTTGGATGAGAGACACCTAATTTGTGAAGGAAATGTAAATCAGGAGGTGTTGTTTCTCTGCTACCAAGAGGTTCACTTGTTTTAGGAGATGATAGTGAAGACTCAGAATCTAATTGATCTAAATCACCAGGAGACCTAGTTCTAAATGGATTTACTAAGTCAACTTGAGGTTGTTGTAGAGCTGAAAGATTTTCAGGAACTGAATTAGCTCTCAAGGGTGATCTGAAAACAATTGATAATTTTATCTTAGGAGACTTCCTAAGGATACTTTCAGGGTTGTCAACTATTCCCAGTGGGTTTGGGTCAGGGCAGGCTCTAGTATGAATCTTTCTAGGAGCCACTATGCTTTATTTTTCAAACCCAGTTAAAAATAAAAGTTTTAACCAAATATGACAATCTTTAAGAGGCTAACTGATATTTTCAGAAGAAGGAAATTTTTAATCTTAAAGCCTTCTAGCTGAGTTTGTAAGATGCTATCAAGACTTGGGGTCTTCCCAGTGGAGTCTTAAGGTCTGCTTTTAGGATTGTGGAGTCGCTAGGTGGGAATTTTTATCTCTTTTTGGAGGTAAAAAGGTTTTATGGTCCACCACCGAGTTTATTATGAAGCCAAACTGAAAAGTTTTTTGGGTTTTCTGAGTTATTTTTGTCTTATAGGTTAAGAGAGTGTTCTAAGTCTAATTTAACACTTAGCTAGGGTGTCAAAACGTACAGAGTTTACTCTTATGGCTTGGTAACCGAAATCTTCAAGGTTTGACAAGGCTTTATGAGAATCCTAAGGGTTACTTAGATTGTCACTGACTCAGAAGGGTCCCACCGTGATCGCCATTATGTTTGGTGGTGATGAGGTGGCTGATAATCACTAGATAGTCTTTGAAAATAAGGGATTTCTGGAGTCCTAAGGGGTACTTAGATTGTCACTGACTCCATAAGGGTCCCACCGTGATCGCCATTATGTTTGGGGTCCCGTGTTTTGATAGTTTGGAAAATAAAAATACAAGGCAACATCAGAACCAATATTTAGAGTTACAGGATCTAGTCCTCCTGTTCTCAGAGATGGATCTCTCAAAAGTTTGTTTGCAAAGGTTTATCTTATGTGCTTTGAGTATTGGTTTTAGACTAGTTATTAAGTGCAGGTGTTTGTTTGGTTGGATTGAATTGATACAACAGAACATGAAAGGTCTAGGAAAGATACACAGAATGGAGAAACATCTGGTTGATTGGGAAATGGAGTCAAAATAAGTTCATAACAAGCTCATTAATGGATATGGGATATCAAAGGGCAAATCTAACTTGGCCATAGGATCCTTTTTTTTTTGGGATGGGGTGAGCATTAACGATTTAGAAAGAGAAATTGAATTCTCAACAAAGAGAACCTGAAAACATAAATTAAACAATAAAGAGATATTTTATAGACAGGGCTAACCATAAATTCTACAAACATTCTTTAAGAAAATAATGAATTCAAGACAACTTTCAAAATGAAATCTAAGATTCGGGGAACACCCTATTTCCTCAAAGATTTTATTCTAAAGGACTTAGAAAACATAAAAGTTTTACTGATAATTACAGTCATAGAAGAGGGAACACCTAAAAACATCTATGATCATAATTATAACGACCTTCAAGCCAACTATTTAAGTGAGGACAAAGGGCAAGATCAAAACAGACCTCTTTGATTCACTGTAAGCAAAGAACTTCAAAGGGAGACTTCAATAATAGTTTTTAAGTGGCAGTAGACAAGTAGGGAGAACCATGAATCATGCTGTAACCAACTGTTCAAACTTATTAAGGAAATAAACAAGTATGAAGACTAAAGAGAAAGATTAAATCCTCTAAAATAATTTAACAGAAGAAAACATGAAACAATGAAGGAGGAAAAGGCCTAAGGTGCTTCCAAGAGTCATTTCTTAGCCTAAAACTTTCAAACCTACTGTAGTAAGAGATTATGGAACATAATGAAAACAAGGGAAAACATCAAACAGTTCAGAATACTTCACTAACGGCCAAGCTCATGGATCCAATGATAGAGCCTTCTCAGGAACAAGCATGCAACAACATCATCAAGATCTCCAAGACTTCAATTTGTTCTTCAACTTCAACAGACTATGTATTTAATTCAAATAGTTTTAGTATTAAAACTTGTGATCAAACAATAACCAACAATTTCTCATCTTCCACAGGAGTATTTATAGAAGGATGAGGAGGTGAGATCTGATAAAAGATCTCTCAAGGCAATTAATACAGATTTAAGACTTCTTGGCCTTTTGAGGGGCTCGATGAAGAAGTTTACAGTGGTTCTGTATTAACTATTTTACAATTAATATTTAAACTCGGTAGGAGCTTTGTTGACTTCCAGGCTCTGCAAAACGTGGAGTAATCCTGAAGATATTTTGTTGCATAAGCTTCCTGTGGTAGAATTAACTTCTTGGCAGTGCTGGAGGCATATATTTCTTCAATCAATAACTTCGGCCTCTGTTTTGAATGGTTTGAGGCAACAGGTGACTCTTGTAGTAGCTGAGGAATCAATTCGCCTTAAATGCAGGTGGAGGAAACCTTTCTGTCAGTTTAAACACTTATGATTTCTTTTTACTATGTTTGAATCCAGGAAATAAAACTTTTGATAATTATTTTAAGCCGTAATTCCCTAAATCTGTCTTCAATCTTCATCTCTGCTGTGTTCTGTTCTTCAACACTGATACTCTTTTTAAATGCGATTTTGAACCACAGTGTCTTGTCAATGTGTAGAGTCGCGATGGGCCTTAAAGGTATCAATGCTCATAGAGCATCGACAAATAGTGAATAGAGCTTGGCGAGCGGGCTCCTTTAATGTAAAACAGGCACAGGAAACGTGTTTCCCGTCCTTCGTCCTTTCTTCATTATACAATGGAAAACCATTAAAAACACCTGCAAAACACAGAAACAATTAAAAAATCCTGCGAAATGGGTCAAACTGCTTCAGAAGGCGGGAGAGGAGCATAGTTGTTGGATCTGGACACGTGGATGGTCCAGATCTAATCGGGAGATCGCAATCGGCGGGAGGAGAAAAGGGGTGCGATGGAAAAACTCCGATGCGATTGCGCGATCGGAGGGTTGAGGCGATCAAGCGGTGGCCGTTGATATAAGAACGAGATCAATGGTGGAGAATGAATCGGGGGAGTCGCAATCAGAGGTCAGGAATAAGACGATGCGATTAAACATTGTGATGCGATTGAAATTGCCGATGCGACGGAGCGATGGCCGTTTGATTGGCGTTCGATTCAACGGCGGGGATTAGTTCTAGAGTGGACCAGTGGAAAAAACTTTATAACTTATGAAACCAAAGTTTTCAACCAAAACAAAGGTTTTTATAGGATCGGGATATACATATATGATAGGCGCCCGACTGCAGGGCATTTGGACTTTATGCAACGTTATATGCCCAGGGCGTTTTAAAACAAAAGGGGCCAATCGCAATCGGGCCATCGGGCCCGGTCTTTTTAATCTACCCATTGGAAAATTGCGATGTGATCCAGCGCTTGGGACTTCGACACTCGATCCTGGGCATAAGTCATATGAAACGGGGGCGGGGGAATTTTTAACACGTAAGACCTAATCGCATCAGAACTTTGATGCGGGTCTTTCAATCTAACCATTGTGGAAACTCCGATTGCGATTGCGCGATCGGTCTTTTTAATCTACCCATTTTTATATTAAAACACGTGCTTTGGGTTTTTTAAGTTAAAACTTTGGAAAAGTGGGTTTTTCATTTTACAAAGGGAAAAGCAGATCGGGGAAGAAATTTTAGAAGGTATTAAGCACAAGAGGCGGGCCCACAGGATATATATATATATAAAATGATGCGATCGGGAGTTTTTATAATACAAAGGATTAATCGCATCGGGGTTTTTCAATCCAAAGCATGATCGCAATTAGAACTTTTGAATAGAGCACAAGTTTCGCGCATTTGGATATTTCCGATGTGATTAGCACTCGGGGTAATAACTCTTGGTTTTTTCAAAAGAAACATGTTCTGGAGTTATATCAAAGGGAGTTGATCGCATCGGGATTTATATGATGCAAAGCTAATCGCATCGGAACTTTTGGTCTATGGCAAAAGACTTACGTTGTTTGAAATTGTGCGATGCGATAAGCGCCGGGAGGGGCTTAGCACCTGGTTTCCAGGTGTAGGCATGTGGGGGAAGTGGTTAGGGGGCTTAGCCAAAGGGGCTAAAGTCCATAATAAAGACTTGTGTTTTTTATGAATTTTTCATGGTTTTCAAAGGAATCGGGGGGTTCGAAATAGTTAAAAAATGATTTTTCAACTATGGAAGGGTGATTTTCATGAAAGGAAAACATGAAAAATAGAGGAAATTTATGGGGAAAAGGGAGAGAAAATGAAGGTTAGTTGTGAGTGGGAGAAGGGGAAAATGACGGTTTTTGCAGCAGTTTTTTCTCTTTGGAATTTAGCAGAATTCTCAGAGTATAAATGGAAACAGCAAATGAAGATTTTGGACAAAGGCATGATGCCTTTAAGAGTCTTCAAGAGCCAACACTTTTTTGCAATAAAATCTGTTCCTTGAAGGCTCCAAAATCATTTAGCCACCATTTGGTATGAAAATTTTTATAGGTGGCTAATAGATATGTCTGCAAGAGGCGCTCCGACACCATGCGTGAGAACTGTGAGATAGAAGTTTTAAAATTTGAATCAATGCATACAGTTTTTACTGTGTGTGATCGAAGGCACTCTTGGCAATGAGGGACCAAAGCTTGATCGATTCTCTGTGCACAACCCAAGACAACAACTGAAGGCAGATTTTAAAGGTGGTATAATCTCTGTTATTGTTGTAATACTAAACCACCAAGCTGTGTATTGAAAAGACACACAGGTTTGATTTGTTGTGCATTTGATGTGGTTTGAGAAGACACACAGGTTTAGTGCGTTGTGAATGTGATGCATCACATGCCATGATACAATTGATTAAGTTACATACCATTGCTTGGAAACTATGCAAGTCGATTTCTTTGTGAGTAATAGATGCATGGTTATGTTTGAAATAAACATTCAAATGAGATGCTGAAGATCGAATGATATTGTAGATTGAAGTGACATTGCTAGAGGTGGAATAAAATATGGCTTTAACGGTTTTAAGATGTGATTCCCAGCATGGATAGCATACATTGGGAAGACGTCTGGAATGGAAGTAGTCTCCAATCAGTCACGTTATGAATGAGGACTAGAGTTAGGAGTGTGAAGGATGGACAAAATCGCAGCACACCCATTAAGAGAGCAGCAAGAAACTAGTGTAGTTTGAACACCAGCAAGATGTATTAATCAGATGTATGGTTGCGGCGTTCAGTGGAAACTGTGAAGCAAAGAAGTATGAGATGAACTACTTCTCCAGCGCTGCAACGAAAGGTTGGTTATGTTGAGTCTAGTTCAAAACAGTCAATTCATTTTGTGTTAGCAGAGATCGTATTTAAAATGTGTAGCTGTTTACGATGGGATCGATTGCTGGGTGTGATCCTGTACTGAACTGGGTAGATCGTGGTTCAATGCGCAAGTCAACATTGCATTTTGGCCATGAATATTTGGAGACCGATAACGTTTGTTGTGAATGTTAATGATTTTCGTGGTTAATTTGTTGAGAAGAGCATAGGCTCAAATATTGTGGGAAAGGATTTTTTTTTGTGTATTGGATCCCAATATAGATCTTAGTATATCCATTCACAATGGACCTTGAGAACTCAGAAGTTATTATAGGCACTGAAGTTTGCTTGAAACTATCATGTTACATATTATTGAGACTTATTTGGGATTACATATAAAAAACAAAAAAAATGGATCAATTCCATTAAAAAGTAATAAACTTGGGCCTTGATAGAAATTGGACAGTTTTGACAAGCAATTGTTAGTGAAATTTTTGTATGTTCATCAAGTGGGCTTAGGAACATCGCTATCAATGAAATCCTTCAGGCCATTATATTTAAGTACCGCCTCCATCTTGTCCTTCTAGGATATGTAGTTAGAGCTGCCCTCGAGTGCATACTCCAACCGCAACCCATTGAAAGCCATTTCAATGTTTACTCAACTGTCGCACCAAGAAATTATTGCAGCAAATTCGAATTTTTCTACCAGCACAAGACTTAGCACCGCTTCAATATTGCAGTCTCTAGTGATTAACACTGCTTCGATACCATGTAGAAATTTAATACAATAACATGTATATTAATGGACTCCCATGATCTAACAATTAAATCCACTTTTAAATACATAATCCTTCTACTCAATTCTTTGTGGAAATTAAATCGCCAATTGCAAAACACATGAAGAAAAATCAAGCGCACATAACAAGATGTTTTACTGGGAAAGATTAAAGCTAAAAACCCCAAATATCATATATTATGTATAACATGGAATCATGAAACAATCTCATACAAGTCTCATCTCATAGAGCTCTCAGTACAATATACAATCATTTCACACTTTCATGCAGAAATTTTCATATCTATGCACCAATTTCTTGCCTCCTGACAACCTGCCTCCACCACACAATCCCTGCTGAAGAAGATCCCTGAATGAATTTGATATTTCCTTGAATTGACTGTGAAATCCTCATTGGAAACTCCAATGTGTGTGTAGATTCATTGAATGCATCACTATAGTCACAACAGATATTCAAACACACCCTTTCACCTATCTCTCCATTGGGTCTCCACTGGATCTGACATGCAAGTAGTTAACTGTTGTATTTCTTTAGTTGCAAGTAAGACACTACTTGTGAATTAATTAAATAATTAATTCACTCATCTTTCACCAGTGTATCTTTAGTTACAACTAGCACAACTGATTTTAACTCAGTTAACTAAGTTAAACTAAATAACAACTCCCATAACTACTCTTCCAGCTTTGTTACATCTGTGTCACACTCAATTACAAAAAATTCCATCATGCATGAGTCACCAACCAACCTTGGAATGTGTAATTCATTTAGCTATCTGGATTGCCTCATCAGTTAACTGAAATCAAGTGCTCCAAGAGAATAAATTATTATTTATTGTCTGATTATCATTAAGGGCTAATAATAATTGACATGCATTCTATTTTTAGATATGTGATCTAAAAATAGACTTCACCCATATTCTAAAAATAGAAACTCATCTAAAGATAGAATTTTCTCAACCATCTAGAATCAAAATCCTGCTAATTTTAGAATATGCTCACCATTCTAAAAATAGACATACACCTAAAAATAGCCTGCGGGCCCCACCTAGTGAAGGTGCTTAACTTTCACTAGGATCATCATCTTGTTGAATCTTAAAACTAGCCTTCCTAGACTCAGAGAGGGTTCTCTCTATTTATGATTTACTTTTATCGTTATGTTATGAATGTTGATGTTAGGCTAGTTACATTGATTGTGGGAATTGGTTGTTTTGATTGATTGCTTTTGTTGGATGAGCATATGTGGTTAAACTAATCCATTGGGCTATGGAGTCATGAAAGGCTGGATTGGTGCACCAAATTTTTCGAGAGCATCACAGGGAAATATAACTATGCTAATTGGATATTTAAGGCATTGGGAATTATGAGGTGGAGAAAATAGTAATGTTCAGTAGTGATTAAAGAGCAGTTAATAATTCTCTAATAAAAATTCAGAAGAAAACATTCAAATGGTAAACACAGACAAAATTAAGGTGCTCTAATAGAAAATATTAATCTAAAATTTCCGCTTTACAATCAGATAAATATGATGCACTGTGAGAAAAAAACAATGGAAACATTTGATACAGAAAGGAAACACATCACCATATAACATAACTCAAGTATCATGTAAAATGGTCCCTTATTATTGATGCCCAGCTTCAAAAAATTACAACTCTCCAATACAAAAGGTTCTTACAATGCAGGGTCCAACCCCTGATACTTCTAATTCATGCCATATTTAACTGCAAACTACATATGTTTCCCTATATTCTTTGACAACCTTTCATTAATTACAACTAAGTAAAAATTAGACAAGTGTGGCCATGCAATGGCCAAGACAAAATACATCTGACAAGCATTGCTTATGTTATTAACTCTGGCAGCTCTTCATGAATTAAAAATTAAGCCCACCTATGGCTGAGGAAATCACAAAGAGGAAATGATAAATGGCTCTGACACCTGGGTCTACCTTTCGAACCACCTTTGCGAGATCATTAAATCTGAAGTGGTGCTAGAACCTTTAGTTGATCAATGGCTTTGTTGACGTGGTCACTATACCCTTCAATCTTGATACGTACATAACTTGACCCATTCTTTCTTACCTGAAATTCTTGTCCCTATGACCCGTCGATAAACTTCATCCACCTCTGTATATTTCCTGAATGTTGGCCTGGAGAGGAAAACATGCTTCAGTTCATGTTGGATGAAGATGTCATTACTCAAGAGTTCCAGGACAACTTTCCCGGTCACATTTCCTTTGATGTTGGAGAATTTTGTGGTGCCTTTGGCTATCTCCTTGAGATTTTTCATGTAATCTCCCTATGGACCAATTTATTATTAATTACATACAGTGAAGGCAACCCTTTTTCCCTCAAGAGTTAAATTCTGTTGAAAAATTTGCTAATAGCCACGTCCAATTCATGACATTTGTCCTCCAGTTGTTTGACCAAATTCCTCTTAGTGAGGACCCTTTTCACTTCTAGTATGGTCTTTGTCCTATTGTGCACATCAAGTTCCTCAAGCTCAAAACTGGTTTTAGAATTCAGGAACTTTATGATTTTGGGGGCTGTGGTAGGCATATTTCCCAACTCCTGATTGGATTTTTCAATAGCCACTCAACACCTATCAATCAACTCCTTCTGCTAAAATATAATGTGGATGGAGTTCCAGATTTCATCCAATGACTCTATGATACTACCCCAGATAATCAGCTTCATTTGCCCCAAAATATTACTAGCTGGAAAATCCTTTTCTGCCTTCTCTAATATCTCAATATGTTTCCTGGCTATTTCATGGGCAGTTTCAGATATTTCCTTCTGATCTCTCAACATGCCTATCTATGCTTCCAATTTCTTGATCTCTTATGTCTGGAGGGTCATGCTCTCCATGGCCTTGGACAGTTGATATTTCCCACTTGGGGTCCCTGGGACAACAGATGGAATTGATGCAATGTGTACAACTTCCATAGGGATGAGAGCTACCCGAGCTACTTCTTCTTTCTCCTTCAAAAATTTCTCCATATTTATCTCCATTTGTTTGATTTGTGTAGACTATTCCATGATTAACTTCATTAACTTAGACTTCTATGATTCATTTTCTTCAATTCCTTTTTCCAAGAGGTCTTTTGTTGCTGACATTTTAAGTTGTTTCCTAATGGCTACTATGTCAACATTCTTTTTCTTCAAAATATCCTCGACATATTGAACATTGGTGGGGTCATACCCAATATTAACTACCAAATATTCCAAATATTTGATTCTTGAGTCTTTAGCCATATCAGAAATTTTCTCCATCTTAAGTTGTGATTGAGTGTTAGCTAAAGATACTTGGAGTTTTGACAAGCTCATGATAGTACTTGTCAAAGTAGAGGCCACGATCTCTCTGGTATTCTTGTGTAGCTCCATCTGATCAATAGGATGGATTTATTTGGCACTGAATTCAAATGATGCCTTCTTGTAGTCTTCTTCTCCTTGAGGCTGTGGAACTAGGGCTTCTAGAAATACCGTTTGCATCCTCCCCTTTTCAGTATCAAAGGCAAACTGTAGTCTGCTTTGTGAACTTGATGTTTTCTTCCAAAATTGGTTGTAGGTGTTGGTCTTCAACACTTTGTTCTTTAAATTTATTTATATGAATACATCATAGGCTGATTTTTCTTGGCATTTTATGGCAGGTCTGGAGGTAGAAGTATGTAAACCCTATTGCTGAATAGACATTGTGGCCGAAGATGTAGGGGAGTCCATTGTCTGACCACCTGCTGGAGATGACCAAGGAGTGTCTATGATGTGAATTATTGTCTGCTGCTCCGATTCACCCCCTTGATAAATATCCATGTGAATTATGTCCCTCTTCCTATATTTCAGTTTGAATTCTTTGATAGAGGTATTAGTCACTGAAGGTGACTGATCCTCTCTTGGCCTCTTGCTCCCTATTTCTTTCTCTAGCTCTTTACCCTTGTCTTATTTACCTTCTGCACCCTTCCTTTCTTGTGGGGTTGGGGTTTGGATGCTTGAGGTGGAAATCACATTTTCTTCATCTTCTTGTACGGTGTTGGCCTCCCATTCTACTTGATTTTCATATTGTTCAATTTTAGGCCTATGTGTGTGGGCATAAGGTATTGACTTGTTTTCCGCCCTCTTCTTGGAGATGATCCCTGCAGGGTCATAATACCAGGTGAACCTGTGACTAAACCCATCTCCTTCATTATCTTATCAGCCTCCTCCCCTGCTGTTCTACTATTACAAATGAAAGGCCCAATTTGTGCCTTGATTTTGAACTAGGACTTCTTCTTCGCAGAGACAAAATGGAGCTCATATGCATGTATCATTTGTCTTATATACTCCAGTGCAAAGATCCTCATGGAGAGGAACTTTGGCAGTTTTTAAGGGGGGAAATCACACCCATAAAATCGTATCTCTGTATAGTTTTGATACAAGTACCAATATATTGTTCTTACTTGATTTGTCAGCTGCATAGTTTTCTTGATTTATTCATTCACCCTTGGCTTCGTTGCACTGTTGAGTGTGCTGATGGCTGGGTGCACCAATAAATCCACAAAATATTTGTATGTATAATTTTTCTATTCTTTCATTAGTAGGGTGGTCCAAAAGATGACAGATTGAGGGTCAGAATCTTAATTGAGCTTTTTCATTTCAAGCTGGAACCTGTTGGGCTGAAAATAAACAAACATGTAGACTAAAACAGAGGTATATTTAAACACCTCCTCTATGTGAAACTTCAAAATTTGGTCATGGATGGCATCAGCCAGGAATTGGGAAAAATTAAACATGGTTGAGGGTCTAGATTCTACTAAAAGGATAGAAAGGAATCATATCATGGCTTCATCAACCCATTGGTCTGTATGATATCCTAGGAAATAGGACAAAACAATCACAATCTGTTGGGTTCTACCAGGGAAGGAGGATGCAGGGTATGGAGGGTTTCTCTTAGGCATTAGGGCATTAGTGGCCATGAATAGTTTCGAAGTCTTAGCTCTGCTGGAAAAGTCCAGCTTCTGGTATAATTCTCTTAGAGCTTCATAGAAGAAGGGAATGGTTCCTTCAGTGGTGGGGGCCTGCATCATTTGTTGGATTGATTGGGAATTGATGGTAAACATAATTTCCCCTGTTGGGGTCACTACAATCCTCTAATTGATGTTATAGTAGGCATGAAATTTCCTAATGAATTCTAGGCAGTTATGGGTTTTGGGGAAAATATAGTAAGGCAATTTAGTCTCCCAAAGGCCAATGTCATCCACCTCATCCTGTAATTTTTCCTCGAGCCAGCAGTAGACATCGAATAGGTCGGAGTCTGACTCTGTCTCATGGATTTTGAAATCTTTTTCTGCCAAAGCCAAGTGATCCAGGTCCACCTTAGGGTAGACCATAGGATTGAATGGTTGTTGATATGGATTTGGAGGCATTCTATGAACTGTGACGAATTTCACTGTGTAGAGAAAGAATGGGAGTAAGAAGATAAGGGAGCTTAGAAAGGGAGAATCTCAAATTAGAATGGGGAAGGGAAAAATAACATGGGAATTGTGAACATACTTTGCAGAGCACTGAGAATTTCATGTGGATGAACTGAATCTTTTCACTAATCTTTGATTGTTAATTTCCTGCAACTTGATCACCTGTATCAATTGAACTCAATAGCCAAGGTAAAATTTGCCTCTGTTACTGAATTGGTGTTTTAACATGCGATTGGATGAACGTTGGCTTGGTGTGGGCTTGTTGGACAACAACCCAACCAATTGAATGCATAATGGGTATTTGGCGGGAGTGGATTTTATTTGATGGAGGGGACAGGTGGGCAGCGACATGGTGTAATGACACAGTGAAATGGTTATCTAGAGGGAGCGGAGGTGACGTGGAGGGGGTGATGTGGCGCAACGGTACTCAGCAATGGTCGTAATGTTGTTGGGCGAGTGTAGTTGTTTCAAGCATGGTGGAAATTGCTTTCAGAGGGGGGGAGATAATGGTAAATGGTAAGGAGTGGGGGGGGGGTGTGTGAAGTGACTCAGGCGTGCAACTTAGCAGCAGTGGCGGTATCAGATACCACCCATTTCAGACCCACCCCCCCCGACGTTAATGTTTGAAGGCTAAGGGGGGGCCGAAAAGTTACAATGACCATCGGATGATGAGGTGGTGTGTGGTGATGAGGAGAAGATGGGGGTCGGTTAGTGAGATGGGACGTATGATGTGATGGTGGGGTCGGGCCGATTTAATATATGGAGGGATATTTTGGGACTTACTATAGGCAATGAAATATTTTCGGGGGTTAGGATAAGAGGGGAAAATAATTTTTCGGGACTTAGGATAAAATGAAATATGTCCTACAATATGCCATATATCCTTTAAATACAGCTCAATTCCTGAAATTTAGAACATTCCCCTTATCCTTTGATTTTTCTCCTCCGACCGTAGAAACATGAGACCATTAAAATGCACTCTATAAGAAAGATAGCATATTTTCTCCATTCTTTTTATTCTTCATCTCTACCTACCCAAACTAATAATCAAACATTTTTTGTTCTTTAGCAGGGTGCATTTGGACTTGTAGTCCCTAAAACATCTTATTCTTTTGAAACTCTAACCTAACCTCTATCCCTTATTTCTCCCATTGGTTCAGATTAAACTGTAGAACCAAATTCATTTCTACCTATCTACTGATTGGCCAATATTAGGTTGTTTGGCCAATCTTCATGTTCTAATCCTATCAACAAAAATTCAAAATTGTACAATCATGCTTAAATTGCATGATTTAACACATCTGTCTAAAGAGTAGTGTCATTTTGATTTGTAGCACTTTCAGTATTACTTATTTTTGGGGGTTTTCTTCCTTTTTTCCTTTTTATACCCTCTTTTCTTTTCTTCTTTCATATTTTCTTTGGAAATCATTTGAAGATTGACAGTCAAGTACAATATGAAAATTTACCTGGATGAGATACTCAGTGACCTCTTGATACTGTAAATTACAGGAGTCTAACACTTATAAGGATGAGGGTTCCGATCAACAAGTACTAGATCGCCAACTTGGAAGGCCTTTCCTTGTTTTTAGACCTATTATTATTATTATTATTTTGGTATCTTTGTCTTTTAATTTTTTATAAAGCATAAATTTTACCTGAAAAACATCTTCTCCTACTTCCTTAACCACCTTAGGTCTCTCAAATATATTTAGCTCAAATTTTTCCCATTTCACCTGTAGGTTTAAAGGATTTGGATTGATTTCTATCCAACCAAGATTATTGGGAAAGGGAAAGGGCCAATATCACATGCTTGGCCATATGTGGCTCTCGATATAGAATGATTTGTTTCCCCTAAGTTGTAGGTATCATAGCCTATGAGATATCCACTTAAAAATTCCACAAATAGATACTAAACATTCTTGCTAGGATAATTCCCCATGCATTAGGGACACTATGACCATTATGTCCATTAGTATGTTGAAAATTGGGTAGCTTGGAAGGCATTTTTGAGAGGAGAAAATCCAACAAAAGTAAGTTGGTTGGGAAAAGTACCCAAGTCATTAGGGTTTTGGACCCAAATTTGTCAATTTGGGGCCTAAGTTAAATAACTTAATATTCTAAGTATTTTTTAAATGGTTGAGTGGTCAAAACCCTAAAGGACCAAGAGTTCCCTAAATAACCTAATGGAAGAGTATAAATAAGAGGCCAATGGAGTGACCTAGACACACATTATGAAGTATAACCGTGTGGAGAAAAAATACCTAGTGAGGGTTGATTTATGTTTATGGGTTTAGATATGCCCAAGAGAAGCCATAAGAGCATGAAAACAAGTCTTTCCAAGATGCAAAGTTGTGGATTTGTCAAGGAGTTAGTTGATTTCTGTCTATAATAATTTTGTGACTAGTTTGAAGCTTAGAACCATAGGAAGGGTAGCGTATGGGTTGGATAAGGGGTTCAATGCCTTGTTCTATTAGGTTGAGGCCTATTTTTGGCCTAGTAGGCCCAACCGCAGGTCTGTCCTATGGTTTCTAGGGGATTTGCAGATAAATAAAGGGGTATTTGCAAGTGTTTTAGCCCTAGAAGTAGGGAAGAGTGTTGGACAAAGCAAGCTATAACATAGAAATGAAAGAACAGGGGAAAGATTGAGTTAGTCATGGTTGAAATAGGGTTGGATCAAAGGTTAATGGTTGTTATAGCATCCAAAAATGTATTAGATAGAACAGTCATGGAATTATGGGTCAACTAGAGGCTAGAAGAGGGTAAGTTAGAAAGGAATCAAGTCATAAGGAAAATGCCGATGCCTTATTAGGATTGTTAGAGTAGATGCCAAGGCCTTTTAGGAGGTCATCCAAGGTTGGAAGAGGCCTAACATTTCTATCTGAGGTCCTCCATACCTAAAAGAGGATGGCTATGGGATAGTGAGTCAGGGTATAAGAAAATTAAGGGATAGATAGGAACAACATGGAAAATATGTCTTCCAGGAGGGAAGAAAGTTGATTATGGTTGAAAGGATAAGCCAAAATTGATAAAAGTGAAGTGTATTGGAGAAAGGAGGACCTAAAAATAAGGTTTTGTAGTGTTTATTTAATAAAAATTTCTAAAGAAGTAGTTCCTCTGTGAGCAACATTTGATAATGATCTAAAGTGAGTTGATCATTGTGTGAATACTGGAGAAAAAGGACAACAAGACGTAGTGGATAAGAGGACTGAAAGGGATGAATCCATGGAATTCCATTAGCAAGTAAGTCAAGATTTTTCATTGTATTTTTGTGGGTAGATTGAGGGTCTAAAGGATTAGACCTCAAGACCTAGTTATTGTATATTGTGTATACAAGTTTGTATTAGGGTTTATGAAGGGCCATTGTCCCTGGTACGAGAGCCCTATGATTATTTTATTAGTGGGATAATAAAGAACAATATTTGTGCCATAATTCTTGTGTATTGTCTTTTATTTCACTATTGTTATATTTCTGTTGTGCAAAGTTCTTTTGTGTTGGGCTTCTCTAGTGTGTTTTGTTCCTAGCTAGGGAACATACCAGACCTAGAGGGCATGGGAATTTCAACATGGTATTAGAGTTACTTTGAAGAGTAGGTATATTATAATGTGCACAAGAAGAAACTTAAGAGGGAGTTGTGAAACTGATAAACATGGAGCAAACGATTCAAATAAGAACAAGGAGTTGTGGTCTTGACTTGTTTGGTGACGAGATAGGATGGCGGTTCTAGTGGATATATGGAGAATATGGTGAACATCAGATTTTTGTGTGGTTGGTTGCATATCATGTACTTCTATAGACTTGTGAAAGTGATTTTAGACAGCTCAGGTTCATTGGCATGAACAAGGTAGCTTCATGTGGATGGCAGGTTGATCATGAATCCATATCTTTGTTAGGTTTTATTGCTACCACTACTAAACCATCCAAAATGTTTTCCTACACCTAATTTCAGAGCCTTCATTGGTGTTGTTCATTGTTTTCGAAAACCTTGAAATTCATTCCATGTGTTTTCTTAAAGTGTTTTGTTCCCTTTTGCAAGTTAGGAAAAATGTCATCTTTTTGCATGTTATTTGTTGCATCATGTACATAAGACTATTCTAATGGTTTCAAGAGGTAATTTTTGTGTAAATTATTTTCTCTTACGATGTAAACATCTATCGCACTCATTTCCAATATTTTAAGCAAAGTTGCACAAGTGTCATCACAGTCATAAAAGTGTATCTTAAGTGTCGCACTTGTTGCAACTTGTCGTAAAGTTGTCGCACGAAGGGAAATGCATTGTTCATGTGTCATGGATGATCTATGCAATTGAGTCATAAAAGTATTTTAAGTTTGTGATCACAGTCAAAGTCTCATCACTGTTCATATTAGTCTCGCTTATCGCACACTTAGCCATTTTCGGAAAGACTTCCTGACCAAGAAACCTAGATTCACCCAGCCTCCCTGAACTTCACATTGCACAGTTTTAGTCCTCTAGCTATGAAATTTCCTCTTGGAACAACAAAATGTGCATTTTTTTCCTCTTAGGACTGTTGCACAACACCATTTTTGTGCTCAAAACCCAACCTTCACCCCTAGAATTGCGCAATTCCTCCTCCCAACTTGGATCCTAATTGTTGTGCAGTCACTAATGTCAATATCACTCCCTCAGACTCTGAACTATGCAACTGCGTAATTTACCAACCTTTGTTTTCTCCTGGAACTACTGAGTATGTTCAGCTAGTGCCCATCCCCTCATTCTGTCTCAGTGGCTACCGGAATTGCGTTGTTTTCTACCTCAACCCAACTTGAACTGCATAATGCATAGTCTCAAGAATAAATTATCCCCATTTCCTACTTGAAATATGCAACTGTGCAATCATTGAGCCCTCTTCCCAGCTCTTCATCTGATTCTGGCTCAGTCAAAGGATCAGTATGCATAATATTGGACTAGGGGGTTTTCGAAGTGATGTTGTCTCGTCACGAGTGAATTGCAGGAACATGTACCCTATCATGTAATGGAAATATGATGAATACGAATATGAAGGAGGGAATCATGTTGGAAAACAATATTTTAGTTGAGTACGCAAGCTGATCAATCAAGAGAAAGAAAAGGGACACTAGTTTGTGACCACTATTCAAGACTAGAGATCATTGAATATTCCTTATCACCAAGCCATGCGGAGGTGAAAATAAAAGAATCCTCATGAAAACACTCAACACTCAACAATAGTAGTGGCTTGACAATGCCACATCATCAAGCAATCCATGTCAGCACTGTCATGTCATGTCATGTCATAAGTGGTTACATGCCACACCATTATGGCTAATGATGTAGAATATGTTTCAAAAATTTATTGTAAAGTGAAAGTCCAAAGGACATGTGTGGAATATGAAGAGTCATGTAAAGTTGAAAATTCATAGGAAGTAAAATAGTCATGAGGGTAGATGAAGAGTCACAAGTAATGTGAAGAATCACTTCCTCATTGTTATATATACCCCCACATTATAAGAGCAAAGGACTTTTCACCTTGGCTCCTCCCGCAAAGAATTAGAGAGATAATATAGTTATTTTGTGGAGTAAGGAGTGGCTCCAATGCTCCACTATTAGAGCTAGTGATGTTCACCGTATACATGTGTCTTGGAAATTTTACATAATAACAAAAGCCTTCAAGGCTAGCATGTTATTCATTCATGGATAATGAATGTTTGTAATACTGTTATGCGGATGTTTGTATTTAATGTTTATTTTCACATGTGCTAAGGTAGTCGAACTATTTCGGTTATTTTAGTACTTATCTTATTAAGAATGTGTTGTAATGGTTGTTATTTTTGTCCCATCCTTGTGGACTATTCCTCAAGATATTAGACAAAAAAATTCTCATTCATTTTTTGTAATGACCACTACATCCCTTGTGGACTATTCCGCTGGATGTTAAACAGATCCTTCTAGTTCATGTGTGCCTCTTCATGGGTGGTACTATTACCTCTCTCTTAGAGGGTTTCTTTTCTCCCTCTCTCTGCAGTATAATAACTTTGAAACATCTACAACTGAACTCTCACAAGGCAAACCTTCTTTCTTTTCGAAGGCACTATTGTGTCCCTCCCAATGATCTGCTAGATTAAGGGGACTTGATGCTTTGTGAGTGAAGAATTTCATGGGAGGACATATGGTCGGTACTTTGTGTTGATGTCTAGGTCCCAAAGTAGGGAAGGGTGGCGTGGGTCATAGATCTCTGACCATTGATACACACCTAGGTACCTCAGTTCATGGTTAACAAGTAAGCTTGATGGTACCTAAAGGGGCTAAAATCTTGATTCCATCTTAGTACCACCCGAATAGATTTCCCCGACAAGGAATCTATTCCATGGAATTGCGGTGCCGAAATTGTTGAGAGACCAATGGATAGATTTCCCTTGTCAGAAATCTAGTCCATGGCATTGAGGTACCTAAATTTCTCCATTTTTCATATTGTATGAGATCTTCTATTGGATTTGTATATTATGAATACCTTCCTAGTTAAAAGGGAGTGTTGGAAATGTAACTAGGTTCGATCTTCATTTAATGTACTTGAGTCATCTTGAAATGTACTTGACAAAAGAATAAAGAAAATTATTATTATTATTATTATGCCTTATTAAAGCATGGGTTTCATTCTTGGGTCATTATTTTTTAGGTCAAAGTCCCCATTAAGGACTTCTAGGACTTATCTGTGTTAATAGAGTCATTGTACATTTAAAGAGACCCTTCTTTGGAAGTTTTGAATCATGTAAAAAGGTTTAATATTGAGTAAAATATGAATTATGTGACCTCCACACCAATTTAACCTAAAGGGGATCATGTCGGCCTAAGATAAACCTATTTGACATCATCTGGAGCCTATAAAAGGAAGGAATTAATATTCATTTGGAGCAAAATATCTCAGAGCAAGTTCAATATCTCTTGTAGCTCAAAAAAGTTCGAAGTCTATTGTCGGGAAGCCAAAATAAGTGTGAGCTTGGGGAAGTCTAAGGAGAAGAAAAAAATTGAAAATTTGGTGACTCTCTCTCTCTGTTTCGTGCCCTAGATTGGGAGATCGAAGTCTTTGAAGTTTTTTGTTTTCAGAATCCGTCTGCTGTTGGAAGTTGTTGCCTAGTCGAAGTTGTTCGAAAGGGGTCAAAGGTTTGGGACGCTGACTTTGTGTGGAGGGAAGGTCTGGTATATGTCTAGGGTGAAGTGACTCAAAGGATACTATTGAAAGGAAGAATTGTCTTGATTGGGTTTTCCCCTCAAGGGGTGTTTTTCCTTGGCATAGTGCCTACATCTGGTGTCTACTATTTTATGTGTTGTTGCTTTGGTAATTGCTTGAGGAACTAAAACAAATAATATATAAAGAATCACAATAGCAAGAAACATCATAAGTAATTATGAATAATAAGAAAATATTTATGCCTTTATGATTTTCTAACATCATGCACGTGTGATCTACGAGTTACCTGATTGCGATTGGAGTTCAAGGGAAGTTTACTATCAATTGTATAATCTTCCAAATTGTATAGGTGGTGCATGCAGTCAAATGAAGGTGTATGATGTATTGCACAATTCTAATTGTGGATTTCCCTAATTAATAGGGGGTTAATTCCAATGGAAACAACGAAAAGAAATAGAGATTTGGGTAAGAAAAAAAATCGTTTTTTATTGGCCTAGGATTCTTTAGGAAGTAGTGAGACAGATAGAGATAGTGCAGAGGTTGCTCGGGCTTGAGAAAATCATTTTAATATTCTCATATTTTCTGACTAATGCAATATATATATATATATATATATATATATATATATATATATATATATCGAGGTTTTTAGTTGTGGCTTTCCCGTGGAATTCATTGTGTATTGTGTTAATTGAATTCTTTCTCTTGTATGCTTCGTGATTTCACAATCGTTTATTTTTTACATAATTGGTAGAGTAGATTCAAGTCTATTGTTTTAGGTAAATTAAAATTATTAGTTTGAATCAATAAGGAATTTCTACATGGTATCAAAGCTGAAATCACTATAAAATAAAAGAATATGAGTTTGTCCTTGTAGTAGGAACGAGTTTTGCAGATCTATTCTCCAAATATAGAAGCAGGATTAGGATGGTGTTATATGGTCTTAGGATTGAGTATGCACTTTAGGGTAGCTCGAATTACATTTCTTGGAAGGACCAAATGGAATTAGTCATGGAAGACAATGGATTGAAGGAATACCACTGAATGGAAGACAAGCTTCAAAAAATCAAACCCATTCTTTGACCCAGATTTATGACTTCCCAAGATCTGTCACAACTACCAGGATTAAGTAAATGGGAGGGAGAAGTTAGCAGAGTGGGAGAGTTTATGGTATGACTTGGTGCAAGAAGAGATAAGGAGGAATGCCATAGATGGATCCTCATCCAAGAATGATGATGAGGATAACTGTGAGTTATCTATAAAGGAAAAGAAAGGGAAAGGGAAGAAATCCAAATCCAAAGGATATTCTGGTCAAGAAGGTAAGAATAAGGACTTGTCGAATATTAAAATTTTTCATTGTCATGAGTTGGGACACTATGCTACGAAGTGTCTACGTAAGAAGGCTAGAAATAATCCCTAAGGAAGAGCAGAAGGTGAATCTATTGTTTCACAAATTGAGTTGGATTTCACCACCATTGCATGCATGGTTACATCGATGATGGGTAGTGTGTGGTATCTGGATAATGGAGCCTCATTCCATTTTTCTGACAACAAATAATTTTTTAGCGACTTGGAGGAGAAAGGCCTCCAAAGGAACATCAAGATGGGAGATGATGGAAGGTATAACGTGACTAGTATCGGTACTGTTACTTTTCAGAGGGACTTTGGTTCTCCTAACACATTGAAAGATGTCATGTATATTCCGAGTCTGAAGAAGAATTTAGTTTCAGTTGCTATGTTGGAAGACCAAACTTATGATGTGATATTTAGAAAAAGGAAGGCTTTCCTTCGTCACATAGTCATGGGACAAGTGAAGTAGACCAAGGTTTGGGTAAATAAACTCTATAAATTGGATGTAGAAGATTGTGTTTCTTTGAGCACAAAATCATATAAGGTTTAGAGATGAGACATCAGTTAATTATGGCATAGGAGACTTGGCCATTTGCACCATGGAGCTTTGAAGATCATGCAATATATTTCTACAAGACTTCCCAAGGGTGCACTAGAGCATCATGATACATGCAAGGGGTGTAAATTGGGGAAGTACACCAAAGCCACCTTTAATGATAAGGACGGTCAAGAACAAGCGATCCTTTAAATAGTTCATTTAGATGTGTGTGGAACATTCTCGACAGCCTCCACGAATAAGCACAAGTATTATGTGATATTTGTATATGATTTCTCACGTAAGTGTTGGATATTCTTCATGGAGAATAAAGAATAAACATTCTTGAAATTTGGCGAATTTAAAGCATTTTTTGAGAAAGACATCGGGAGGAAAGTGAAGGCTCTCAGGAGAAATAATGGTGGAGAATATGTGTCGAATGAGTTCAAGAATTTTTGTGAATCTGAAGAAATTTGATGGGATTTAATTGCACCCCATAACCCACAACAAAATGGGGTTTTAGAAAGAAAGAACAAAATTATTGTGGGAGATGCATGGGTGATGTTGCATGATCAGGGACTATCGTTGCTCTTATGGGTTGAAGCACGCAACACAATGGTATATGTGCAGAACAAAATTCCTCATCAGGTTCCCGGGATGAGTACACTAAAATAATATTTTTCAGGTAAGAAACCAGATGTGTCATGTTTCCAAGGATGCAAGGAAAAATATAGAACCAAAAACCGAGGTTGGAATATTTGTGGGGTACACTTATACAACTCACAACTATAGGGTGTACCTGCCATCTCACAAGATGTCTGTTCTTTGTAGAGATGTGAAATTCGATCAAGAGAAGGCCATGACATTTTCTCTTGAGAGGGAGCTTCAGTTGCATGCAAATGAGGAGATTTTAGCTCAAAAGGAAGAACCTCAGAATGTTGTGGAATAGCAACAAGAAGAGGAGTAGAGAATGGAATCACCCACTCATGTAGAGACATCCGAATATGGAAGGAAGTAGACCAGAGAGGCTGAAATATTGATGCATGATGCTAGAGATAATGTGGGAGCACCCACATCGCAACATAGGCAGAGGAGGTCACCAGATTGGTACATTGGATACATGGATATGATGAGCGAGAGTGTAGAGATTGATCGATCCTTATTCAAGGAAGCAGTGCAACAACCAGTATGGGTTTATTCCATGGTAGTGGAATATGATTCCGTTATCAAGAATAGTGCTTGGGAAGTTATCCCGAGGCCAAAGAACAAGTTAGTTGTAGGATATAGGTTGATCTACAAGGTGAAGGAAGCAAAAAATGGGAGTGTCAAGAAACACACGACTAGATTTGTGGCCAAGGGGTTCTCTTAGGTGGAGTAAATTCATTATGAGGATACCTTTGCTCTGGTAACAAGGTACTCTTCAATCATATCTATTCTATCACTTTCAGCGCAGATGGGTTGGAAGATACATCAGATGGATGTGAAGATAAATTTCCTCAACAGAGTGATTGAGGGAGAGGTGTACATAGAGAAGTCGAAAGGATTTGAGACCTTCGATAGAGATTCACATGTGTGTAGACTCAAGCAAGAACTGTATGGATTGAAACAAGCATCTCGTACTTGGTACACCAAGATCAAAAAATATTTCACTAGGCTGGGACTCACCAAAAGTGAAGCAGATGCAAACCTTGAACATATTGTGGTTGAAGGTAAATTATTGAATATAGTATTATATGCTGATGATTTAATTCTAATAGGTGATGAGAATATGATAAAATATTGCAAAGAGGATTTGGGAAGAGAATTCAAGATGAAAGACATGGGGCTCATGCATTAAATTTTCCTTGGTTTGGAAATTTGGCAAAGAGATGTGGATTTTCTTATCTCTTAGGGAAAGTATGCCAACGAGATACTGGATAAGTTTCACATGTAGAGAAATAAACCCATGGGGAATCCTCTAGCATGGAATTGGAGGAGGGAAGATGGTAATTCAGGCGAAGTGGTAGAAGCTACCATTTACATACAACTTTTCGGTTCAATTATTTACTTGGTGAACACACAACCAGACATGTTTTATGTAGTTAACCAACTTAGTCAAGAAAAGGTTAATCCAAGCAAACTCTATTGGAAGGTAACCAAACATGTGTTGAGATACCTTAGAGGCACCACTCAGTTTGGTATTTCGTACATAAAAATAGAGGGAGTGAAGCTGAAAGGCTTCACAAATGTAGATTGGGCAGGGATTCGATCAGACAGGAAGAATACATCAAGAGGAATCTTCAGTATTGGGTCAACAACAATTTTTTGGTACAACGGGAAGTAGAGATCAGTTGCACTCAGTTCAACAGAAGCAGAGTACATGGATGCTAGTCAAGAAACTTATGAGGCTATCTAGATGAGGAAGATCATTATTGGGTTATTTGCTCAATATATGGATCATACAATGATTTATTGTGACAAACATAGTTGTATCAAACTCTATGTGAATCCAGTTTTTCATGATCGATCCAAGCATATCAACATCTGGTACCACCATCTCAGAGACTTTGTGCTGAGGCAAATCATGTTGCTATAGTGAATTCCTATAGAGGAGCATGATGCATACATCTTGACTAAGGCATTGTCAAGAGGTAAATTCGAGTTCTATAGAGGCAAGATTGGGGTATCTGATAATCCCTTTCTTGCTGAGAGGGAGTGTTGAAAATGGCACCAAGAAAGACTCTAATTTAATTTTCCATTGAATTAAATTAGAAGAAAATTGTAATTCCACTTCTCATGACAACTTGTATGAGTTAAATAAGTTAGTTTGACTTCGTTGGTTCAATTAATTCGAGATGAGAGTCTAATTTGAGTCATATACAGTGGCTCATAATTTTTAGGAGCCCTGGTTGAGTTTATTTTGAGTAGTAATTAATTAATTCAGATTATTTGAGTTAAAGTTTGTTTAAGTAGTTCCAACTATTGGAGGAGCTGGTGGGAGTTCAAGTAGTGGGGTGTCTACTCTGTGATCAACCAGTTTTTTGTAACTCCTAGAGACAACCTCTAGGTTTTTAAGGGACCAGTGCCTAGGAAATCTTAATCAGAGGATTTAAAAATTTCTTAATTTCTCCTCCGAGTCATTTAGTTGATAGGGTTTTATAAATGGTGGTTCAGGAATAACGAAGGCTTCTAATCCTAATCACGGATCAATGAAAAGGCTAATAATTGGCTCTGAGAAGTTATGAAGAATGTAATGTATCGACAGGGCCATACTAAAATAAATGAAGAGACTCAATCTGAAAGTTGCAAGGTGAAGAAATAGGACAACAATTCTTTGCGAAGTCGGGCTTAAAATTTTTAAGGATTCGACCTGCTAATAACTAGAAGAAACAAGATGATGAGTGAAATTAACATAAACGATTCTATGGAGCACATTTAAGTTTGTTTACAAATAATGATTTTTGTAGCACTAGCACATTTGTCCCAATTTCCGACGGCCAATTCGTCGCTATTCCGACACATAGGCGTCGCAAAAGCGACAATTTGAGGCGGGGAAAAATGTGGTTAGCCATTACGTCGCAATTACGACACCTCAATAAAGTGTCGAAAGAGCGACACATTTTCTGATGTTTCCAGACTGTCATCGCTCTTCCGACGTTATCAAAAAATTTGCTCTTCGACAAAAATGACACGTCGCTGTTCTGACGAAAAAAAATGTCACTCTTCCGACGAAAATGGAACGTCGCTCTTCCGATAGAACCTAGACGTCGCTCTATCGATGAAAATTAAACATTATTAAACGTCATTTAACATCGCTCTTCCGATGTTAAAGCATCACATTTTCTTCACTCTACCGACGAAAATTAAACATCATTAAACGTCATTTAATGTCGCTCTTCCGACGTTTAAAGCGTCGCACTTTCGACGGAGTTAGTGTTGCTCTTCCGATGGATATAGTGTTTCTCTTTCTATGTTTATACCGTCACAAGTCCGAAGTTATCTCTTCCGACATTTAAAGTGTCGCACTTCTAATGGTGTTGGCGTCGCTCTTCCGATGGCTGGATCGTTGCTCTTCCAACGAATATAGAAAATGTCTTCCTACGTTTATACTGTCGCAATTCCGACGGAAACAAAAAGATATTTAAAAAAAAATTATTTAGATAAATCCCGCATGGATGACCTTGGTTCTCTCCTTTGGCCTCTAGGCATCCTCCTTCACCTCTAAGACTGTCATTTATTACTGCTATTTTATGTTAATGAATGATTTTCACCTCCATAGGGAGTTTGTGACTTACCTGTCCTTGAGCTGTTGGCAAATCTTGGAACAGATCTGAGAAGTGGTGATGAACTGCTTGCCTCAAGGAAGTGTGAATGCAGGCACAAAGGAAGTGATGCTATCAAATATTGCTTGAATGGTTCATTGTAATTGTGGTGTCTCATAGGGATTCACACTAGCTGTCTTTATGAGTACTATATTGTGTGGTTGAACAAGCTATATGATGTTGGAATTTACACATTAGTCACCTTAATGAGGAAAGAATCAACACATCCTCCACCATTGATAATGGAAAATCACCGTCCTCTGTAACAAAAGCTAGGTAAAATTTCACACACTCATGAAATTAATGCAAAACCGAAATTTCACCTTCTTCCCAGACGGTTTCCCAGATCTTAACCCTAGACTTTTCAGCCTTTAAGACTACTATTTTAATTTAGAATGTAAAACATCAGCAGAAGGATCACAATAGTTCACTTCAAACAACCCCAAACATTTCACCAAGTCAAGGAGAATATATACAAAACAAATATACAAGTTTCAGCCTCTTATAGGGTAACTTATCAGCTAATAATCAGATTTGAAATTGCACTTTTACAGCAATACAATTACCCCCTTATATTTTACCTCATATGTCAAATAACTTAACAATTTTCCCTGTTGCTTATGTTCAATCAGTAAGACATGAATGACTAAATAACAATTTTCCCTGTTGCATGGATGACCTATTTTGGATGCAACAATCGACAAACATGCCAATGCAAAGCAATCCAATATGCCTAGCCCTTTAAATTATTTGAGATCATGTAAGCCATCCATGGCTTCTCTAGTTTATCAAATTGATTTTCATTATTTTACAAGTATTGTTATGTAACCTGTGTGGCTATGCTACTATTATAAGTTATAACCAACAAAGTGATTTCTCTAATATGGCTGCAACATAAGAAAAGGAAAACAAAATAAGTGAATGGACAGCCCAACACCAACCTCACTCATTACTGCCAGCAAGGATCTAGATAGGTCAATATTGAGCATCATGTTAATAATTTATAATGGCAAAGGACATCGAAGCTACAGGATCAAGAAAATGAAGGAAAAACACGAGTCAAGCCCTCCACAACAAGCACTTAAATAAGCACCCATTAATGTAGGTTTTGGAGTCATGCCATGTCAAATGTTCTAGCCTGCTATTGTATTTCATGTGCACAAAGTTTGCTATCAATTAAGGCATGTACACTCGAATGGAAACTATTATTTATTGCTATAGGTGGTTAGATTTCAAAATTAAAAATGTTAAAACATCTCTTCCAGCAAATGCAAGCATATTTATGAAGGAATAATTCATACTTGTGATATGGCGAAAACAAAAAAATATTTAAAAAAAAATTATTTAGATAAATCCCGCATGGATGACCTTGGTTCTCTCCTTTGGCCTCTAACACTACTAACAACTAATCAACAAATTTAACATTAATAAACTAAACTAACCTTTTCAAGTAACCTAATTTTGATGTAAATAGATGATACTATAATAAATTTAATCAATTAAAGCATAAGACAAATGAAAAGAATCTCCACCAAACTTTAGCACGCCCTTAAATTGGAATTAGCCACTTGTTTCCTCCTACCAAACAGATTGTGTGGGTATATTTAATAGTGAGCAGATTGTGCTACACCTCTACAAATTTTATACCTGTCTCCAATCGTGTACCACTAATTATTTGATATTTTATTCTCTGTATACCCAACTTGGTCTACAACTACCTTTTTCCCAAATATTTTAATGTAACCACAGTTCATGCTACAGAAATTTATAATGACTACCATGCATATTGTCAAAGGATAATATTGTCCTGATTCGAGAAAATCAAGCATGATACGCCAGAAGGAGTAGATAAGTAGGTACCCACCGGGTTGTATTGTCGTGCCTGTTGATACCAGTCCATTACACTGTTCAAAACCACAACAATCACGGCATTGACAAACAACATATTTGAATTACAAACTCCCAAAAACAAAATGGAGGCCTAATTTAAAATACCAAAAGGGCCCAAATTTTTTAACTCTTACTTGTTGAGGTTTGATCTTCTCGTAAGATCGACCATGATCAAGATGGTTGTAGCATCTTGGAAAGCAATTGGCACAATGTCTGTAAACTGCCGATGCCCTGAAAAAGAAGAATTGAAGTGAGTAAAAAATTATTATGTCAAAATTAGAAAGGGGCCATAAAAATTTGTGTTAATGAAATTAAATTAGAGAGTGTTGGAAAGATTACCACCAAAATCCCAAATGCTAAATGCAATTTTAGCACCTCTCATATAGATAAATTTGTCCTTACAAGAAATTCCCACTGTTTGAACATACTTCTCATTTCTCTCTTAAGATACATACTTTACCTGATTTCAATAAAACAAATTCATGTATCAGTAGAGTTTGTGCATTGGAATGAATTTTAATGATGACCAACATTATGCTTGCCAATTTTTAATTCAATCAAACCACCTATCCTTACATAATGCAATGTGTGATTCCCACTATATCTAAAATCCCGCATGGATGACCTTGGTTCTCTCCTTTTGCCTCTAGGCATCCTCCTTCACCTCTAAGACTGTCATTTATTACTGCTCTTTTATTTTAATGAATGATTTTCACCTCCATAGGAAGTTTGTGACTTACCTGTCCTTCAGCTGCTGGCAAATCCTGGAACAGATCTGAGAAGTGGTGATGAACTGCTTGCCTCAAGGAATTTACTTTTCAGATTCTCAACATATTTAATGAGGTTATCATGTTTCATAAGTTCTTTCCTCAATGTCGATGAATCCTGTAACACAGCAAATTGGGATCAGATGCTTCTCATGGCCTTATATGACATTAATTTGGATATTTAGGAAATACTGACTTCAACACTCCAGTCTATCATGAGAGAATTGATGATGAAGTAAAAGTGAAAATGTTGACAATGCTTTGGACACTTAGTGATTCGTAATTCTGAATTCATGTTCTTCTGCCAACAAAGTTAGAATATCACAAACGGATCAAACATTCTCATGAACCTGACACAAATAGAATGCAATATAAAAGCTTGCATTTAATACCTTGCGAAAATGACTGACAAGAATACTGGGTCTAGCTGCATTTTTCTTTCAAAAATCAGAATAATTCCCCAAGAACTAGGAAATTACTGACCTAATAATAGTGATAGCAGAAAATTCCTCAGAATAATTCCCCACGAACTAGGAAATTACTGACCTAATAATTGTGATAGCAGAAAAGTCCAAAGTAGTAAGGTTTTCCAAATTTTCAACCCAACAACAAAGGTATATCTATTTCCCTGTTGAAAATGACAGTACTGAGAGTATAGGTCAACATTGAGCATCATGTCAATAATTTATAATGGCAAAGGACATCGAAGCTAGAGGATCAAGAAAATGAAGGAAAAACACCAGTCAAACCCTCCACAACAAGCACTTAAATAAGCACCCATTAATGTACGTTTTGGAGTCGTGCCATGTAAAATGTTCTAGCCTGCTATTGTATTTCATGTGCACAAATTTTGCTATCAATTAAGGCCTGTACACTTGAATGGAAACTATTATTTATTTCTTAGGTGGTTAGATTTCAAAATTAAAAATTTTAATACAGCTCTTCCAGCAAATGCAAGCATATTTATGAAGGAATAATTCATACTTGTGATATTTAATCATGTAAATTATGCACCAATGGGTACAATACAAAACCAAGAATGAAAACAAAGAAGATATTTAATAATGTAAATCATGAACAAATGAGTACAGACAAAACAAGAATGAAAAAAAAGAGAGAAGTTAGTGATGAGAATCTTATGGGATCATTTGCGATATTTTACAAGATTGTTACAGAGATGGTTGAAGCAACTAGCTTATTATAATTTATAACCTGTTTGTTATGGTCACATCATGTTATATAAAGGGACTGTTTCCTACCCAAGTGGGTAACCCCTATGAGAAAAAAATTCTCCTATTATTTCAGCTTGCCAGCCAAGAGCCTTATGATAATCCATGTATACCTAGCCTCAGACACCTCCTATCCATGCTCTAGTCAGTGCTTTATTACATCTGGTCTACTCAACCAATGAGAATGGTGTTGAATTTTCTACAAAAACAAAGTAGAATACTATTTTCTGCCAGATAATTACTACCTAATGATTCTTCACATAGTATTCTTATGCCGCTGATATTCTTATGAGTTGAGCTTGGTTGGCTTCCATTCCCCTAATTACCTGTGCTTGATTAAGTTGCATATCCTTAACCATTTGGAATAATTCCTTGATGAGCCCATTCTCATACCTTTTAATTTATTTTACGTTAGTTTTGCTTTGACCTTTTCTTTATCTCCATATTTATCTTCAAAGGCATCAATAATTGATTGTAAAGGTCAAAGGTTTTATCCGAGAACTCTAAGAACCAATGCAGTGTTCCACAAGGTCGCGTACCCCCAATTCTTCTCAGACTACCCCCACTCTGTCACTCAGCATCCCGAGCCCAACTAGGGAATGCAATACAGAGGTGAATAGATCAGGTGAGCAATGCCCAAATCTTTCTCCCAGGGACAAAGTCATGGCACTGGCTGCATCTTGTAAAGTTAAAGATGTTGCTAACCTGTCTATTTGGATGACAAGCCACCATGATCAGTGGATTGTTGTGAGATATTCACGAAGTGAATCTCCAACATCAGATAAAAATCTATTGAAATCAGACATCAGATAAACCTCTATTGAAATCAGACATTAGCAGTGGCTCCTCCATCCAGGATATTACTTACAAGGCTAATGCCACACACTTGGTTTACATAAATAAAAAATCAAATTCAGCAGTGCATCTCCTCTTCACATCCTTGCTTCGCTCCATCCACACCCATTGATTATAGAGCCATGAGATTAACACACAATAACTATTTCTTTCACTCACGAAATTTATTGAAATAAAATCCATTATAATTTCGATGAACTATTGTGACTTAACCATTTACAAATTCCAATGAAGGCAGGTGAGGGACTAGCGGGTCAATGTTTTGACTGGTCGCCACTTGGTAAGTTCTACACTCAATAGTCTTAGCCAATAGGGAAGCTCCTACCACATGACAATAACACACAAGTGGAAGCACGACCTATCTCAACAAGTATATGGATCAATGGTACAATGGGGATGAGGTTTTCATATTCTCGCCTGTTTAAGCAAACAAAATGTCAATTAATTGGTTGTGTTATGTATCTTGCACTCAGCCATGCACAACAACTTCAGTTTTCATTCAAAAAGCTAAAGGATTCATGATACAGATACTTCTTCTTCTCACATATTCATTTACTATGCTTACAGGTTTACCCTTAAGAATTATGAAAGAACTCAATTGAAATATTGTACGCTGATACCAGTCATGAAATCAATGAATATAACTTCTGCTTGTGGTTTCTCTGCATTGTTGATGCATCCTAGGACAAAATAGACATTCTTAAGCTCAAATTTAGAGTATTTCATGAAAGGTCAAGTCATCCCACCAAATCACAGTCAGTTTTAACTGGAAATGGCTAGAAATAAGTGTACTGCTATCAAGTTCATCTCCAGAATTGTAGAATGAGAATTGGTTGTAAGGGATGCAAATCGATTCCATCATTTTAGGGAGGGCTCATGCTCATGTGGTGATTATTGGTGATATAAGAGGAGATTGCAACATGCAGTGATGTATTTGGACACATTTTCTTTAGTGATGTATGCAAAGAAAAAACATCTAGGACAAAAGTGATGTGTACTCTATTGCATGACATGTATGCTACATATGTGAAGCACAATATAGGGTATTATGTCATCTTGCGAGAGGCCGAAAACTGAAGGGTATGCTATTATATGCATAATGTAGACTCTATTTTAATAGTGTAACCCTGAGGACTTAATGTGCTAGATATTCAAAGACGTGCCCTTCAAGAACGCTAATGCAAGTGTGCCAATTTGATTTAAAGTGCTCAGTTGGATTATGAACCCTTTTGTAGCATGCAAGCATCAACTATAGAGTGGCCAAATTTGATTTGTGACTGTGTGAGCCTGTTAATGTGAATTTGCATAGCAATTTTATGTGTTTTTAATCACATGTTGCATTTTATATGGATGTCCAGAAAACATGAAGTAGTTCTACTGTTCTCATCTGCCTTGTCTAGCTTTTGATGGAAAAATTTGTAAAATATGCTCAATCAAGGTATCAATAACTTCTATTCTCCTCTTGTTTTGCCTCTTCACATTTCTGGCAAAATCCTTGTCTACTTCTTCACTTGGTACAAGCTTTGGTAGGACAGGAATAACCATAAAATCAATCAAGGAAGAGGTATCGGGTCATGGGACCAACTCCATGTTCTCCATTAGGGAAACCATACACTCCAGAGCTGAAAAGAAATCAAAACGCAAAAGGCCATTGGAGCAAATGTCGAAAAAAAAAACATTCGAACCCTATGGGTAAACTAAAACACATCGAAACCAAATAGCCATTGCTACAGATGAAAACTAAAACTTCTCGCAAATATAAGGGCAAAGAAACCAAATGAGCATATCAGCTAATGTAAACACATTGAAACCAGATACGCGTTGCTACACGATGCAAACCCAAAATTCTCAGTTACATGTGAAATATTAACCAAATGGGCATATCAGCAAACCAAAACAAAGAGAAACCAAACAACCATTTCCACGGATGCAAACAAGAACTTCTTAGAATAACATAGACAAAAGAACCAAATGGGCATATCAGCGAACCAAAACATGTAGAAACCAAATAGCCATTTCCGCATAAGCCAACCAAAAATTCTCATAGCTAATAAAATGCACCATAACCAAATGGGTAGAAGTAGAAAGTAACAAAACCAAATGGGAAAACAAATAACCAAAGAAACCTAAAGGGAATTGCATTATCATTGGATAAACACAGAAACTTAACTCATCTATGGACATTTTCCATGATTTTTAAGACAGAGTCAATATAGGAAATGTGATACTTAAAGTGCTCCCACATGCTTTAGAAATTTTATATCTATTGGTTTTTTTGAAAATGCAGCAAGATGATGGAGCTTAGTGAAATGAAGTCCCCTTCACTAAGTGGGCCCGCAGGCAAATTCTGGCGCAAAGTCTATTTTTAGACTATGTCTATTTTTAGACATATGGAGCATGGTCCAGGGGTTGCAGTATGTTATTCTTGGAGTATTGGTCATGTTGGTAAAAATAGATGGACCTCTATTTTTTGACCTATAGGTCGAAGTCTATATTTAGACTACCTATCCTAAAAATAGGGAAGTCAAATATTATTTACCCTTAATAATATTTGGACTATAAACTTCAGTTTACTCTCTTGGAGCACTTCGGTTCGAGCCTTGGAAGTGGCTCATGCATCTGACAGAGGAATTACGCTATTCCTAGGGGTTTGGTGAGCTCATGCATGGTTGACTTCAGTTAGGACTTCAGTGGCAGAAGTTTGGTGGAGTTGATGAGACAGTTGGTGGAGTTGTGTTCGGTTTAACCTAGTTGAACTAGTTGAGATTAGTTTAACTAGCTAATCAACTAGTAATGAGTGGAGTGAATTAAATATTATTTAATTCATTAATTAGTAACTCATTATTCAACTCAAGAACACATCAATTCACTACAGTGCATGGACAGTTTAGTGGAGACCAGTGGAAGAGGTAGATGAAAGGGTGAGTACAGCTATCAGTTGTGACATCAGTTGTGCATGAGATTTGCACCACACTTGGAGGCAATTTCCCATGATGATTGCACTGTCAAGCCAAGGAGATTCGAACCTTGGATCT